>CM062807.1:1033855776-1034570149 GCA_031772625.1 Pinus tabuliformis | reverse complement strand
TTTGCACATATTGATTTGGGTAAGATATTAGATGAAGCTCCTGAATCTACTAAACAATTATGCAAGTTTTTGTTGAAAATTTCATAAGTAAGAAGAAATGGGGGAGTATGAGATCTTGACCTTCCTCCAATTAAAGCGATATCATTTGCATCAACTTTAATAGTCACATTAGTTGGAGGTCTTCCCATCTCATGAGAACCTTGTGAGATTACAACGGCGGCAGAGGTGCAATAGGTATTGCATGTAATTATTTCAAAAGGAGCTTTTGTTGATGTTTTAGTTTGCTCAATTCATGAAAGGTAATGTTATCCCCAGTCTTCTTCATGTCTTCTACAATATTATACTCCATCTCGTCAGAAACAATCAAGGTTTTGGATGGAGTTGGTGAATCGGATTGGACTGGGCTTGTTTGAGTCGCTTTAGGTGACGTTTTCTTACCTGCGACTTTATCTTTAGATATCGAGCTTGCGCTCTTCTATTTAGGAGTTGGTTGTGGAGGATCGAGTTGATTTCTACTTCTGGTATTAACTGGAAATGCCTCTTGATCCTCTTCGTCAAGGAGAATGAAGTCCCACATTCCTTGCTCTTTTACAACTTCTTCTTCATCAGTGGGTTCTTCATTGGAAACTTCCTCTTCTTCTTCTTCTGATTCTGCATTTGTAATAGCATTGGGAGGCTTTGAGTCAGTTACTTGTTTCTTTATATCAACCATCTCGTTAGACATGGTTTTCAAAACTTTCTGCAATCCTTCTAAATCAAGTGGGTCCTTTGGTTGTTTTTTCTTGGGATCTTCTTTAAAAGTGACCTTCTTTGATTTTCGTTCATCAACAACGTTTTTCTTCTCTAAGGCTATGGTATGTTTTTCTACCGCTATTGCTTCTTTCATATTATTGGCCAAAGTTGTTTTGGCAGCCCTATCAACAAAGATCGCTATGTTTGATGGTAGAGCAGATATATACCATGCACTTTGAACTTCTTCGCTAGGCTTGGAAGCGGCAAGAATTTTATTCAAAAATTTGTTGAAATGTGAGTTAAAATCTTTGATAGGTTCTCTTATTTCGGTCTTAAGATTTGACAGGTCATTGATCAATGTCGTAGTAGACCTATCATCACTGAACTTAGTCAAGAATTTCTCTTGGAAAATATCCCAACTAGTGATAGATCCAAATGGTAATGAAAAATAACAGGATCCGACTGCTCCTTGCAAAGTGTAAGGAAAGAGCCGGACAACGGCATCTTCATTAGTAACTCCATTGAGATTTATGGATAACATGAAGTTATTGATGTGTTCTTTTGCTAGCATGCCTGCTTCAAGATTAAACTTAGGCAACCATTTTTCATGATGGGTCGGTAATTGACTCAAGGGCGCAGGCATTAAGACTGCCCCTGGGTTATTCCATGGGTTTTGGGCAGTCGTTGAAATACTAACAGAAGAAAGCGCAGAAGATGTTCCTTGCGGTTGGGAAGATGAAGATATTACAGTTCTAGATGATTGTGAAGGAGATGTTGAAGTTATAGTAATGTGTTGGACAATAATTTGAAGTGGAGGAGTGGATGATTAACTTCGCAGTGGAGAGGTCGAGATGGATGACTATGATGAAAGAGTCTCGCTATCAGACCCTTTAGGTGATTTCCTCGCTCTTTTCCTTTTAGGTAGAGGTAATTCAGTTGGTTTGATACCAAACTTTTCACTCTGCAATTTGGTAAGAGGATGAGAAGGGTTATATTGTGAAGTCACACTACCTTGAGATATTTCAGATTTCTGGGGTGATATAGAAAATCCTTGAAGTTTATGGATCAAAGATTCAACTTCAGGAGGTTCAATAGTCGATTTCTTTGAAATGTTTGGGTTTGTGGTAGTGGTTGTTGTTTTATCGACTTCTCGCTCAAGATTTAAAGATTCTAAGTGCGATGGAGAAGTCAGGGAGATGTTGAGGGCGATTTACTCTCAGAATGGTATTTAGATTTAGATTTACTAGCCATTCATAGTTCGGGCCCTCCTTCTAGCGCCAAATATGTTGAAGCCCCAAAAATCGGGTCTACAACAAGGGGGATAACCACCTGGGCCGGACCTTGGTTAGCAGCTCCTTTTCCTTTTGGGATGGTGGGTCCGACTGGGGATAATGGGACCAGTTTCCAAATTTATGTGTATGTGTGTTGAGAATTGATATTTCCTTTCTAGTAATTCCTAAGTAAAATCATTTTATTCTAAATCTAATCTAACAACATGCAATTGTATTCTAATGAACAGAAATATCTAATTCTAAAACTAACCCATGATTTAATCTTTCAATTATGCGATCTAAAATAGTTTCTAACAACAATTGGTAATAAATATCATTCAGTTGTTATGAGAAAAGAATTCAATAAAGATGAACCGTTTCGTATAAAAATTTAGCCGAAACAGTTGTGAAAAGCATGTCGCATAATAAGTCATTCATATATTAAGCATAAATAGAATAGCCATCACCATACAAAAGTGCCAAATGATAACTAAAACATTCAAGCATTCATATATAAATAACTGAACATAAATATCACTTAAACACATAAGCAGAAATCGTTAAGAGATAAAAGTACAATTGATAACAAGTTCTACTCATGAGCCTTGTCAATAATGATTTATCTCTTCTTAGTTCAACATCTACTAAGAGTACAAAAGTGCAATTTCAATAGCAGATATTAAACACAGATATCAATAAATGTTGTTCCATTCATTCATCAAAATCTCCTCCGAGGGTGCAGAAGTGCATGTTCTGAGGAAATATTTTTGACAAATTTCAGGACCCTTCTCTAAATGCATAAGAAGGGTTGAAATAATACTAGCTAAATTCTAAAAATAGTTTATTACAAAAATATAGGAGGAGGTTTAAATGACCGTCCTCATCTAAGGAAAACATAAAATTAAAACTGAATCTAGAAATTATTATCTATGTATCTGTTCTTTGTGGTCGCAAGCATTCAGCATCAGCTTGAGGAGAGTTGGTTAGCCGACCTTTGACTTTAGTTGCCTTGCAAAAACAAAATCGGCAAGTGCTGGCATTATCTTCTCGGCAGAGTTAGTGAGGCATTTGAGAGTCATGCATTGACTGTGTGGTTTAACCAAGTATTGCCAGTAAGAATCCCAATTCAACCTGGTTAACGTCTTGATGGATTCTGCTCTTTCTTTAGCCTTTTGCCTCCAGATGGTTTGTAGATGCTGTGCATTTGAGAGAAATTTACATACCATTTAAGGATATCCCTGATAAATACCACTGTTTTTAGAGCTCGGGTTTTGCTTTTAGCCTTTAGCACTTTTTCCTACAATTTTCCGGGCTTTCAGGCAACTAAACGTTCAGAGGCTTTCCTTCTCAAAGGGTTTTACCTGGTGATGTGTGATTAGCGCTAATTGCTAATCTCTAATCGCGCATCAAAAACTGCCTCCGTTTCTCGATCCGGGCTTCCCTGGTGCCAGTTTTCGCCTCTTGTGCATTTTTGTTAGATGACTTCAGAAATAGGAGTTTCTCCTTCTTTTCCCATTATACTCTGAACATTGCTATGTATACCTTTCTGCTTTCCGCTCTTGCAATTTACAAAATAAGGAAAGAGTAATGATATGAATAAGGTGACAAGAAAGCTTTAAATGCCGAAATCATATAAAATATACCACCCTACGTGAACTGACCTCTCGATTAAATCAAAACCTTATCTCATTAATGATCATCAACTAACTTATTAAATTAACATTAATGCGCATAACTTGACATCGGATTACAAAAAACGTTTTTGGAACGATGCGCCTAGCAGATCTACGATAAAGCGGTTTTGCGATTTGCTTCGCAATATCGCTAATCTGTTGTATTTTAACAATCATTCATTACCATGTGTTTCTGCGAAATGCAATTTGTGAGACGTGTTATTGCATATCGCCGATTTGAGGTATTTCACCTTAAGTGATGTTTGAGGCATATGAAAACTGCGACGCACGATGAGTTTTTTCGGTGTGCGATCTCGCATCGCGATTTCGCAATCTTAGGAGTTTGCTCATATGGTGTCATTATTACCTTTTTGCAATGCGATGCTTTTTTAGAGAAAGATTTTGTTCGAACTCATCATAAACTTAAGTCCTTTTGGATTTCTGCGGGTGTTCTCCTAAGTTTATGATAGTAAGATTTATTCAAAAATGGAATACAAGTTCTAATTTATTCTTATTTTTTAAATGAAGGGTCCCCACTTATTTAATACTGATACCAAAACTAAAATAAGAAGGGGGGTTGTTGCTGGCCAAAACAGTACATTAAATCCCTGAATACCTAGATTAAGATGTTGTTATGTGAGAAACGGGTGATGCGAATACATTAATGTTTGGAACGACGCGGAGCGGAAAGATCTACAAAGGTACCGAGGGATTAGGAAATAGTCCCTTAATTTCACCTTCACGAAAGAGCGAAGAAGAGCTTGCTCGGGTTTCTTAGAGAAGTGTAGTCAGTTTGATAAGGTAGCGCATTCCGCAATTATCACCTCCACTCACACCATCACCTGCTTCACCTAATTCACCTCCATCTTCACCTACCCCACCTCCACCAAACCCGCAGTTCAGCATGGTGAGCGCGATCAAGCTACCCATATTCAGAGGAGTAGGAAATGAGGATGTGGATCAGTTCTGGTTTGTGGTAAGAGTAGTGTGGGAAGCACAAGGGGTTAGAGATGGCAACATTAATAAGGCCACATTGGTGAGCGCGCTGCAGGATCGCGCACTGACATGGTATATCAAGCATTCTAATGATCACCCAAATGCAGGAATAATAGAGATCCAAAATGCGCTGAAGAGAGAATTTAGTCGGCCGAAATCAGAGACGCAGTCAATCATCGACTTTAAGGATATCGCGATGCTTCCAGGTGAGACCCCATGGGATATGGATCAGCGGCTGAAGAGTACGATCCGTGAGGCTAATATGATGCTAACGGATGCGTAGCATCGTGCGTGGTTTGTGGCATCTTTGACACCACACCTGAGAACGACGTTGTCACAGCAGAAGCTTTCAACCCAGGCCGAAGCATTGGAAATGGCGATGAGGTTGCATGAAACACCAATATAGGATCTGGGGCTAGGAGTTCAATAAATCCACACGCAACTACATAATCTATGCTTGGAGATGCAAAGTTTGAAGCAGGATAGGGCGCCATGGCTAGAGGCGCGTGAAGAAGTGTGGTGCATAAAATGCAAAGGTTAGGGCCATGACAAAGACCACTGTCCAGTATTCACGAACTACTTGGCAGGAGGGGACCAATGCCGTTGAGACTAGAGGCACAGGTAGGGCCAAGTGCAGCACTCGCGCTATGGTGCGCAATCTATTAGATAGGAGAGAAGCACACGATAGACAATTGTCATCTATTGCAGAAGTATACCTAGATTCTGCAGCAACTGTTTTATAATTTTTGTAGGTCGGTAGGCCACGACGAGCGTACTTGTCGCAGTTACGATTTGATGATGGAGCGGACCCCAGCCTATAGAATGCAGACAGAAATGTGAGGCCTCAACCCAGCCGTGGGGATGGTGCGCACTGGATTTCAGGGCTGAGGTTGAGGACGAGGAGGAATGGGACCAGAAAGGGGCCACGGACAATTAATCTGTTACAATTGTGGAGGACCAGGGCACTACGCTTGTGATTGTACCAACCCAACGAGAATATCTTGTTCGTACTATGCTCAATTTGATCATGAAATGGTAGATTGTCTTATGTTGATCACACAGATGAGCGAGAAAGGGGTACTACAGCCTACTCCGACTCAGAATATCCAAAGGATGAGGTCTAAACGGTGCGAAGAAGACCCCATTGTGAATATAGTGCTCAGAAGTGGTACGACTACAGGGGAGGATAAGGGGAAGTAGCCCGAGGAAGATACATGGGTTCGCAAGGCTCCTACGAAGGAACCTGAGTTTGACTTGGAACGCGCAAAGGAGACGTTTATGGAAGCTAAGAAGAGCTTCGCGGAGGCCTCTACTTTAGGTAGTAAGGATCAACCAAAGATAGGAATGGATCCTTCCATGCTTACTACCTTTTTAGAGACATGCATGAAGTTTTTGCGCAACAATAAGGTAGTCAAAGGACTACAGGAGTTGATCACCAGGTGCGCAGGGTTAGGGAAGCCGCGCGTAGTCTGGAAATTGGGAAAGAATGCATTGTGCACCAAGAGGGAAATGAAATTGACGATGCAGATTGGCAAATATGAAATGGATCAAGTAATCCTAGACCTGGGTTCAGACGCAAATGTGTTACCAAAGCAGACATGGGCTGGCCTATGTTATAGTGGTCCTTGATTCTATTGTGAATGGAAAACCAACATAAGATTTTGCCCATGGGGAGGTTGCAAGGCGTAACAGTTGATATCGAAGGCACGAGCACGCAGACAGACTTTGAAGTAATAGAGATTGTTGATGATAGCAATCCTTATCCCGCGTTGCTAGGAATAGACTGGGCCATTGATATGAATGGAGTCATCAACCTGAAGAAGCGGAAGATGATATTCGAGAAAAAGTCCCTATGCATAGTAGTTCCGCTAGATCTAGCCGAAGGAGCGTGCTACATTGAACCTGTGCGCGACGATGACAGCGATGATGAGCTAGATTGCATTTACTAGATAATGGTGCAAGACCAGGATTGGGTGAACCTGACTGTAGATGGGAGAATCTCGTGGGAACATGATAGTTCTTGTACTTCAGATTCAGATGAAGAAGTAGAATGCTGGCAGAATCAGTTGCACGAAGTGACAACGCTGAATTGCAACATGATGATTAGATCACTGCGGTGCGTGACGACAGAAGCAAGGGAACTGCCAACATATGATGGGGTAATAGGGGTGGATGAATTCTTAGACAAATTTGAAAGTGCAGTACCGGAACAACAATGGTATGGTGCGCTGGAATGGGCATTGCACGCGACACCTGCACGATGGTGGAGTACACATCAGAAGAATATTGGAAACTGGCGCGAATGTAGCAGACAGATGCGCTTATGGTTTGGAAGTCCCCAACATTGAATGAGAATTGGGTAGCTAGGATGACGTAGTTTGCATGCCCACCTGTGTTGATGGATGCAAACATGTGTTGTGCAAGCACATCCCAGACTAAGGATCGAAAATCAGAACCCGACGCAGCAACAAGAAAAGCAACGCACACCATAAATATTCCACATCGGAGCATTCACAAAGATTTGCACAATCATGAACAAAGTTCACCAGGCGAGACGAACTCACTAGGACCTGCACGTACCAACGGTTCAATGGGCCTATAGGGCCATGAGGAAAAACCAAAGCGCGAAAGCGATCCCAACACTGACGAGAGGAGATGAAACCATAAGAGCATAGGAGAATCCCTATACCACAGCTCCCACCGTTAGGAAAGTACGCAAAGATCCGGGTAAAGGAATTATATAGTTACAGGAATACATTTGGTGAGGGAACTTGAAACTTCGTTAACTCGAAGAAGCTTGGGTACGACTGAAGCAGAAAAGCATGGTAATAGACGCGAAAATCAGAAAATTGAAAACCGAAATCACGCAACCATGTCACGTCGACAGAAGGGCAGGGCAAGATACGGGCAGCCATACCACCGCATTAAAATATTGTGGCCGAGAATTTCTAGCCCTACTACCATGGCTGCAACCGCACCTTATCAAAGAAAGTAACCAGGGGAGCGCACCGTATAAGGAAGAATGTGAGGTGATGACTGGCGTGAGGTTAACTAAGGGAGGCTCACGGACCGGGTTGAAAGGTGACTTGATGCCTCGCACCACAGGTGCGACCACCTGACTATCTGTAGGAAGCATAGTCTCAACGCTCCCAATAGTTGAAAGAGAGCGTGGGACTATAAACAAGTTTGTAGGAGAGCTGCGTGGGAAGGAGTTTACACGCAGGGTCAGTATGTCACAGGGGTCGCGGTCGCACATAATGGGCTGCATTGCTGCGCGGACAAGTTGGAAGGTGATCGTTGATGATATTGTTCATGATAAGAGGTCCAATGTAAGGTAGAAAGGAGCGGGCGGTGGGCAATTAAGACAGGAATTAAGAGCTAGATTTAGGATGATATGCCGCCAGGAAGGTATTAATGACTCAGAAGTGGAGGGAAGGGTTGAATTCAAATTCAAATGATACTATAAAATCCCTTGGGCTAGCCTCGAAGCAACATTTGGTTGTTTAAGATTTGAGCCAGTACAGAGCATTGAGCACCAAGCACTCTTGCCACCCTTGAGTACACAACCAAATGGATCCAGTGTAGACACAATGATGGTTGCAAGAACCAGAGTGTGATTCATGGAAGTTACTGTAGAGCCTCGTATGATCCAAGAGGAGCCTGGAGAGGCAGAAACTACACCAGAGGTTCCAAAGTTACCACACACGCCGTGACCAAAGAAAGACAAGCAGACAATGGGGCCAATATGGGTATCACCATGGAACCCACGGTTTAGTAAACTATCAATGGCAGAGAAGGGAAAAGTCGTTACCTTTGAAACAGAGGAGGAGGAGGAATATTTGCAAGCCTTGATCGCCCAAATTGAAGCACAGGACGATGAGGTGGTGAATGTCTCCTAAGTGCCTTTGGTGATAAAGTTACCCCCCTACATCCCCCCGTGGGAGGGGAAAGCCAAGATACCAAAGGATCTGGAGGCCACGAAGAGTGCACTCCAGACCCTGCTCCTTCCTGATGAAATAAGGCTTGAAGGTCCACTGTTGGAACGGGTACCTAATATGAAGTTCGAAGACTGGGACCTCGCGGATGGCGAGAAGTTCCCACAGTTGGCCGCAGAGAAATTACTAAAGCAGAAATGGCTACGCGGTGTAGAGAAGGTTGGGCTACTCCATCTACGATGGATACCCCACTACCACTGTGCGCCCGTCACAATTTTTTTCATCCGGCAGCTACTGTGCCTAGTACATGATGGGTATCTATGGCTGGAGAAGCTGATTCCCATCACAGCCAATTTAACTCCCCAGATTTCTCGGTTGTCCATCAAAGGAAATGACCCCGCAGCCATAGCAAGAATGAGCAGTGACTTGGCCCTCGCAAAAGCTATGAAGGCCAAATATAAGCTGGAGAAGAGGAAGCAAGGGTACGTAATCGCAAGCATCAAGGACCAAGGGGTGCACGTAGCCACCCAGTTGCTGGCCAGCAAGCTACTGAGGAAATGTCGGGCTGACGAAGTGCCAACCTTTGTAATTGCGTTGGCATAGCAGTGTGCAAAGGGGGTCCAGTTCAACTGGGTGCAGTTCCTATGTAATGAGTTTTTGACAAACTATAGAGAGGCCTAGGAGAAGGGTAAGAATTTCCACTATGCGTGGTTGCTCTTATCCGTCATGTTGGTTGTAGGAGAGCTGCCAGAAGACAACCAGTTTCCCACGGTTGAGGGTGACCTACCCGATGCCATGAGGTACACCTCACTCTGGGCAACAAAATACAAGACGAGGATTCGCGAGATAAAGGTGTTTTGGGTGTTCGTAGAGGCGAGCATACGAACATGGATCAACTGCAGGCCACGCTTGTCCCCTACAGTATATCGCAGCTTACAAAGCGTGACAGAGTTCAAGGCGGATATGCATAACCTATATATCCAGGCACACAAGGATCCATCCTAAACGTGGGTGAAGCTTCTATTCATTTCAATGGATGATGCAATCTTCAATGTGATGGCGTTGTGGTCTACAAAGTGGCATGCTTCGGACTTGGCAGAACTGGAGAAGATCGCAGTGTAGCAATGAAAGAAGGACACTAAGCTGTGCCTTGCGCAGCTGGCGGAGAGAAAGCACCAGGAACAAGAAGTGGCCACACAGTGGAAGTCAGCTGAGGTAGCAGCGGCAGCGCAGATGGCAGAGACCATAACCGCGCCCACGAAAGAGAACAAGGAAGGGCAGGAAATGTCCACAGAGTAGGACATACAAGGGGAGGCTGAGACAGAGGAATGCATGGACCCAACACCAAAATTGACCAACTCAAGAGGCCGCATGTCCACGAGAAGCCAGCCTTGCGGAAAAAGACAAAGGCATCAAATACCTCCACCGACCCAATCCAAATCACCGAGGGAGACCTTCTTGACACTGGCGAAATAGTTCACGATGTCACTAAGGATACTCTTCAATAATTAATGACGGAGCAGACAAATATGTTGGGGGCGCTCAGAGCGTAATTGCTAGCATTACAGGTGCGATCCCCTGGAATGATGGCACCACACGTTGTGGTAGGTACATCTAAAGCCGAGCCGATGCTGCACGCCCGCACCACGAACACTTTAGTGTTACTAGAAGGTGCAGTCTTAGTCGCAGCTGAGGGCGACAGTGCCACGGAAAGTCAAATGAAGGGCTAGGGGTTGAATTTGGTCGCCCTTCCTAGAGAAATCCTATACCAACTATAGGATGGGGTAACTGCTGAACTTCGCGCTAGGGAGGGCCGCACCCTCCAAGTCTTGAGCGAGCAGAAGTTAAATTTAGAACAACTCAGCCTGCAGCACGACAACCTAGTCACATAAAACCAGGGATTGGAACAGGTTGTGGAGGAGGCCTGTAGTAGAATACTGAAGTTGGCCATGTCAGCGGTACTCCCAACAGTAGAAAAGATTCACCAGCTAGCGGCTGGAGTCCGCAAGGCCTAGGAGGAGGTTGCAAAGGTTCAGTTGGAGCTGAACCTGCAAATCGCTAAGTTGTGACTGAAGGCGCAACCCTCTACACCCCCGGAAGTCAGAGAGTAGTGCCACTGTGCCATTCAATCGGGGTGGGAAGTGATAGAGGACGTTGTACAGGACTGCACAGGATTGTTGGATCAGTCCCTCTTCACGCTCACCTCACTGCAGGAAGATCCAACCATACAGCTCCTGGAGACAGAAGCATGGCAGTTACAGCAGGCATATGAAAATATCAGGGGGACCGCACTGACGGTCGCCCTTACTCAGTGACTGGCCAAGATGAAGGAGGCTTAGGCTCTAAAGGAACAGGTGGACGCTGCGTGCCAGAAATAAGCAGTGCTTAAAGCGCACATCCAGCCTTGGTTCGAGGAAGTGTTCATGGTCATTGCCATGATTGAGGGAAAGCTAGCCCAAATGCAGGGTGCATATGCGCTAAGGCAAGAAGGTTCCCCTGACAATGATGCATCGAAGATTCCTGCACAACTGATACAATGGACAGTGGAAAACGTGTTGCGGATGTAAACAAACCACAAAGGTTGCTGGATGAACCCCGCGCAAAGATCAATGCACCAGCTGAGTGACTCGGGACGAGTCACGATGATTGTGTTGGGGGTTTGTTGGGCAGCAGATCCCCCCATAGCAGGTTTTGGGGCTTAAAGCCCGAGTTTTGGTCAATGTAATGTAAACACCCCACAAAATGCGAGCGCGGAGCGCGAGAGTCTAGGGTTTTCCTCCCTAAAATAATGTAATTTAATATAGAATGTGTCGGCTTACCCATGGTCCGCGGACCATGGGATTGTATAAATAGAGTGAGGCTCTAAGTGTAAAGAAAATCTTAGTCTTAGCTTGGAGAAGTAATATGGGTTTTGGATGCTAAATTAGCTCTGAGTCTATAAGTCCAAGTCCTGGGTTGTAGTAGTAGGAAGAGGCTCTATAGTTGAGTGCACAGAGGCTTGATAGAGTCTGCAACTGTGTACATGGACCCCTGTAGCTGAATGCGCAGGGTGGAGTTGGGATTGTATCAGAACAGAGGATTAATAAAAGATCAGTTGATTCTCAAATACTATGTGTTTATTTCTTCTGTGATATTTATGCATCTCTTTACAATTCATGATTGTGCGCACTGGTTATAATTGTTGAATGATTAATGAGAATATTGGGCCCACATAATTAAGTTAAGATCTATAATAAATGCATAATCAGGAATAAGGATCTAGACATCTCCTCTTCGCACTCGTTACAGAGCTACGTGGAAGCAGTTGCACGAGTTGTGAAGGATAGACGACTGCGCGGAGCAGCGCAAGTGCATAGGATCGGTTCGCGAACTTCCCAGACTTCATCAAGATAGCCCTAGGGTGTAGAAACCTGGTTCCAGCACCCTCCCATACTACCTCGGGTGAGACCTCAGTCTGCGCACCGCGGACTGTTATCGAAAGGGCCGGTAGTTTCGAGATTTGTTTGGCTAAATCACTTCTGAACCTGGGTTAGGCCCCAATAAGCCAACATAAAGTGTTTGAAAGAATGTCAGTCTTGGTTAGTGATGGTCAAGCTTAGTCATAAGGTTGATTTTTGGTTTATTAATATTGTCATCATGTCTTTGATGGATTTTGAAAGTTATAACAAGTTCTGGGTAGTGGCCAAAATTCTGGGCTAGAAAAGTTCCTTCAATTCCGCAGATGCTGGCACAGGTATGCTGGGAAAAGTCCCTAGACATTGGCTTGTAGGCCTATGAGAGCATCGAGAGGTCCCTAGACATTGGCATGCCCATAGCATGAGAGTGTCTAGAGGTCAAGAGGTCTAAAATATCAGTGGGACCTAGGGGCAAGATGTCTGAGTGGTTGAGATGTCTCTTGGGGGTCTTGTTAATGATGTGGAAGGTATGGTTGACGTGTTTTTCCGATTCAATTTCCTTAACATCACCAAGGAGGTTGAATCATATCATAGTGGACTATCTCGTCGCATGTTTAACCTGGTTGGTTACATATTATTCCTCCATAATTCCTCCTTTTTTATTAGGAGAATGATTATTGTAGTCATTGCTACTCTTTTGATTATAAGAGGATCTTCATTTTGGACAATATCAAGCATAGTTCCCATGCTTATGACAGTTAAAGCATTCAACATTACTCACGCTCTTCTTGAAAAAATTGGGTTTGGACTTTGGCTTAGAATATTTTCTCTTTCCTTTCTTCTTCTTTGCTCGCGTAGCAAAAAAGCAGATGGTTCTCCTTCTTCATGTCTCTGAATTCTGCCCCCTAAAATCATCCTTGATTCTTCTTGTTTGCATCTTCCAATCAATTCATCAAAAGTTGGTAGAACATTATTATCATTGATAGCAGTAATGAATACTTCCCAAGTGGTAGGAAGTACATTAAGGGTTCTTTGTACCAATTCCCAATCAAACAGGGGCTCACCAACAAACAAAATTTGGCCCTTGATTTTAGTAATCCTTATAAAATAATATTAAATAGATTCTCCCTTATTTGATTTGATATCTTTAAGCTGTTTCTTCATGCCAAGGACGTGATATAGCTTTTGGACTTAAAACATGCCAACAATATTGTCATACATTTCCTTAGATGTCTTCAGTTTGGAGATATAGGTAAGAATATGATCTTTCAAAGAATCAATAATAATTTTGCGGGCTTTGATCTCACCTTTCTTGTATCTTGCTTTAGCAATAGTAGGGGCATTTTTAGGAGGATGGGATACACCTCCTTGCACATACTTTGGAACATCTTCTCCATCCAAGTTGGTGTCCAACCTGAGTTTTCAAGCAACATAATTTGAAACCCCTATCAGTTTCTCATTGTCCTTAAGGAAGGGTGTAGCCATATGAACTTATCTATTGTGTTATTTTGAGCAACAAATAAGGTCTTTCAACAAATAATTGCCTTCAACTTACTTTTCTTGAGCTTATCTTCACCACAACATTGGTAGCATGTTAAATTTTACAATTTTTAAATTAACTATCTTAGATATTCAACCTTTAAGTGCAAACAGTAACCAATAGCCATATGGAAGACATTCAATGAATAGTAAGACAACATATTTGTTCCAAGACCAGGGGAAACCCCGACTGTGGGGGAAAACCCTTTAAGAATATTCTTCTATTACATCTTCATAAAATGTTTAATAGAGATACATAAGTAGAGTACAAAACCCTTTTCTTAATGATAGCAACATTATCCCTTTTCAAAATAGGAAATATCTTCTAAAGTGTCATATTTGATCACAAATGTAGAATAACATATCCTTCAATCCTTCAACAAAGTTTACAAGTGCGAATAAAAGATCTACAATATGTCTGCTAGCAGATGACAAATAAGCCTCAATGCAAGCTAAAAAAAAATAAGCCTTTAGTGTGAAGTGATCTAGCCACAAATATGAGAAAATTATCTTCCGAAGATCATGCTTCAAGATGAGTGTTAATGAATTGAAAATCAACTTCAAAATTGCAAGTGTAAGAAGAATATTAGCTTTCATGAATGAGATAGACAAGTCTCCATATGCGTGCTAGAAATCCAAGACAATACACCTTCACAATAAGATGATCTGACCACAAATAGTAAGTAAATATCCTCCAGGTGCGAGAGGATGAGACTTGTAATACGAGATCTCCAAACACTGATACAACGGATATATGCCACCAATGATAATACAAGATAGAGATCTTTCCAATAATATGAAATATGCCAAACAATAATGCAAGAAATAAATCTCTAGAAATATGAGAGATAAATATCCACTAGATCTGTCAATGATGAAATGAAATAATAGGCTTCCAATAAATCTGTTAATAGTAAGAGAGATAAAATACTGATGCAAGGGATTTATCACCAATGTGAAAGAGATCACTAGTGATAAAAAGAGATATGCCATTGATAATAAGAGATCTTTCAATGATGATAAGAGATCTGCCACTGTTAATAAGAGATTTGCCAATGATGATAAGAGATTTGCCACTGATAATCATAGATCTTCCACTAATAATCGGAGATCTACAAATCTATAATAGATTTGCTAACAATAAGAGAGATAAATCACTGATGTGAGGGCTTGATCAATAATGCGAGAGCTAGATCACCAAATCAAGAGAGAGAACTCGATGTGTTGCAAATGAAGGCTTCTCTTCAATATATAGGAATCTTTGAGACAAAATCCCTAACTCGAATTAGGTTTTTGGAAGCTCCTAGAGTCATCCATTTTTGCACATGTCAAAATAACTTTATAAAACAATTTTGAAATAACTTTTGCACTTATAAAGTTAATTTGCACTTGAGAAATATTTCGCTTCAAGGGTGAAAGGGGTTAACTCATATAGTGTTTTTCTAGGGAAATTTCTCCCTTAGTTGCAGAAAATTCAACAATAATCCTTTGAGTTGTGTTGGGAAGAGCATTCCCTGTTTTGATTTTTTTTAATAACACTATGTTCGATTTCAGGTAGTAGGAATATGACTCGGAAAATGATTTGTTGAATGAAATTTCTGCTAGCCTTATCACTTATGTGAATATTGAATTAGGAATGTGGATGGAAAAATGGAAAAGTGGATAAATTATCAACTATGCCTTCTACATCTACAAATTTATGCAATTGAAAGTTTTTTTCTGTAGTTACAATCTTTGGGATATCCCGGTCACATCACACCCTACTTGGGTTTTTATAGTAAAAATATCTCCAATTTTAGGTAGTAAGAGAACCTACAGCTTGTACAATTGTTGTTTCGAGGCATGAAAACTCAATTAGAGTTATCACATGTATGTAGACTGAATTAGGGTCAATAATAGAAAATAGAAAAGCATCACATCTATGTAGAATTGATTAGGAGTCAGTAAAAGGAAATAGCAAAATAGAGAAAAGTATCAACTATACATTACTAGTTATAAATTTTGTGCAAGAATTTTTTTGTAGTTACAATCTTTGGGCTATCTGGGAAGAGTATCATATTTCAAATGAGGTTGAGCCTGAAGCATGACTACCCTATGTGATTGATGTAAATCCACAAAACGTAGACCAAGAAACCATCCTAATGATCTGCTCATGGTTCTAGCTCCCTGTGAATTTTATGTTAGTATGTAAATCAATTAATAACTTCATAACATCATACATATTATGCATATTGAAAATAAATTAGTCACACATATATGCATGATTTTGTGCACTGAAATACTAAATCATCGCATGAAAACACATGATACAATAAATACATATGTAGGTCAATTGTAGTGTGTGTTACGAATGCTTACAAAATTGAGTGTTGTGATCATACAGTATAGGTAAACTTTGTAGTCCATATTCATGGAAGTTTTGTATTTCAAGCCAATGCATAATGGAAGAGGCATCATGTTACAAGTTAGAATGTGATATCGCAGCGGGGTTGGGATGGATAAGCATACCCGTTTGTTTTTATTTTTTTTTTGAAGTTTTGAAATATGTTGTTAAGTTGTAGTTTTAGTTTCATTCTTACTTTTTGTTGGGAAAATATAATATGAGAAATACACATGTTTTGTTTTAATTTTAGAGAGATAATTTATTTTTAACAAGGCTAATGGTTGAAACACGTTATTTGATGGTTTTATTATTTTATAGGTGATTTTCATCTTTAACTTTTCTTAAAAGATTCAAATTAGTAATTTGATGAAAATTGAACTCGAAGCAAACCTTGTGTTACTTCATTGTGATTTGCTTGACAGATGAAGGTGATCCCTATCTGGACTTTTAGCTTGTTTGCAAATTTTAAATAGAGAACTACAAGAACTTTACATGTACTATCACATTATATAATATATAATATGTACATGTATTGTCATATTATATAATACAGAATATGAAATGCAAAAGGGAATTGGTTTTCACTCTTGGTCTTGAGAAATGGTTTCAAGAAGTGTGGAAATGATCATTTATGTTTTGATATTGCTTGGAAATGTTTTTCTGATGGGAAGTATGTTGGTACTCATAGCATAACATGTTTCCTACTGAAATGAATCAAATTTCATACTTTCTAGCCTTAAGTTTGTAGGGGAGAGTAGCACATCTTTTTGAGTGGAAAATTAAACCAAATTAGTTACTTTCTTAATGCAAGGCCATGGGTTTTTTCTCTTCTTCTAGTGCAAAGTCCATCATGTAACTGCATAATGTTGTGCCTATTTTCTAAACATTTCTTCGAGGAAGCTAGATTAAACAATGTGCTGGAATTTCTTATAAACAATTTGGTAATGCATACCAGAAAAATTATAGACAAGGAAATATAATATATTCATTTAATTGAGTAAAATACAATAGTTTATGCAATGTTACATTGTCATATGATTTCTGCATAACATAAAATAAGGCCTGAGAAAACATCTATACATATTTTGCATAATGCTAAACTAAACCTAGAGATTCAATATGTCCCAAGTTTTATTCCAGGATTCTCATATGTTGTGCCTTAGTTGTCCTACATACCCACTACATTCCTTCATTACCTATAGTTTGTTGCATTATTAAATAGAGCAAAAGGAGTTTTCGAAAAATAGTTACAAAAATTCCTCTTATTTGCAATTGTGCAAAATGTTACAAGCAATTGCATGTCTGTTTGACCTAAACACAAAAGACTATACAAGAGAGATAGATATTAAATATGGAAAATAGACAAAACACATATAATTAGGTTATTTACCTCGAAATCCTTCCTTAGTGCAATATTTTTTATATTACTGTAGTCGCTACACTTCAAAGAATGTACTGCAAAGCATTTTTTTATGTTTTAGCATTACTTTGCTAAGTGTATCCACTGCCATCATTGTTTTTATAGGAGTATAGTTGGACACTTTCTTGTCTTCTAACCTTTTATGAAATGAAATTGTATTGAATTTTGATGTTTAGTTCTTGTATTTCTTGTATCCAATATTTTTCAGTAGCTATTGGATGATTACTTCATTTGTAGATAATATGCTCTTAGAGAGGGAGATGTTGCTCCACTCAAACAATGATCTGTGATTAATGTCCCACATATCTCTCCACAAACAAAATGCCCTTTTTTCTTGGAGCTTCCTTGTCTGATATGCTCACAATGCCCTCAATATTTTCTTGTGTTTCTGCAGCCTATAATACACTGACCCAACATTTTCCAAGTACAAATTTAAAAAAGAGGAAAACGGTCAAAGGCTTTCTTCTGTTTTTGGGGGAAAGGGAGAATTGAAATATATTTGAAGTAGCTGAAGACATGGGCTTTTCTTTCAAATTGGTTTTCTCTAGATTTTCAGAAATTTTTTTAATATATTCCATGAATTTGAAATAGGGCTTTGAAAAGTCTTCTAAAAGTTTGTAGTTTAATATTTGCAAATCATTTCATGCAACCCTCTACTTTACCAATTTCTTCCCATTCCCCCACTCCTCCCCTCTTGATTCCTCATGCCTTCCACATCCACATCCTTATTTCCTATAACGCTAATTCTGCATCACTCTACATTTAACCACACTTTTATCGGTGTGTCTTTAAACCTCTTGATACAAATGCTAGTAATAAATACTATCACAAAAATTATACAAAAACTTGTATAATTTCCCACACTGTCTTCAATCTCTCTTCATAATCTTCATTGGTTTCTTTATCACACTTTGCGTGATTGTTGCCTCTCCATATTTTTCAATGGTTTCTTTCACTCACTTTACGTGATGATCTTCTCTCAATAATTTTCATTGGTTTGTTTAATGCACTTCACGTGATTGTAGTCAAAGTAGTTATCAATAGGGTATGAGTCTGCTGGTGTTGCTCATTAATAAATGTTTTTGAGATAACATTTTGGTAAAACAAGTGTTAGTGGAACATTGCCCCCATCTCTTCCTCTGTGCCCCCACACCCTACCACTTTGTCTAAATGTAAATAGCTCTTCATTTTCTCATTCTCCTCCTTTGCTCGCACATTTCACGATGATCGACATTCACTGTTGCAATTCAAGAAGTTGATCACTGGTGATCCTTATTGGGTTCCAACGACCCCTTTCTGCAACTGGACTGTGGTCACTTGCAGCTGCCGACATCTGAATAGAGTGTTCAGCCTCGACCTCAGTGGCATGGATCTGCAAGGTACAACCTCTCCTTTCTTAGGAAATATCTCATTTCTCCACTCTCTAAATCCATGGTCATATCCCACCACAATTGGGACGTCTATCTTGTCTAGAGATGCTCTGCTAGGTGGAAAATCAATTTGAGGGAAGCATCCTGAGTCATTTGGGTAGTTACTGAAATTTGACATTCTAGTTGCTTGCTTGGAGGAACAATCTAGGTGGAAATATCCCTATGGAGTTGGGTTCTCTAGTGCATCTGAAGGTTCTTTACTTACAAACCAACTGGCTCACTGGTTCAATTCCCTATTCCTTAGGAAACCTTTCAACTTTGATTGATTTAGACGTTTCTACAAACAATTTGACTGGTGTCATTCCACCTCAATTGGGTTCGCTCAATCCGATGCGACTGCTTCAACTTTTCTCAAATGAATTGATCAGCAATGTTCCACATGAATTGGGCATGTTCACTGATATGATTATTGAATTTTATTCATATAAAAATGTTTTGTCAGACACTATTAATCTTTCTTTGTCAAATATCTCTACTTTGGTTTCCCTAGATATTTCCATAAACAAATTTACGGGAAACATACCACAGAAATTGGGTCAGTTCCTTTATGCAGGATACTCTTACTTACATCAAAATGATTTTTTTGGTGTTATTCCAATTTCTTTATCTAATATCTTCTTCTCCTTCTTCTTTTTTGAATAATTTGGAAATTTCCACAAACAAATTGATTGGTATCATTCCCCAAGAATTGGGTTTTTTCACCAATTTGGAATATCTTTACTCAAATCAAAATAATTTGTGAGGCACCATTCCCTCTTCTTTGTTAAATATTTCCACTTTGATTGAAATAAGATTTGAGTAAAATAAAGTCACTGACAACATTCTCACTTGCTTGCTAAATATCACTAATTTGAGCACTCTATTTTTATGGGTTAATCATCTTAATGGAAATATATAAACTTCCATTGGAAATTGTTCTAAGGTTAGTTACCTCGATTTAGGTAACAACGAGCTGAGCGGCATTGTGCCAATAAAGTTAGGAAATAAATCCCTCCTTAAACCAATAGACTTGCAAGTGAATCAACTCTATAGTGGCAACACTACAACTATGCCCTTTCTTGTAACACTTATCAATTTCTCTCAGCTACAAGAACTAACTTTGGAACACAATAAACTATGTGATGTTTTGCCCCTTTGAATAGGCAAACTTTCTATGGATATGTCTATCTTATCATTATCAACAACATTATAGAAGGAAACATCCCTCCAAATATTAAAAATATTAGAAACCTAACCTTTCTAAATTTAGGGGGAAATGTTTTAAATGGTAGTATTCCATCATTAGAAAACCTTGAAAAATTAGAAAGATTATATTTCAGAAACAACAAATTAGAAGGGAACATCCCTGATGACTTTAAACAACTAAATTATCTTGGTATCTTGGACATTAGTAGAAACATGCTTTATGGAAAAATTCCCAATTCTCTATGCCGCCTTAAACAAATAAGGATCATTTCCCTTCATGACAACTACTTTTTCAGATAAGATACCCACTACTTTAAGAGATTGTGAGAATTTGGAAACACTGGACTTGTCTCATAATAGACTAAGTGGAATCATACCACGAGAAGTTTCCACTCTTCCTCACTTACTCTTCTATTTAAATTTGGCATGGAATTTGTTGGAGGGCCCTTTACCTCCAGAGATTAGAAAGCTTGGAAACACTCTAGCTATAAACATTTTTTCCAATCTACTAACCGATGTCATTCCAACAACACTTGGAAAGCTTGGCAACACTCTAGCTATAGACATTTCTTCCAATCTACTAACCGATGTCATTCCAACAACACTTGGAAGTTTCATTGCACTTGAATCATTGAATATATCTAACAATTCCTTGGAAGGTTCAATTCCAGACTCACTTGGAAATCTACAAAATCTTGTGGACTTAGATATCTATTCCAACTCCTTACCAGGTACAATACCAACCACTCTTAACAAGTTGAAAAACATCCACTATTTGAATTTATCTTTTAATACTCTCAAAGGATAAATATCAAGAGGATTTTTCACTTCTCAACCCATCATCATTTCCTTAAATGAAAATTCTCACCTCTGTGGACCACAAGTATTTTCATTACTTCCATGTTGAACACCAAGAATTCATGTTGAAGTTTTGATGAAAGTTCTATTGCCAATAGTTGGTGCTATTGGTATTACATTATGTTGTCTATTTTTAAAATTCTTTTGGAGGGGCATTTTTCAAATAAAAGAACCACATTTTTTGGAAGTTATTTTGTAAAAATTAGAGCATCGAAGGATCTCATATGAAGAGCTTGTGGGAGCAACTAATGGATGTATCGAGGCCAACTTATTGGGGAAGGGTAATCTTGGATCAGTCTACAAAGGTGTTTTGGGTGATGGAAAATGTGTTGCTATAAAGATTTTCAATTTGTAAAGTGACAAAGTTGACAAGAGTTTTAAAGTGGAATGCAAAGTCTTGCAAAAGTTTCGACATAGGAATCTCATGAGGATCATAACCTCATGTTCCAACTTCCATTTCAAAAGTTTAGTGTTTGAACTTATGAGTAATGGAAGCTTAGAGAAGAATTTGTCTCTTAATAGAGATGACAACTATAATACAAATGTGTGTGAATTAGGATTGAAATCTTGGCTAGACATTGCCATAGATGTGGCCCATGCCATAGAATATCTTCACCATTATTCCCCTGTACAAGTAGTGCATTGTGATATAAAACCTAGTATCGTGCTTTTGGATGAAGACATGGTAAGCCATGTAATAGATTTTTGGATTTCAAGATTAGTTGGTGATACCACTAACAATTCACTTACTTCAACAGTTCCTTTGAAATGATCTATTGGCTACATTGCTCCAAGTATAACCTTTTGAAATATTACTTTTATTTGTATTTTTTTCATTAACATTGTAATTTTTTTGCTATGGTTGCCTTGAATGCAGAGTATGCATTGGGTGAGAAGGTTTCCACTCAAGGAGATGTTAATAGTTATGGCATTCTTTTATTGGAAATGCTTACTTAAAAAAAGTCGACCACTAACATGATTGATGGAGATTTGAACTTGAGAATATGGGTAAACTTAGGACTTCCAAATAGAATGAATGAGGTAATTGACAATTGTCTTTTGAGCATGCTGGATGAATATGAAATTGAATAAAATGATAAATACAAATACCTACATTCTTTGTTATGTGTTGGTCTACTTTGTTCAAAAGATTCACTTGAAGAATGCCCAACTATAAGGGATATGTTGCTGGTGTTGGAGAGTGTTAGAGAGGATTTGGTGAAAAACAAATTTGCTTCAAAAACATTAAGACCAAACACATCTACTTTGCTTGTGGGTACAAGTGCAATGGGGAATAATGCTACTACTTCAAATGGTCAAAGTTCTGCATTTTAGTCAAATGATAAGTATTTACATTACTCAACCACAAATACAATTTTTATATTAAACAATAGTTTCATGCATATAAACTAGATGTTTATTATTATATTTTAATAAATAAAACAAGATATGTCTACATTATTTTCAATATTCATCCCATTAATAATCCAGTGAAAGTCTTATATTGAGTCATCTTATTAATTTTTCTTTTTATTATTCTCAGCATATCCAAGATTGGTGATTTCTAACCATACAAAAAGCTTGAGCTGGCAATAAAAAAAATTGGTAAGAAATTGCATGTATATATACTAGTTTGTTGGGAGGATTATAATTTTAAGATCTTTTAAACCCATTATAATCATAAATTTCATCATGTTTTGTTCGTATTGTTGGAAAAAAGAGAAGCATTAAATTAGATGCAAGTTTTAAATTTTATAGAATGATGTCCACTAGCTATTCAACTATACCATTTTGGATTTGAATAGCAGTAAAAGTTAAATGATTTATATTCTAAAGTCGTGACCTTTATTACGCCGTAAGGCGTTTCCCTGAAATGAACTTCCCTAAAATCTACCTGTCATCCCTGTGTGTCGTTAGATTATGTGTTAGACGATTAGAGTATTGTTAATCGTTCGATTAAAGGAAGGTAGTTGAATGGTTGTAACTATTCAGATAAGCTCACGTCACCGCAACTGTCCCAAGGTTTGGAATGAGCCTACACTGGGAAGCTGAAGCGAACAAAGTTATTTCACAGAGCAATGGGGTTGTTGGATAAGCAGTGTAACGGTACTCTCACAGCCCCTCGCCCTGAGAATGGCCTTGGTAAACTCAACAGGGAAGGGAAGGTCTGTTTCATCACATATCTTCATTCATCCCTTCATTTGCATTCTACCCAGATCCTTACTTTACTTTGGGACTTTCAAGGCCAAGGCTGGAAGTGAGCTATTGTTTGTTTTAACTGTATTGTCAGGGATTACTGTGGATGGAGGTAATGCAGATGTAGCTGTTGATCAACCATCGTTACAAGGTATTATTATCTGCAAATCTAAGAACAATAAATGTCACTAGGACAACCTATATGCAGTGGCTACCTGTAACCCTTCCTCAAGCTTTATGTGCATGTCCAACCCCATTATTGTTGTTTTCATACTAATGTATCAATAGTTAAACTCCTAGATGATTTGGGTATCAACCTGATGCAAAATTTCATGTGGGTTTTGAAGGAGGATATTGATCTTATGTCTGTGATGGGAGTAGATGCCTATAGATTTTCAATATCATGGCCTAGGCTTATTCTTGGTATATTTCTGTTTGAGCTCTGACCACATGTTTAATCCTGAGAATTTAGTAAACACTCCCTTGAAGGCAAGATGCCCTGATCTTCATTGTAATCTTTACTTCTTTTGGTTAACCGTGTCCTATATGGTTTCTTTTCTGAACATGTCGAAATTACTTGGTCTTTTGTTTTGTCAATGGCACACCTACATTATTCGCTTTACTCTAATATAGTCTGTGAGCTATCATATTAAGGATTTTTCTTATCAACGATGCTATGCTATCTTAGTTATCTTAGTGGTACCAATAATTACGAGTTCTAATTACCAATTTCCCAAATACCTTGAAAATACCTTGGTTAGGATCAATATTTACTGGTAATTGACCTTCGGTTTTGAATTTTGCCGAGAGATTATTCACTGAAATGTAGTTGAAATTGAAACAAAAAACTTCAGTCTAAAACTTGCCAAAAAGTCTCTTGCTATTTGACGAGATTGCTCCTTTGAGTTTCCAAACATTTGGCAAGTAATGCCAGTCCAAGTCAAACTACTGTGATAATTAGATTTTGGCAGTCATCTCTATTCCAAGTCCAACTACATTAGTAATTAGATAGCCTGAGTTTCCAAACCTTTGGCAAGTAATGCCAGTCCAAGTCAAACTATAGTGATAATTAGATTTTAGCAGTCATCTCTATTCCAAGTCCAACTACATTAGTAATTAGATAGCCTAGAAATGTGGGCTTCATATACTGCAAAATCAGGGCTATTGGGTCTTTCTGTCTGCTCGTATAATATAATTGTAGAATTGAATTCCTTGGTATTAGTTTAAACTAACACAGAAAACTAAAAAGCATAAGGCCCCAACCTTGCCGAATGACTGGATTGGCTGCATTATTAAGCTGTGTTTTTGAAGTAACTGATATTGCGCCTGTTGCGCCTGCCCAAAGGCAAGACGAAGGCATATAAACTAATATACAAACCGTGAAAAGAGTAGATGCAACCCATATCTATAGAAATATGTTATCAGAGCACATTCATAGAATGATAGTGAATGTTTAGGTAGCGAATTTGTCAGCAACTTTGTCTAAATGTAATGCCCTAAAATTGCATTTTTTTGAAAATCTAAATTACTTATGTATTAATATTGTAAAAAAAGTTACAAATAGTATTAGGTGTGGTCTGCCATAATAAAAAACTAGGTCATACCTTGCTGCCAGCTAGCATAGGACCATTCTGAGCATACACAATAGTATATGTGTGCTGACAAAACAAAAGACCAAGTAATGTCCACATGTTCTGAAAAGAAACCAGAAATTCAAGAGCTAACCAAAAGAAGTAAAGACTGCATTGAAAATCAGGGCATCTTGCCTTCAAGGGCCAGCCTGCAAGGATGGACCAACTTGTTCATTGGTCATTTTGGCTTTCCCTTTGCCTGGAGGTGTTCATGCAGGCTCCTCATCAATCATGACCGGATTGGAGCTGGAAATGATATTGCCAGTTTTACAGCCCTGTTAGGCCATTGAACTCAGGGAGTTGGCATTTTGACTCTTTTTGAAAATGAAACTTTTATTAAAGCCGCCAAGCCTTGAACTACAAGCCTATGAACTCAAATAGTTGGCATCTTGGCTCCTGTCATGAAGAAAAACTTCATAGCTCTTCTTGTTTGCTAAAATTTCATAAATTTGCAGTGTTTCTAATCTGTCTGGTTTGCTTCTGCATCTTGGATATCACTGCAGAAGCTCTTACATGGTTTGTTTTTGTTTGTGTGATCAGAATTAAAAACAAGAAACATGATTACTGTTTGTACCTTGTGTCTGATGTCCTCGAAGGGGTCTGATATACGATTAAATCACCCACCATGCCCTGGGCGCATAATAGACAAGTGGAAACCCCCCCCTCAAAGCTGGAAGTTCAAAAAGTTGCCTGCTGGGCTTTGTTTCTAATTTTGGAGGGTAGATACTATGAGTTTTTGGTGGCTATGAGTGAATAGAATTTGTAAATCATATATGATTACTTTCATACTGAATGGCTCTGCTATTGATTATCCGAATGATACTAACAAGCAGCCTGGTTTGAATTGTTACCCTAGTGATTTGGTCAAACCCATACCCTGGGATCTGTTATGTTCATTAATAATTCCCATGATTCTTGTATGATGCCTATATCAAGTCCATCTTGCAGGAGCATGCACACTAAACTAGAGGAAAGCCATGAAAGGCATAGGGTAAGATCATATAATGAAAAGTATGCTTCAGACGGTAGGATATATTTAAGACATCATATTGGACAAAAGAATATATTTAAGAGTTTGTATTGCTTGTAGAGTTAAGAAATTATTGGTGTTGGGCTAAGAGTTTTCTTCCATCCCTAATACATAGTATTTGGTTTTTCCTCTTCCCCTCTTTCTCCCTTTGTATCTTCATCTATACATCTATTGCAGTGGCCACTGCATAAATTCTCCCAGAATTGTTATGCTTGTGGTTTTATTTTCTGCGTGCATAATAATATAAGGTCTTGTTTAACTTTTTTGAAATATATTCTTCCTCTTTCTTCTTTGTATCTATATCCAAGCACTGTGCCATATCTTCAACCTAGGCCAACACTATTTCAATTCCATGCCATCGATGAACAATTTCATTTTCCATTTTTCCATGAGGATACAACTATATTGTAGTGACCCTTGAGCCATCTTGAAATCGGTGAACAATTCGATTTTCCATTTTACCACGAGGATACAACTATATTGTAGTGACCCCTGAGCCATCTTGAAATTGCCAGAGTATACTTTTAAGGTTTTAGTTTTTATGGTTATTAATCGATACTACAAAAGGATTATTGTGTTTGATAAGTTTATTAAGCTATCTGGTAATGGCACCTCTTGTAGCTCAATGTTTTTTGCCAATTGGTTGGCACATTAAAAATTCAGTCGAATTAGTTTATTGAATTAAGGTAGTTTGTTTCCAAAGTCGATTGTTAGTGGTTGAGTTCTGTCTGTTAACTGCTTGCTCCATTCAACTTGCTGCCATTCCATGTTTGTTATTTCAATTCAGTTCAGATTGGGATGTTTTCCTTTTATATGAACTATGTATTGTTTTTTAAGCATGTTAAATAAATCAATAATAAAAATTTGGACTCTACCGTATATCTCCCTTTTCAAATTATCCATGCCTTCCACTAAGAGATGAAGTTTATATTTATGTTTGCAGCTCCTCTTGTCAGTGGACAAAGGCTACAGAAATATGTTTACGATAAGATCTCAAATTAAATACCTGAAGGGCCTTACTGTCTTGTTTACATTGATACCTCTGTTCAAAGGAGTGAAAACAGACATGGTGTGTCTACTTTGTGGTTGATCTATGAAGAATTTCCTCCGGCTTTTAAGGAAACACTTCAGGTGGTGTATTTCCTACATCAAGGGCTTCAGTCAAGACTGTTTTTTGCAACCCTTGGCCATTTCTTCTTGAGTGCAGGGTGAGTATTAAGCTGAGTTTGCATTTTGATTCAAATAGTTCATTAGAACTAATTGTTGCAGATGTGCTCATGCATTTTTTGATGTGTTATGCAGTTTATACTGGAAACTGAAGTATATAAATCATCTAGAATTTATCTAGGATTACATTAGGAAGGGACAGATTGAGATTCTTGATTTTGTGTATGACCATGATGATCAACTGGAAGACAGACCTTTGATGGACTATGGTGTTGAAACATGATTACTATTTGTACCTTGTGTCTTGTCATGCGGAAAGAGTCAATTTTGCGGACAAAACCGACCTCCCTAGAAGCTAAGGCTTTCTAGTGACAAACAAGACAATTAAACACTACCTTTCCCTAAATATGCATTTAGAATACAAGTAATCAGATGTTTATAACATACCTTTAGTCCAACGCTTTGTAGTAGTCCAGCCTCGCCGATCCGAATGAGCTCCTCCTTCTCTTCGAAACCTGCATTCACTAACAAACAAAAGATTACATAACACCTGAATAACTCATAAAATAAAACATATTCATCATACAGACCAAGGAGTATATGAAACAAATCATGTATAACAATCTTTTGAGAAAAATGAGTTTATTGTATTAGGTGGAAACAAAAGAAACCATTACAACCTGAGCCTTGGTGTTGTGCAGGTCCCTCCCAGGGTCTAGCAAGAGTTCTCCTTTACTTTGATCAGCTCACCCACTTCCAAATGAAGCTAAGAAATGATGGGAATCTCTCCTCTCAAGCTCTATAAGGGAGTCCTAATTCCAGCGGCATCTACCCTTAGGAATGTTCAGCTTTCAACCTCCCCTCCCTCTGGCCCAATGCCTGTATTTATAGTGCTTTGGAGGAAGTTAATCAGGTCCACCATCAATGGGATAAGCCCCTCTTTGAATGGGATAGCTCCCCTCTTGATGGGATAAGTTCCTCTTTCATAGGGATACATGAACCATCTGGAGGCGCTCAATACACGTCAAACAAACTTCTAGAATGCTCTAGAATCGACCACAAGTAACTTTTTTGAAGTAAAACTCGCGCCTTTTGACCTTTACAGGGGTACGCACCCACCCCTTTACAGACAGAGCGTACAAGTATGCATGGAATGTGAACTTGAGGTGCGTACACGCAGGTAAGGGTAAGAGAAACTGCGTACCCAGAGTTATATAGATTTTTAAAGACTTTCTCTCTTTTTTTGGAGTTTGACATGAAGAGAAGAGGTATAAGACTTGCCAAGGAGGATAGTATGATAGTTGATGGATCCATACTAACTGCAAATAGTCATGGTGACAAATTTTAGTGTAACAGATTGCCCCCTAAAGTGCGAAGCTTGTAGTAGATTAGGGTTTCATATCATCTAGGAAGGGTGAAGTACTTTATCATTTCAAGGATTATCTTGTGGAGAGCCCAGTCGGAACCTGCAAATATTCAACACAAAATACATATATAAGATCATATCATCGCTGAGGTAGGCATTCCCATACTCAGATTGAAAACTTTAACTAACAAACTAACTATTGCTCTGATACAGGAATGATTTCGCAGTACATCATAATCATAGACTCTTGTGGGCACAGTATGGACGCAGCCATCTGTTTATGATTAGTCTACTGTATAATGAATACAAAACTCCTCGCAGCCTGGATGGTGGAAACTAGATCCAGGGTCTTCATTTCTACTTCCCGAAAAGGTACGATTCTATCCATGCGAATAAATGAGTTGATGTCGAACATGGTAGAAACCACTTGATTACCAGTCGATGATGTAAACTGTTAACAAGTGTGAGAGAGACCACCAGTGATGTCAATGGTTCTCAAAGTACCCAGTACAATCCATGAGATGTGAATGAATGAGTTGATGTCGAACATTTCACGGAATCCTTCGATCGAAAGTCAATGATGTAAACCGTCGTCAAAGGCGAGAAACCTACCATTGATGCATGCATATTTCAAGGTACTGACAATTTCTAGGTCATCTTTCTAGATAATGTGCTGATGTCGATAGAAAGCGACCCATTGCAGGCAAGCCCACAACACGAAATCATAGATCAAGTTGAAGAAATGTAGCTGTAAGGACTGACTCAGGGATGGTCAAGATGGATGACAGGTATTTTGCAGATGAATGGTTTATTTGCAGTGACCTCTTGAACACATAACGACACAACAGATGGCTTGGTGACAATTGACCCAAAGTTAATACCCGGAACCGGTTGAAGATTTTCAATGTGGTTTGATCAACTGTTAGGCAAAGGATTTCCCAACCCAGGTGAATGAAAAGTGTCGTGTTCAAGAGTGGTGATAAGGCTTCTTCTGAGACAAAGGGTAACAAATAGGCTCATTTTCCTTTCTTTTCCCCCACCATTTCTGGCAAGTACCTCTTTATTTTTTACAAGCTTGAGGAGGATAACATATGCTTGATTATAAGCTCATCCTTCAGATGAGTCCAACTTAGTTTAGATTCGAACCCTAAGAAGGAGTGGTCCGTTCCTGTTTGTAATCGAACAAGTCCTTTACTGTGAAATTTTAACGAGTCCAGTATAGGAGAAACTCGGTGTTTTTCAATTTTAGAGAGTTTGAAAAACTTAAGAAGACTCCAGGGTTGACCTTTTTCGTAAATTTGTGTCTCCCAAGCCCGAAAAAGTATAAAATAATACTTGAGAGAACCGCTTGATCTTTACAACCAAGGAGTACTTTCATGATTAGTGTCTTTGACCTGAAAAGTAAAAAGCGATCAAGGACACGTCGTTTTATTTCCAATATCGAATTTGAAACGACAAAAATCCGGCAATCTTTTCGTGTTTTTACGGTCAGAAAAGGGCTGTAAGAGGATCGTCTTTTAATTCCGTTTTAACGAGTGTAAAAGAAACGCTCGGCAATCTTTTCATGTTTTAGGAGTCAGAAAAGGGCTTAAAAGAGAACTCCAAGGTGTCACTTTTTCGTAAGTTTTAACGAGTTCGAAAAAATGATAAAAATGTACTCATGGTTTTCACTTTTTCATCAGTTTTAATGAGTTCGAAAAAATGATAAAAATGTACTCATATGGCCGAATTTCAATTTAATTTACGAGCAGGAAAAGACGGAAAGAATTCGGCATTTTCATTTCTTTTACGAGAATGAAAAATAGCAAAATAATCTCGGGATTTTCATGAGTTTAACGAGTCTTGAAAATAACTGAAATTGACTCGAGATAGGTTTCATTTTTACAAAAGCTTGAAACAGAGAAAAACTATGCTTCAAAGTACTTTCATTTTTACACAAGCTTGAAACAGAGAGAAAACTGTGCTTGATTGTTTCATTTTTACACAAGCTTGAAACAGAGAGAAAACTGTGCTTGATGCCCCCTAAGCATAACTGCTAGAGCGCATGCCCCCCTAGCTTCATTTCATTCAACCAGTTGGATGAAATGAAGGTTGAGTTACGAGATCATTTGAAAGACTTGACCTAAAACTGTAAGAAAATTATGCAAAAAACTGAAATAACTAACCTAAGTATACAACTTAACATTTATGAGATCTAGTCAAACTCTTGACTCAAGTAGAGGAGGATTTATTTCATTTTTTTAAAGAGCTTGACACAGGAAAAGAACTATGCTCGGATTCGTTTTCATGTTTACGCAAGCTTGAAATGAAAAACTATGCTTGTTATAAGTTCACATGCCCCCAGCATAATGACGCAAAACGAGGTACATGCCCCCCAAGCTTCATTGCATTCAATGAGGTGGATGGAATGAAGCTTTAATTTCAAGATCTTGGAAAGACTTGTGGGAGTTGTTTCATTTTTTAGTGAGGTTGACACAGGAAAAGAACTATCCTCAAAACCCTTGTTTCATTTTTTAAACGAGCTTGACACAAGATAAGGAACTATGCTCATAACTACTCGCTACAATCTACCTAACAAAAAACTCTACTCTAAAAACCTTGATTCATTTTTTAATGAGCTTGACACAAGACAAGGAACTATGCTCTAAAATCCTTGATTCATTTTTTAATGAGCTTGACACAAGACAAGGAACTATGCTCAGGACTACTCTCTACAATCTACCTACTTAACCTACCCTTGTTTCATTTTTTAAAGAGCTTGACACAAGACAAGGAACTATGCTCAAGACCCCTTGTTTCATTTTTTAACGAGCTTGACACAAGATAAGGAACTATGCTCCAGAAGTTTGCATGCCCCCAGTATAATGATGCAAAGCGAGGTACATGCCCCCCAGGCTTCATTGCATTCAACCAGATGGATGGAATGAAGGTTTACTTTCAATATTTAACTTGAAAAGGGAGTTGTTTCATTTTTAAGGAGGTTGACACAAGAAAAGAACTATCCTCATACCTGATTCTTTTTTTAACGAGGTTGACTCAGTAACAGGAACTATCCTCATACCTGATTCATTTTTTAATGAGGTTGACTCAGTAACAGGAACTATCCTCAAAACCCTTGTTTCTACAATCTACCTACATAACCTAAAATCTACCTGATTCATTTTTAAACGAGGTTGACACAGGAAAAGAACTGTCCTCAGACCAACTGATTCATTTTTTAACGAGGTCGACACAGTAAAAGGAACTTTCCTCGTACAACTGATTCATTTTTTAACGAGGTTGACACAGTAAAAGGAACTTTCCTCGTACAACTGATTCATTTTTTAACGAGGTTGACACAGTAAAAGGAACTTTCCTCGTAACATTGATCATGGCTTCCAACTGGAAGAAAGACATGTCAATGGACACACCTTGATCATGGCTTCCAAGAGGTCTTCATCAGAAGGAAGAGTACTTCTCTGGAAGGAACACATGTCAAGGGACTCAAAAGGGATAAGAACATCGTGTTCAAGTAATCCCATAGAGTTTTCCATGTCAATTACCGGATCTAAATCAAGTACATCGGTAACTGAAAACATGGGACCAGTTGCCACATAATTAACCCGTGGCAGGGTAGATACCACTTTAGAATCAGGAACATTTAGGGGTGTCGTATTATTGGTAGTTGAAACAAGACTAGGGAACGAAAGCTGGTCTACAGTCACAATACTACCATTGTGAGGGAAAGACATCACGTGAAAGAGTGTCGATATGACAGCCTTCATTGCATAAACATAGTCTTGCCCAAGGAGTAAATTGAAATCCAAGGGACCTCGAACTACCATAAGATCAATACAGACAGTTTTACCTTCCAAGGTAATAGAAAACTTAGGAAGGATCCCTAAAGGTTCACTAATGGTTCTGTTAAAAGCTTTCAGATTCTGCGTAATAGGCACGAGCTTAGGGGAACCCAAAGCTTTCCAAACAGTTGAGGATAAAATACTAACAGAGGCACCTTCATCTACCTGAGTACGATGTATGTCCCTACCACCAGCCTTGACAATGATTTGGAAAGGGATGGAGGAAGGAAGACGAGGTTCTGTCAGTCTATTCCAATTAAAGGAAAAGACCTCAGTGCTTGGAGGGGGTTCTGTAGAAACAGGTGAAATGCCCCCCGGCATAGAAGAATATGATGTAACAAGAAGAACCTGAGCGGTATGAAGTTCACTCTCTAAAGGGAAAGTGGGATCGACCGAATGTGAAATTGAATCGACCACTTGATCAACTAATGGATCATCAACCTGAGTGACATGAGTTTCACTCTCCAATGGAAGAGTGTGATAGACTGTACTTGAAATTAGATCAATCACTCCGTCATTTGACGGTGGGTTGGGAGAAAGTTTACGATAACCAGTTGGAAATTCTTGCTGTGGAACAGTAAGGTTTTCCAACAATGTTGAGGCTTCATCTATGTGAGGGAAAATGTGAGTTTGATGACTCCCTTTGCATAACTTACAAGGAAACCTAACTTTACCCTTTTTCCCAGGAACCTGACTATCACTGGTTGATGGATCAATGGAAAGTTGATGAGATTTGTCTGACCATACTTCCAAGACCTTTGGAATACCATGACAATTGACAAGGAAGTGGTCACCCTTACAAAGCCTGCAAGGGTATTTGGGTTTACGATGCATGTCGGAGTTTTCCTCAACACAACTAACACTTACAACCACGGTTGGTTGATTGACTTCTTTCTTATCTTGCTTCTTCTTCTTCTTCTTCTTCTTCTTCCCTTTCTTCTTCTTCTTAAACACCTGGTTATTAGCATCAAGGCTTTTACCAATCGAAGAGGAAGAAATGGAGGAAGAAAAATTAGGCGAAGAAGGTAAAGGGTCAACAGAAGGTTGGTGATGTTGAGATGGTGAGCTCTGTTGAGGTGAAGCATTCGGTTGAGGTGGAACAATTGGAGTATTTGGGGCCAACGAAGTTGAAAATAACCATATCGGTAAACCTATTGTAAATCCAGGTAATGACAAAGTAGCCATATAAGGAGGACCAACATTTCCAAAGTAAGGAAAAGTACTAGGATTCTCGTTAGGAGGGGTTCCTAGGTTGGTAAATTCCGGAACATTTGCTATTATATTCAACTTCAGTGAATTTTATTAACAATTTATAACTAAAATTAACAATTCACAATTCACAATTCACACCTAACAATTAAAATTCACAATTCACACCTATGGTCTCTAAAAGTAAAAACAAACAAATTAACACGCGCTATCAAATCTAGGAGTCAAACCATACACAAACAGTAACCTTCCGGACCGAAAACACTAGTTGGGGATGAAATCCAACATCGCAGAATTCAGTACAGAAGTGGCGGGTGGAACAGTTACCCCGGCAACCTGCTTAATGAATAGACTGGACCAAGTTCCTCCACTTTAACCGTCTCGAGTGAAGTGAACCCCCCAGAAAATCCAAGTGAGTCTAGCCGACGTCTACTCCAGGTACAGTGGGATCTTCCCTCCACCGTCACCTTGGGTAGAACCCTAAAGATAATGGTCACTAAGGTTACCAATAGCAACAAATACACCTGGGGGAACAGTCTACGATCCGATAGCACGCAAGGGCAGAGTATCAAGCTCAATCCCCTTGCCGGCTCCTTGACAATAATCCAAGATTTACCGACAAGTGACCCCAGGCTCCTCGACAATAATCCGAGGTTTACCATTTGTAGTACGTGCGTATCTGGCGTCGTTCCCAATGAAGGAGGATTGATCCCCTCACTGGTTCGGACACGATCTTGTGCTTCTCCTTTAAGAGGAGCTTTCCCAGAGCATAAATGTAACAGCTGGATTTAGTCTACCACAAGATGAGCTACTTGTTTGGTTTTGTTGTCTTGGAGAGTTAATTACTCTCCTACTCCAAGACACTAGCCTAAGCTATGTTGGTGTATCAGAGCCCTAGAAATGTAAAAATTACTAGATGAATTTTAATTAAGCGTTGTGTTATTAAGGCTGTTATTACTCAAATGGGTAAATGGATACGAAACCAATGGTGTTATGACCCGACTCAACTGAATGCAATCGAATATGATAATGTAATCCTTTCAATTCGATGAATCCTAACTAAAGTAAGGAGAGAGTTTCCATTCACTTCCAACAATGCAAAAAATTGATCACTAAGAGAAAATATAACAAATTCTCTAATGCACTGATTTTATCAAGAAAAACTAATGCAAATCAATTCCAAAATAGTTTTTTTATTTTTTATTTTTGTGTAAATTCAAATCAAAGAAAACTGATCTAAATCTACAATTGATTTTTCAGAATGTAAACTATGCAATTGTAATCTATGCACAATTCACTTGAAAAGTATGCAAATGTAATCTATGCACATTTTTCATTAATATTCTGAAAATGAGAATTCTAATTATGCAAATGTGATCTATGCAAGAGAATTCTCAAACACAAGATGATTCTAATGTAATCTAAGAACCAATCAAGTGCAAGTCAAGAAAATTGGGTGAGAGTTCCAAAGATCAAAAAATAAAAACACTCAAAGGCGATTAACACTCATACACAATTTTTTTTTTGCAAAAACAAGAGCAAAAAGATGCAAAATTGTGAAAAGACTGAGACAAACCTCCAAGTAATGACCAAAGGAAATCAAATTAAGAATTTCTCAAGAAAGAGACTCAAAACACCCAATTGATAAAAGCTGAGAGCGGGAATGCCAATGAAACAAGCCTAGATGAATACTTCTGACAGATAACCAATGGATATGGGCAGCAAAAACAAATTAAAAACAAAATCTAAGAGGCAAAAAAGGAAAAATTGAAAATTTCTCAACTTTTGACAGGGTACGCAGGCAGCCTGTTTGCACAGGTGCGTGTACGCTCTATGCACAAAGCTGCAGTGCGTACAAGTACGCACTATGCTTAACTCAGAGGCTGCGTACTTCTAGCAAAACCAAGAAAAGTAAAATCTAACTTAACCCTAAGCTATTCCACCCAAATTCACAATCAATCAGTCAAAGACCAGAAAGAAAACGACTTTTCTCAAATCAAAGTATCAAACAAAAGAGAAATCAATCAAATCCATGGATTCCCCAGCGGAGTCGCCAATTTGTCATGCGGAAAGAGTCAATTTTGCGGACAAAACCGACCTCCCTAGAAGCTAAGGCTTTCTAGTGACAAACAAGACAATTAAACACTACCTTTCCCTAAATATGCATTTAGAATACAAGTAATCAGATGTTTATAACATACCTTTAGTCCAACGCTTTGTAATAGTCCAGCCTCGCCGATCCGGATGAGCTCCTCCTTCTCTTCGAAACCTGCATTCACTAACAAACAAAAGATTACATAACACCTGAATAACTCATAAAATAAAACATATTCATCATACAGACCAAGGAGTATATGAAACAAATCATGTATAACAATCTATTGAGAAAAATGAGTTTATTGTATTAAGTGGAAACAAAAGAAACCATTACAACCTGAGCCTTGGTGTTGTGCAGGTCCCTCCCAGGGTCCAGCAAGAGTTCTCCTTTACTTTGATCAGCTCACCCACTTCCAAATGAAGCTAATAAAGGATGGGAATCTCTCCTCTCAAGCTCTATAAGGGAGTCCTAATTCCAGCAGCATCTACCCTTAGGAATGTTCAGCTTTCAACCTCCCCTCCCTCTGGCCCAATGCCTGTATTTATAGTGCTTTGGAGGAAGTTAATCAGGTCCACCATCAATGGGATAAGCCCCTCTTTGAATGGGATAGCTCTGTAGGAATTTACAGGGTAAGTTCCACAGAAAGAATACCAAAAGGACACCGCTCACAACCAGATCTCAAATCAATACACCAGTATTTTTGACGTGGTTAAAACCCTCAGAGTGCAAGGAGGGAAACAGTCCACGGCCTGTCCCAACGTGGGTACTACAGGCAATTTATTAATCAAAGAATGAAAATTTACATAAGCTTCTCTCATGCACGGATTACCCGAACAATGACCCTCCATGCGCTTTAAATAGAACTCATGGACCAATCGGGTGCAAGCCACGGATCAAGTGTCGGTAATACCGAGGTGAGAGTGAACCGTCGGATTGTAAGTTACAAAATGTACAACGGTAAAGAAACACACTTTACCTAACTCTAACCTAACTCTATGCTAGACCAAGTTGAACTTAACTATATCCTATGTGTCGGAATATCCTAACATCCCCCCTTAAGAACAAATTGGGATAGGATTGAAGGATTTACAAATATGACACAATAGGAGAAGGAAGGAGGCACTAGAGCCTATCCCCCCTTAGTGACAACTTCCTGAACTCCAAGCATATATCGAAGTTTAGTGAAGTTCGCCTCTGTGAGAGCCTTTGTGAAGATGTCTGCAACCTGATCATCTGTTGGACAATATTGCACTTCAAGAACATGGTCATGAATGAGCTTTCTGATGAAGTGCATGTGTAGTTCAATGTGTTTGCTGCGCTGATGCTGGACTGGATCTTTGCATAGCTGAATGGCACTTTGATTATCACACCAAAGTGTGGTTGGATGCTGCTGCTCAAAGCCAAACTCTGATAGGATCTGACGAAGCCACAAGGCTTCCTTTCTAGCTTCCACGGCACCACGATACTCTGCTTCTGCTGACGAAAGAGAAATGGCAGCCTGTTTCTTACAATCCCATGTAATAGGTCATGAACCAAGAGTGAAGACATAACCGGCAGTAGACTTCCGATCATCAAGGTCACCAGCCCAATCAGAATCAGTGAAACCAACTAACATAGGAGCTGCTTTGGCACTGTAATGAATCCCAAACTGTACTGTACCTCGAACATAACGAAGTATTCTTTTAGCTGCTTTCCAATGACTTTCACGGGGGTTTTGCATAAAACGAGCAACAAGGCCAACAGCAAAGGAAAGATCAGGACGAGTATGGGTTAAATACAAGAGGTTTGCCGTTACACCAAAACCCGCAGGTGTTGGTAAACATTACAAGCCAGTAACTAGGATCCCCAGGGTGGAAATTACGGATTTTATAGAGGTGCGGTGATTCTTCCAACACCCCCCCTCAAACGCAACTTGGGGGATCGAACCTAGGTCCAAGCTCTGATACCATGTAGGAATTTACAGGGTAAGTTCCACAGAAAGAATACCAAAAGGACACCGCTCACAACCAGATCTCAAATCAATACACCAGTATTTTTGACGTGGTTAAAACCCTCAGAGTGCAAGGAGGGAAACAGTCCACGGCCTGTCCCAACGTGGGTACTACAGGCAATTTATTAATCAAAGAATGAAAATTTACATAAGCTTCTCTCATGCACGGATTACCCGAACAATGACCCTCCATGCGCTTTAAATAGAACTCATGGACCAATCGGGTGTCAAGCCACGGATCAAGTGTCGGTAATACTGAGGTGAGAGTGAACCGTCGGATCACTACATATCATGACCGTCGGATTGTAAGTTACAAAATGTACAACGGTAAAGAAACACACTTTACCTAACTCTAACCTAACTCTATGCTAGACCAAGTTGAACTTAACTATATCCTATGTGTCGGAATATCCTAACAAGCTCCCCTCTTGATGGGATAAGTTCCTCTTTCATAGGGATACATGAACCATCTGGAGGCGCTCAATACACGTAAACAAACTTCTAGAATGCTCTAGAATCGACCACAAGTAACGTTTTTGAAGTAAAACTCGCGCCTTTTGACCTTTACAAGGGTACGCACCCACCCCTTTACAGACAGAGCGTACAAGTACGCATGGAATGTGAACTTGAGGTGCGTACACGCAGGTAAGGCTAAGAGTAACTGCGTACCCAGAGTTATATAGATTTTTAAAGACTTTCTCTCTTTTTTTGGAGTTTGACATGAAGAGCAGAGGTATAAGACTTGCCAAGGAGGATAGTATGACAGTTGATGGAGCCATACTAACTGCAAATAGTCATGGTGACAAATTTTAGTGTAACATGTTTGCTGTCATCGAAGGGGTTTGATATAGGATTAAATCACCCACCATGCCTTGGGTGCATAATAGACAAGTGGAAACCCTCCCCTCAAAGCTGGAAGTTCAAAACGTTGCCTGCTGGGCTTTGTTTCTATATTTGGAGGGTAGATACTATGATTTTTTGGTGGCTATGAGTGAATAGCATTTGTAAATCATATACTATTACTCTCATACTGAATGGCTCTGCTATTGATTATCTGAATGATACTGGCAAGAAGCCTAGTTTGAATTGTTACCCTAGTGATTTGGTCAAACCCATACCCTGGGATCTGTTATGTTCATTAATAGTTCCCATGATTCTTGTATGATAACTGTTGAGTCCCAAACCTGCACTTCCCTATATACCTTTTCAGCCTTCTTTTCCATTTACTTCATCCACCAAGCTGTCAAATCATTGCACATTAGTCTAAAAAGAGCTTATGAAATGGTTTCCTAACTATGTTTATGACCGCTGTTTGATTTAGATTTTTGTTCAAGCAGCTGCAGAAACTTGTCACTTTCCGCAGCCAGCTCAAGTTTCCGCAGCCATTTTGTTAAAGACTATGTTAAAGGTGTCCAATGGAGAAACCGGCCACATGGGCAAGCTGTAAGTGACATGTACATGGAGCGTGTCCCCTCAGTTCAGCCAAATCACTCATAAACGGTCATGGTCAAAGGAAGGGCCAAACCAAGAGTCTTGCGGTGGCACGGCTCTGTTTTGCCCACGTGAAGGTTTGCGTGGCACGATCCTCAATTTCCAGAGGTATTGGCACACCTGTAGATCAACCCGTGAACTGAATCAAGCAGCCACCACTCCATGGATTTAACTGTCATGATTACCATAACGCTAGATCTTAGGCCGTGGAGATTTACGTGTCTCTTTGGCAGCGTAGAATCTAGGAATTAGTTGCAGCATTTTCACTTATAAATAACGCGTTGGTATACGCTAGATAGTTAGCTTTTCAGATGTAATTTTGACTGTTGTTATAAGCCCACTGTACTGTGCTTTACTTTGTCTTATTACTGCACTTTAATATATGAGAAGACAACATTCCTGAATTCGATTTGTGACTGAGTACTGACTGGCTGAGGTTGCAGAGGGCCCCTGTACACCAAGGCTCTGTATATTTTCTTACTTGCTTTCATTTACTGTTTTTATAATCATTGCTTGTATATATTGCGATGTTCTGATGTTCATTTCTATCCATATTTCCCTTTATGTTTTCTCATAACTGTTAGCTTATTAGTGCTTTTCTTACAGGTTTTTGTAGGTAGCCCAGGCAAATTTACATATTTTTAATGACTACTGACATGAGATCATCTTGTCCTTTCTGCTGATTTTCATTTACTGAGTTTTAATTCCAGCATTATCATTTCTTTCATTTTTGCTTTGCTTATTTACTTTTCTGCCACTTAGATATCATATTACTTATCTGTTTATGATTTCCTTTCTATAGCCAAGAGACTCAATTAATGAGGAATCAGAATATTATTTGATGTAGTATGATTTAGTTTGCTTTCCTGCAAGTTAGAGATTAAATTACTTATGTCATTTTCAAGAATTGGAATATGAATGAGTAGTTAAATCTTAGTTTCCTTTTATGCAATTTGATTTCCTGCAATTTAGATATCATATTACTCAGCTTGTTTATGATTACTTCCTATAGCCGGAGCGAGTCGAAAGGTGAAGGGTCAGAATGTGGGTTGAAGTAGTGTGATTTAGTTTGCTTTGCTTTCAATCTTTGAGTTGCTTTGAGTTCAGTTTTTTAATTTCTTTTTCATATAGCAGTAAGGATACTGGGCCATTGTCATTAGTTCACTGTTTTGGTACATTTATTTCCTTTTGAGAATTGATTTCATCATAGTCAGTTTGAAACCTTCTTTTTGAGAACTTTGAAGTTTGGAAAATCATTGTAGAAATCACCATTACCATCCATACTTGACTTTCAATTTCGCCATCTCACACTAGGGAATCCACAAAAGATAACCCAAAAACAAACTAAAAAACTCAAAAACGACAAAAGACTAAGAAATCGGTTATCTTGCACATACAGTGCAGTTCACTTCATTAGTTTACGACTCCCGGATTGACATTTTAAATAGCAATTTAGGACACACTAAATTGATCAAAAATTTTGGCGCCGTTGCTGGGGAAGTGAAACTAGGTAGCCAATTTCTTTATAAAAAAAAAACACAAGAAAATTTCAAGGAAGGGAAATTGATAACCTCTCAAAGTATGCTATCCTCTTGCACTTAGTGTGAATTGGAGGATCAGAAAAGAGAAAGTTATTGGTTTAATAATTTCTTGAGTATGCTCTCTTTTTGCACCTAGAGTGACCTGGAAGATCAGAAAGAGAATTATTAGCCCGACTTGAAGAAAAAATAAAAAAAAAATGACATGCATAGAGCAAGAGATTCTAGGGGAAGGTTTTTAGCTAGGGCAAAGAGTTCGATTTTTTACAACTCCATCTACTTCAAGAAATAGAGAAGAGACACCTCCATCATCTCCAACTCACACTCCTAGCCTTAGGATTCCTGGAATTCAAGAGGCAGTAGTTGAATTAGGAGACTCTCCCACACCATCCATCGAATCTGAATTAGGAAAAGATCCTTTCTTTCCTTCTACAGGGAGACACATTGTAATTGAAAAAGTAGAATCACCTGAGGTAGAAGAGGGAGAAATTCCTCCTCGTTTGCCATTAGTAGAGGAACCAGAGGACTTTGAAGTCTCTGAGGAAGCTATCATGACAGAGGAGGTAGTAAACGGATTTGGTAGAGGTAGAGGTAGAGGAGGAGGAGGAGGAGGAAACAATGGAGGAGGTAGAGGTAACAATGGGGGAAATAGGGATGGGGACAACTCATTCGGATTTCCTATAGTCGATGAGGATTCTCGAGCAACAATGAAAAACATTTCACCATCTATCCTCCCAAACTTTCATGGGTTAAGAAATGAGGATCCTGAAACATTTCTATTTGAGTTTGAGGTCATGTGTTGAACTTATGATTATCTGGAAGACTCTCAAAAACTCAAACTGTTTCCTTCAACATTGAAAGGAGCTGCTTTGAAATGGTTTATGGGATTACTCACCCAATCCATTAGGACTTGGAATGATATGAAACAAACATTCTTGGATAGATACATGGACTATTGTATGCCCACCAATCACAAGGATGAAGTATTCAAAATGGTGCAAAGAGAGGATGAAAACTTGGAGGATTTACTTGAAAGATTTCAATACAACCTGAAAAGAGCAAAAATAAGTAACTTAGATGAGGAAACTTTGAAAGCCCTTCTATTGAAAGCCATTAGAGATGAATGGATAGACATTTTGAACATGATGGGAAAAGGAGATATATCTCAGTTTTCACTTCATGATATAGCAGAGCTATGTGTCCATCTCTCAAGGGGAAAATCTAAAACCGGAAAAGGGCCTAGAGATCCTTCTCTCATTAGAGCAAACAAATCTGCAACTGGATCAGTAAGTAGGGCTGAGATTGGCAACATGCTTGATAAATTCAAAACTGATATCTTAGGGAGTCTTAGTGAAGAACTAGACACCCTTAAAATACAAAACAAGCAGAAAGTAGAAGCTGAAGCTTTGGCCATCTTTTTCCCAAAATGTAGAAAGAAACATGCTTTAAGGGAATGTCCCTTGGATGCAAAATTTGTAGAAACATGTGTGATTTGTTCAGAGAATCATGAGACCAAGTATTGTCCTTCAATTCCTGGACTTAAAGCTGTCTTTCAAGAAGATCCAAATACAATTGAGTCTCTCTGTTTTGTTGCAAGGAGACCTTGGCAGGGGCAACAAAACCAAGGGTTTAACAACTCTATGAATTTTCAACCCCCATCGAATTGGAATCCTTGGCAACAACCTTGGTCCCAACCTCAAAATCCTTTTCAATCATGGGTACAAGGTATGCAAAATCCTTATGGGAGATTTGCTCAATTTTATCAATATCCTCCATCTTTTCAAAACCAACAAGCTCCACAACTTCCAAATCAAAATCCACAACTATCATTTCCATTTCCACAACAACAACAACCTTCTCAACAGAATCCAAATTCTCAACTCTTGCTTCCATTCCAACAGAAGCCAAATCAACTTCCTTCCCAGCCATTGCCAAACCCCAACAATAAAAACCCTCAAAATGCTTACATGGTAGAAGGTCAACAATTTCCTACCTATATGATTGTTCCTCTCAATGATGTACAACTCAGATCTGGTAGAGTTTTAGATAAACCTTCTATAGATGCCCAAAATCAAAGCATTTCTGAGGAAGATTCTCTTGAAGCCAATAAAGGTTCTGAAGCATCTCTTCAAAACCCAAGTACTCAAAAAGAAAAATAAAAAGAATCAACCCCCACAAATCCTATAGATGAGCAACCTGCACCTTCATCCACACCTCCTTTTCCTGAAAGATTACAAATTGACAAAGGGGTGGAAAAACAAATCTTGTTGCCTGACTATGATTTTCTAGATGAATTAAAGAATGTCTGTATCAAGATTCCCTTGTTACAAGCCATTAGAGACATTCCTATTCTAGAAAAAGCAATAAAGGAGTTGAGTCTTAAAAGACCAGGAAGGAAACCAAGAGATACAAGAAGAATCCACCTGGTAGGAAAAATTGCAGATATCATGATGGGAAAAATTACTACGCAGAAGTATGTAGATCCCGGTAGTCCAATTGTCAAAACACATATCAATGGGGTAGAAATTCCAAATACTTTGATTGATTTAGGGGCTGCTATCAACATTATGAGTAGACAAACTATGGAACAACTGAAACTTCCTAATCTTCTTTTTACACCTACTTTACTGCAACTTGCAGATCGATCAATTATCAAACCAGATGGTGTATTAGAAGACATTTCGGTCTCCTTAGACTCTTGGGAATATCCAGTAGTTTTCATGATTTTAACTCCCAAGAGTAATTTAGGAGGACACCCTCTCATCTTAGGAAGACCTTGGCTAGCCACAGTTGATGTTTTTATTAGTTGTAGGTCTAGGGATATGTATATTTCTGATGGTAATTCAACAAAGAAATTCAATCTGTATCCTCCAGCAAAAACAATTACAGAAATAGGAGATAATGAGTGGGTTGATGATGAGGATACTATACAACCTGTCTTTACCATTTCTGAAATCAGTGAAGATAGTCAAATTCTGAACACATTAGAAAATCTTGAAACATCTTCAGAATATGACAACACACAATTTCAGTTAGATTCTGACATTGAGTATCTATAATCTAGACAAATGTCTCTTTTCTCTATGGAAGATTTTGGTAGTTCCGCCATTGAGATCTTTCCAGGTAAAACATTGAATATCAAAAAAAACTTGGAAAGATCACAACAGGGAGAGCTAACCAAAATCTTGCAAAAACATTCTACTACATTTGCATGGGAGTATACTGATATGAAAGGTATTGACCCTAAGACTTGCATTCATCACATCTACATAGAGGAAAACAGTAGACCAATCAGACAACCTCAGAGAAGGATGAATCCAAACCTTAGGGAGATAGTGAAAGAAGAGCTTCAAAAATTACTCAATGTAAACTTCATTTATCCAATTTCATATAGCCGATGGGTTTATCCTTTGGTTATAGTACCTAAAAAGAATGGTAAATGGAGGGTATGCATTGATTACAGGGAATTGAACAAAGCAACTTTGAAGGATCACTTTCCTTTACCCTTTATCGATCAGGTATTAGATACTTTAGCAGGAAAAAAGTATTTTTCATTCTTGGATGGTTTTAGTGGATATAATCAGATTCAGGTAGCACCTGAAGATCAGGATAAGACCACATTTACCTGTCCATGGGAACTTTTGCTTACCGAGTACTTCCTTTTGGATTATGTAATGCACCCGCAACATTTCAAAGGGCGGTACTATGAATCTTTTCCGATCTAATCCATGATTGTGTAGAGGTTTATATGGATGATTTTGCAGTTTATGGTAATTCATTTGAAGAGGCATTAGAGAATTTTGAAAAATTCCTTATAAGGTGTAAAGAAACAAACCTTTCATTGAGTCATGAAAAATGCTTTATGATGTTTACTGAAGGGATTGTTTTAGGACATCATATTTCAGGGGATGGGATTAAAGTTGATAGGTCAAAAGTTGAAGTCATCTCCAAGTTGCCTATTCCAAATTGTCAGAAAGATGTTAGAAGTTTCCTTGGATTTACTGGATACTATAGAAGATTTATTGAAAAATTCACCAAGATAGCATCTCCACTCTTCAAATTACTTACAAAGGATTGTGAATTCAAATGGGATCCTGATTGTCAATCCACATTTGTAACTTTGAAAACAAGAATATCTGAAGCACCCATTCTGAGAGGGCCAAATTGGAAACTTCCTTTCCATATTTCTACAGATGCTTCAGATACAGCTCTAGGAGCTGTGTTGGGTCAAAAGGATTTAGTTCCTTATGCCATTTACTACACCAATAGAAATTTGACTCCCACCGAGTTAAACTATAAGGTGACTGAAAAAGAGTTCTTAGCTGTTGTTCATGCAATCAATAAGTTTAGACATTATATAACAGGCTATGAAACTTTTGTCCATACTGATCATTCTGCAATTAGATATTTAATGAACAAACCTGTTACTAATGGAAGAGTTACAAGATGGCTCTTACTTTTACAAGAATTCAATATTACTGCGTTGGATAGACCAGGGAAACAAAATACAATAGCTGATTTCTTGTCTAGAATCCAAAATACTAATGAAGATTCTCCTGCAAAGGATAAGTTTCCAGATGAATATTTATTTGCAGTAACTACTAAGACTCCTTGGTATGCAGATATTGCTAACTATTTGGTTACAGGGAAGCTACCTCCACATTTATTTCCTAGTGAAAAAAGAAGAATTATTCAAGAGAGTTCGAATTATTCATGGATTTCTAATGAATTGTTTAAAACAGAGCTAGATTATGTGATCAGAAGATGTGTTCGGGAAGATGAAATGCCTGACATCCTCAAGGCATGTCATGATGCACCATGCGGTGGACACTTTGCTGACAAAAGGATGGCCTATAAAATCCTTTCTTTAGGACATTATTGGCCTTTCCTTTTCAAAGATGCAAAACAATATGTCAGAAGGTGTGACAGCTGCCAAAGAGTTGGGAGACCGACTCTTTCAAATGAAATGCCATTACAACCACAAGTACTCATCGAACCATTTGAAAAATGGGCTTTAGATTTCATTGGACCCATTAATCCACCATCTAAATAGAAGAAGTATGTATTGGTATGCACTGATTATGTCACTAAATGGGTAGAAGCAAAAGCATTGCCTTCTGCCACTGAAAATTCAGTTGTTCATTTTCTTTATGAGGATATTTTTACTCGTTTTGGTGTCCCAAGAGAAATTGTGACAGATCAGGGAAGTCAATTTACATCTAACTTGATGGAGAAGCTGATGGAAGAATACAAAATCAAGCACAGAAAATCTACTCCTTACCATCCGCAAGCAAATGGCCAAGTGGAGTCTACAAACAAAGTTCTTGAGAGAATCATCACCAAAACTGTCCATCTACACAGAAGAGATTGGGCAAAGAGGTTTCCTGAAGACTTGTGGGCCTACAGAAGTACATGGAGGAATACAACAGGACATTCTCCCTATGAACTTGTTTATGGGAAAGAAGTCCTGCTCCCCATTGAGTTTCAAGTCAAGACTTTCAAGATGGCAGTCCAGTTGGGGATGAATCTATCAGAAGCCCAAAAGCACAGAATGGAGCAGCTGAATGAGCTAGATGAGATCAGACAAGAAGCAATTTTAAGGACTGATATAGTTCAACATCAAAGAGCTAAGTGGCATGACAGATATATCAAAGAGAAAAAGTTTCAAGAGGGAGATTGGGCGCTATTGTTTGATTCCAAGTTTAAAGACTTCAAAGGTAAATTTCAGACCCATTGGCTTGGGCCATATGAGATTGACAAAGTCTTTAACAATGGAGTAGTAAGAATCAAGACCATTGATGAATTTCAGACTCCTCTTATTGTGAATGGCCACCAATTGAAAATTTATCATAAGCCACTCTCAAAAGAGGAATTTGTCAAAATGTTCCAAGAGAATTCTGCAATAAGGTTGGTGGAGAAGAATCCTTCTTCCCCACCAGCCTAGCCTTTGTTTCTTTCAGTTAAAAAAAAAAAATTGTATAAGCCTGAAAACCAATCATAGATTGGCGGTCTTATACAGAAAATATAGAGTGAAAATCAGGGACACCTGACACTCTATATTTTCCAAAATAAAAATAAAAATAAAAAATCTCTCCTCTCCTTCTTTTTCCATCTTCACTCCACCTCATTTACCATTTCACTCCATCTCCATCTCATTCTCATTTTCATTCCACTTCACTCCGCTTCACTTTCACTCCATTCCACTCATTTCATTTTCATTTCATCAATAAAAGTCCCTTTCAGGACTATTTTCACTCAGTTAGTTCTTTTCTAACTATCTTTGTTCAGCTAAGTGGGTGTTGTCCCAGTTTCCGCAGCCAGAAACGATTTCCGCAGCTACCACCACTCTGTTTTTCAAATTCATAGTCAAAATGTTAGTGCAGTAATCATGAAAATGCAGGTGTAATTGAGCAAATGCTATGAAGACATGGAGCATCTCCAAGACATCAAGGAAGAGCAGTTGGTTAAAAGCTATGAGCAAGAAATGACAAAGTTTCCAAAGGTATGAGCAATTTTTTTTTCAAATAGCAATTAAAGTCATGATTATGCATAGTTATCAAACCATAAAAGTTCTACTATGTGCAATGATTCGGTACGATAGCTCCATTACCCACTCCTATTCCACGATATTACTCCACACACCATGCATTCATTTCTTAACGGTCTCATGATTGATTTTCGGGTTTAAACTCAAGTTGACTGCACTTTCATTTACCACCTGTACTCATGAGATGTGACCAATCCCATTACGGCTCCTCTCCACCGCATTTCCCGCAGCCATCCATTAAAACGTGTGATATTTCATACGCAGCCGTTAATTCAAAAAAATCTCGACTCCACTCCGTTCACTTACCATTTTATTAAGATCATCCTCTTCACATACACGCATTTCAATTTGTGAACTCATTTGCGACTGCTCATCCTTTGTTCCGCCTGTAATCTGAAGCATTCCCATTACCTACTACCGATTGCAGCCACTGTATTTTACCATAAACCCTGCAACTGAGCTACCTTCCCTCTGCTAAAACCTCACACGCAATTGAATCCTCAGTTGAAATCCAAAACAGAGGAAGGAATGGGAAAACTACTAAGGGCAGAACCAGAAGGACCGAAATATTTAGAAGGTTACCCTCAAGCAAAAGATTTGCTGAAGAAAGCCAAATGGTTACGCTTCATCCAAAAGTTTAAAGGCTATAATAAAGAGGTAACCAAATCTTTTGCACAGTCTTTTGATGGCCAAATGGTGGAGATTGGAGACTTGAAGCTCACGGTGACTGAAACAACAGTAGCAGCTGCCACAGGCTTACCCCAGGAAGGTGAGCGATGGTTCAAAAACAAAAGCTTGGATGAACAGGCATGGAGAATTATGCTAAGAAACCCAGGTATGGACACCACTGTGTTTACTAAAGGAATTCTTGTTCATGCATTGAAGGAAGAATGGGCCAGTCTGTTGTTAGTTATCCAAAAATTTGTCACTTGCGAAGGATGCTTTGGTTCAATGTACATGTACCATGCTAGACTGTTGATGAATTTCTTAGAGAATCAGACTCTTAATTTGCCTTATTTCTTACTGTTGAGTTTGAAGAAGATGAGTATTACAGTCCAAAAACACATAGGCAATATAGAACCTCATCTATATCATCATGGACTTGTAAAAATTCTCATTGAGGACCAACTAAAGAAAAACAAAGATACCTGGGAACAATTCTTGATAAGAAACTACTTTCAAGAGCCATCTGAGGCCTCTGAAAGTAGTACACCAAAGACACCAAGAAAAAGTAGGAGAAAAGAAAAAAGTACCATAGTCCAAGACTCCCCTACTACAGAAACTCAAGAAGTTGGTCAAAAAGAAAAAGAGAACAGAACTAAAGACAAGAAATAGAGAAAAGAGAAAGGCAAAAGAACCATCCAAAAAGTCTACCAATCACCTGAGCCATCCATAGAAGAGGATTATCAACCACTGTCAGAGAGATTAGTGCATCTTCAAGAACAGGCTGCCATAGCAAAGAAAAAGGAAAAAGGGAAACAGAGTATACAAGAAAGGAGTACTAGTCCACCATACTTAAGGAGAAGCACCAGGGTAAGAGGAAAGGGGAGTAAAACACAAATAAAATGGCCCCACTTCATTGACTTGGGTGGAGAGACACCTGAGAAACCTCCAGCTGGTCGTAGTCCACCTCGTCCTCAGCCAAGCATTGAAACTAGTCCTCCACATGATGAAAACCCTTCTCGGCCAGAGCTAGAGAGCAGTCCTCCTCCTCCACAAGATTTTGAACTCAGTCCAAGAAAGACACCTGAAGTAGATCCCAATCAATAAGAGGTATATGACTACTTGGAATCTTTACAAAAATCAGCTGCAGGTCCGAGTACCACTCTGCCACCAGATGCACAAGTTCAGTCCTTAAAACAGGAGGTATTTGAATTAGACGTCCTAAACAGGCATATCAAGCAAGAAAATGAAGCACTCAAGGAGCAGAGCAAATTAGATAAAATTATTCATGATAACACTATGCTTCATTTGGGACCATGGCAAAAGAAAAACAAGAAACTGAAGAAAAAATGCAAAAAGTTGAGCAGAGCATTGATCAATCTCAAATTCAGATGTCTAATAAGGAAACCCAGGATGGTGGTAGCACCAAAGAAGAAGAAAAGAGGGCTAGATGTCCTAGCAGAAGCTTCAGAACATATGGATTAGAGGGGAATGACTAAATTTTGGTTGCATGAGGACATGCAACACCTTCACAGTGAGGGTATGTTGAGTCCCAAACCTGCACTTCCCTATATACCTTTTCAACCTTCTTTTCCATTTACTTCATCCACCAAGCTGTCAAATCATTGCATATTAGTCTAAAAAGAGCTTATGAAATGGTTTCCTAACTATGTTTATGACTGTTGTTTGATTTAGATTTTTGTTCAAGCAGTTGCAGAAACTTGTCACTTTCCGCAACCAGCTCAAGTTTCCGCAACCATTTTGTTAAATACTATGTTACAGGTGTCCAATGGAGAAACCAGCCACATGGGCAAGCTGTAAGTGACATGTACATGGAGCGTGTCCCCTCAGTTCAGCCAAATCACTCATAAATGGTCATGGTCAAAGACGGTCAAAGGAAGGGCCAAACCAAGAGTCTTGCGGTGGCACGGCTCTGTTTTGCCCACGTGAAGGTTTGCGTGGCATGATCCTCAATTTATAGAGGTATTGGCACACCTGTAGATCAACCCGTGAACTGAATCGAGCAGCCACCACTCCATGGATTTAACTGTCATGATTACCATAACGCTAGATCTCAGGCCGTGGAGATTTACGTGTCTCTTTGGCAGCGTAGAATCTAGGAATTAGTTGCAGCATTTTCACTTATAAATAACGCGTTGGTATATGCTGGATAGTTAGCTTTTCAGATGTAATTTTGACTGTTGTTATAAGCCCACTGTACTATGCTTTACTTTGTCTTATTACTGCACTTTAATATATGAGAAGACAACATTCCTGAATTCGATTTGTGACTGAGTACTGACTGGCTGAGGTTGCAGAGGGCCCCTGTACACCAAGGCTCTGTATAGTTTCTTACTTGCTTTCATTTACTGTTTTTATAATCATTGCTTGTATATATTGCGTTGTTCTGATGTTCATTGCTGTCCATATTTCCCTTTATGTTTTCTCATAACTGTTAGCTGATCAGTGCTTTTCTTACAGGTTTTTGTAGGCAGCCCGGGCAAATTTACATATTTTTAATGACTACTAACATGAGATCATCTTGTCCTTTCTGTTGATTTTCATTTACTGAGTTTTAATTCCATCATTGTCATTTCTTTCATTTTTTCTTTGCTTATTTACTTTTCTACCACTTAGATATCATATTACTCGTCTGTTTATGATTTCCTTTCTATAGCCAAGTGACTCAATTAGTGAGGAATCAGGATATTATTTGATGTAGTATGATTTAGTTTGCTTTCCTGCAAGTTAGAGATTAAATTACTTATGTCATTTTCAAGAATTGAAATATGAATGAGTAGTTAAATCTTAGTTTCCTTTTATGCAATTTGATTTCCTGCAATTTAGATATCATATTACTCGGCTTGTTTATGATTACTTCCTATAGCCGGAGCGAGTCGAAAGGTGAAGGGTCAGAATGTGGGTTGAAGTAGTGTGATTTAGTTTGCTTTGCTTTCAATCTTTGAGTTGCTTTGAGTTTATTTTTTTATTTTCTTTTTCATACAGCAGTAAGGATACTGGGCCATTGTCACTAGTTCACTGTTTTGGTACATTTATTTCCTTTTGAGAATTGATTTCATCATAGTCAGTTTGAAACCTTCTTTTTGAGAACTTTGAAGTTTGGAAAATCATTGTAGAAATCACCATTACCATCCATACTTGACTTTCAATTTCGCCATCTCACACTAGGGAATCCACAGAAGATAAACCCAAAAACAAACTAAAAACTCAAAAACGACAAAAGATTAAGAAATTGGTTATCTTACACATACAGTGCACTTCACTTCACCAGTTTACGACTCCCGGATTGACATTTTAAATAGCAATTTAGGACACACTAAATTGACCAAACAATGCCTATATCAAGTCCATCTTGCAGGAGCATGCACACTAAACTAGAGGAAAGCCATGAAAGGCATAGGGTAAGATCATATTATGAAAAGTATGCTTAAGACAGTAGGATATATTTAAGACATCATATTGGACAAAAAATATATTTAAGAGTTCGTATTGATTGTAGAGTAAAGAAATTATTGCCAGAGTAGACTTTTAAGGTTTTAGTTTTTATGGTTATTAATCGATACTACAAAAGGATTATTGTGTTTGATAAGTTTATTAAGCTGTCTGGTAATGGGACCTCTTGTAGCTCAATGTTTTTTACCAATTGGTTGGCACATTAAAAATTCAGTCGAATTAGTTTATTGCATTAAGGTGGTTTGTTTCCAAAGTTGATTGTTAGTGTTTGAGTTCTGTCTGTTAACTGATTGCTCCATTGAACTTGTTGCCATTCCATGTTCGTTATTTCAATTCAGTTTAAATTGGGATGTTTTCCTTTTATATGAACTATGTATTGTTTTTGAAGCATGTTAAATAAATCAGCAATAAAAATTTGGACTCTACCATATATCTCCATTTTCAGATTATCCATGCCTTCCACTAAGAGATGAAGTTTATGTTTATGTCTGCAGTTCCTCTTGTCAGTGGACAAAGGCTACAGAAATATGTTTACGATAAGATCTCAAATGAAATACCTGAAGGGCCTTACTGTCTTGTTTACATTCATACCTCTATTCAAAGGAGTGAAAACTGCCCCGAAGTGTCTACTTTGTGGTTGATCTATGAAGAACTTCCTCCGGCTTTTAAGGAAAGGCTTCAGGTGGTGTATTTCCTACATCCGGGGCTTCAGTCAAGACTATTTTTTGCAACCCTTGGCCATTTCTTCTTGAGTGCAGGGTGAGTATTAAGCTAAGTTTTCATTTTGATTCAAATAATTCATTAGAACTAATTGTTGCAGATGTGCTCATGCAGTTTTTGATGTGTTGTGCAGTTTATACTGGAAACTGAAGTATGTAAATCTTCTAGAATTTATCTGGGATTACATTAGGAAGGGACAGGTTGAGATTCTTGATTTTGTGTATGACCATGATGATCAACTGGAAGACAGACCTTTGATGGACTATGGTGTTGAAACATGATTACTGTTTGTACCTTGTGTCTACTGTCCTCGAAGGGGTCTGATATAGGATTAAATCACCCACCATGCCCTAGGTGCATAATAGACAAGTGGAAACCCTCCCCTCAAAGCTGGTAGTTCAAAAAGTTGCCTGTTGGGCTTTGTTTCTAATTTTGGAGGGTAGATACTATGATTTTTAGGTGGTTATGAGTGAATAGAATTTTTAAATCATATACTATTACTCTCATACTGAATGGCTCTGCTATTGATTATCTGAATGATACTGGCAAGAAACCTAGTTTCAATTGTTACACTAGTGATTTGGTCAAACCCATACCTTGGGATCTGTTATGTTCATTAATAATTCCCATTATTCTTGTATGATGCCTATATCAAGTCCATCTTGCAGGAGCATGCACACTAAACTAGAGGAAAGCCATGAAAGGCATAGGGTAAGATCATATTATGTAAAGTATGCTTAAGACAGTGGGATATATTTAAGACATCATATTGGACAAAAAATATATTTAAGAGTTCGTATTGCTTGTAGAGTGAAGAAATTATTGGTGTTGGGCTAAGAGTTTTCTTCCATCTCTAATACATAGAATTTGGTTTTTCCTCTTCCCCTCTTTCTCCCTTTGTATCTTCATCTATACATCTATTGCAGTGGCCACTGCATAAATTCTCCCAGAATTGTTATGCTTGTGGTTTATTTTCTACGTGCATAATAATATAAGGTCTTGTTTAACATTTTTGCAATATATTCTTCCTCTTTCTTCTTTGTATCTATATCCAAGCACTGTGCCATATCTTCAACCTACGCCAACACTATTTCAATTCCATGGCATTGATGAACTATTTCATTTTCCATTTTTCCATGAGGATACAACTATATTGTAGTGACCCTTGAGCCATCTTAAAATCGATGAACAATTCGATTTTCCATTTTACCACGAGGATACAACTATATTGTAGTGACCCCTGAGCCATCTTGAAATTGCCAGAGTATACTTTTAAGGTTTTAGTTTTTATGGTTATTAATCGATACTACAAAAGGATTATTGTGTTTGATAAGTTTATTAAGTTGTCTGGTAATTTCGCCTCTTGTAGCTCAATGTTTTTTAATTAAAAATTCAGTCGAAATAGTTTATTGCATTAAGGTGGTTTGTTTCCAAAGTCGATTGTTAGTGGTTGAGTTCTGTCTGTTAACTGATTGCTCCATTGAACCTGTTGCCATTCCATGTTTGTTATTTCAATTCAGTTCAGATTGGGATGTTTTCCTTTTATATGAACTATGTATTGTTTTTGAAGCATGTTAAATAAATCAGCGATAACAATTTGGACTCTACCATATATCTCCCTTTCCAGATTATCCATGCCTTCCACTAAGTGATGAAGTTTATATTTATGTCTGCAGCTCCAATTGTCAGTGGACAAAGGCTACAGAAATATGTTTACGATAAGATCTCAAATGAAATACCTGAAGGGCCTTACTGTCTTGTTTACATTCATATCTCTGTTCAAAGGAGTGAAAACTGCCCCAGCGTGTCTACTTTGTGGTTGATCTATGAAGAACTTCCTTCGTCTTTTAAGGAAAGGCTTCAGGTGGTGTATTTCCTACATCCAGGGCTTCAGTCAAGACTGTTTTTTGCAACCCTTGCTCATTTCTTCTTGAGTGCAGGGTGAGTATTAAGTTGAGTTTGCATTTTGATTCAAATAATTCATTAGAACTAATTGTTGCAGATGTGCTCATGCAATTTTTGATGTGTTATGTAGTTTATACTGGAAATTGAAGTATGTAAATCATCTAGAATTTATCTGGGATTACATTAGGAAGGGACAGATTGAGATTCCTGATTTTGTGTATGACCATGATGATCAACTGGAAGATATACCTTTGATGGACTATGGTGTTGAAACATGATTACTGTTTGTACCTTGTGTCTACTGTCCTCGAAGGGGTCTGATATAGGATTAAATCACCCACCATGCCCTGGGTGCATAATAGACAAGTGGAAAGCCTCCCCTCAAAGTTGGAAGTTCAAAAAGTTGCCTGTTGGGCTTTGTTTCTAATTTTGGAGTGTAGATACTATGATTTTTTGGTGGCTATGAGTGAACATCATTTATAAATCATATACTATTACTCTCATACTGAATGGCTCTGCTATTGATTATCTGAATGATACTGGCAAGCAACCTAGTTTGAATTGTTACCCTAGTGATTTGGTCAAACCCATCCCCTGGGATCTGTTATGTTCATTAATAATTCCCATGATTCTTGTATGATGCCTATATCAAGTCCATCTTGCAAGAGCATGTGCACTAAACTAGAGGAAAGCCATGAAAGGCATAGGGTAAGATCATATTATGAAAAGTATGCTTCAGATAGTAGTATATATTTAAGACATCATATTGGACAAAAAACATATTTAAGAGTTCGTATTGCTTGTAGAGTGAAGAAATTATTGGTGTTGGGCTAAGAGTTTTCTTCCATATCTAATACATAGAATTTGGTTTTTTCTCTTCCCCTCTTTCTCCCTTTGTATCTTCATCTATACATCTATTGCAGTGGCCACTGCATAAATTCTCCCAGAATTGTTATGCTTGTGGTTTTATTTTCTGCGTGCATAATAATATAAGGTCTTGTTTAACATTTTTGCAATATATTCTTCCTCTTTCTTCTTTGTATCTATATCCAAGCACTGTGCCATATCTTCAACCTATGCCAGCACTATTTCAATTCCATGGCATCGATGAATAATTTCATTTTCCATTTTTCCATGAGGATACAACTATATTGTAGTGACCCTTGAGCCATCTTGAAATCAATGAACAATTCGATTTTCCATTTTACCACGAGGATACAACTATATTTTAGTGACCCTTGAGCCATCTTGAAATTGCCAGAGTAGACTTTTAAGGTTTTAGTTTTTATGGTTATTAATCGATACTACAAAAGGATTATTGTGTTTGATAAGTTTATTAAGCTATCTGGTAATGGCACCTCTTGTAGCTCAATGTTTTTTACCAATTGGTTGGCACATTAAAAATTCAGTCGAATTAGTTTATTGTGTTAAGGTGGTTTGTTTCCAAAGTGGATTGTTAGCGGTTGAGTTCTATCTATTAACTGATTGCTCCATTGAACCTATTGCCATTCCATGTTTGCTATTTCAATTCAGTTCAGATTGGGATGTTTTCTGTTTATATGAACTATGTATTGTTTTTGAAGGATGTTAAATAAATCAATAATAAAAATTTGGACTCTACCATATATCTCCCTTTTCAGATTATCCATGCCTTCCACTAAGAGATGAAGTTTATATTTATGTCTGCAGCTCCTCTTGTCAGTGGACAAAGGTTACAAAAATATGTTTACGATAAGATCTCAAATGAAATACCTGAAGGGCCTTACTGTCTTGTTTACATTCATATCTCCGTTCAAAGGAGTGAAAACTACCTCGGTGTGTCTACTTCGTGGTTGATCTATGAATAAATTCCTCTGGCTTTTAAGGAAAGGCTTCAGGTGGTGTATTTCCTACATTCAGGGCTTCAGTCAAGACTATTTTTTGCAACCCTTGGTCGTTTCTTCTTGAGTGCAGGGTGAGTATTAAGCTGAGTTTTCATTTTGATCCAAATAATTCATTAGAACTAATTGTTGCAGATGCGCTCATGTAGTTTTTGATGTGTTATGCAATTTATACTGGAAACTGAAGTATGTAAATCGTCTAGAATTTATCTGGGATTACATTAGGAAGGGACAGATTGAGATTCTTGATTTTGTGTATGACCATGATGATCAACTGGAAGACAGACCTTTGATGGACTATGGTGTTGAAACAGATCCCTTTCAAGTTTATGACATGGCTGCCATTGGATCATCTGATTCTTGATACTCCTTGAGATGGGCCTCCTAGGCACTGTGCAAACTTTATCCATCAATTATGGCCATTTGTTGTACAACATTTTATTTTCATGCTTTTCCTTCTGTATGCAAATGTGAGTGATCCCTTTCCAAGTGACTTCCCTTGACAAGAGACTGTGTTCTTGAGAGAAGGCACTTTCTTGTTTTTCTATTGCAGTTTAGTTATCCAAAATCCTTGTGCTATAAAATTATGCCATTCCACATTGGGTGTACATATATGTAAATAGTCAAACCTGAAAACATGGCAGCATGCAGTTACTATGCTTTAGTAGTTCATCTTGCCGAAGGTGTTGATGGAAAAAAGGGTTTGTAGTGCAGAAGCATGGTACAAATTATTGTCATTGGAAAGAAAATCTACTTTTTGTGTTAAAACTTGGCTTTCAAAAATTTCAAAAGCATGCCTAGCACACATTGTCTGCATGGATTTTGCCTCAAAGCTAGCCAATTTCCACTACTTGACTGAAGAACTACTCTTATAGTCAAATTTGTATTTTCACTGTTGAATTAACTTTTGATGTACCTTCTATGTACAGAATAATATATCCTGTCATGAAGAAAAACTTCATAACTCTTCCTGTTTGCTAAAATTTCAAAAATGTGCAGTGTTTATAATATGTCTGGTCTTCTTCTGCATCTTGGATATCACTGCAGAAGCTCTTACATGGTTTGTTTGTGTTTGTGTGATCAGAATTAAAAAAAAAAAAAAAAAAAAAAAAAAAAAAAAAAAAAAAAACATGATTAACCAACTGTTCTGGACAGACATATTTATAATGGCTTGAAAACGAATTACTTGTTTTGCAGCGCTTTCCCTTCTCTAAAAAAACCTTCTTGAATGATAATGATAAGTTTACTTGGACAATGTTCAGTTATCTGAATAAAAATCCTTTTTGAATGACAGATAGGTTACTTGGACTATGTGGATTTTGGTCCCATCAAATCATGAAGTTTGTTCTTATGTTCATGGATCTTTTCTCAACGATCATCAACTTTACAACATTGGATCAGTAAATTTTTCCCAATTCAGATTCTAGAGCATGAATAATTGGGCTTGAGAGGCAAACACACCTCTGAGCTCACCAAATTTAGCTGAAACGATATTGCCAGTTTGTTCTTATTGTATCACACCTGGGCTATATCATTATGCCTATATGGTCGATCTTCTTGTCCGTGTAGGGCAACTGGATGATGCACATGCCGTTATTAAAAATATTCCCTTGAAAATTGAGTTTCGGGTGTGGGGAGCCTTGCTCAGTGCCTGCAGGATTTAGAGATGGTAGCAGGGAGGATTGTACAGTAAAATTTATATGTTCCATCACCAGAATATGGCTGAGCTTAAATGGTGGGGTGTGGGGAGCCTTGCTCAGTGCCTGCAGGATTCAGAGATGGTAGCAGGGAGGATTGTACAGTAAAATTTATATGGTTCATCACCAGAATATGGCTGAGCTTAAATGGTGCAATTTTCAAATGAAAAGAATTAAAGAGGTAGTAGCAGCTGCATGAGTTGTAAAGAAATTTTATCAAAAACTACGGTCCAATACACTGTGAACAATGATCAGGTGTAGCATTTTGGAGTCACTCCAAAATAAGGCAAATCATCAGAATTCTAATAAATGTTAATATTATTGGATGTTTTAGTAAAGTCTCAATGATGTGTAATTCAATCAAACATAACACAGTCATTTCTCAATCTGAAATGTCTTTATTCCTAAAATAACCTACAATCTATAATTCATGAAAACTTCCCTTGCCTCACTATTCAAAGATAGAAAACCCAATTCCACATACAGAGTTGAGAAGGAAAAATAACCTAATCATGCATCAATCTCATCTCCATACAAGCTTTTCAAGGAAGTAGAAGTACAATGTCTAAATTCACCTCTTGATTTGGTGTCATAAGTTAACTAGGGGAACCTCCCCTCATCGACTATTATATTAAACTTGTCAATTACATATCTTTCGTACTCATACATGATGTGGCCTCGGCATTGAATTCAAGCTTCAAGCTTCCTGCAAATCTTTTCTCCGCATTGTAAATCCATTTTGATAATTCTCTGGATCTCATATACCATAATGAACTAGTCCCTTGTCCCACTTCTGACTTGTAAGACATTCAAAATAATCTTTTAGCCTACTATTAAAAGGTCTCTTGCCAAAGTTCAAAATCAGATGAGGACTGAAGGTTGGAAAAATTCATAGCCACATCATTTTGTTCATTATGCTTTGGGGTTTGCTTTGGTAAACTTGAAATGTGGCTTAGAGTTCACAATCAAAGAGGACTGAAGGTTGGAAAAATTCATATCCGCATCAATTTTGTTCATTATGCTTTGGTGTTTGCATTAAAATCTCCATAGTATTCATGGGATGCATAGCTATAACAATCATCAGATTAGAATGTTTGCAAGAGATCAGGAGACCCATATCTACAATTATATTCCAAGAAGAGGAGGTAGTATTAGATTCTAAATAAATTAGCAATGCAACAACATAAATGTTTGCAACAAATTTAGAGAGATCCACCTTCTTGAATAATGTACACACTACATGGATAATGGATTTCTGCACTTTATGCCTTACGGCGTTTCCTTTGCAACATCTGGTGCAAATGCTAGTATACAATTTAGGATGATTTAGACCTCTCAAGATTATCAAAAATATTAATTATGCTTAATTACCAACTTCACTGGTATGCGAAACCTTTTTAATTTTATTTTATATATAGAGAGGTTATCTTATGGAAAGAAGTCGTACAGTTTATATATTTATGTCAGGTTTGGAATCCATGTTTTAGAGTTCTTTTCTATATTTATAAATTTAGATTGCAGACATTAAACTTGAATATTTAATGTCACTTCAAGGTTTATATATTTTTCATCTTTGTTGGACGTTGCTATTTAGTTTAGTTTTGTTGCCATATAATTTAGTTGATGAGTCAATACTATATCACTAATAGGTTCATTATCTTAGGATGATTCTGATAATTTTGTTGGCTTATAAGCTTCTTCATAGTTTCATAATTATCTAACAATTTTAAATAAACTTAGTGTTTTTTATGGATGTAAATTATGTGTAAGATATTTAGTTGGGTACATGATAAAGAGGACAAAATAAAGAAGGATAAAAGGTAATATGCTAGCAATATTTTGCACTAGTATGATATTCATTAATCCACCCATATTTTGCATATTAATTCTAATTTAGTTAAATAAACAAATCGTGAACTTTTGTTGTCATTATAACTACAATTGATACCATGGGCATTAATATTCTTGTGGAAGTCAAGAAGATACTAGAAACAAAGCTACAGGTAAGCATGATGATATGTTCATCAAAACATATACTTGAGGCACATGATATTCTAGATAAAGAGTATTTATATGCATATAACATTGCATGAGAAGAGCCTCAAGGGTTAGCTCAATTGGTCAAGCCGGGGCCTCGCCAATGGGAGGTCACAGGGTCGAAACCCGAAAGCCCTTGGGGTTAGGTCTGTGATGGCAGAGGGGTGTGACCCCCTTCGGGTGGGGTCCACTCTAGAGACTTTCGATCCTGGACGTAGCGGACCACTGACCATGGTATCCGTGAACCAGAAGTGAAAAAGAAAAAAAAAAACATTGCATGAGAAACCAATGAATTGCTTCTTATATTATATCCAAATTTATTCCTATATATTACACTATATATAGCTCAAAATTGAAGATTAAACTTCTTTTCTCCAATACATGCCAGACCAATTCAGACCTTTTAAATAGAGTCCAAAATACTACAGAAATAAGTTTGTCCATAGACTTCCCAAAATTTCCAAGAAAGTCTACATAAAGTGTCCAGAACTGTCCATGGAAATATATGCATAAAAATATCAGAAGCCAAGTCTTGTAGAGATATATATCTTGTCATAAATGGCAACGTCAATGGGATTAGATCTGATATCGATCTGGAAACTGCGAGAATAGTGTGTTCTCCATCAAATGTAGGAAATAATTTTTTTAAAACAATATAACCATCCTTTGTTTCTTTTCAAAAGCAAGATCCAACTGGCACTTGGAGTCCATGTGAGAGAGACCCACTTGTAGAATTAAAATATTTGTAAAAGGCACATGAAAAGTGATAATAAAGAAATTAATTTTATTTTATATGTTAACTAATATTTCTGAGAGGATTCTATTTCAATTTTTATGTAAATTAATGTTTGAATTGTTTGCAGCTTGCATCGGTGAATTATGCAGCATGACTCAGAAGTGATGGAAGAGCTTAACACTACTTCACATGTTCATCATAGTTCATGTTGCAAGCTTAGTACTAATTCACACGCTCATCATAGTTCAAGTAGGAAGTTCCTCAAATTGGAAGAGCGAGGTGATACTACTTCACATGTTCATCATAGTTCATGTTGCAAGCTTAATACTAATTCACATGTTCATCATAGTGCAAGTATGAAGTTCTTCAAATTGGAAGAGCCAGGTGACTTGAATTTGCTTGGATTTCAAGCCCATTACACTTAATATTGTATGAGATTACACATCATTATACATTGTGATTTTCATCACATTTGTGGATATTTACAGTTGGTATGTTCGAGTTTTAGACTTGTTGTTTGCTCAGGATGAGTCTTCATCACATTTGTGGATATTTACAGTTGGTATGTTCGAGTTTTAGACATGTTGTTTGCTCAGGATGAGTCACTAGATGATAGAGGTAATATTATGTTTATGCATTGATAAAATTAGTTACATATTATTTTGTCTTATAATTTAATACTCATATACTTTATCGTAATATTTTGTTTCAATTATATGATTGTTATTATTTATTTTTTGTAGATATGGACATATTTTTAGATAGAGGGGGAATGACCTATTATAGAGTTTTTGTGAACCCAACGTTTCGGACTACCAAGTGAGTCCATCATCAGGGGATGCGTCAATAGATATTCTCCAGATCTTAATGATGTATCCAAGAGCTATAATTAGGGTATATATATAAGTTATCAAAAAAAGAGTAATAAGAAAATAGGTCGGCTCTTATCATACTAGTTATCATTTATTTGTTTAATTATTTATTTATTTATTTATTTTATTAATGGATAAATTAATTACTTTATTAACAAGTTAGAGGGATAACTTAATTAATTAATTTTATTATTTTGTTTATTAATTATATTTTTATATGAAATTAATTATCTAAGTAATTGGTTTAATTTATTGGTTAATTTCTCCAATAAAATTAATTAATTTGTTTGATTAATAAAATTAATTAATTTAATTATTTTTAAGTTATTAATTTATTAATTGGATTAAATGATTCATTAATTAATAAGTTTAAAGTGATAAATTAATTAATTAATTTTGGTGTTTGTTGATTTAATTATTATGTTTATTATTTTTATGTAAAACTATAATATATATATATATATATATATATATATATATATATATATATATATTATAATTTGATTGGTTAATTCATTAATATGTTTAACTAATTAACTAATTTGTTTGATTAATAAATTGAAAGAATAGATTAATTGATTAATTTTAGTATTTATTATTTATTAATTTGATTTATTTGATTAATTAATTAAATAAATTTTATTATTATTATTATTACTTATTAATTAATAATCCTTATAGATTCTATGAGTTATAGATTTTGGGGATCAACCTCCCCATAGGATGAGAAAATGGAAGAGGTTGTCTAGTAGCCTCTAGCACATATACCTGCCATGCCATGCAGGCTAGATCATAGAGGCCAGATTAAGTTGATGAATTGCATATGTGATCTGTTTGTTAGGGAGGTAGTGACATCTTTTCATGCTAGATATATCTTGCAAGCCTTGAAGTTGATAGAGATATGACACACAATTCCTTGTGACTTGATGTTATCGATGTGTCACGATGTAGGTACACTCAACCTCATTTGAAGGTTAAGGGATCATGCTTAGTCCATGTCATCTTCTAATAATGATGCTCTAAGTCCTCCACATCATGATTCTTCACCACCCAGTCATCCACGTCATAATTCTGCACCACCTAGTCCTCCACATCATGCTTCCCCAACACCTAATCCTTCAGATCATGATTCTCCATCACATATTTCTTCAATAGACCCAGTAACATCCCTTAATTCTCCTCCAAATGCATCACCTACAACATCCACTCCTCCTTCACCTCCTCCACATGATTCACTAGTGGCACCATCCACAGATTCACATCCTCCTCCTAGTGCATCTCCTCCACATGCATTTCTAGTTGCACCATCCACCATTCCACTTCCTTATTTTACTTCTCTTCCACTTGTGCCATCATCTACACCATATATTGATCCATCCATTGATGCCTTTAGTTGTGATGGTGAACCTCTATAGTCAATGGTGTAAACGTTTATAAACATTTAACATTTACATGTTGACTCAATTAAAAAATAATAAAATGTTATATGTAATCTAGATCCTAAAATGGAGGAGATGTTGTAGTGTTAGTAAATGAGTGTAAAAATTTAATAATTGGCTCAATTAATAATAAAACATTAAAAATAATAAAACTCAATTTATCATATTGTAATTTTATTAAAAGAATATTATAATATACATATCACAATGAAATATATAACATATAAATAGTAGATATAAATTAGGATCTATGTTACATATAAATTAAAATAATAATTTTGTCGCCATATTTAAATTTAATTAGTAAACATATAAAAACTTAATACTTAAAATAAAATTATAATATATCTTAACCATGAATATTCACCCTACTTTACCATGGATATTATTGACTTGTAAATAAGTTTTTTTACAATACCATGGGCGAATACCATGGCTTATCAATAACATGTTCCCAAAAAGCTTAACTTATTTCACAATCAAAATATATTGTAAATATTTTATTTTAATTTAATTTTATAACGAATTTTAAGTAAAAAGGTTATAATAACCCTCTATTTTCACTACTACTAAAAATATTATGTGGACATTCCATAGAGATTAAATCAAGGTTTTTATAAAATTAAAAATGAGAATACTTTTAGATATAGACATCTGAAATTTATATAAATAATATTATTAAAAACTAATATATATCCATCTTAACTAAGGATATACCAAGTGATGAGAGCAATCAAATGTCTGGAAGTACCAATTTTTCCTAAAAATTTACACTAAAAAAAAATTTACATCTTGATAGATTTGATCCTTCTAGAAACTTGGTAAAAACAGATTTATAATATCGTTTCAATATTAAAAAAAGTTACACGTGATAGAATACTAAAAAAAATTACAGAGATGATAGCATACTGTGATAAACATATTTACAAATATCATAAAATGATTCAATAATAGTGGTATTATTTGATTAATTTTTTTATTAAAATATATTTAATAAATTTATTGTTATTTTTTTAAACTATTTTTTTATTATTAAATTTAACGAAATTAAGTGGTATAATAGTTGAATTTTTTTAATTTTGATGAGATTAAATAGTATAATAGTTGAATCTAAGGGGAGAATTTGTTATTTTTTTTTAAACTAATTTTCATTTAAATTGTATAATAGTTGAAATTTTTATTAATTTTGATAAGATTAAATAATATAATAGTTGAATTTAAGGGAAAAAATTATTTACGTTATCAATATGCATCAACGGCATTAGACATTGATTTCAATTTTTTTGGTTTAGTATAATTAAAAATCAATCCATTGAATTATTAAAATTAAGTTTCATCAAAATAAGTATATATTTATTTTCATTTTCTCAAATTTTTATACTTATTTATTTTCATTTTCTTAAATAATAAAAAATATAAAATTAAATTGAAATAAGTATATATTTACTTTGGTAGTGAAGATGTCTCAAATTCCTCGTCTCAAATTGTTTCTTCCATTCTTTGTTTATGGATGTAATATAATTTCTCTTGGGATGGTCTACCAGCTTCCAAGTTGTATTCTTTATGAGAGCATCATATTCTTTATGCATTGCTTCTTTCTATTAATTATGAGAAATAACTGATTTAAAGAAAGTTGGTTGAAAATTTGTAGAGAAATTTAATTCACAATCATAAGGAACATCGGTATCATCAACTAAATCAAAATCATCTACTTCAACTCCTTTTTTTCTGGTGGAACTTCTAGTTCTTGTTTTTCCGACCTCATCAAGATGAACACTTTCAAGTGTTTTGTGAGCCATTTTGGAGGACCTTTCTACGATGGTACGGTCTGCTTTGTTGACTGAGATGGGGTTGTATCAAGATTTAACCTTCTTATCCTCTCAATCACATCATTCAAAGGATCTTCTTGATATGAATAAGTGGCTAGAACTTCATGATGGGGAGAAAGTGCTTCAAAAGGAGATTCTACTGATTGATCTAGGATAGGGATCCCTCCTTGAAGATGTAGAATCTCATTATCAAATTCATGAATTTTTTTGCATGATTGAATCTATCCAAACTATTAAGATGTCGTTCAACAATATTGTCAGCCTTGGAAGGTTTAAGAAAAATCATATCTATATAGAATATAAACTTCTTGTTTACCTCATAAACCATATGTTTTTGTGGTATTTGAGTACCCCAAGAAAATACACTTTCAACTGCTTAGACCAATATTTTTTCTTTGTTCTTTAGGAATCAAGGCATAGTAGGTGGAACCAAAGATTGTGAGATGCCCTACCGAAGGAATGTGGTCATACTACATTTCATAATTATTATTGTTTCTCAGAGCATGAGTTGGACATCTATTTTTAATATATACTGCACATAGAACTACATCAACCTATGAAATTAGCGCTACATTTTTTAAAAACATCATTGAATGAACCATATTTAAGATACTCATGTACATTCTTTAAGCTACATCATTTTGTTGATGATTGTATGGTAGATTTTTTTGATGTTGAATCCCATGTTGGTGAAGATAATTTTATAATTTATTTGATATATATTATTTTCCATTATCAGTAGGAATAAGGCTAATATGAGATTGTGCATAATTTTTCAGTCCATGGATGAAATTTTTTTAAAGTTTCAAAACCTTTTAATTCACTTTTCAATAAATATACCCAACACATCCTATTGTAATCATCAATAAAATTCATCATATTTTTATTTCCATTTGTAGAAGGAACATGCATAGGGCCACACAAATCAAAATGAATCAATGCAAGCTTTCTACATTCTCTGGAAACAAAATCATGAAATGGTTGTTTGCTTTTTTTTCCTAGGATACAAGCATCACATTACTTCAATTTCTTTGGAATTGTTCGTAAACTAGAAACACCATTTCTTTTTAACAAACAAAGATTGTAATAATTCACATATCTAAATATTGCATGCATAAAAAACTGGATGCAAATGTACCTTTATTGTACTAAGAATTATATGCATAGTTTTGTGCATGAGTAGATGTTCCTTGCAACTTTAGTGGTCTTTCCTCCTCTATTCAAATCACGGCAACTGTATTATCTGCTACTTTTCTCACCTCAACGTTTCCATCAAATATGTGAATCGAGTATCTGGTGAATGTGAACAAGGGATGAAAGTTCCTCCATAGTTCTGGAAGGTAGAGAGAATCATGTAGAATAAATTCATGGAGTCTAATATTCAGTTTGAGCTTGATGGTGCTAAGTCTGAATGGGTTGAGTCTTGACTTGTATGCAAAGTATAGTACTCCATCTACATTGTCCTTGAAATCTTCAAATAAGTCTTTCCATAAGTTCATGTGGCAGATTGCACCTGCATCAAGTATCCATGCATATTTCTGACATCTTTCTGACTGCATACTCATCCACCTCTTCTTCTCTGTTAGCTAATAAATCAGAAATTTGGATCCTTTGTGCACTGGATATGTTCTAGTAATGCTGAACTAAGGAAGAAGCACTTTGGAACAGAAAGAAAAAACTAACAATGGCTACTGCGCCATAGGTTGCACACCACAAAATGGCTGCCAATATCAAAAAATGCATGAAACCCCATATTTATTTATTGGATCACTACGAAATTACTCCAAATTTGATGATGTCAGGCTGTAGAAATTTATTCGTTCCCCCGCCCATTGGTCTAAACCTTTTCAAAGATGGAATTTGTAGGGCAGGATTGGCAAGGAAAGAGCATGTTATGACCGAAAAGTTATCGGCTCGAAATGCATCAGGTTCTTCCTCTATTTTCTTAATCATGAAAAGACTCGTCAAAGTTCTGGCATTGGCATTTATATTTTATTTCCAAAATGGACCAAACGATATCCACGAGTGACAAAGCTCCTCACGCAGGTTGATCCACAATGCATCTCTAATGCCAAAATTCAGTGAAATCTTTTATGCAGCAAGCTTCAGATCATACAAACTTCACATTAATATACAAACCTGGGAAAAACTTCGATTTGTCTCCATAATTCATAGAACGGTAACTAGCAAAATCATCCGCTACACATCTAATAATTGGCATATAGAAGTTGAAAGATCGAAAAAGGCTTAGAGGCACCAGAGACAAGACCATAGCTTTTTCAAATTAAGCATTAAACGAGAAAGAGGCCATCGAATCATATTGATCCTCAATATAACCATTACGCCACCATCACTATCACACCTTCAAAGACAAAGGCCCAAAAATAACAACTATACTTAATGTATTCAACAAACTAGATGTATTCTGCGCCTGCTCATCCATGTATGCAACAGGCCAAACAACTTTTGACTCTCACTAAGACTTTAACAACTTCAAATGATATTGGGTAGATAATCCTTACCACAACTCACTCTCTTAACACTCAGCTCCACCACGCATCCACTGCAAAATAACAGATAGATGGATACTCTGAGCCTGTCAAGAAGATTTTGGGTCTATGATTTTCGCACTCCAACATAATATTTCGACCCTTCTATGGATTAAGAGCAGCTCGAACAAAGGGTCCCTCCATTATCGCGTACAAAACTGCACCAGCGCCTCCCATAACCAGGGCTATTACGATTTGCAAAAGAGACGTTTCCTCTCCCGAATCTTCAATACTCTGTCAGTTTTGATGCATTGATCTTTGCTTTTCTTTCATTTTAGCTCATAAGTTTGAATCCCAATTCGAACTTTTGTGGGCTATGCCAAAATTTGATCTGATTGGCAAAGACAGAGGATGGATTTCTTTGAAACACGCGTGCTTAAAGTAGCACGAATGCTAGAGTATTGAGGAACATAGTCAGCCAAAAATGCTAAAATCAGAGCGTTGGCAACGGTAAAATGGACAACATGCTACAACAAAACAACATCCTCGCTCCAAGCTTGGCCTTTGATACCAAAATTGGTGCAGTGCTTCCAATACTTGAACACAAAAATAATCACACTCAAAAGCTTTAACTAAATCAAAAGTCTCAAACTTCTATATACATTTCTACATCTTACATGCCTCATGGCTCTCCTCAAATTATACAAATGGATTAGAACCCAAGTAGGTTTTAGATCCCTTAACAAACTCCAACAATATCTCTCTTGATCGCTAAAATCTCTTATCCAAATCCTTATCCTTAGATAAGAGCTAACTAATCCATAAACCTCTCAAACCTTCCACAATACTCTCGAATCTTTTCCTATTTACAATAATAATCATTCTCTCTTAAAAACTATAGGAAAATACAATAAATAATTAAATCTTAGATTTCTAAACTAACTCCTCTAATAAACCACTGACTCAGGGTAGATGCTACTGCATCATGACCTTTGTTTGACCATCAATTTGGGGGTGGAAAGTCGTGGACTTAGTGATATTGGTATCCAACATCATCCAGAGACTTGACCAAAATGTACTTAGAAACCTATTGTCCCGATCTGTGATAATGGACTGTGGGATCCCAAAGTGTACTCACACCCGTTCAAAGAAGAGCTTAACAATGGCTTCTGTTGTAATACTCTTCTTGCAGGCCTCCATAATGACCATCTTAGAGAATTTGTCGGCAACCACTAAAACATAGTCATTGCCATAGTTAGTAGAAGGAAGGCCCGACATGTAATCCATGAAGATGGGTTCTCAAGGTCGACTAGGAGTACGTAGACGACTATATAGGCCTTGCTTCTTTATGGTCAGCTTGGCAATAGCACAACTGATGCATAATCTGATGTACTTCCCAACATCTTGTCGAAGCTTCGGCCTATAAAAATACTTCCGCAACACTACCACTATTTTCTCCACCCCGAAATGTCCAGCAACCTGACTATAGTGCACATCCAAATCATTGGTGAGCTCCAGTATTGTAGCAATAATGCTACAACTCCTGGAACTCCCTTCTTTAATTTTATCAACCCGGTAGTTCGTAACAAACTTGGAAGCGACGGTGCTGTATGCACAAGTACTAGCTCTTGCCGCAGTTGTCACTTAGTCAGCTGGCACAAGTCCGCTAGGGGCTTAAGCCAACTTCTATAGGCTCTTAGAAGAAGCTTTTTAACTGATGGATGAAAGCTAACTCAAAGGAAGTTAATCTACTTGCGAAAAGAAACTGAAAGCCAAAAAGAAACACAAACCCTAGCAAACCCTAGCAAACCCTAATTCTACCAGCTAGTCCTACTGATGCAAAGGAAAGAATGCAAACAACGAAAAGAGATGCCATTACTTCTAGGAAGGTAAAATGCATGTGTCTAAGTTATCACTATTTGAAGAAAACATCTTTTTGTATTTTTGATTAAGTTGTTGGAATTATCATGCATGTGCTTCTAACTAGTTTTCCACTGTGCAGGGATGGATCAAGGGATGAAATGCTTTGGGAAAGGTTGGGATGGTACAGAGAGGGTCTAAGGGATCCCCAGTATTCTTTCTGAGAGTTTCACAAAGTCTGGATGACATGCAACCGTGTTCATGAACTTCTACAGGAAGTCTGCAGGGGCTTCTACAGGAAGTTTCTACAGGATGTTCTGTAATTCTTCTACAGGATGTTTACGAATTGGATTTTTGAGGATGGATGGTTGATGGAAGATGCATGGATGGTTATGGAGGTAGGATGGGGGTCTGAAGTGACCTAGGAACTGATGGATGGAGTGGTGAGATGATGTGGAAGGCTGACTTGCATCAACGAAGGCTTAGGCAATGGAAAAGCAAGAAGGTAGGGTTACGTGGCAAAAGAGCAGATGGGAGATGAAGAAACAGACTTGGTGATGGAGGAGCTGATCTGAACGAGGCTCAGATGAACGAGGAGGTGATGAAGGTGATAGAGATGCCCTGCACAATTCTTATTCAAACAAATCAATGAATTCTTGCAAACAAACCAAGTCCTAGCTAACTCAATCCAACTGTTAATGAATGAATAAACAGCAGCCTTGTTTGAAAAGAGAACCATATACATCACGTGAGCAAGAACATGCTAAAAGATCTAAATGCATACAAACTCCTACCAATCGATTCTAAGCATAAAAAGCTACGTTACCCATCAAAACCAACTACAATAACAAAGTAAGAGCGAAAGAGCAGATTTTATTTCAAGAACGCAGCAAACACATAAATATAAACAAGGGAGGTACTGGGCGCTTGAGATGGGCCCAACCCCAAGAGCTACAGCCTCCCAAGAGAGATTTAGAGCTGGTGCAAAGCTGGATCCATCTTTATTAATCAAGAAATGAAAAGTTACATCAAAATTGTCCACAAGGAGAGCTTGAGAATGAGCTGAAAGCAAAGCTAATCTATTGCATAAAAATCGAACTACAAACTAGCTAACTAATGGCTAAAACAAAATGACTAACTGGCTACAAAATGACTAACCACTAGCTAACCCAAAAATGACTACCAACTAGCTAACCAAAATGAGGCCCCAAGCCTTCTTATTTATACAATTTGAGGACCCAACAGTCCTCCTAAAAGTTAGGGACTTGGCTGCCCAAGACTTGTAGTTAACAGCAGTCCTACTTGACTTGCTTGGCTGCCCTTGAGCTCATTGATTTGGTGGCCTTTGAACTCCAAGCTGATGGTGGAGAATTCGAGGTAAGGGCCCATAAATGAAGGGGACACCTTCCTACAAATCCTCTAGCTTGTTCTCCCACGAATTTGGCTGCCAAGTGCTCATTAAGACCTTCAATTTTGTCTCCAAGTTGACCAAAAAGGCTACACAAAGCACCCATTAGACTTGTTGGCATAATGACTAACCAAATTCACTCTATTAACATAAAAATAATAAAAAACATGCAATAAACAAATGAGAATGGTGGAATAAGCCAAATTAGGAGGTTGAATGAGCCCAAATAATTGTACATTTTTGGGGCTCATCAATCATTTTGGCACGCTCTCTTGAAGGTACACAGAGGTGTCCCAGGTGGCATAACAGTGCATCATGAAGGTGAAAATTCAGAACTTGCTTGCCTTTTAGGAGCATCTGGTATGTGTTTCTGAATTCTGGATCGCTCTTGTAAAGATGCAGCCACCCCACAGTCTCATACCCACAAGAGTTGAGCACAATGGTCAGTGCCATGACCAGCGGTCGGATAAGGTAGTCTGCAACATTATTGGTACTTCTCTTCTTGTACTTAATATTCAAATGGAACTGTTACAGGTATGTGGACCATTTTTGATGGTGATCGTTGTGCAACTTCCCTTGTATCTATATGAACTGTAAGGGTCAGTGGTTTGTGTGGATTACTGTTTCCTTCCCCATAATGTAACGCTTCCATTATCGGCAGGCATTCACAATGGAATACATCTCTTTGTCATAGGTTGGATACTTTCAGACTATTTCTGAAAGTGTCTCACTGTGATATGCCATTGGATGCCCTTGATGAGTGAGAACTACATTAATAGCATAGTCAGAGGCATCTGTCTCGATCTCAAATGGTTGTTGCAGGTCCGGTAATGTGAGCATTGGTGCACAACGGAGGCGATGCTTCAACTCGGCAAACACCTTCTATTAGGATTCAGACCAAAAGAAATTTGGTTTCGTTCCTTCTTGGTGACTTGACTCAAGGACCAAGTGATATGAGAGAACCCCAACACGAACCTGCAATAGAAGTTGGAAAGACCCAAAAAATTGTGGAGCTCTATTAGAGTGGTTGGTGCTGGCCAATCCTGAATAACTTGTATCTTGGCTGGGTCCACATGCACACCCCACTCATCAATGACGTACCCCAGATCTTGAACCTGGGTCACACCAAAAGTGCATTTCTCCAAATTGGCACACAACTTGTGTTGCCGTAGGGTTTGGAGGACCTGCCAAGTATGGTGGAGGTGCTCTTCCCAACTCTAGATGAAGATTAGAATGTCATCCAAATACAACACCACGAATGAGTTGGTGAAGAGTTGAAAGATTTCATCCATAAACCACATGAAGGTTATGTAGGCATTCATTAACTCGAAAGGCATGACCAGGCATTCAAAAAGGCCCTCCTTGGATTTGAAAACAGTATTCCACACATTGGAGGGTTCGATTGGTACCGGGTGATAAACAGACTTCAAGCCAATCTTTCTAAAATATTTTCCCCCGTTAAGATGGCCCATAAGGTCATAAATCCATGGGATTGGATACTTGTTTCAGAAAGTGATCTTATTCAGCGCCCGATAGTCAATACAGAGTCTCCAGGTCCCATCCTTCTTCTATACCAACACGATCAGGCTCCCACAAGGTGATGAACTTGGCTTGATGTGCCCTTTATGCAATAGCTCCTGAATCTACCTCTTGATTTCATCATTCTCTGGAACAGAGCATCGATAGATCACTCCATTGGGTAGCGTCACACTCGGGGTTAGATCGATGGAGTGCTTGACCTGACAGTGTAGAGGTACCCCTGTGGGTGAGGTGAAGATGTCCCTGTACTCCTCCATAACCTTGGCCATCTCTTGTTTCCATGTGGAAGATCCCTATCTGGAGGCCATGGCCACAATATTATTCTTTCCCTAAGGGCAAATCATAAGGAAAGAAAAAAATCCCTATCTGGGAAATGATCTTACTGCATTGCTTCGCAGTGATAAAATAAATGGCGGTAGGCGGTGCTACCTCTGGTATCTTGTACCACTTATCACCCAAAGTAATAATAAAAGTTTGAGGCAAGAATCATACACAATATGTCGCTTTCACAAGTATGGTTGGTCTAATAATACATCACAAACTTCAAGAGAAACATAACATAGTACCTCATCTGTGAATGGCTTGATGTTTTAAGGAATTTGAGATTATTGACTGACGCGGAGATCTCGCCCTTGTTGAAGCCACCTGATGGTGTATAACTACCGGTGTGATGTGGTCAGTAGGCCCAAATTCTTCACAACCTTTGCTGAAATGAGGTTCTTTTGGCTCCCGCCATTAACAATGAACTGCAGTCGAGAACCCTTCACCCACATCTGTGAGTGGAAGAGGCTCTCCCCCTCCTCTAGATCATTGGGCTCATCCTTGTGGATCTTGGTGGTGGCAACGGTGGCACTAGGCTCTGCATCGATAATATGCCTCCCTTTGACACGCCCCTTGTCGATTTTTGACTAAGAGTCAGAAAATGCATCTGATTCAGAATCTTTTAGCTCAACCACCAATGACTGCTTGGATCGACACTCACTTGTATTTTGAGTGGGGCTCTTATGCAACTCACACCATTTCCCTGTGTCCTTCTTTGTCTTCATGGTGTTGTTCTTCACTTGCGGCTTCGGTAGGTTGTCCTGGGTCACCCTGCCTTGGCTTCTTCCTTTGGTTTGCGGCTTGGGAGCACCTTTCCCTTGCTTTGGATTCGCAAGTCCAAAATCTCGCTTCTTTTGTTTAAATTTTTGCTCTATCTTAACAGTGTATTGATAGGCGGCACCAAGCGAGGAGATGTCTAAGAACTCCATCTCGTCTTGGATGTGTTTGTGTAGACAGTCGCGGTACTTGACCAACAAATTCCGCTCATAATAGTTTATACCCAGCTTTGTGCGAAGGGTATGGAAAACATTTGTGAACTTAAACACATCTTGGTCCCTTCCCTGTCGCAGCGTGGTCCACTTTATGTATTTATCTTTATAGCTCTCGACAGGGTAATGTTGTTCCTTGATGGCGTCTCAAAAAGAATTCTAGGTGGGTGCAACTGAAAACAATGAGGATTCCCTCTCGTCCTTTTGTTCAAAGTAGGTTTCCCACCAGTGTTTGATGTGTGGGGCGACTTTGAGAAGTGCAAAAGTAATCTTTTCTGATTGGAAAAGTGATGAACTAAAAAATATCCTTCCAACATATTTAACCATCTATCTACGATGTCTGCATCTATCTAGCCCTCAAATATGGGAATATCAAAGTTAGATTGTACCTTAAAAGGAGTGGCACCTCCAGAGGGGTTGCTGGATGAAGATGTGTTGCCTGTGGGTAGTTGTCAAAGGATATAGGAAAAGTTATCCATCATTACGTTCTTTTGTCACTTGAGGGCTTCCTCAAGTAATATTTTAAAAGGATCGCCTGCCCCCTCATATTTCTTTTCTTCCACCATGGGAGTTTGTCGGGGTTTGCGAGGATGGTCTTGCAAAGGTTCAGCTAGATCGAACCCTAACTCCTTATACCCTAACCTCATTAGGGACATGCAAAAAAAACAGACAAGAGAAAACTGCTCTGATACCACTAATCCAGACTTATGCAAGAATGCAAAAAAATACAGAAATACACATATACACAAAGATGCAGCAGAAAAAAACATTCATTTCATTAATATCAAAGAACTGAAATATGCTTATATACAAAAATAGAAATAAACTAGCTCAAGTAATGGTAGCTTATCTCTTAAAAGAGTTGTGGAGGCTACATGCCTTTGACTTGTCTTACAATGAAGCTCGAAGACCTATTTATTATTGAGAAATAATGGAAAACCCTAAACATCTAAAAACCTAACTCTAGGAGATGAAGTGCCAAAACTATGGGCTCCGTTTGGGTAAATTGGTAGATCAAGTTACCAGGGTCGTAACTTTGGAATACAATCTCTGTTGATGCACACAATACCTCGTTAGAATCATCTACCTGAGGACTACAACTGCTGACTACAAACATGAATCAAAGACACATGTTTTCTCATTTTCCAAAAAAACGTCGTTTTGGGTCTCAAAATGACTCCGGAAGTTCAAGACCCGAAAAACTTACAAAAATAGTAAACTGTGCTACAATTAAGGAAATTGAAAAACTAAAAGAAACAATGGTGGGGGTCCAAGTGGAATAGGCGGGAGGCCACCAATATACACCTAGATCAATAATTGATCGATGAAATCATGAAGCAGAAAAAGGAAGAATTCAATCACACATAACACAATAATTTTTTGGGGAAAGCCACAGCTAAAAACCCCTGCTATCTGTATATTGCATTAATCAGAAAATTTGAGAAGATTACAATGCTTTGCTCAAGCCTGAGAAAACTCTACACTATCACAATCTATCTCATTGCTTCACAAACAAGCTCAAGCCAATACTTAGCCAATTCTGTTGCATGTCAAGCTCTTATTTCCTTGTGAAATTTCCTAGGGAATTAGCCTGTATTTAATTGGGAAATTCCTCATCCATAACTGTGCAATCCATCAATAGGCCTTCCTTTGATTGCATGCACCATATTGTTAATTTAGATGATTTTACAACTGATAGTACATTGTCCCTAAACTCTAATCTCAACTAGGTCTTTCTCTGATCTGACGTGCATGAGTTAATTATGAGTGAATATTTAGTTTACTGGTTGAGCAGTGCTGGTTACACCCATAATGTAGTGGCTACAACAACCCTCCAAAATTTTGGCTCGCATGCAAATTTCAAATCCTACCTTGGATCCTACGATTGATTATCCTTGGTCACTTGTTGGTAAGCTAATGATTTCAAGCTCCCCTCCTTGATCTTAAGAGTTTCCCGTGTTCTCATCTTCATGTAGCATGTGTCATATTTTGGCATAGGGGTTGTTGCTTTTCATGCAAAGGGTATGTCTTGCTTCAATGGAATTGTGTTCGTATGCGTGGTTGTCATCACATAGACATGTTTCACACTCACCTCATGCACTCACGTCACGAAGGTTGTTGCATCAAGAAAAGTATGTCTTATGTATTATGGATGGTCTACGTTGTGTCACTAGTGTCCATGTGCAATCATAGTCGAGTCCTATCAATGTTTAAATATGTTTCACAGATCTCACACTTAGCCATTTTCCCAAGCAACCTAGCCTCATCCAGCTTCTTGAAATTGTGCGCTCTGTTTCTGCAACCATCACCAACCTCCCTTGCCTTCTAAAACCCTGCAACCCGTAGAGACCCCAGCTAGAAATACTATCCAAAAATGCACAAAGTCAAGCAGCCAGCACTACCCTCCAGAAATGCGCAGAGAAGTCCAGCTACACTACACTCATAAATTGCATAGAGGTTTCCTACCATGACCCCTGTCCCGCAGCAATGCCCTGAGCCTCAAAATTGCACAGTGTTGTCCAAGTTGTCTTGTTTGTCTTGCATGTAGAAACTGCGTAGATAGACCTCCTAGGGCCTCATTCTGGCAGCAGTCACTGTCCGCTGAAATTGCGCAGATCTACCTCTCAGTGACTACAAGAAAGGGTGACATGCTGAAATCACTTCCAAGGAGTTGAGGAGAGGGACCAAGGAACCAATCAATGGAAAAGATCAAGACCACATGCAAACTCCATTGGATGCATGATCATCTTGAGGGTAAGTATGGTAAGTAAAGAACACGTATTATTTGAGTTTGTAGGACTGCTTTTCATTGTCATATCATCATGTCCTTGGTAACATGCATGTGCACAAACATGAAAAGTCATCTCATGTGTTTCTTCTACATGTCTTGCTTCCTTTTCACTTGTTTGAAAAATTGTCATCTTCAACATGTTGATTGTTATGTCATGCTTGCAACCTCGTTCTGGTGATGATGAAGGTTGTGTTTGAGTTTTGTTCACTATGTACACATCTATCACACTCACACATGATGTTTTATGTTTTTTCACGCAAGCGTCATTGTGGTCGTTCAATGATATATCACAAGTGTCGCGCTTATCACTCACACCATCAGTCAGTCACACTGAGTGTTTTTGTCTTGATGGTTTGAGGTGTCTTGTTGTCAATTCATGTTGAGTAGGTCACTCGCTCACACAGTTGGTCATTTTTTTGAAGTTCTATCGATCGGACCATCCTCCAACAACTAGACATCTGCTGAGCTGCACTGTGCAGTTTCAGCTCTCAGTGATTATGTATTGTTGTCCAGAATTGCGTAGAGATTGAGGCTGCCTCCCAGGCAGTCTGCATTGCGCAGCCTTAGAATCAACTCGACCGTCACCCAAAACAACGCAGAAGTTTCCCAGCAAGCCATTTCAATCTGCATTGCCCATAATCACATCAACCAAGCCTCTAGTTGGTCAACCAAAGAGTTTGATCGACCAGTGACCTCGAGACTTAGTTCCCCAAAAAATTGCGCAAATGCTGCAAAGCATGCCCACTCAAATGACTGAAAAAAATTCATAGAAATGTCGGATAGACACCCTGTGTCTATCACTGTCTCACTCAAAAAATTGCGCAGTTTTTCCAGCTAGTCACCTAGTCAACCGACCTACTGCTCGCCCAGAAAACTGCGCAGTTTTCATGAGCAGTCACCAAGATGCCCAACATCCCGCTCAGCTCAGAGATTGCCCAGGGATGTTCAGCAGGCCAGCCTCCTAGAGATTACGCAGTTTTTTCCAGCAGACTCTTGCAACCCATTGCCAACTCCCAAGAAAAATTGCACAATTTTTCCAAGCAAGCCTCCTACAGCCCGCTGCTAGCTCTTCGACGAAATTGCGTAGTTTTTGCTGCCAACCCCAATGCTACCTGCACTACTTCCCTCAAAAAATTGCGCAGATATTCCCTCCAGCTGAGCTAGACCCCACAGAAAGTAATTGCTGATCCAGATTGTCCATCCTAGTCTCCTAGTGACCTTCGCCCAATTTTCATTGACAGTGCCCGGAGCCCACATCCTGCCTTGAAATCTGCCTTGCATGGTTTCAAGAGCCTTGTCCTCTCTCCTGGTCACCTGCATCCGAAAGCGAAGGATAATGCATCATGGTAGACTAGGAGATTTATGTATTTGATTTCGTCTCGTCATGAGTGATTGCAAATACAGGTAAATGGATGAGACATGATGCGACAACGAATGAGATGAACAAGGAGAGCACATGCAAGGATAATTTTTCATGAATGGATGAACAAGGAATGCATGCGAGGAGATTTTTTCGTGAATGAACGAACGAGGAATGCATGTAAGGAGATTTGTTCGCAAATGGACAAACACATGAAGCATGTCAAAGTACAAGCGAAGGAGGAACATGCATGTGCAAACATCAAGTGAACACCAAGACCATCAAAGACTTTGCACACCTTGCCATGCAGAGGTGAAGCTATGAAACACCAAGATCACATCCATCACTCAGCAACATTGCAGCTCGACATGAACACCACCAGAAGCATGAACATACTAGCACTATCGTGTCAAGTCATGTCATGATTCATCTTGGCCACATCACTATTGTGAGCCATACTGTCGTAAATAAATGTAATGTAACGTGGAAGTCCAAGAGACCCACATGTAAAGATGAAAATTCATGTAAGTAAAACAATCACGAGGGAAGTCGAACAGTCACAAGGGCCAGTTTTACCCTTGGCTATAAATACCCTTCATTTGTACATGTAGTGGACTTTTCACCTTGGTTCCTCCCACATAGCCTTGAGAGTATGTAATCTTTTCTTTGAGGAGGGAGCAGTGGCTCCAATGCCTCGCTTACAGGGTTATTGATGTATGGTGTACTGATGTGTCTTCGAACTTTCGCTTAAGTCATAAGCCTGTTAACATGCCATCATGTTTTCACACATGTATTGTAATTGTTTGTAAGACTGCTCTTTGAACTCTTATAATACATGTTGCTTTAACCTGTGTTAATACAATTGAACTATTTTGGTTGTTCTAATACATATGCTTATGAAAATGTTTTGTATAAGTTGTTGATGCTACCTTCCTCATGTGGGCTACCTCACTGGACACCAGACATAACCATTCCCATAAACTTGTTATAGCGACCATCGCACTCGCGTGGACTATTACGTTGGGTGTTGTACATGATATCCCTTCATTGTGTGTTTGTAACTGCCGCATCCGTGTGGACTACTTTGCCGGAAGTTGCTCATGTCCTGTTGTATTATGTGTCTTTGACAAAGTTGGGACTCTTCCCTTTCGACTAGAGACTCACTTCCACCCTCTCCCTCTACGGTGAAAGAACCTTGACACAAGTAACACTAGTACTCACCAGGCATGCAAACCTTGTTGTTTGAAGACAAAGTAGATCACTGTCATGTGCTGACAAGCAAGAGCTAAGGAATATCTTTAAGATAATGGCAACCAGGACATCATACTAGATGGGACTCCTACACCAAACGATGTGAGTTCTAGTTTGGAATTCATACCAGGGAGATCCCCTGAATGTTTGCGGGTCCAACACCGTCAACATTTCTGGCACTAGAAGGAGGGCCATATGACAAGCTACGTCCTCACATTATGTTTTAAACATTCCCACATATATCATGGAGTTTATTATAGTTCACCATCTAAAATGTCTATCCAATGGACATATCTTTCACATCGAGAGGGAGTTTTGGGATGACTTGTCACAAATCACGTATGATGGTGAAGGCGAAGTGGCCTGGCCCAAGCATTTATATGAATTCTATGCACTCATGGAGAATGTGGAAGGTTTTAATGAAACAAAAGTTTGTTCATTGCTCGCACACACACTCCGTGACCACCCATTGCGATGGTGTAGCAAACTGCCTCATAACTTCATGCACTCATTAAATTAGTTCAGTGATCTAAATGAATATTTTTTTCACCATTTTGATCCTAAAGCACTTGATAAAAAAAATTTAAAACAATGGAAGGCCCCGCATAAATCGCCTATGGATTTTTTGCAGCGCTTCCATCTGTTCATGTTTGAAGCTCAGAGAAGTCAGATGAAATTCCAATATCTCATGGACAGGTTCGAATATTTCCTTATCAAATCAAACTGTCCAAAAATGAAGTTAAAGTTCAAACCCCGCTCAGCATACTTCACTGATGGAGCTGTGAAATCACAAGAGGATACAGTCGTTTTCACAAGCGATTGTCTGCCTTCCCCTCATCAAATAGCTCCACCCCCACAGAGTGATGTGGGAGAGCATGCAAAAACATCTCTTCAACTGTCACATCCTCCTACCCCACCTGCTCATGATATCTGTGCATATTTGGCTTGCAAACCTGCTGGTTTTCATGTGGATTTGTTCCCTCAACCTGTGTCCTCGCGTTCCATTGATCCTCCGGATTGTACTATCTTGTGTTCTTCCATTTCGAACTCCACATGTTTTGTGAATGAGGATCAAGCTATCGATGGAGATGATGTTGGGAAACCAACCTGTGCTATCATTCATGATGAGTGTGTGCGAGAATCTGAACATGAACCAGTGGTAAAGGATGATCTCCTTCTGTCGGTGCCTCCTCTACTTTTTCCTGACATCTCTGGTGATTCTAATATCTTTGGTTTCCCTTGTGAAAATTCATCCATGGATGCTCCTACTTTCGATCATTCGTAGAACACACTCGATGTCAGTCTATCATTTGATAGTGGAGAGGACAAATATTTCATCAAGAATCCACTTGACGTTTCATCTAATTTTTTCGGAAATGCAGAGGGTGAACATTCTTTCTTCTCATCTACCCCTCTATATGATTCATCAAATCATGAGGATGCCGACGAACATCCCGAATTTTCTGATCGTGGTTGTCGTGATCCCCATACTTCTTCATTTGATCACGATGTTGATTCACTCGCTATTAATTTGTCTAAGCCACTGGTCTCCGATGATCTACCTATTGACATAGTGGAAACCCCGCAGGCTGTCGAGGCACTTCAGCCTGGGTTGATGGTTATGTCAGGCCCTCCCTATATTGAGGTTGGTTCCACTTTCGATCTGAAAATTTTCGAAACACCTAAGGCTCCTGATCACTCATCTGTATACACTGAAGATCGATCCAACACACATATTTTGCTTCCTCCACCGGAAACACATGATCCCATTGCCCAAGATTTGGAGGAATCTTACACAACAAGTGTGCTTGTAAAGAACAATCTTTCAGTCTTTCTCATGTTCACTCGTATGTCATAGTACAAAGAGTGTTCATGTTTATCAGCTACACGCATTGTGTCACAGCACCATGTTAAGTCCGCAGAATGTATGTCTTGTGCATTCACTCTTTTCTTTTCTGTGGATGTTTTAGAACTCGAAGCGTGTTGGTGTTCATTGTTTATATATTTTGTGTTTGCTGGTTCACTCGACTGTGCTTCTCACGATCCATGCATTCACCAACATAGTCCATCCAATGCGTCGGTGGCTGCATTGGAAATATCACTTCATGTGAGTAGGCCCATGCACTATTTAGCGTAGGAGTAGGAGCAGTCTTTTCTTCTTGCTTTGCTTTGCTTTCTGGTTTGCATGTTTGTTTGTTTGCTTGCTTGTTTTTCTTGTTTTTATTTCGCTTTACTTCTGTTTTAACCTCTTGTGAAACCGTATTTGACTCTTGAGACAAGCCAGGAAAATCTAAGAGGATTTATACAACTATCAACATCTGTTGATCTATTGTCCTCTCTCTTTATGAAGAACTTGTTGTCTTCAATCGATGATGACATGATGGAAAATACATTCTATTCAGAGTGTTTCTTGGTGAAAGCACAACGCTTGTGCTCTAACTAGTACCACCTACTCTAATCGGTTCTTTTGGGTTAACCCTTGTCAGCTTAGTCAAGTAGAGTAAGATGAGGGGGAAAACCTTAACAAGTATGTCAGAGGTATACAAAAAATACTTCTCTAAAGGAACAACCTCTCTTTCTCTCAATAATTCGGGATCCCTCTTCTGCCTCTGAAATAAATAAATGCCTATGCATATATCTTGAAAAAAAATAAAATGAAAAATGAATAATGCAAAAGAATAGAGAGGCTTCCTACGCAGAGAGGTGATGCAAGTAACTCCGTCGGGGTATTGACCAGGCTCACTGGTAATGAAGCGATGCTTGTGTTCTTGTGTGACTACATTAGGGTATTTTCCAAGCTTGTTGACAACAAAGCAACACAAGAGATGAAACTTAAACTATGACAGTTATATTACTTGTGCACCAATATACCCCTAATCCCCAATAGAAACAACTAAGTTGACTTGTCTTGGAATGTGTGCTAACCGATCAGGAGAATGGTAGGGACTACATCTTTCACACAATCTAGTGTGGAAGACATCACGATCAATGAATCGAACAATACTTCCGGAAGGGTTAGACTCGTTTCTCAAGGAACAAGGTCCATTCAAAGAGCTGGAGTTCTAGTGTGTTGCCAAGTGTTGTAGCGCTACAACCACCCTCCAAAATTTTGGCTCGCATGCAAATTTCAGAGCCTACCTCGGATCCTGCGATCGATTATCCTTGGTCTCTTGTTGGTAAGATGATGATTTCAAGCTCCCCTCCTTGATCTTAAGAGTTTTCTGTGTTCTCATCTTCATGCAACATGTGTCATATTTGGGCATAGGGGTTGTTGTTTGTCATGCAAAGGGAATGTTGTCTTGCTTCAAGGGAATTGTGTGCGTATGAGTGGTTGTCATCACATAGACATGTTTCACACTCACCTCACGCACTCATGTCATGAAGGTTTTTGCATCAAGAAAAGTATGTCTTATGTATTCTGGATGGTCTATGTTGTGTCACTAAGTGTCTGTGTGTGATCACAGTCGAGTCCTATTAATGTTTACATATGTTTAATTGATCTCACACTTATCCATTTTCCTAAGCAACCTAGCATCATCTAGCTTCCCAAAACTATGTGCTTTGTTTCTACAACCATCACCAACCTCCCTTACCTCCTGAAACCCTGCAGCCCGCAGAGACCCCAGCCAACACCGCTCTCAAAAAATGTGCAGAGAAGTCAAGCAACCAACACTACTCTCCAGAAATGTGCAGAGAAATCCAGCTGCACTACACTCAGAAATTGAGCAGAGGTGTCCTCCCAGGACCCCTATCCCGTAGCACTACCCCGAGCCTCAAAACTACATAGTGTTTTCCAAGTTGTCTTATCTGTCTTGCATGTAGAAAATGCGCAAACGGGCCTCCTAGGGCCTCATTCTGGAAAAAGTCACTATCTACTGAAATTGCGTAGATCTACCTCTCAATGACTACAAGAAAGGGTGACATGTTGAAATCATTTCCAAGGAGTTTAGGAGAGTGACCAAGGACTCAATCAATGGAAAATATCAGAACCGCATGCAAACTCTGTTGGATGCATGATCATCTTGAGGGTAAGTATGGTAAGTAAAGAACACATTTCGAAGTACACCTCTTAGTTGAGTTTGCAGGACTTCTTGTCATTGTCATATCATCCTGTCCTCAGTAACATGCATGTGCACAAACACGAAAAGTCATCTCATGTGTTTCTTCTACATGTCTTGCTTCCTTTTCACTTGTTTGACGAACTATCATCTTCGGCATGTTGATTTCTATGTCATGCTTGCAACCTCGTTCTAGTGATGATGAAGGTTGTGTTTAAGTTATGTTCGCTATGTACACATCTATCGCACTCACACACGATGTTGTATGCACTGTCATGCAAGAGTCGTCGTGGTCATTCAATGATCTATCACAAGTGTCGCGCTTTCCACTCGCACCATCGATCAGTCACACTGAGTGTTATTGTCTTGATGGTTCGAGGTTTCTTATCGTCGAGTCATGTTGAGTGTGTGTTCGCAAGGTCATGCATGCACAAGTTCACTTGCTCATACACTTGGTCATTTTGTTGAATCTCTATCGATTGGACCATCCTCCAACAACCGGACATTTGTTAAGCTGCATTGCGTAGTTTCGGCTCTCAATGATTATGTATTGCTGCCTAGAATTGTGCAGAGCTTGAGGATACCTCCCAAGCAGTCTGCACTACACAACCCTGGAATTGACTCGACCAAATGTCACCTAGAATAGTGCAAAAGTTTCCCAGCAAGCCATTTCAATCTGCGTTGACCGCAAGCACATCAACTGAGCATCCAACAGGTTAACCAGAGAGTTTGACTAGGCAGTGACCCCAGGAATCACTTCCCTAAAAAATTGTGCAAACGCTGCAAAGCATGCTCACTCCACTAACAAAAGAAACTACGCAGACATGCCAGATAGACAACCTATGTCCGTCATTGTCTCCCTCAAAAAAATTGCACAGGTTTTCCAGCCAGTCAGGCGACCTGCTGCTCGCCCAAAAAACTGCGCAGATTTCATGAGTAGACACCAAGCTGCCCAACATTCTGCTTAGCTCAGAAATTGTGCAGGGATGTTCAGCAGGCCATCCTCCAAGAAATTACGTAGTTTTTTCCAGTAGACTCCCGCAACTCGCTGCCAGCTCCCAAGAAAAATTACAGAATTTTTCCAAGCAAGCCTCCTGCAACCTGCTACCATCTCCCTGGAGAAATTGACCATTTTTTGCTGCCAACCCCTCTGATACCTGCACTGATTCCCTAAAAAAATTGTACAGATCTTCCCTCCAGCCATGCCATATCCCGTGAACAATCACTGCTGATCTGGATTTTCCATCCCAGTCTCCCAATGACCTCTGCGTAATTTTCACTGACAGTGCCCAGAGTTTACATCTCGGAAGAACAAGGAATGCGTGCGAGGAGATTTATTCGCAAACAGACAAACAAGGAATGCATGCAAGGAGATTTGTTCACAAATAGAGGAACACATGAAGCATGTCAAAGTGCAAGCGAAGGAGGAACATGCATGTGCAAACATCAAGAGAACACCAAACCTCAAAGACTTCACACAACTTGCCATGCAGAGGTGAAGCTATGATACACCAAGAGCACATCCATCACTCAGCAGCACTACGGCTCGACATGGAAACCACCGGTAGCATGAACATACCAGCACTGTCGTGTCAAGTCGTGTCATGAGTCATCTCGGCCACATCACTATTGTGGGCCATACTGTTGTAAATCAATGTAATGTAACATGGAAGTCCAAGAAACCCACATCTAAATATGAAGAGTCATGTAAGTCAAACAGTCATGAGGGAAATCGAACAGTCACAAGGGCCAGTTTTACACATGGCTATAAATACCCCTCATTTGTACATGAAATGGACTTTTCACCTTGGCTCCTCCCACATAGCCTTGAGAGTTTGTAATCTTTTCTTTGAGGATCTAGTAGTGGCTCCAACACCCTGCTTATGAGGTTAGTGATGTATGGTGTACCAATTTGTCTTGGAAATTTCTCTTAACTCAGAAGCCTGTTAACAAGCCAGCATGTTTTCACACATGTATTGTAATTGTTTGTAAGACTGCTCTGTGAACTCTTGTAATGCATGTTTCTTTAACCTATGTTAAGATAGTTGAACTATTTCAGTTGTTCTAATACATATGCTTATGAAAATATGTTGTATAAGTTGTTAACGTTGTCTTGCCTGTGTGGGCTACCTCACCGAACACCAGACAGAACCATTCCCATAAACTTGTTATAATGACCGTCACTCTCGCATGGACTATTCCACTCGGTGTTGTATGTGTTGTCCATTCATTGTTTGTTTGTGACTGCCACATCTATGTGGAATACTCTATCAGAAGTTGTGCATGTCTGGTTGTATTGTGTGTCTCTGACAGAGTTGGAACTCTTCCCTTTCAACTAGAGACTCACTTCCACCCTCTCCCTCTGATGTGAAAGAACCTTGACACAATTAATACTATCACTCACCGGGCATGCAAACCTTGTTGTTTGAAGACAAAGCATACCACTCTCACGTGCTGACAAGCAAGAGCTAATTCATATCTTTAAGATAATGGAAACCGGGCCATCGTACCGAATGGGACTCCTACACCAAACGGTGTGATGTCTAGTTGGGACTTCATACCAGGGAGATCGCCTAAATGTTGGTGGGTCCAACACCATCAATGACCCCATTACTGGATCTCCCAATAATTCCTTAATCAGTTGGAACTAGTTTAATTCAATTTAACTTAGTTAAACTGAATTAAATGCTTACAACTTAAAAGAACTCAACTTGGGCCCCTAAAATTTAGGAAACACTCTACATGACTCTAGATAGACTCCCAACTCAAATTTACTGAGCCAACTAAGTCAAATCAACTTATTTAACTATTACAAGTTTATATGAGAATTAGAATTACAATTTAATTCAAGGACAAAATTAAAATAGGATTTTCTTGTTGCACTTTTTTCAAGACTCCCTCTCAACAAGAAAGAGATTATCTGCTACCCTAATCTTGCCTCTATGAAACTTGAATTTGCATCTTGACAATGCCTTTGTCAAAATATCTGCATTCTTCTCCTCTGTAGGAATGTACTCCAACAAACTGATTCTCCTCTACACACAATCTTGTAGATGGTGATACCGGGTGTCGATATGCTTGGACCGATCATGAAAAAATGGATTCTTAGAGAGTTTGATACAACTCTTATTGTCATAGTAAATCATAGTAGGATCCATCTTCTAACCAAATAAGCCAACAAGGATCTTCCTCATCTAGGTAGCCTCATAAGTTGCTTGACTAGTAGCCATGTACTCTGGTTCTACTGAACTGAGTGCAACTTATATTTTCTTCATGTTGTAAAAAGAAAATATTATTAACCCAATATTAAAGATTCATCTTAATGTCCTCTTCTTGTCAGATTGATCCAGAAATCTTTTGCTTATAGATGTATTAAAGAATCACATGTAGAAATTGCAGCTTAACCATAGAAATCTAATGTGCACATGAGAGAAGAAGAAGAAACACATAAAGCATGAGAAGAATACAACAAGACTTGATAACGGAGTTTGTCCAACTTGGACTATGTCTCTGGGCCCTGCTCGATCAATGGGGAGGCCTTCATTCATTAAATGGCATGAAAAAGGAGAATACAATCATCAGTGACATAAAAGTAGTCATATACCTCCAAAAAATGGCTGAGAAATGGAGAACTCAAATGGAGAAATGGATAGCACCACTGCGTCCGTGGCATCGAGAGGGGCTGAAAACGTATAAGATTTGTCCAATTCAGCCAAAATGCACTTTCGCCCCTCCTACACTGCTTCTACCTCGAACTGCATGCCAAAAATCCTCTCCCCCTACTTTTTTTCATTCATCGGGATTTTATAACACCCTTTTGTTACAGCCGCGCTTTAATCGGGGGTCAGCTTTGTTTATAATAGAAGTTGTTTTATCAAAAGGATCGGCGGGCCGACCATCTGACCTTTCTATGCAACAAACCCTTTAAAATAGCCCTTTTTCGTTTATACACAAATACACGCGGAAACACTAAAAACCGAAAAACCACGGACTTCAAATTTTATCAAATCGAGTCCATAAACCCATTAGGTCCAGCCCTTTATCACTGTCGGCATATCGAGCTGTCAATGGCCCATGTTGTGGGGAACCGCCAATCGCCGATATCGGCGTATCACTATCGGCATATCACATCGCTACGACCCAGGGGTCCTGGTCTTATACCTTGGGCGGTGCCGACCCGATTTGTCGATCCATCACCGAAATCGCCCATCGCTTGCCCCCAATTGCGATTATTCGGAGATCACTGATCAGGGGTTCCTCTACCCTTGCCTTAAGTACGTCCTTTTGACTCCTCTGATTGCGATTTTCCCTTTTAAGGCTTTAAGCCTATTTTTTCAAGAAATTCTTCCTTTTTCAAAGGAACAAATCCAGACTCTTTTGGCGATAACTTCATCATCCAAAGTCCATTTCAGCCCATTCAAGCTGCAGTAGATTCAGAATAAAAATATTTATGCAACGGTACTATTTCCAGAAGCATCCTTGGACTTTCATTTTCCCTTGTTTCTGCAAGTCAACCCAAAACTTTGACTGCTTTTATCTCCCTCATTCGGACTCGGATTGGAGTGTCATTTGCACCGTTGGAATCAGGGGGCGACGATCACTTCAATCTGATGTCAAGATACTTACCTTTTTTCCACTTTGAATTTTGAGCTTTTCCCATGCCATTATGTCTGAAGATCCACTTGGATCAATCCTCCCCACTAAAGAGCTTTTGGACCCCAAAAGCATTAGCATGCTATCTCAATCCACACTTTCAATCACCTACATGTGAAACCGGTACATTCTTGCAATCATGCACACCACACATGACTCAACAACCCCTCCTTGCCAAGAGTTCATAGCACACACTCATTGGCTAAGGATTACATAAAAAGTAATTAATGCCTCAAATACTAATAAGGAAAGGCCAAAATATCATCGTTGCATCTTTGAAGTGATGGGAAACACACCATCATTTTTACATTTACTTGCAACGTATGATTTACAATGGTGGCCATAACAAGCTACTACCCCTAAAAAACCAACTTAATAAAGTAGACCACCATGAATGGTGTGGATTCATCTGTTGAAAATATTCGTCCTTCGACTCCTCTAGCGATGTTTCTAGAACATGGAGCATCGGACACGTGATTTGTTGGTGTCCCTCTTTGTTGCAATGATTACAACAATTCTTTCTCCTCCAAACTTTTCGGGCTGCCTTGGGGTGCTTTCCCCTGGTGTTCCTTCGATAAGTGTTCATGGGGCCTTCACTATCGCTGGACTGTGAGGACGGAATTTTATCGTCTGTCGTTGGTTGGTTACTGGCTATATTGGAGTTTTCCCCTGGCTCCTTTCTGGTGTATCCGAGTCCTGCATGGTGCGACAACTCCTTGACTTTGATGGGGTTTATGATGCCTTGGCCTTTGATGCCAAGGCCCTTTCCTTGATATCCCATTTTCTTCATTAGTTTGGATCCAATCCCTGTAGTATGTTTTTCAAAAGCAGCAAATCCATCATCATGAAAATCATATGAAATCGGAGAATCGCTTTTTACCTCCAGATAGCTATGTTGTAGCTTTTCCAAGGCCTCGTCCTTGGCTTGCAACTGGCGTAGTAATCTTTGGTTTTCTTCCCTTGCCTCCTGTAGAAGCCTCCTTAGCTCAACATTCTCTGCTTGGATGCGGTGGTTGATCTCCTCAAGTTCTTGGCGTCCTGCTGTAGGGAGTGCCCTTTTCGTTATGTCGGTGGAAATCCTTGATTCATTGTCAGAGTCAAACCCCAAATCTATGGGTCCCCCTACCGCAATCCCAAAGGCTGCAAACTTTGTCTCATCGCCAGAGTCAGACCCCAAGTCAATGGGCCTACCCCGTGTGAATTCCATAGTTGTGACCTTCTCGTCTTCCTTTGACTCGGAATCTTGGCTTTGTTGCATGGTGGCGATGGCCTTCTGCTTCCCCTTTCTGTCATTCCTCTCAGGTCTCAAATTAGGGTGTAGCTTCCAGCAATTCTCTTCGTCATGCCCCTCTTTCCCACAATGTGTACAAGAGGGCTTTGCTCCCCTTCTCTTGGCTATCATGGTTCTCTTTGAGTGGTTATCTTATCCATGTGTTCCTCTGTTTTCCAGATGAATGGCCTTTACATTGGCTGAGTCAATGGTAGTAGGTTCAAACAATAATAATGAATGCCTACTACTTTAGGTGTATCAAGTGCAATACCCAAATTAAGTTCTTGCTTTCTAAACTCCTCTGTAAAACTTTGAACATCCTGACCTTTGCCTTGCCTTAAATACTGCTAATTCATTAATGCTTTCTGCTTGTAACCCAAGGGATAAAATTGTTCTTTTAATGTAGAAATGAAATCAGGCCATGAGGAAAGAAGGTTATCCACATTCTTACTGCTTTGCAATCTACTCTCCCACTAGACGAGAGCAGTGCTGCTTAGCTATAGAGAGGCCAGCTGGATCTTTGCCTCATCCTCCACGATCTGTTGAATCCTGCAATAGATCTCAATCTGCCTAATCCAATTACTAAGCTTTTTTGCATTACTTTCACCATTAAACATGGGAAGATGAAATTTGACATCTAATTTAAAGAAAGATTTCTTGTGTGCATCCCTTGAATTCCTATGATGATGGTTATGGGAGGAAGAATAACTTTCACTCGTGGAAGGAGAAGGAGGGGGTTCTTCTCCACCATTTCCATGCACTGAACCTTGTTCTTCTGGTTTTCTCTCTTCTGCTTTCTCTAGCCTTGAAAGAAACTGACCGACATTCTCTGCCATTGAATAGAAGGTTTTGTGGAAATTGTGCTCCTCTTCAAGACGAGCCTCTTCATCTACCATGTTTCTCCTTCGATGTGCACGCCCCACTTCGAGATCGAAAGGCTCTAGTTCCCCTTCGCCTCTTTGGAGCCTGTTTCTTGTTAGCATACAAACATGCAATTCACATCTAAAAAGACCTGCTCTGATACCACTTGATCCAAGAATCTTTTGCTTATAGATGTATTAAAGAATCACATGTAGAAATTGTAGCTTAACCATAGAAATATAATGTGCACATGAGAGAAGAAGAAGAAACACATAAAGCATGAGTAGAATACAACAAGACTTGATAACAGAGTTAGTCCAACTTGGACTATGTCTCCGGGCCCTGCTCGATCAATGTGGAGGCCTTCGTTCATTAAATGGCATGAAAAAGGAGAATACAACCATCAGTTACATAAAACGAGTCTTATACCTACAAAAAATGGCTGAGAAATGGAGAACTCAGATGGAGAAATGGATAGAACCACTGCATCTGTGGCGTCGAGAGGGGCTAAAAACATATAAGATTTTTCCAATTCAGCCAAAATGCATTTTCGCCCCTCTTGCATTGCTTTTGCCTCGAACTGCGTGCCAAAAGTCCTCTCTCCCCCCTATTTTTTTCATTCATCGGGATTTTATAACACTCTTTTGTTACAACCACGCTTTAATCAGGGGTTAGCTTTGTTTATAATAGAAGCCGTTTTATCGAAAGGATCGGTGGGCCAACCGTCCGACCTTTCTATGCAACAAACCCTTTAAAATAGCCCTTTTTCGTTTATACACAAATACATGCGGAAACACTAAAAAACCAAAAACCCTAGACTTCAAATTTTATCAAATCGGGTCCATAAACCCATCGGGTCCGACCCTTTATCACTGTCAGCATATCGCGCTGTCAATGGCCCATGTTGCGGGGAACCGCCGATCGCCGATATCGGTGTATCGCTATTGGCATATCACATCGCTACGACCCAGGGGTCCTGGTCTTATACCTTGGGCGGTACCGACCCGATCCGCCGATCCGATTGCTCCATCACCGAAATCGCCCATCGCTTGCTCCCAATTGCGATTAGTCGAAGATCGTTGATCGGGGGTTCCTCTGTCCTTACCTTAAGTCCACCCTTTTGACTCCTCCGATTGCGATTTTCCGTTTAAGGCATTAAGCCTATTTTTTGAAGAAATGCCTCCTTTTTCAAACGAACAAAGGCAGACTCTTTTGGCGATAACTTCATCATCCGAAGTCCATTTTAGCCCATTCAAGTTGTAGTAGATTCAGAATGAAAAGATCTACGCAACGGGACTATTTCTAGAAGCATCCTTGGACTTTCATTTTCCCTTGTTTCCGCAAGTCAATGCAAAACTTTGACTACTTCTATCTCCTTCATTCGGACTCGGATTGGAGTGTCATTCGCACCATTGGAATCAGGGTGAAGAGCACTTCAATCTGATGTCAAGATAATTGGCTTTCTGCCACTTTGAGTTTTGACATTTTTCCATGCCATTGTGTCTGAAGATCCACCTGGATCATGGATGGACTCCCTGCCCAATCTGCATCTGTGAATCCTTGAAGTTTCACTCCCTCTGTTTGTATGTACTAAAGACCAAACTGAGTTGTGCCTCTGAGGTATATCAACACATGTTTAACTACCTTCCAATAAATTTTGGTTGGCTTAACCATGGCTTGACTAAGATGGTTAACTGCAAAACACATGTTTGGTCATGTGTTCACCAAATACATAAGTGAACCCACAAGCTATCTATAAATAGTAGCCTCCACTACTTCACCTGAAGTAGCATCCTCCTTCCTCCAGTTACCTGCTAGAGGAGTGTCCATGGGTTTGTTGCTCTCCATGTGGAACTTCTTCATTATCTTGTTGGCATACTTGTCCTAAGAGACAAACAGTCCCTCATCTCCTTTCCATACTTCCATATCAAGAAAGTAATGCATGAGCCACAGGTCTTTCATCTCGAATTCTCTTGCAATATCCTCTTTGAAAGATTTTATCAGTTTCTCATCACCTATTAGACTCAAATCATCGACATATAATACTATAATCAACAATTTACCTTCAATCACAATATGGTAAAGTTTCACATCTGCTTCACTTTTGGTTAAGCCCAACCCAGTGAAATAGTTGTCAATCGTGGTGTACCAAGCATGGGGTTCTTGTTTCAGTCCATACAATGCTCGCTTGAGTCTACTGTTGGGCAGCGGAAGCCCCGCACAATGGTCACGAGGTGCGCAGCCCGAAATTTTGGGTAGAAGTAGGGAAAAAGACTTCGCAGATGCGCGGGTGCGAGGGGTAATTAGTTAGAGTCAAAAGGGTAGTCCTCCCGAAAATAATGTAAAAGAAATAAAGATGAGTCGGCCCGCCCATGGATGAGGGTCCATAAGTAGGTATAAATAGAGTGAGGCTCTACGGTTAGAGGAGTGAAGTTTTGGATAGAAATTGTTGAGTCTATGATGTAATGGGTATCTGAGGAAGAAGAAAGCATCTAGAAGTCTGAGTCGAAGGGTTGGGTAGTAGGAAGAGGCTCTGCAACTATGTGCACAGAGGCCTGGAAGAGTCTGCATGTGTGTGCAGACCCCTGTAGTTGAGTCCGCAGGGTGGGTTGGATGTATTGGTAAAGAAAGTTAATAAAGATAAGTGTTCTTGGAATTCTATGTCACCTTCTGATTTATCACAATTTGATTTCACTGTTACGGTTTATTCTATATGCATCTCTTTCTGTTATGAATATATGAATCAGTGTTTATTTTATGCGAACGGGTTACCTCTGATAAATGTTTGCTTAAAGACTATAATAAGTAAATCAAATACATAAACTGCGTAGTAAGTAAGTAATAAAGGAAGTTCTGGGTTCAGACCTGCGTGAAAGCAACGCGAAGCTGTGGAACAGTGCACGAACCCTCCAAGCCCACACCTAGACATCCCAAGGGTGCGGAAACCTGGTTCCAGCACCCTCCCCTGCTACCTTGGGTGAGACCTCAGTCTGCGCTTCGCGCGCTGTTGCCGAAAGGGCCGGTAGCTGCGGGATTTGTTTGGCTAAATAATTCTTCCAAACCTGGGTTAGGCCCAATTGAGCCAACAAATGGTTCCGTTGCCGGGACCAGGATTTGCCTAAGGGGTGTCTAATGTGGGAACACTGGAGCCCTAAAAAGAAGGAAATTGAGGAGTGGTGGGATCTGAAAACCCACGAGTTCGCGGTTCAGGAAAACAGAAACTTGCGAATATTGGCGGAAGATTGGCTGGATCGATACATATTTACGGATATTCATGAGATTTTCTTTGCAACATTTCCAGTAGAGCTGTACGAGTGGATTGCGAAGCTAGTTGACAGCGTGGGAAGGTGCAAATTGGATCGACCTATTGTGTGGACTCCGGAATTAGTGCGCAGGCTAGAAGCCACCGAGGATAAAATTGCATGCACAGTAGATCATTGGCTAGATCGAGTGATAGGGCGATTCATCACTGAGTTCACAATAGATACTACCGTAAGCTATAGCGAAGCCGAAAGGTAGTTTCTCCAAGGACCTCGGGGTAGGTATATTAGATCACTAAATACATGGATTAAGATGTTGTTATGTGAAAAATAGATTATGCGCGTTTATTGATGTATGGAGTAACGTGAAGCAGGAGAGGATACCATAGAACGGGAGGAGTAGAGAACAATCCATTAGCTTCCATTCTTCGAGAAAGCGAGGAAGAGCTTGCAGGATTCTCATCAGGAAGTGTGGTTTGGCTAATCAAAGAGTGCTTTCTGCTACCACCACCTCCGTCCACACCACCGCCCGCCTCACCTATATCAACGCCGTCGACACCCACTCTGACTCCACCTCCGTCCCCACCCCTACCAAGAGTTGGAATGGTGAGCGCAATCAAACTACTAGTGTTTAAGGGTGAGGGGAACGAAGAACCAGGGCAGTTTTGGTTTGTGATACGATCTGTATGGGAAGCCCAAGGCATCACAGATGAGAACATCAAGAAGGCCACCTTAGTTAGTGCACTGCAGGGTCGTGCACTGACTTGGTATATGAAATACTCGAGTGACCATCCAAATGAAGGAATAGCAGAAATCCAGTAGGCGCTAGATAAAGAATTATGCCAGCCAAAATTAGAAGCTCAGTCAATTATTGGGTTCAAGGAGATTGCAATGATGCCTGGCGAAACTCCGTGGGACCTGGACCAAAGGTTAAAAAGCACTATCCGCAAAGCTAACATGACCCTGACTGATGCGCAGCATTGCACGTGGTTTATGGTGTCACTAACACCACATCTGAGGATGGCTCTGTCCCAACAAAAGATCTCAACCCAAGCCGAAGCATTGGAGACAGCCATGAGGTTACACGAAACCCCCATACCAGATCGCGGGTTGGGAGTTTAGTAAATCCACGCACAACTTCAAAACTTGAGTTTAGAACTACAAAGCTTGAAGCAAGAACGAGTGTCCCGACCAGAGGCACGAACAGAGGTAGGATGTATTAAATGCAAGAGCCAAGCGCACGATAAGGACCATTGTCTTGTCTTCGTGAACTATCTGGCGGGGGGTGGTCTGATGCCGTTGAAAGTAGAGGTACAAGCAGGACCCAGTGCCGCACCCGCGCTCTAGTGTGCGATTTTTCAGGTGGGTGGGAAACGTACAACAGATAACTGCCACTTATTACAGAAGTATGCCCAGACCCCACAGCAGTTGTATTGCAACTTTTGTCGATCAGTGGGACACGATGAGCGAACGTGTCGAAGTTATGATTTAATGATGGAGAGAACCCCAGCTTACTGAATGCAGATTGAAGTGCAGGGAGGATTCCAAGGACACAGCCGAGGAAGAGGAATGGGGCCCAGATGAGGCCGTGGGCAGCTGATCTGCTATAATTGTGGAGGGTCGGGGCATTACGCTCGCGACTGTGTTAACCCGACCAGGGTGTCGTGTCCCTACTGTGAGTAGTTTGATCATGAAATGGTGGACTGCCCGACCTTGATTGCCCAGATGTGAGAAAAGGGAGTCCTGCAAACTCCACCGAACCAGAACATCCAAATGATGTGAGCAGAACCTCGGGAAGAGGAGCCCAGTATCAATATGGTACTAAGAAGCGGTGTGAGTAGGGGAGGTAATCTGCAGAAAAATTGCACGGGAGACGGGAAGAGGTGCGACACACCTCAGCGAAACACTGATTCTGAACTGGAGCAAAGAACGAAGATACCAGGGGAAGCCCAGCTGTTTCTAGGAAAACTAGTGTCTTTTCGATCTGCTAGTCCCACGAAGATGGGTAGCTATCTTAGAAACAAACAATCAAAGCAATTTGCGATTTTCTTTATATATGATAGATAAGAGAGAAGCAAAGGGGACCAACCTAGATCTTCCACTTGGATCCTTGCTTGATTTCTCTCTCCCTTGATAGAATTTCAACTCCTCTCCTACTTGTCCCGCTTCAGAGAATACCTGTAGAGTGAAAGTAACAAAACACCATCAAGGCATCTCGATCTATAATATCATAAACAATGCAGAATCAGAAATACACGATTATATGGAGGAAAACTCAAAGAATTTTATTAATAGTAGAAGAGAGGATTACAACCCAGCTGTCTGATCCAGCATCATCCTCCCAGCATCAAAGCCCTCTTCACCTCATGAAAAGCAAGATCACCCAACAATACAATGTCTCTTCTCAAAGATAAACCAACAACACTTCCTTACAAATTACAAACTTCCAGCCTCCAGATCTCTCAGATGAGGGATCCATTTATAGATGTCTTGCAAGGGTGTGAGTCAGCTCTGGGTTTTTGATTAGTGTCATTCCACTGATAGTTCTTGGTTCCACTTGGAGATTTCATTGATCTCTTACTCATTCCTGGGTGAATTCAGAGAGGCAAGTGTCATGGGAGAAGTTTCTAGAAGATTCCATGAGTTTCCACTTAGCAAACTGTCTCTGCCATTTGTCCATTCTCGCTCATCACACCCTACAAAAGGCCTCTTCAGTATGCATCACACCTGGCTAGTGTAGTAGCCAGTATGCATCGCACCTTGACCATGGAGCAGTCAGTATGGTCCAGTTTTGGCCAGTTCTGAGTGGTTTTTCAGGTGGAACTTCTGGGAAATGATGTAATCAGTTGACCATGATCCTTTAGGGTATGAAACAACACTTTTAGGGGTTAAATAGCCCTTGGTTTATCGACATATGTGACTGGGGTTGAAGTGCCCAAATATGTCTATAACAGTTGCCCCCTAAAGCATGAGGTCGTAAATCTTTTGATGTCGGGTGAAATGCTTTATCATGAGGATCCGAGGTATTCAAACTGGAAGGTGACCTGTATAAGATACAATACAATGCATCATCATCATATTATTTTCATGATCTGGCTGAGGCAGGCATTCCCATGCTCAGTTTTATAAATTCATTTTCATGTACATAGGAGAGATAATCGTTTGCTGTCGCAGACTGGTGATTCTTCATATGAAGAGTCATCTTCCCTGGCTTAGATGACTATCTGTACAGCGTCCATGTACAGTTGATGTCTTTATATTCCTAAATATATCGCAGCCCAGATGGATGAAACTAGATCTGGGGTCTTCAAACTCATTCAATCTTCGTCCAATGTACAAGTCAATCCATGTGAAAGGATGTTCTAAAGTCGAACATGGAAAGACATCGCTTGATTACCAGCCAATAATGTAAGTTGTTAATAGGTGCGAGAGGAGTCACTGATAATGATAATGACCCTCAAGGTACTATAGTACAATTCACGTGGGCTGAATATATGAGTTGTTGTCGAACACCACGCAAAATCTTTCGGTCGAAGGCCATTGATGTAAACCTGTCTCCGGAAGTGAGAAACTTGCCATTGAGGCATGCAATCTTCAAAGTACTGAAAGGGTTGTTTCTACGTCAACTTCTTGGATAATGAGCTGATGTCGACAAGAAGTAACCTGTCGTAGGAGGGCCTTGATGTATCCCACATCTACGACACGAAATGAAGCAAATGATTTTTCTGGAGGTGAAAAGAATCTGATGATACAAGGTTCAGGAGTGGCGGTCCTGAAAAAATGAAGAGTGAAGGTATTGCAATGGATGAGGCATTAGCTGGATGGTAAATTCTCTGAATGACTTCTCTTGAACATGTCAGTGACACTGAGATGGATTGGTAGCGGTAACCCCAAAGATGGATGGTACAGAGGACCAATGGTTATATGACCGGTGAACGGAATAACCCAACCCGACTCAATCATGGTGATGGAGTGAAAGTGTCATGTTCAAGAGCGACCTGCTACCAATAAAATTCTTCAAGTTTTCTTCCCTTTTTCCCTAGTCATTGTTGACCAGTACCTCTTTATTTTTGTCAAGCTTGAGGAGGATAACATATGCTTGTTCTATAATTTTCCCTTCGGGCAAACTTGTCACTATATTTTAGTGAGCCTAGCGACAGTGAAACTCGTTCTTGTCTGGATGGACAAGTTTGTCGCTATTATTTTAACGAGTTTAACGACAAAGATAACTTGGTCCTTTTCATGTTTAGAGAGTTTGAAAAGGGATGAAAAGGAAACTCCAGTAGTCCTTTTTCATAGCATAATCCCTTAAGTCCGAAAAGGTATAAAATAATACGAAAGGGATGACTTTTCGATCACTTTAGTGAGCTGAAAAGACAAGTGCTCGATCTTTTTGTTTGACAATCCCTCAAGTCCAAAAAGATTAAAATATATAGGAGGGATGGTGCTTCCCCTTACTTTAATGAGCTGGAAAGGCTAATAACTCGAAAATCTTTTTATATTTAACGAGTCTAAAAAGAGTTTAAAAGAGACACGTTTTTGAGGAACAAGTGGTGTTTTGGGTAGCAACTGGTTCCGGGTAAGCTTGGAACTTCTTAAAACATGGCAGTGTGAAGAGGGTGGCTAACATGACCACTTGTCACAGCTGTTTCTCAAAAGGGTAAACAATCAAGTGGAAGCATATGATTGGCTAAAAGAATGGAGGTGGCAATAGGAACACAACCAAGGTTCAAAAGGCTAATAGCAGGGCAATCACAAAGGTTATTTACCAAGGGTGGTTTCATTTTTTAATGAGCTTGGACCGGGAGAAACTATGCTCATAGGTAAGTTTATTTTTTAACGAGCTTGAACCTTGCGGAAACATTGCTCATAGGTGGGTTTATTTTTTAACAAGCTTGAACCTTGTAGAAACATTGCTCATACCAGTCGTTTAAAGATGTCTCTCATTGGTAGGTTTATTTTTTAGTGAGCTTGAACTCTACGATAACATGTGCTCATTGCCTTTTTATGTAAGCTAGAAATGACCAAACTACAAAGCTAACTACACTAAAGCTAAGGAACTACTGAGGTTAGGTAGGATGGTTTTGTCCTCTGTTGAGGCAAAACACTTCCTTTGCTTCATTTGCACGATGCAGAAAAAGGTGAATGGTGGATCAAACCAATCACCTAACCTAAGAAGTTGAACTAAAAAGCTAAAAAGCTAAAAACACTAAAAAGCTAAAAAATGAAATTGGTTGTTTTTCACTTGCATACAAAGGTTTGCATGCCCCCAGGTATTAAGAAAAGGAGAGTTTCCAGGTCACCATATGGAAGTCCCTGCAGTTAGGCAGGATTGTTTCTGTCAGTGGTAGACAAAAAACACTTCCTTGGCTTTGTCCATCGAAATAGACGAAGGTGAATGGTGTGAGCTTCCAATCACATAACCTGTCGGGAAACCTATCTTTTCAGCTGGGTTTGCCTACTGAAGTAGACCAGGGTGCATGCCCCCTAAGCTTCGTTACATTCACCGGACTACCCGCGGTAATTAGGTGGATGAAATGAAGGTTGAAGAGACATTATTGATGCAAAGAGACCATTTAGGGATGATGTTTGACTCGTAGCTGTGTTTGAACTGGGAAATGAAAGCTGGTCGATAAGCTATACCATTTGGCCTTCATGCGGGAAACACATCACTCGAAAGAGTGTGGAAACAATAGCTTCCATGCTATAAACATAGTCACACCCAAGGAGTAGATTGTAATCTAATGGCCCTTGGACTACCATCATGTTCAAGTGAACGATTTTCCTTTTCAAAGTTATCAGCAACTTCGGAAGGATCCCTAACAGTCGACTGGTTCCTTTGTTAAAGCCTGGAAAATTTTGTGTCTCGGGTAGAAGCGGTGGCAAACCAAGCGCTTTCCAAGCAGTTGAGGAAAGGATACTCACTGAAGCCCCTTCATCTATGATAGTGCTAGACACGATCATTTTGTAAACTTGTACTATGATCCGGAATGGTACATTAGATGGAAGGCGGGGTCTTGCTAGTTGATTCCAATCAAAGGAAATGACTAGACTGCTCGGAGGAGGTACCGGATAAACGGCTGGATGAACCTCATGAACTGGGGGGCTTTCCTCCTGTTGTAAAGGAACGGGTGGATTGCCCCCAAGTTCATCAGACTCTGTATTGACAAAAAGAATTTGAACGGTGTCGTTCTCATTCTCTTTGGAAATTGTATCATCTGAAGGTGGACCTTCTGAAGGCAAGACTGGGTCAACTTCCATATCGACCTATTGACTTTGGTCTGGTATGGATTCAAAAGGTTCACTTTCAACGATAAGCTTTTTGACCAACAATTGAGTTATGTCAGTCAGGTTTTCAACTAGCGACGGACTTGGTGAGAGTTTCTTGTATCTAGGTGGAAGTTGCTGTGGTGAAGCAGGACGGTTATCCAAGACACTTTTGGCTTCGTCCATAAAAGGACAACGGTGAAGAGCATGATTACCTTCACATAACCTACACGGAAATTTTACCTTTCCTTTCTATCCATTGAGTTCATTTTCACTAGTTGATGGTGTGCTGTCAACCTAATTACCAGAGGTTGATGACACCAGATGGTGCGAACGGGGAGACCATTCTCTCAAGATTCGCGGAATGCAAGGACAATCTCGATGAAGGTGGTCTCCCTTGCAAATTATGCATGGAGATCTGTGCTTGGAAAGTTTGGTGTGCAGATTTTCACCAGACGATGCATGGTTTCCCCCTTGTTTAACTGACTTCTTCTTCTTCTTTTCCTTCCCTTTCTTCTTCTTCTCAGCTACTTGGTTTTTAGTATCACTAATTTCACCAAGTGAAGAGGAAGAAGGGGAGGGAGAAACAAGCAAAGTAGAAGGTGAAGGGACAACTTCAGTATCATCTGGTTGCTGATTTGATTGCTGAGGAATCACAGTATTTTGAACGACAGAGGTTGAGAATAGCCATACTGGCAAGCCAATTGTGATTCTCGAAAGGGACAATGTAGCCATATACGGAGCACCAATATCTCCCCAAGAAGAGAAAGGACTAGGATTCCCCCAAGAGGGGTTCCTTGATTGGTGGACTCCATTATCTCAACCTAAGATCAACGAAGGAACATGGATGTTATTCCGATTTAAATAAATTTTAAATGACGCTTTGACACAACTTTGCTTTTTCAATTTTTAAGAGTCGAGAAAAAGCTAAAGATGACTCTAGTCGCCTTCGATTTTTAATGAGCCTGAAGTGACAAGTGCTCAGATGGACCTTTTCTTTTAAGGAGTCAAAAAGGAACGAAAGTGACTACTCTGGAAATCTAGATAGAGGGATTACCAAACCAATCGCAAAACTGCAAAATATACCTTGGTGATAAATTAGAGAGAAATTACCAAGGACTTATGTACGGCAGTCAATCTTCCCGAATGTTGTGTTCAGTGCATTGCGATCGATAGGGCGGCAGACACGACTTCCTATGGATAAAGGATATTAGCCTATTGTGGTCTCCTAATATATACTCGATGGTACGGGGAGCACAAGTTCGTCCTAGCACTTGTCATATCAAAGAGGAGGAATCACCCAACCTTCAATGAAAATGATAGTTACCAGGTTTTACGACTCCAGAACACGTCTCTAGCCTAGACTTCTAGATGTGTTCTGTTAGGTTCCAAAGCGTTTTTATGTTCATTGAGATTTATTTTAGAGTTGATCTTGTTTAGAAGTTTGTATTTCAAGGTTAACCGCGAGATGTAGATGTAAAATTCCTAAATATGCAATCTAAAATGATAAACAGCCATTTGTTTTCTTTTAGCAATGAAAATCCTAGCTACTATGGAAAGAAGATTACGATTCTTTCAAGAGAGAGCAAAGAGCACACACTAAATGCACTTTTCCTAAATCATTTTCGCACACAGTCTAAATGCAAATGCAAATGCATGTATTTGTTTTTCATTTCCTTAATGTGAGAATGCCAAAAAGGAAAACCAAGTATAGATCTGAAATATTTTCTTCAAAGCGACATTTCGACAATTTCTTTTCAAAAGCAAAAGGAAGACTAAAACGACACTTTTCGATTTCGAATAGAAAACTACTTTCGAAACTTCAAATATTAACAATTCAAATCAAATACAATGACAAAAGTACAATCGACTATCTAGAGGAGGAAGACTTTACGACACTCTTCTTTTTGACTCAAAATGACAGTTACGACACTTTTTTGCATCAAAATGACAGTTTGATTAAGCTACTTTTGACAAAGAAGGACTGTAAATGATGGACAAATACATAAAAAGATTTACAAATCCTAATCAATGGAGGCTGAAATATGTAAAGGAAGGAGGCTTCAGCAATGAGATACTGATCATATGCAGCAACACAATCAAACAAAGGTTAAAACAAGGACAAAAACCAAATTTCAAAGAGAGAAATGAGATCACTCAGTCATCGCACCTATCCTTCAGAGAAACAGGGATGCATCTCACCTGCTACACACGGGAGGTGCGATGCATATTGGTTTCCAGTTACAGACAGTGCGATGGGCCAGGGAGCAAAACTGAGTTGGGTTTTTGGTCAAATTTGTAGCTGAGTTCAGGGATTTAGGTTGAGCTATTATGAACAGTAAAGAACAAGGTACAGGGGTATGATCTTAGGAGGTTATTGAGCTACCACAAGGGCGCTTAGAATGCTTGTAAGTCAGATGTTTAGTTCATAAACCAACCCAGAGATTGACTGAAGTAGCATTCATCTACTTCATAATTGCATAGCAAAGGCGGTTCAAAGGCTATCTGGCTAACTTCAGGCTTCGTATGTAGTTTATAAAGTAAACAACAATATACAAACAAACAAACTATTCGCTCCCCAGCAGAGTCACCATTTTGTTTCCGAGAAAACTAGTGTCTTTTCAATCTACTAGTCCCACTAAGATGGGTAGCTATCTTAGAAACAAACAATCAAAGAAATTTGTGATTTCCTTTATGTATGATAGATAAGAGAGAAGCAAAGGGGACCAACCTGGATCTTTCACTTGGCTCCTTGCTTGATTTCTCTCTCCCTTGATAGAATTTGCAACTCCTCTCCTACTTGTCCCGCTTCAGAGAATACCTGCAGAGTCAAAGTAACAAAACACCATCAAAGCATCTCGATCTATAATATCATAAACAATGCAGAATCAGAAATACATTGACCATACAATTGTATTCACAAACAACAAGATTCACAAATACACGATTATATGGAGGAAAACTCAAAGAACTTTATTAATAGTAGAAGAGAGGATTACAACCTAGCTGTCTGATCCAACATCATCCTCCCAGCATCAAAGCCCTCTTCACCTCATGAAAAGGAATATCACCCAACAATACAATGTCTCTTCTCAAAGATAAACCAACAACACTTCCTTACAAATTACAAACTTCCAGCCCTTAGATCTCTCAAATGAGGGATACATTTACAGATGTCTTGCAAGGGTGTGAGTCAGCTCTGGGTTTTTGATTAATGTCATTCCACTGATAGTTCTTGGTTCCACTTGGAGATTTCATTGATCACTTACTCATTCCTAGGCGAATTTAGAGAGGCAAGTGTCATGGAAGAAGTTTCTAGAAGATTCCATAAGTTTCCACTTAGAAAACTGTCCCTGCCATTTGTCCATTCTCGCTCATCACACCCTACAGAAGGCCTCTTCAGTATGCATTGCACCTGGCTAGTGTAGCAGCTAGTATGCATCGCACCTTGACCATGGAGCAGTCAGTATGGTCCAGTTTTGAGTGGTTTTTCAGGTGGAACTTATGGGAAATGATGTAATTAGTTGACCATGATCCTTTAGGGTATGAAACAACACTTTTAGGGGTTAAAGAGCCCTTGGTTTATCGACATATGTGACTGCGGTTGAAGTGCCCAAATATGTCTATAACACCAGCCCAACGTCGCGGAGAATTCCACTACAGGTAGGAAGGAGCAACCAGAGATGGGGGTGGACCCCTCCATGGTCACTACCTTTCTTGAAACTTGCATGAAACTACTGCGCGATCACACAGTCGTTCAAGGATTGCAAGAATTGATCACGAGATGCACTGGCATCAGTGAGCCCCAGGTGGTCTGAAAGATAGGAAGACATGCTCTGCGTACCGGACGAGAGATGAGGCTGACAGCACAAATCGGTGAATACGAAACGAATCAAGTCATCTTGGACTTGGGCTCGGATGTAAATGTATTGCCTAAACAGACATGGGAGCGTATGGGAAAACCTGCACTACAATGGTCTCCGATTTAGCTACGAATGGCCTATCAATAAAAGATCTTACCCATGGGTCGACTACAAGGGGTAACCGTGGATATTGACGGTGTCAGTACGTAGACTGATTTTGAAGTCATAGAAATTGTGGATGACAGTAATCCATACCCTGCACTATTAGGGATCGATTGGGCAACGGACATGAAAGGAATCATCAACTTGAAGAAACAGAGGATGACGTTCGAAAAGAAGTCCTTGCGAGTAGTAGTTCCGTTGGACGCTGCAGAAGGAGAGCGTTACACCGAACCAGTGCGCGATGAGGATAGTAATGATGAACTATATTTTATCTACCAGATAACCATGCAGGAGCAAGATCAGGTCCATTCCATAGACGACAGGGGAATCTCGTGGGAATGCAACTGCGCCAGTATGGTAGATCCCGAGGAGGAAATTAAGGAATGGAAAAACCGGTTGCAGGATGTGACAACCTTGAAGTGTAATACGATGACTTAGTCATTGCGATGCGTAACCACTTAAGCAAGACAACAGCCAGTAGAGGATGCCGAAATTGATGACGGGCAGCTCATCCAGGTTGACACTCCACGCGCAGCATGGGAGCAACATAAGATGTCGGGAGACGTGGTGTGCGCACCTGCAGGGTGGCCGCAACCATCGAAAGGTAGGAAATGGTTCCAGGTGCAGGTTGGAGGATAAGCACGGTAACCAAAATGGTATAGACGACAAAGGGTACAAGTGCAAATCAGGCGACCCTCAGCCCTGCACAAGATGACAATTCGCACAACCGGACAGGGAAGTCTTGATACAACCGACTCAACCAGCCCCGATACAGTCAACCCCACTAGTGACAACACCCACGAAAGGATTCAACAGCTCTGGGCAGCGATTGTGCGCAGTAAAACGCAACTTCAAAAGTTGGAAGCAACTGATGCTAGCCTCTGCGGGCAAAGTCTGCTACTAGATGAAGCAATTAAACAATTGCAGTCAGAAGTTACTTCAACCACGGAACTAGCAATAGAAACAGATATGGCCAGTTCTCCTACCTTGCGAAATCCAGCAAGGCCTCTAGCATGGGTGCGCCTACACCCCAAAAGACACGACCGCCCGTGAAATCATCCGATAGAAGAATCAAAGGAACACAAGGGGTGCTCGCACCCCAGGCTAGTTGGCAAATAGGAGACCCACGTGAGAGGGTTGCTCACCTGACTATCCATAGGAGGCCCACTCCTAGCGCCTCGTGCAGTTGAAAGAAGGCGCGCGACTTTAAACCAGTCTGTTGCGAAGTTGCGGACCTTGATCGCAACAGATGTAGAAGAACCACCCCTAGATCCCTGGCGATTCGCTGCTGCGAAGGAAAGATGGAAAGTGACCATTACAAGTACTATTCATGATGTGATGACGCAATTAAAGTGAAGGGGAGCGGGCGACAGGTAATCAAGGCAAGGAAATAACCGCCAGAATCGCAATTATGAGGTACCGTATGGAAACATAGCCGATTTAAATTTTGAAATTCTATATAACTACGAGAAGGGTCATCTTCTTGCACTTTACCACCCTAAACATAAGTCGCCCTGGGTCAGACACAAGCACAAAATGAGTGACAAAGAACTCGAAGAAAGTTCGTGGTTTCAGGCATTGCCAAAGCACTATTGGGAAGCAATCCTTAAAGCGACCACCGATAATCCACAACAACCTTCGCCACAAGCAGTCGAGCTCCCCAAATCACCCCAGACACCGAGGACCAAGAAGGACCCTCAGGGTCAAGAATCAGTACGATGGTCGTCACGACATCTGCACTTTGGAAAGATCACCATGGAAGAAAGGGGTAAAACTGTCACAATTGACAGCGATGAGGAAGCAGAAGAGTCTCCTACATACGTCAAAAAAGTTCACCCAGAGGAGGATCCCATATAGCTAGTGCAACGACATAAATATGTACCTCCTAACAAGGGCAAGGCAAAGGTGCCCACAAACCTTGATGAATTTGAGACCGCAATTGTTACCCCGTCTCTCCTGAGAGCAGTCCCAGTGGAAAACTCGGTAGTTGGCCGAGGTGCGACAATGAAATTTGAGGATTGGGACCTCGCTGATATAGTAAAATTTCCCCACCTGGTGACAAATGCACTGATGGAGCAGAATACAGAAGGACCGGTGACTACGCTACAGCCGAAGGAATGGTTGCGGAAGGTAGACAAGGCCGGGTTGTTCTCTCTCTTGTCTATTCCCCACTTTCTCAGGCCTCCTATCACAGTATGGTCATCAAGAAGTTTCTTTGTTTGGTCCATGAGGAAATCCTATGGGTTGGCAAACCTGTCCGCATCACAGCTGAACTTGTTCATCAGGTGACGCACCTCCCCTGCGACGGAAGAGACCCCCGGGAAATTGCTGATAGAAGCGGTGATGTCGCAATGATAGAATGCCTGAAAAAGAAATATCAGCTTGCGAAAGGGTAGCAAGGGTACACTATTGAGAGCATCTCCGATGATGCAGTCCGCGTCACCACCCAGTTGCTGGCAGGAAAAGTAATGAGGAAATGTCGAGGTGCTGAGGTTCCAGCAGTCGTCATTGCCCTCGCTGAGGAATGCGCAGCTGGGGTACGGTTTAATTGGTCACAATTCTTGTGCGAGGAATTCCTGACCAACTGCCGAGAAGTTCAGGAGGAAGGAAAAACCTTTCATTATGCATGGCTACTCTTGTCTATAATGTTGGTCGCCATGGAATTACCCGAAGATAGCCAGTTTCCTGCGTTGGACCCGGACTGGCCGGAAGCCGCTCGATACACTTCCCTTTGGGCGACAAAGATGTGGAACTGATTTGCGGCATACAAATCTTTTGGATACTGCTAGACTCAAATGTGCGCTAGTGGATTAATGAGCTGCCCATTCTTTCCGAGGGGATCTATGATAACATGAAGCATATTGCCTAGTTTAAGGCAGACATGCATCACATCTACATCAAGGCGCGCAAGGACTCGGCACAGGAATGGATGTCACTCCGCCTTATTGCCATTGATGATGCTATCGATGTGGTTGTGGATACCTGGCCGCCGGCATGGCGTGGACCAGAGGCAGTAGAGCGCGATGAGGCTGCCATCCGGCGGAAAAAGGAGGAAGCTAAGCGCGCCGCGCAGTAGAAGCAAAATGAGTAGCTCGCTGCAGAAGTTCAGGAAGCTCGAGAGGTGGCAGTACAAACACAAACAGGAGGGGCAACATCGACCACAGGTAAAAGCAGTCACAACCCCCCCCTCGATGACCGCGGGTGACCCACCAGTAACAAGCACAAACTCGCCCTTGAAATGGCCAGCACTGTCGGAGCGACCGAAGTCGTGAAAGAAAGAAAAATCATCTAAAATAGACAGTGGCATGACCACTCTAACCGAAGGGGACCTCAATGACATAGAAAACACTGTGCGGGATGCTGCTTGGGAAGTAGTTGATGTGGCCATGATAGAATAGCAGATTGTGTTGGGGGAACTCCGTCAGCAATTACAAGAACTTGGAACCAGAATCGCATCGACCGGCACCAACACTATGATGGGCAGTTCCGGCATACCAGCTGAGGCGCCATTGTTAAAAGCTCAAATGGCTCATTCCATCTTGATTCTCGCAGGAGCCTTGCTCGCCACCAACACGGAGGATCAAGCTGTACTAGGACGCATCCGAGGATTGGGACTAAACATGGCCGCCTTACTGCGTGACAGTTTGCAGCAACTTCATGACAGTGCCACAATTGAGCTTCGCACTAGGGTAGGCCGCACTGACCAAGTAATTTAGGAGCAGAAAATTAATATTGAGCAGCTACACCTCCAAAGCCACGAGGCAGTCACACAGAAGCAAAAGGTTGAGAAGTTGTTGTGGATACCTGCTTGAGTGTCAGTGAAATGGAAATCATCGAGGACATGCCGATCAAAGCACAAATCCATAAGCTGGCTACTGGGTTCTGGAATGCAAAATAGGAGGCTGCGCAGATCCAACTAGAGCTCAGCTCACAGATCGTCAAGTTGCAACTACAGAAGGTGCCATCTACCCCTCCAGAGATCCTAGAGCACATTATTTCTATGGGGCGCGTGATGCTCACATGTTCCATAATGGAATGTAACAAGCTGCTAACTCAGTCAATTATCATGCTCACCGCCCTTCAGGAGGATCCAACACTTCGCCAACTCAAAACTGAGGCCCGGGAGCTCCAGCAAGCTTACGACCAGCTCAGAGGTACCACACAGACCATTGCTATGATGCAATGCTTAGCTAAGATACGGGAGGCACAGGTCCTGAAAAGCCAAGCCGATGCCATGAGACAGAAGGAAGCAGTGGTTAAAGCTCGTCTCCAGCCATGGTTGGACGAGGCATTTGCGGTTTCAACCACCATAGAACACAAGGTAGCCCACATGCAGGCTGAGTATGCCACTTGGGAGACAGCAGCGACAGGAACTGAGGTGTCGGCGACACAGGTGGAACAGATGCAATGAATGACGGAAGAGTTTGTTGTGAGCACAAGCGACGTGCAGAGGATGCTCACCGATCTCCGCGCAAAGTTGGCCGAACCAGCTGAGTGAGTCGGGACAAGTCACGATGATTGTGTTGGGGGACTGTTAGGCAGCGGAAGCCCCACGTAATGGTCATGAGGCGCGCAACCCGAAATTTCGGGTAGAAGTAGGGAAAAAGACTCCGCGGATGTGCGGGCGCGAGGGGTAATTAGTTAGAGTCAAAAGGGTAGTTCGCCTGAAAATAATGTAAAGGAAATAAATATGAGTCGGCCTGCCCATGGATGAGGGCCCATAAATAGGTATAAATAGAGTGAGGCTCTACGGTTAGAGGAGTTAATTTTTGGATAGAAATTGTTGAGTCTATGATGTAATGGGTATTTGAGGAAGAAGAAAGCATCGGTAAGTCCGAGTCGAAGGGTTGGGTAGTAGGAAGAGGCTCTGTAGCTGTGTGTGTAGAGGCCTGGAAGAGTCTGCAGCTGTGTGCACGGACCCCTGTAGCTGAGTGCGCGGGGTGGGTTGGATGTATTGGTAAAGAAAGTTAATAAAGATAAGTGTTCTTGGAATTCTGTGTCACCTTTTGATTTATCGCGATTTGATTTCACTGTTACGGTTTATTCTATATGCATCTGTTTGTGTTATGAATATAGGAATCGGTGTTTATTTTATGCGAATGGGTTACCTCTGATAAATGTTTACTTAAAGACTATAATAATTAAATCAAATACATAAACCGCGTAGTAAGTAAGTAATAAAGGAAGTTCTGGGTTCAGACCTGCGTGAAAGCAGCGCGAAGCTGTGGAAAAGTGCACTAAGCCTCCAAGCCCACACCTAGACATCCCAAGGGTGCAGAAACCTGGTTCCAGCACCCTCCCCTACTACCTCAGGTGAGACCTCAGTTCGCGCTTCGCGGGCTGTTGACGAAAGGGCCGGTAGCTGCGAGATTTGTTTGGCTAAATAATTCTTCCGAACTTGGGTTAGGTCCAATTGAGCCAACATTTACACACATGAGACTCTTTGTTGAATGTCTCAAGTCCTTCCGATTGCTCAATATACACATATTCCTCAATCATACCATTGAGGAATGTTGTCTTCACATCCATCTCATGTATCTTCCATCCCATCTACACTTAAAGTGCTAGAATAGATCTGATTGAATATTACCTTGCTACTTGCGCAAATTTATCCTCGTAATCAATTCCCTCCACCCGAGAGAATCCTCTGGCCACAAATCTGGCCTTGTGTTTCTCCACACTCCCATCTATTGCTTTCTTTACCTTGTAAATCCATCTGGAACTCACCACTAACTTGTCTGTTGGTCTTGGGACAACTTCCCAAACATTGTTTCTAATAATGGATTCATACTCCTCAACCATAGCATCAACCCATACTGGTTTTTTCACTACTCCCTTGAATGACAATGGATCAATCTCTACAATCTCACTCATCATAGCCATGTAGCCATTGTACCAATCTGGTGACATCCTCTGCCTACGTTGTGATGTGGGTTCTCTTACATTCGCTCTAACATCCTGCATCAACCTGTCAGCCTCTCTGGTGCACTTCCTTCCATCTCTAGAAGTCTCTACATGAGTGGTTTCTTCCACCCTCTTCTCCTATGCATGTGGTTTCTCCACACCATCATGAGGTTCCTCCTTTGGAGCTAAAAGATCCTCTTCTGCATGTAACTGAAGCTCCCTCTGAAGGGAACATCTCGTGGCCTTCTCTTCATCAAACTTCACATCTCTATGAACCACTATCATCCTGTTGGATGGAAGGTACACCTGATAGTTGTGAGGTGTATTAATGTACCCCACAAATATTCCTAGCTCAACTGTTGCCTCTAGATCTTTCCGTGCATCCTTGGTAACATCACAGTAGACTGATGAACCAAAGATCCTGTAATGTGCCACATCTGGATTCTTACCTAAAAAAGATTCTACTGGTGTACTCATTATGAGAATTCAATGAGGGCTTTTGTTCTGCAAATAAACAGTTGTGTTGCATGATTTAGCCCACTAGTGCAAAGGTAGGCCTTAATCATGTAACGTCACCCATGCTGCTCCGAAAATATTTTTCTCTTCCTTTCAACCACCCCATTTTGTTGTGGGCTATGAGTTGCTATTAATTCCCATTGAATGCCTTTTGATGTACAAAATTTATTGAATTCATTCAACGCATATTCTCCACCATTATCACTTTTGAGAGCTTTAACTTTCCTGTCAGTATCTTTCTTGACAAATGCTTTAAATTCACAATATTTAGCGAACACCTGATATTTCTTCTGCGTGAAGAAAATCCAACACTTATGAGAAAAATCATCAACAAATATTACATAATACCTGTTCCTTGTTGTGGATGTTGTCGAGAACGATCCACACACATATGAGTGAACTCGATCAAGGATTGCTTGCAATCAAATTTCTTTATCATGAAAGGAATATTTGGTGTACTTACCCAATGTACACCCTTTGCATGTGTCTCTTTTCTCTAGTGTGCCCTTGGGAAGTTCTGTAGAAATATTTTGCATGATCTTCAAAGCTCTGTGGTACAAGTGACCCAATCTTCTATGCAAAAAATCACTGATGTCTTAGCTCTGCACCTTCTCTGCTTTAGTTCTCAAAGCAGAACGATATTCTACATCCAATTTGTAAAGATTCTTCACTCAAACCCTATTATGCTTCACTTGTCCAGAGGCTATGTGGCGAAGGAAAGCCTTTCCTTTGCTAAATATCACATCATAGCCATGGTCCTCCAACATGGAAATTGAAACCAAATTCTTCTTCAAACCCAGAACATACATGACATATTTTAATATAATAGGAGAACTAGACTCCCTCTGAAAGGTAATAGTACCAATTTCAGTCGTGCTATACCTCCCATATCTCCCATCTTGATGTGCATCTGTGGGTCCTTCTCCTCCAAGTCAATGAAGAACTCTTTATTGTTGGTCATATGGGATGTTGCTCCACTATCCAGGTACCACACACTACCCATCACCAATGTCTCCATGCAAGCGATGAGGGTGAAATCCAGTTCAAATTGTGAAGCAAGATCTTTACTTGCTGCTCCTCCCAAGGGCTTCTTACCAGCCTTCTTGTGCGAACACTTTGTGGCATAGTGTCCTGGCTCGTGATAGTGAAATCATTAAATCTTCGACATGTCCTTATTCTTGTTGACTTGAATCTGATTTGGAATGGGATGACTTCCCCTTACCTTTTGTTTCCTTACCATCGAAGGCACAATTATCCTCATCATCATGCTTAGATGAGGATCCATCTCTAGTGTTCCGTCAGATCTCTTTTTGTACCGATTCAGACCAAAATTGTTCCCACTCTAGTAGCTTCGCCCTCCCATTAAATGAGTCCTGGTAGTTGTGCTATCTCTTGGAAAGTCCTAGAAGTGCTAGGCTCACCAAATCATCTTTAGAAAATGTAACACCGACACTTCCAAGATCATCATGACATTGGGTGAACTTGGTCAAGTACTTCGGTATTGTATTTCTTTTCTCCATATTGATCTTTCTGAGATTGTCCTTCAGTGCTAGCTTCCTGTGGTCACTACCATTTTGAAATAGCTCTGTCAATGCCTTCCACATTGAAAATGGAGTTTCCTTACCATGTAGATTTGAGACAACATGATCTCGAACTCCATCTAGGATAATCCTTCTTGCCTTTGCCACACACTTTCTCCATTCTACCAGATCCTGAGCATCAGTTGTTGGAGGCTTAGGAATACCATTTTCTATGAATTCCTTAAGCCCATTTCCTTCCAACACTACCTCCATCTTGTCCTTCTAAGAATTGTAATTTGAGCTACCCTCAAGGGCATACTTGAGTCTCAATCCGTAGAAATACATCTTGTTGGATCTGAAGTATGAACCGCAAATTCAAATTCTCCTACAAACATGAACTTGTATTCTCCTATTCTATAGTGATTTCAACTCTGATACCATGTAGAAATTGCTTGTAGATTCAAATTGTAAATTGTAATATGATAAAACAATTGACTTGAATCTATTAGCCCCAAGGGTTAGCTCAACCGGTCAAATTAGTGCCTCACCGATTGGGAGGTCACAAGGTCAATTCTCCCCGAAGTCCTAGGGGTTAGGCCTAGTTATTGGCCGCGAGGCTTGATTCCCTTCAGGATTGATCAGCTCAGATATTTTCGTGGACATAGCAGCCACCCACTGACCAGAGTGTCCATGAAACACACCCAAAAAAAAAATGTAAACATATATGGAGCCTCAAGGGTTAGCTCAATCGGTCGAATCCCCATTGTTAAAGTACCTTGCCAATCAGGATGTCACAGGGTCAATTCTCTTCGATGCCCTTGGGTTTAGGCTCAGCTAGTAGGCCACGGAGCTTGATCCCCTGATCAACTCAGTTCTTTCCTATGGGGAAAAAATTGACTTGAATCTACTCTACTCATCAGTAGAAACAATAATTGATCAATGAAATCATGAAGTAGAGAAAGGAAGAATTCAATCACATACAACACAATAATTTTGTGGGGAAAGTTGTAGCTAAAAATCCCTGCAATTTATATATTTCATTAATCAAAAAATTTGAGAAGATTACAATGCTTTTCTCAAGCCCGAGCAAACTCTACACTATCACAATCTATCTCACTACTTCACAAACAAGATGAAGCCAATACTTAGCCAATTATGTTGCCTGCCAAGCTCTTATTTCCTTGTGTAGTTTCCTAGGGAATTAGAATGTATTTAATTTAGAAATTATTCATCCATAACTGCACAATCCATCAATAGGCCTTCCTCTGATTGCATGCACTATCAGTTTAATTTAGATGATTTTACAATTGATAGTACACTGTCCCTAAGCTCTAACCTCAATTGGTTCTTTCTCTGATCTGACATGCATGAGTTAATTATGAGTGAATCTTCAGTTTATTGGTTGAGCAGTGTTGGTTACACCCCACTACTATAGTTTACACCCCACTATTGGATCTCCCACTAATTCCTCCATCAGTTGGAACTAGTTTAACTCAATTTAACTCAGTTAAATTGAATTAAATAATTACAACTCAAAAGAATCAACTGGGCCCCTAAAATTTAGGAACCACTCTACATGACTCTAGATAGACTCACAACTCGAATTTACTGAGCCAACTAAGTCAAATTAACTTATTTAACTATTACAAGTTTCTATGAGAATTAGAATTAAAATTTAATTCCTAATTTAATCCAAGGACAAGATTTAACTAGGATTTTCTTGTTGCATTTTTTTCAACAGATCCCACTTTCATTCTTGGAATATGGCACGAGGGTGATTGACTGAAACAGAGATTTGGTTCAACCCAATCTATGGTCTAGTGGTATGTGGAAGTCCCTGATTTGGTTGGATTTGCATATGCTAATAAGAGCTCTTTTCCTCTTGTATTTTCATGAGCAATTGTACTTGTTATTATGTGGCTTTGATGGTTGGTTATCATGATATATACATTTTTCATTTACTCTTTGTATGATGGTTATAAGATGTATATTGGTTATGCCTCTTGATGTATTTTTATTTGTTGATGAATAGTTAATGAATGCATGAGATAATAGATATTATTGCAGCTATTATGAGAGGGCATTAGACCTTCTTAATGATTCTCAAATAAGTATGAGAACCATATGTTTAAATATGCATTCATGACCTATAGATTACGTGTTTTCCATGTGTTTGATGAAACGTTTTTCATGGATAAGCCTATTTAGGCCAAGTCCTTGATCAAGTTTTTCATTAATGTATTTTTCCTTGTGTCATTCATCATTCTGGAAATTTTTGTAAATTTCTGGGCAGAGCTCTGGAGACTATCCCTTAAAAGGTGGCTCAAATCTCGAGGTCACATGCTCAAAACTGGGAAATCTAGACGACACTTGCTAGGAGGCAGGGTTATACATGTGACTTGAGGGTCACAATCGCTAGATTTCCTTGTTATGCAAGAAAATGGGAGTCCAGATCACTAGAAAGGAGATTTAGCTCAGGGTTTTCGCACCTGGAGTGGTTTCTTAGCTCCTTTGGGTACTGTAGCTCTTGAGGAAGGTCAATAAGGTTTCATCTTGTCGACTCCATTTCCTTAATGTGATATAGGAGGTTGATTCATATCATACTAACTCTTCATTATCTGTTTACCCCAGTGGACCAGTGAAATTGGGTAAGTGTGGGAGGAGGTGGTTACTGAATGATATCAGAGCTCTGAGGTTCAACACTTGGATTGGATGGGCGGAATGTGTTTGTCATGGATGAATGTTAGTGTGTATATGTTTGTTATGGTTATGATTTTCATACATGAGGTTATGGTATGCAGTTGGTGTTGTCATGCATGATGTAGACATATTGATATGATTATGTATATATATATATATATGTATTGTGCTATTATAAATTGATATTGCAGACAAGATAGCATCCCTTGAACTTCATTGAGGCATGTTGATTATGTTTGTATTTGGTTTATCTGACGTGGTATATTTGCAAGAAGTATAGGATCAAAGATGACTAACAGAATGGTGGACTATAGTTCACGTGATTCTTCGTATGGATCAGATGAGTAACATGGTGATGAGTACTCCCCTGACATAGCAGACACATTGAGAATTTTGAAATAAGAGATTAAGATTTGTAAGGTGGATAATGATAGAATAATTCAATCACAAGAAAGACTTTCTAGGGCACATGAGATAAAAGAAGAGGTTATTGCAGTTATTCTTTGAATTCCATTAGAATTTCGAAGATAGGGACCACTTAGGATTAGTCATGGACAGGAGGAAAAGAATAATTGGGAATATGGAAGCAGGACTCAGTCGGATACAAGTTTAATAAGGATGATAAAATCATAGATGTTAGGTTCTTGGATACACCTGATAGGAGGTGCAATGATAGGGCAAAGGAATTCTAGGAGTTAAATATGGGATCTATGACCGATGAGGAGCATACTAGTACATTATTGGAGTTGTTGAGGTATGTACCTTATCTTAAGGAGGAGAAAGTGAAGATTCAGATATTAATCAGTGGGTTGTCAGTGTCATTCAAAGACAGGATTGAGTTTGATGAGCCTAGATCATTGGAAGAATCCATTAGAAAGTTGAAAAATTGTTATGAGCAATCGAATTGCAAGACTGAGTATAAGAAGAATTGGAAAGGTAATGATAATAATAAGAGAAAGTGGGTTAAGAAGAGAGGAAAACCATAGGATATGGATGACAAGGAGAAGGCAACACCACACAAGAATTTTAATTTAGTTGACATAGGACAAGGATTTTAGTCTGAGGGGCAGAACAAGGGTGATGGAAGGAAGCCTTTACAATGTTGGACTTTTGGTAAGGATCATCGCAGGAGAGAATTCCCACAACATCAGGTTCGAAGTCCACAAATTTATAGTTCTCAAGAGGCACAAATAGAGGGGGATATTGGATAGATTATTCCTTGTATTTATGTAGTGTTGGATAATAGGCAGACAATCACCAGGTATCTATTATCGAGATGGACAGTAAGATTTTTGATCAAGTTGTTTCTATTTTGATTGACCCTGGATCTAATTATAGGTATGTTAATCCTGAACTAGTGGATAAGTGTGGTTTGAATAAAGAAGTGCATGCAGAGCCTTGGTTATTATAGTTGGCTACAAGTACTAAGGAAAGATTTCATCATTAGGTAGGAGCTTGTGCATTTGAGTTGAATGGTATGTCTACATCAACACATCTAAATTTTCTTCCATTGGGATCATACAATATGTTGTTGGGTATGAATTGGTTGTATCTTCACAGGACTAAGGTGGATTTTTATGAAAATGGAATTGAGTTCTTGGATGAAAATGGAGAACAAATAATATTGTAGGGTAAGAAAAAGGCAACATCAATTAGAATGGTTACAACCATGAAGGAAAAGTGTATTCACAGGAAAGGGTGTGTATTGTTTGTCATGCATGTTTCTAGTGATAAAGGTAAGGATGTCGAATATGCTAAGATCTTGAAGAGGTACCCGATTTTGCAGAAGTTTTAGGATCTATTTCCAGTTGAGATCTTAGAGTTACCGCCTCATAAGGAAGTGGATTTTTCTATTGAGTTTGTACGAGGAGTAGCACCAACATCAAAGGCACCGTACTAGATGAGCACTCTAGAGTTATTGGAACTGAAGTTAAAATTGAAGAAAATGCTTGATAAGGGATACATAAGGCCAAGTGCGTCATGTTGGGGTGCACCGGTGTTTTTTGTAAAGACGAATGATGGTACTCTTAGGTTATGCATTGATTACAAGCAGTTGAACAAGGTGACGATCAAGAAAAGGTACCCTTTGTCATGGATTGATGATTTGTTTGATCAATTGAAGGAAACAACAATGTTCTCGAAGATTGATATGAGACCATGATACCATTATGTATGCATCAAAGAAGAGGATATCTATAATACAAATTTCAAGACCGGGTGTGGTCATTATGAGTTTGTTGTAGTTCCTTTCGGTAGGACTAATTCTTCAACTAATTTCATGTGTTTCATGAATAGTGTATTTCATCCTTATCTGGACAAGTTTGTGATTGTATTCATTGATGATAAATTGATATATTCTAAGAATGAGAAGAGCATGCAACACATTTTGGAAACAATGTTAAAACTTTTGAGAGAGAATTGATTGTATGCCATTCTTAGTAAATGCAGTTTCTTTCAGATAAGGGCACATTACATGGGACATGTTGTTTCCAAGGAAGGCATAGCAGTGGATCCGGAAAAGATAAGAGCTATCATGGAATGGGAAACTCCTAGAAATGTAGTTGAGGTCAGATCATTCATGGGGTTAGTAGGTTATTGCAGGAGGTTCATCAAGAAATTCTCTAATGTTTCCTATACTATTACATCATTGCAAAGGAAAAGAAAAAAATTTGAATGGACAGAGGGATCTGCAGGTATTTTTGAGCAATTTAAGCAATTTCTTATGAATGCTCCAGTTATAAATATTGTAGATCTAGATAAATAATTTGTGGTATGTACATATGCTTGCAAAAGAGGACTTGGTGGGGTTATGATGTAGGAAGGATAGATAGTGTTATATGAATTAAGGAAGTTAAATGAGCCCAAGAAGAATTACGTGACGCATGATCTTGAGTTGAAAATTATCATCCATGCATTGAAGATATGGAAACACTATCCTATTGGAAATAGGTTCATCTTGATGAGTGATCATAGTAGATTGAGATACTTATTTGACCAACCTAATCTGAATGCCAGGAAAGCTAGGTGGTTGGCTACAATCATTGAGTTTGACTTTGAGACAAGGTACATTAAGGAAAAATAGAACATGGATGCAAATGCTCTTAGAAAAAGAGTGCAGATAAATCACATAGCTGCTATGAGCTCATACGTGACAAATTTACACGATCAGATCTTGTAGGAAGGACAACAGGATGACAGATACTAGCAGCTTAAGCACAAGTTACGTCAGCAGGCTATCGGTGAACAAGATGTGGACTATCATCTCATGGCAGATGGTTTGGTTAGATTTAGGGACAAGATCTATGTGTCGAAAAATAGTGAGCTCAAGAAGCTTATCTTGCAGGAATTTCATGTCAAGTCATATTCAAGTCACCAGGGATATCAAAAGACATTGACAACGGTTAAGAATTTCTACCATTGGCCAAACTTCAAGAAAGAGGTGGCAATTTTTTTTGCAAGATGTTTGGATTGTTAACAGGTAAAAGTAGAGTGTAAGAATCTAGATGGGTTAATATAGTCAGTTTCTATTCTAGAGTGGGAATGGGAGGTCATTTCCATGGACTTCATTACAGGTTTATCGAGGACATCTAGACATCATGATTATATTATGGTTTTGATTTACAGCTTGAGAAAGGTAGCACAATTGTTGACACAAATTTGGTACTATGACATAGGTGTTGTCCTTGATGGCAACTCACTCAGATGACAGATCACAGTTCAGACCTACAGAATGAAGAAAGAGAGGTATACGCAGGTTCCCTATTGACCAAGCCGCGTGTACACGTGGGTTAGCAGACCAAAAGGCGCGTATAACGTACACACGCACTTTCACAGAAGGAAAGGCGCGTACATGTTGGGAAACTAAATTTTGGTCCGTGGTATTTGGTCCATGGTATTTTGATCCATGGTATTGGTCCAAGGTATCTGGTCCAAAGTGTTGACCCCAGGTATTTGGTCCAAGGTATTGGTCCTAAGTGGTTTTGGTCCATGGTATTGAGCAAGGCCTAAGACTATAAAAGGAGGAGAAGATCATTAGGCAAAGGCACTCAAGCATTGAACATCTGATGAAGAGAAAGATCTAATATACAGGTTATTGGGTTGTGGTGCATAGCTAGATCTGAACCAAGGATGAACCTTAGTGCTTGATGAAGGATAAGATCTAATGATGGGTCAAAATCTTAAGGCTTGAAGTGAAGTATCTTTATGTGGTTTTTATCATTTATCTGTATAACCGGCGCATGTTGTAATCTGTAAATATGATGGTCTGGGTATAACTGAAGTCTGAATTGTTGTAAAGTTTAAATCATCATTTACATATCTGTACACAGGTTCTCTTTAGAAAAGGCACGTATACATGCTGGTTCTACATATCAATACAGTGTATATGCAGGTTCGCCTTGAGAAAAGTGCGTATACATGCAGGTTCGACAAAAGGAAACAGTGTATATCTCACAAAATATATCTTATCTACTTCTTTTTGATGTTGTAGTGTTCTGGATTCTGGCTTGGGTTTGGTTGCTGTATTTTGGTTACTGTATTCTAGTTACAGTGTTCTGAAGATCTGATTGAAGGGTTGTCAAAGTGATTGGTTGATTCAGTTTTGGTTGGTGCAAAAGGAGATTGGTTGATGCAGATATATTTGATGATTGAATGATGCTATTGATGGATCCAGTATGAAAATTTATGAAACGTGGTCCCTGGAAGAAAAGAGAAGGTTGTAGCCTTCTGTAGGCCGGAACCTACGTACTAGTAAACATATCAGCTAGTACAAGAGCTAGGGGGTTGTAGCTCACTTCTAGGAGAAGCTAGAGAACGAGAGAAGGTTGTAGCCTTCTACAGGTAGAAGCCTGCGTACTGGTATAAGACTGCACCATTACAAAAATTGTAAAAAGAAGTTTCTAATTTAAAAAGAAGATAGAAACGATTGCAGCAGGTGGTTTTCACCCACATTGGGTTTCCACCTTATATCTTATGTTCTTGTGTGTGACTATCTGCTCAGTTTTTTACTGCACTTGGTTACTATTTATATGGTTCTGATGCATTGATTAAAGATCAACATATGAAGAATTAACTGAATCTTAAGTTTGTAGGATATACGATAGTTTCCTTAAACTCAGTCGCGTATACACGCAAGTTGCATTAATTGAAGTAGCGTATATGAATCTGATTATGGAAATGAAAAATAATTGACTTGCTAATACTGATTCACCCCCCCTCCCTCTGAGTATTATTTCCAACAATTGGTATCAGAGCAGGTCCTTCAGAAGAAGCTTGATCGCTTGAAGGAAGATCCATCATCATGAGTAACCACGAAAAAGAAGGATCCATCAGACCTCCAATATTTGATGGGAGAAACTTCGTTTATTGGAAGGTAAGAACCACAACCTATCTTCAATCTCTTGGAATAGATGTCTGGGAAATCGTGGAAGGAGGATATACATTTCCATCAGCAATTCCTATAGATGCGGCAGGTAAAAAGCAATATGAAACCAATGCCAAGGCTGTCAATACATTATTGGGGAGTTTGTCACAATCAGAATTTGTCAAAGTTATGTAGCTCAAATCCTCCAAAGAAATATGGGACAAGATCGTTCTAAGCTATGAAGGAGACACTCAGGTAAAACATGCAAAACTACAAACTCTCAGGATTCAATATGAAACTCTTAAAATGCATAGTGATGAAAGTATAACTAGTTACTTCTTACGCATAGATGAGATTGTTAATTGCATGAATAATTTGGGTGAAGAGATAAAATAAGTTACTTTAGTTGAAAAGGTTTTAAGATCCTTGTCTACTAAGTTTGAATCAAAAGTATCTACCATAGAAGAAAAGCAGGATCTTCAGACTATTACTATGACACAACTGCACGGAATCTTAACTGCTTTTGAAATGAGAAAATGACGTCCATCAGATATGAGAGAAGCTACATTTAAAGCTGCAAAAAGAGAAGAACTCAATGAATCAGGACATATTTCAGAAGGAGAGGAAGAAGCAAACTTTGTCAAAAACCTTCAACGGGGTTCCGGAAGATTCAGAGGTAAACTACCTTTCAAATGTTTTGCTTGTGGAAGAGTCGGTCATTATGCTGCCAAATGTCCTCATAAAGATAAGCTTGATAAAGGTAAATAATCAGCAAAATGGAATAGGAAACAAAGTGTAAGTAAGAAGAGCTACTATACACATGAAGATAGTGATGGTCTATCAAATAGTGATGAAGATGAAAATAGTAATGACTATAGACTTCTGATGGCTTTTGAAGATGATAATTTCTTGGATGCTTTAGATGAAGATGATCTTTATGAAGAAATCTCTAAACTCAAAATTTGTTTAGAAGAAAAGAATATGATTATAGATACTTTGACATTCCAACTTGCTGAAAGAGAAAAACACAATGAAAAACTTGAATGTGAAATTGTGGGTCTAAGAAAGGATATTGAGAAAACAAAAGCTCTCAACCTTAGATTTGCTAAAGGATCGGAAACATTAAATGAAATTATCAAAGTGCAGCATTCTCCTATGATAAAGACAGGTCTTGGATATACTGAAGAAGCATCTCAAGCACAAAAGCTGCCTACCTCCACTAAAAGCTATCTTGATGCAGCAAAGAGCAGTGAACAAGTTGACAATCGTCAGCAGAGGCATAAAGCAGATCACCAGGTAAATCAGGCTCAATTTTCTTCAAGGATGAATAGAAGCTACAAAAAACCTCAGGTAAATCATACTCAATCTGCTTCAAGAATGAATAACAATAGAAATTACAATCACCAGGTCAATAGATTCGATAATCGCAGGAACTTCTTCAATGCCCAATGTTTTTCATGTCATAACTTTGGACACAATGCTGCTCAATGTGTTGCTTACAAGACCATCATGACGAGAGAAGCACAAAATCAAAGGAATGTGATAGGGATCATGAAATGGACCTACAATAACTTTTCTCTTCTTGAAAATGAAATATAATGCTCTGTCTGCAACAACTTTGGTCATGAAGAATCTGAATGCAGGAGTAAATTTTAGCAAACATCTCAGAAGGAGAAAACTTCATTAAGTTCCAAAATATGGAAAAAAAGAGTACCACAACCAGAAAGATGTGGTATAGCCTTGTATGCAGAAGGACAAGAAAATCAGTGGTACATCAATAATGGATGCTCAAAACACATGACAGGTGACAAAGAAAAACTTCAATCATATAATGCCTTAGAAAAGGAAAAGAAGGTCTCATTTGGAAATGACACTCCTGCTGTCATAAAAGGTAAATGCTTTGTTCTCTTAAAAGAAAAGGTTAAAGCTGGAAATGTTATGTATGTTGATGGTCTAAAGCATAACCTGTTGAGTGTAAGTCAAATGTGTGATCAAGGAAATGAAGTAGTATTTCAATGAAATGAATGTGTTGTTCGTGAGCTTGATACAGGTGGAACTGTGATCAAAGGTATAAGAACTCCAAATAACTTGTACATACTCAAGGGAGGACAACAACAGTGCTATCTAAGCAAAACTGATGAACACTGGCTATGGCACAGAAGATTGGGGCATCTAAGCTTCCCTCAAATAAGGAAAGCATGCAAATACCAGGTTGTTCGTGATCTTCCTGATATCAGCATTCCAGAGAATACAATATGCAAATCATGTCAATTTGGTAAGAAAACCAGGGCTCATTTCCCTGAAAAGGAAGGATCAGCTAGTAAGCCTCTTGAACTTGTTCATACTGATTTATGTGGTCCATCAAGGAAAAAGTCACCTTGTGGAGAAGAGTACTTTATATTGTTCATTGATGATTTTTCCATAATGTGTTGGATAGGACTTCTGAAGCATAAAGATGAAGCATTTGAAAAATTCAAAGCCTTCAAAGCTTTGGTTGAGAATGAATCAGATCGTAAAATCAAATGCCTCAGATCTGATCAAGGAGGGGAATTTACCTCGGATGAATTCTTTGACTTTTGTGAAGAACATGGAATAAAAAGGGAATTCTCCACTGCAAGGACTCCTCAGCAAAATGGAGTGGTAGAAAGGATGAACAGAACTGTTCAACAAATGGCTCGTGCTATGCTAGATGAGTCTGGAACTCCTGCAACCTTCTGGAGTGAAGCTGCATTCGCTGCTGTTGATGAGCCCAATAAATGGGTAATTACATGGGTTCATTTTTCCTCCTAACTTAGCTTAATCCACCATTCTCATTAGTTTATTGCATGCTTTTTTATTATATTTATGCTAATAGAGTGAGTTGGGTTGGTCATTATGCCATGGAGTCTAATGTGTGTTTAATGCATATTTTTGGTCAATTTTGGAGATAAAGTCAAAGATTTAATGGACAATTGGCAGCAATAATTCGAAGTAGACAAGGGAGAGGATTTATAGGAGGGTATCCCCCTCATTTATGACTCCCCACTTCGAATTCTCCATCATGCAGCTCGGAGCACAAGCAACCACATCAATGCACCAAAGAGGCAGCCGAGCAAGTGGAGGATAACTTCTGTTTATCTCAAGTTTTGGGAGCCAAGCCTCCCTGATTTTAAGGAAGCTATTGGGAGCTTCAGTTGTATAAGTAGAGAGGCCTAGGGCCTCATTAGGTTGTTGGAAGTTAGTCAAATTTTCGAATTTTTGTTGCAGCTTTTCTCTACTCAACTTCGAGCTTACTTTTGTTAACAGTTTCATGTAATCATCTTATTATTTTGAGAATGAAGATGAGATCTTGTTCGAGCTAGCACTGAGTTACCTCAGAGGGCTGAAGCTCTTGGGTTAGGGCCCAATCCAAGCAGCCAAGCTCCTCTTGTTTTGTATTTATATGATTTGTTTCAGTTTATGAATTAGTTGTTGTTAGATAAATTTCTTTCTTGGTTAAGAATAGGTTACTTTTAGTGATTTAGAAGGTTGTTTCCATTTAAGTTTTCTGTAGCAGGTTGAATAGTGATAGGAAAAAGATACAAAAAGGCCATCAACATAGCCTTGGCCTCCTTTCCTCCCTTTAGGACCATGAACTGAGGCCAAGACCCTCTTGCTGCCACAAAAACACAGATTTTCCTTTTCCATAGGATTTTTGGTGTTGTAGTTTGTTAGAAGGTTAATGATTTGCTGTAGATATATTTCACCATGCTCATTTCTGTCTTTGCAATAAATTTCCTTCCATGATTTCTTTCCATGTAGCATTTTTCAGCATTTACTTTCCTAGATCAGAATTTAGACTAGCTTGATGCAAAGTTCTGTTTTTTTGATGTAGCTAGTTTCCTTGCTTGCTTAATCTCATGATGTGAGTTTTAGTTCTCTTGTAGCAATCATCTTCTCACAATAATTCAGCCAATCAGCCATCACCATTTCTCTTTGATCTATGTTCCATAGGTCACCCAAAGTCCCTCACAAATATGCCTTAGTTTTCTACACTTTTCTCATGAACTTTCCTCTCTTTCCTTGAACAAGTCCAACCATATTTCTCTTTCCTGATCCTTCTTGATGAACCCTAGACACCTTAACACATCACCCTAGCCTTCAGCTACCCTTTCCACCCACTTTCCCACCTTCAAAACCTCCAAAATTTCTCTCGGCATCCTCCTATAGACCTCTTGTAGACCCCCTGTAGCCTCCTGTAGATTTTCCTGTAGGTGTCTTTTTGAAGTTCAATTGTAGGAAAAGCCGCCAAAAGGCTACCTACGACCTCCTAGAACCCACCCACACCTTCCTACACCTCTACAAACTCCAAAATCGCCCTCCATCGCCACCTAATCGTTGCTACATTCATAAACAAATAAATTACATGCATGACAATTTCACCTAAAAATACTTAAAAATCCAAAAGATGTTTTTTTCTCATTTCCTTCTAGAAAAAGCTTGTGTAGATGTTGTTTACTTCCTAAGTAGGTAATGGCATTCATTTTATGGTTTTTCATCTCTCTTTCTGCAAAATTAGGATTAGTCGGCTAAGTAGGGTTTGCTAGGTTTACTTTACATTTAAGTCTTCTTTCCCTTTCTGCAAGTAGAATAGCTTCTGTAGAGTAAGCTTTCCTCTCTTTCATTACATATAAAGCTTCTTCTGGAATTCATAGAAGTTGGCTTGAGCTCCTAGTGATCTTGCGCCAGCTGACCAAGTGACAGCCTGCAGTAAGAACTAGTACTTGTGCATACAACACCATCGCTTCCAAGTTTGTTACGAACTACTGGGTTGATAAAAGTAAAGTAGGAAGCCCAGGAGTTGCAGAATTATTGCTGCAATACTGGTGCTCACCACTTTTTGGCACCGTTGCCAGGGAAGCATCAGAGTATTTTGTGATTACTTCTTTTCTTCTATTTTCTACTGCAACATTCTGCTAAGTAGTTTATTTCAGCAAAAGTAGAGTAGTTGTTCCTTTCAATTTCTGCATTTCCTTTTCAATTTCTGCAATTTCCATTTCAGCAAAAGTAGATTAGTCATTTCCCTGCTTTCCTTTCAATTCTGCAATTTCCATTTCAGCAAAAGTAGATTAGTCATTTCCCTGCTTTCCTTTCTGCATCTCATTTTCTTTCCTTTTCAGTTCTGCAATTTCATTTCAGCAAGTTCATTTCAGTTAGTTGCAATTTGTTTGTTCAACCAATTTCAGTTTTGCAGGTACAAGCAGAAAAAAGCAAAAATCAACCAAAAGATTTATTTTCATGCCTCGTAGGAACAGAGATAATTCAGGAAAATTCTTGCCCAACACCCCCACCACATCACATAGCCACCCTTCTCTCTTCTTCGGTGGCAGTGATTAGGAAGAACCTTTAGGTGAACAACTAGAGATATTTGAAGAACCTATAGGGGAAGAAGAAGAAGAAAACATCCCTCCTGAGACAATGGCTGAAAACAGAAATGCTAGGGGGAATGGAGAAAGAGTAGAGGGTACCTTTCCCATCCGGGAAACCAATGGGAACACCAAAATGAAGAATATAAGTCCCTCGGCCCTACCTCACTTCCATGGATTTACTACAGAAGATCCTAACACCTTTTTGTTTGAGTTTGTTGTTATCTGTCGAACCTATGACTATGCAGAAGATGAGCAAAAGTTGAAACTATTTCCTTCTACTCTCAAGGATGCAGCATTGCATTGGTTCATGGGGTTACCTGGCAATAGCATCACAACTTGGGCTTAGATGCAACAGGCCTTTAATAACAAATATCGAGACTACTGTAGGTCAAAAGACACCAAGGAAGAAATCTTCCAAATGACCATGTGAAGTGATGAACCTTTGGAAGATTATGAAGAGAGGCTCTAGCTCAATTATAAAAGGGCTAGGTGCACACTTGACCCCGAATCTATGAAGTTGGTCCTGCTCAGGGGAATTCCAGAAGACCTTCTAGACACCCTCCATTTACTGGCTAGGGGAGACATCTACCAACTACCTTATGAAGACATAAAGACTATTTTTAGAAACCATTCTAGGGCAGCCAGAAAGAGAGGTAGGGGGAGTCAACCCATAGCCAGTACCTCCTCATCCAGTTCATCCCTCAAAGGTGAACTTGGAAACATGCTGGAAGACTTCAAGAGTGAGATGCTGTAGACTCTTGCCATGCAAATGGATACCTTGCATATCAAAAGGAAACAAGAGGAAGCAGAGAGGGCTTTGGCCATTTTTTTTCCTAGGTGCACCAGGGGGCATCCTAGGAACAAATGTCCATTGAACTCTATAGAGGTTTGTTCATTCTATGAAGAAGATCATTCTACAGATAAGTGCCCTTCCTTGCTCGGACTTAAAGCTGTATACCAAGGGGCTGAAGGAGCCACTGAACCACTCTATTTCATGAACCAAAGGAGACCGCATGGACCTAGACCATACCAGCAGGGGATGTAAGGGACATCTCAGGCATATTACAACCGCAACCAAGCCACTTCCATACCTTCTTGGGGACCTCCTGCTCATCCTTCCTGGTCCACACCTCCTCCTTGGTCCTATCCATCTCAATATCATGCCCAACCAACTGCTCATGCATTTCAATCCTATGCTCAGCCACAACCTCAGTGGAATGCATCTCATCAGGGGTGGAGGCCCCAATACAACTCTCCTCCCGCTCTTTTGCCTCCACCACCTGCTCAACCACAACCATTGCCTCCTGCTCCACCAAGGCAACCCCAAATGCTTGCCTAGCCGAACCCGAGCCCGAACAACAGACAGGTCCAACAAGTATATAGTGGGGAACCATCATGCCCAACTTATGCTGTGGAGATTCAGGAGATTAATCTACGATCTGGGAAGGTTCTCCCAGATAGCCAGCCTCCCCCTTAGGAGGTCAAGGAAGATAAAGAGGAAAGTGAACTGAAATCAATTCCACCCTTTCCTGAGAGACTATCCGAAACAACACAACCCACCCTAGAAGAAACTGAACTTCTGGGAGAATTGAAACAATTATGTGTAAAGATACCACTTCTCCAAGCCATAAAAGATGTGCCTATCTACAATTGGTTGATCAAGCAGAAGTGCTTTAGGCATCTAAGTAGGTGCAAGAGAGATGCCCCAACCATCAATGTCATAGGACAACTGTCCGACCTGATGTTGGGGCAGGTACTTTGTCCAAAATATCTAGACCCTGGAAGCCCAGTAGTTGATGTCCACATCAATGGCACCATGATCCCACATACCTTGATTGATCTAGGAGCTGCCATTAATGTGATGACAAAGGACACTATGCTCAAACTCAACCTCCAGGGCTCCTTGAGAAAGACCACGACAGTACTGTAGCTAGCAGACTGCTCCACCGTGACCCCTAAAGGGATTGTGGAGGATGTGATGGTCTCCATTGATTCTTGGGAGTACCATGCTGATTTCTTAGTTCTCCAGCTGAAGGCAAAGCTCACTAGGTATCCTCTCATCCCGAGAAGACCCTAGTTGGCCACTGCCGATGCTTACATCAGTTGTCAAGCTAGGAACATGACCATCAAGAACGGGCATATGTCCAAGCAGCTAATCCTATACCCTCCTTCCCAACCCTTGCTAGAATGTGAGCTACCTCTCTGGTTGGAGGAGGAGGACAAGGATGAAGTCTATTCTGCACCACTGTGTGCAGTAGAAAATATCATGGGGGGGGAGGGGGGAGGGGGAACCGCAAAATGAAGATGATATCATTGAAAATTTAATTCAGAATCCAACCCCCAGTATTTTGCCAATAGAAGATCTAGTGAGAGAAACCCAAGACAATCCCTTAACGGATCTCTGTGTGGTCGACCCAGCCTCTCTTCGTGTTAAGAATATAGAGTTTGGCCCATAAAGAACCTTGAAAATCGACTCATCCCTATCCACTTCCCAGGATAAGAGACTGTGTAGCTTATTGAGAAAACATTTAGATGCCTTCGCTTGGAGTTATAAGGAGATGAAGAGAGTGCACCCTTCAGTATGCACTCATCATATATACATTAGGGAAGATTGCAAACCAGTCAGGCAGCCTCAAAGGAGGATGAATCCCGCCCTTAAAGACATTGTTAAGGAAGAATTGCAAAATTACTTGATGCAGGATTCATCTACCCCATCTCTGACAGTGAATGGGTCTCTCCTTTGGTGCTAGTGCCAAAGAAAAATGGTAAGTGGAGAATCTATGTTGATTATCAGGAACTGAACAAGGCCACTAAAAAGGACCATTTTCCTTTGCCTTTCATAGATCAAGTGTTAGATGGTCTGGTAGGGAAAAAGTTTTTCTCCTTCCTAGATGGGTTTAGCGGGTACAATCAGATTCAAATCAGCCCGGAAGACCAAGATAAGACCACTTTCACTTGTCATTTGGGTACCTTTGCATATCGGCTCCTTCCTTTTGGTTTGTACAACACTCCAGCCATGTTCCAGAGAGTAGTATTGAGTTTATTTTTTGAACTGGTTCATGATGCGGTGGAAATATATATGGATGATTTTACTCCTTATGGTTCTAACTTTCAAGAAGCTTTATCTAACCTAGGAAAAGTTTTGGACAAGTGTATTGAAATGAACTTGTCCCTCAGTCCGGAAAAATGTGAATTTTTGATGATTGAAGGGACCGTGCTAGGTCATGCAATATATCAACAAGGATTGCAGGTGGACCCCAACAAAGTTGCCATGATCCAAAGGGTCCCACCTCCTCAAAAGGTGAGAGATGTCCGAAGTTTCCTAGGCTTAGCTGGATATTAAAGAAGATTCATTAAAGATTTCAGTAAGTTAGCCTCTCCGTTGTTTGGTCTTTTGGGAAAAGATGTCGAGCTCATATGCACTTAAAACTTTCAAGAAGCCCTAGATACCTTGAAAATAAAACTTGTGACTGCCCCAATTTTGAGAGGCCCAAACTAGGCCCTACCTTTCCACATTCACACAGATGCCTCGAACAATGCAATAGGAGCATCCTTGGGACAAATTGATGAAAAGTTACCTTATTCCATATACTTTATAAGTAAAAATTTGTCAAAGGCAGAGTTAAACTACATAGTAACCGAGAAGGAACTCCTAGCTGTAGTGCATTCCTTAAATAAATTCAGACATTACATCACAAGCTATCAAACCTTTGTACACACTGATCATGCTGCAATTAGGTATTTAATGAATAAACCAGATGTAAATGATCGCATTATTAGGTGGTTGCTTTTACTGCAGCAGTTTGATTTAACCATCATTGATAAGCCTTGTAAAGAAAATGTCATTTCTGACTTTTTGTCTAGAGTAAATTTGCCTACAGGTGAAGAAGGAATGGTGGATGATCAAATTCTAGATGAACACCTATTTGCTATCTCAGTACTCTCTCCATGGTTTTTTGATATAGAAAATTACTTGGTTTCAGCACAGTTCCCACTACACCTGTCCTCAAAAGAGAAGAGAAAGATTGTGAGGAAAAGCACCCCTTTCACCTGGATTGAGGGCAATCTCTTCAAACTTGGCCCAAATCAGATCTTGAGAAGATGTGTCAGGGGGGAGGAAGTTTTTGACATTCTCCTGACCTGTCATGATGGGCCTTGTGGAGGTCATTTTGTCTCCTAACTTAGCTTAAACCACCATTCTCATTAGTTTATTGCATGTTTTTCAATTATATTTATGCTAATAGAGTGAGTTGGGTTGGTCATTATGCCATGGAGTCTAATGTGTGTTTAATGCAGATTTTTGGTCAATTTTGGAGATAAAGTCAAAGATTTAATAGACAATTGGCAACATTAATTTGAAGTAGACAAGGGAGAGGATTTATAGGAGGGCATCCCCCTCATCTATGACTCCCCACTTCGAATTCTCCATCATGCAGCTCGGAGCACAAGCAGCCACATCAATGCACCAAAGAGGCAGCCGAGCAAGTGGAGGATAACTTCTATTTATCTCAAGTTTTGGGAGCCAAGCCTCCCTGATTTTAAGGAAGTTGTTGGGAGCTTCAGTTGTATAAGTAGAGAGGCCTAGGGCCTCATTAGGTTGTTGGAAGTTAGTCAAATTTTTGAATTTTTGTTGCTGCATTGCTCTGCTCAACTTCGAGATTACTTTTGTTGACAGTTTCATGTAATCCTATTATTATTTTGATAATGAAGATGAGATCTTGTTCGAGCTAGCACTGAGTTACCTCAGAGGGTTGAAGCTCTTGGGTTAGGGCCCAATCCAAGCAGCCAAGCTCCTCTTGTTTTGTATTAATATGCTTTGTTTCAGTTTATGAATTAGTTGCTGTTAGATAAATTTATTTCTTGGTTAAGAATAGGTTGCTTTTAGTGATTTAGAAAGTTGTTTCCATTTAAGTTTTCTATAGCAGGTTGAACAGTGATAGAAAAAATATACAAAAATACCATCAACAGAGCCTTGTTGTCCTTTCCTCCCTTTGGGACCATGAATTGAGGCCAAGACACTCTTGCTGCCACAAAAAACACAGATTTGCCTTTTCCATAGGATTTCTGGTGTTGCAGTTTGTTAGAAGGTTAATGCTTTACTGTAGATCTATTTCACCATGCTCATTTCTATCTTTGCAATAAATTTCCTTCCATGCTTTCTTTCCATGTAGCATTTTTCAGCATTTACTTTCCTAGATCAGAATTTAGACTAGCTTGATGCAAAGTTATGTTTTTTTGATGTAGCTAGTTTCCTTGCTTGCTTAATCTCATGATGTGAGTTTCAATTCTCTTGTAGAAATCCTCTTCTCACAATAATTCAGCCAATCAGCCATCACCATTTCTCTTTGATCTATGTTCCACAGGTCACCCAAAGTCCCTCACAAATCTGCCTTAGTTTTATGCACTTTTCTCATGAACTTTCCTCTCTTTCCTAGAACAATTCCAACCATCTTTCTCTTTCCTGATCCTTCTTGATGAACCCTATACACTTTAACACATCACCCTAGCCTTCAGCTACCCTTTCCACCCACTTTCCCACGTTTAAAACCTCCAAAACTGCTCTCGGCATCTTCCTGTAGACCTCTTGTAGATCCCTTACAGCCTTTTGTAGATTTTCTTGTAGGTGTCTTTTTGAAGTCCGATTGCAGGAAAAGCCTCTAGAAGGCCACCTGGGACCTCCTAGGACCCATCCACACCTTCCTACACCTCTGCAAACTCCAAAGTCGCCCTCCATCGCCACCTAATCGCTACCACATTCACAAACAAATAAATTACATGCATGACAATTTCACCTAAAAATACATAAAAATCCAAAAAGATGTTTTTTTCTCATTTCCTTCTAGAAATAGCTTGAGTAGATTTTGTTTACTTCCTAAGTAGGTAATGACATTCATTTTATGATTTTTCATCTCTCTTTCTGCAAAATTAGGATTAGTCGGTTAAGTAGGGTTTGCTAGGTTTACTTTACATTTCAGTCTTCTTTCTCTTTTCGCAAGTAGAATAGCCTATGTAGAGTAAGTTTTCCCCTCTTTCATCACATATAAAGCTTTTTCTAGAATTCATATATGTTGGCTTGAGCTCCTAGTGATCTTGCGCTAGCTGACCAAGTGACAGCCTGCAGTAAGACCTAGTACTTGTGCATACAGCATCGTCGCTTCCAAGTTTGTTACAAACTACCGGGTTGATAAAAGTAAAGTAGGAAGCCCAGGAGTTGTAGCATTATTGCTGCAATACTGGTGCTCACCACTTTCACTTGTCCTTGGGGTACCTTTTCATATCAGGTAATCCCTTTTGGTTTGTGCAATGCTCCAGCCACGTTCCGGAGAGCAGTATTGGGTATATTTTCTGAACTGGTTCACGATGCGGTGGAAATATATATGGATGATTTTACTCCTTATGTTTCTAACTTTCAAGAATCTTTATCTAACCTAGGAAAAATTTTGGACAAGTTTATTGAAATGAACCTGTCCCTCAGTCCGGGAAAATGTGAATTTTTGACAACTCAAGGGACCGTGCTAGGTCATGCAATATCTCAACAAGGATTGTAGGTGGACCCCAACAAAGTTGCCATCATCCAAAGGGTCCCACCTCCTCAAAAGGTGAGAGATGTCTGAAGTTTCCTAGGCTTAGTTGGATATTACAGAAGATTCATTAAAGATTTCAGTAAGTTAGCCTCTCCGGTGATTGGTCTTTTAGGAAAAGATGTCGAGTTCATATGGACTGAACACTGTCAAGAAGCCCTAGATACCTTGAAAAGCAAACTTGTGACTGCCCCAATTTTGAGAGGCCCAAATTGGGCCCTACCTTTCCACATTCACATAGATGCCTCAAACAAAGCAATAGGAGCAGCCTTGGGACAAATTGATGAAAAGTTACCTTATCCCATATACTTTATAAGTAAAAATTTGTTAAAGGCAGAGTTAAACTACACGGTAACTGAGAAGGAACTCCTAGCTGTAGTGCATTCCTGAAATAAATTCAGACATTACATCACAGGCTATCAAACCTTTGTACACACTGATCATGCTGCAATTAAGTATTTAATGAATAAACCAGATGTAAATGGTCACATTATTACGTGGTTTCTTTTACTGTAGCATTTTTCTTTAACCATTGTTGATAAGCCTGGTAAAGAAAATGTCGTTGTTGACTTTTTGTCTACAATAAATTTGCATGCAGGTGAAGAAGGAATGGTGGATGATCAAATGCTAGATGAACACCTATTTTATATCTCAGTACTCTCTCCATGGTTTGCTGATATAGCAAATTACTTGGTTTCAGCACAGTTCCCACCACACCTGTCCTCAAAAGAGAAGAGAAAGATTGCGAGGAAAAGCACCCCTTTCACCTAGATTGGGGGAAATCTCTTCAAAATCGGCCCAGATTAGATCTTGAGAAGATGTGCCAGGGAGGACAAAGTTTTTGACATTCTCTGACCTGTCATGATGGGCCTTGTAGAGGTCATTTGGCAGCAACAAGGACTGCCTTCAAAATATTGCAGGCGGGCTACTATTGCCCCACTCTTCATCAAGATGTGAAGAGATATACCAGCCAATGTGATCGGTGCCAAAGGATGGGGAAACCTACTCCAAAGAATGAGATTCCCATGCAACCTCAAGTGACCTTTGAGCCATTTGAGAAGTGGAGCATGGACTTTGTGGGTCCTATCAACCCTCCTTCAAAATAGAGGCAATACATCATTGTGTGCATCGATTATTTGAAAAAATGGGTAGAGACAAAAGCAATAAAGACAACAACAGAGGAAAAAGTAGCTAAGTTTTTAAGAGAAAACATATTCTATAAGTTCGGGTATCCAAGAGAACTGGTCACAGATCAAGGCAGTCAGTTCACTTCCAATTTGATTGAAGACCTGCTCACACATCATAAAATCAAGCACAAGAATTCCACCCCTTACCATCCACAAGCCAATGGGCAGGTGGAAGTTAATAGAGCCTTAGAAGGAATTCTGACCAAGGTAGTGAGCAACAGCAGAAAATATTGGGTGAATAGACTAGTTGAGGCCACTTGGGCCTACAACATAACATGGAAGACCACCACAGGGTTCACACCCTATGAATTGGTCTATGGGAAGAAGGATTTGTTGTCAATAGAATTTGATTACAATACACTAAGGATGGCAGCTCAACTGGACCTAGACCTCAGCCATGCATAGAGGGAAAGACTACTCCAGCTCAATGGATTGGATGAACAAAGATTGCACACCCTCTCCACACAGAGGTGGTTCAGCTTCAAAGGAAAATATAACATGACAAAAATATCAAGGAGAAGCAATTCCAAGAGGGAGATTGGGCACTGCTCTATGACTCAAGGTATAAAGACTTCAAAGGCAAGCTGAGGACAAGATGGCTGGGAGCCTACACTGTGGAAAAATGCAATGACAATGGTTTATTTCTGATCAGAACCATTGATGAGGAAGCCATCCCCATGCTTGTCAATGGACATAAGTTGAAAATTTACAAGAAGACCCTCTCCAAGCGAGAGTTCATTGAAGATCTGAATAAGACAGTGTTGGTAGTGGAGTAGGTCTTAGCCTCCACTCCACCCATTCACTGAAGAAGCAAAAAAAAAAGAAGAAAAAATAACGACTCAAGTGAAAAACTCCATGAGGTGCTTGAGTCTCATCTTTTCATTGAAAACCTCTTTTGAGGTGGCCCAATGATGAAAAAACAAAAAAAATAGAGAGAATAAGATCCCTGGGTGAAAACCTCCCTTGGAGGTGCCCAGGGCAGGCAATTAGGGTGAAAACCTCCTTGAGGCGCCCTAGTTGTCTTTCAAAAAAAAGAAGAAGAAACAGAAAAAAGGAAAAGAAAATTGACTTTTAATGTGCATTGCAGGTTACAGGTGGACCACAGGGAGCAAGAGAAGATGCCACAAAGCCTACTTCATCTCCTCCACACTCTTCTCCATCATTTCTGACCTTTCTTCCACCTCACTGTGTTTTTTTCCGAAGACTATGTATCCTACAAGAGGCCCTGTGTGTTCTACAGGAGGCTCCTATAGAAATCACAGAGAGCCAGAAATGGATTTTAAAAACAGTTTGAGGGGCTGGGAAGTTTCATGAAGAGCATGTAGGCCTTCCTACAAATATCCACCCTCTTGGCCATCCATCCTACACCTGCACCACCTCATCATCATCGATTTATTTCCTCCCTGTCAAAAAACATAGAAACCAGTTTTTTTAGAAAAAAAAAAACAAAAAATAAAAGGAACAACACCTCCAAATCTCACCTGCAGCTTACCAAATACCTCTCCACCTCCATCAGCATCTCTGGTATCATCCTCACAGCTCCTAGCACAAAAATTAGCTAAAAATTTTAAAGGGAGAAGCAACTACAGGAGCTCCTGTAGGATTTCCTGTAGCAATTGATCCCCTTAAAATCAAGCCACAACAACAAAAGAAGTGCGACCAGGGGATTGAAGAGGACATCTGAAGTTAGATCTAGCAAGAGGGTACCTGCACAAAGCAATCAAGCCACACATTAGACATCAGAATGCATGTTGCAAAGGGAAAACAGGCATGCGGCAACTGAAATACGAGCATGCAACAGCAAAGGAACCAAAATGCACCACAGCATGAACATTCAACTTGCAGGTAAGTGTCTAACCCTCTCCTCTGTTGCATCTGTGTAAGTGAAAAATATGCATAAGTGAGTGATATGGTTAGGGTTGAATGAGAAAACATGGCCAGTTAACTGTCCACCCTCACCCAGTTTACTGCGCTCATCCAGAGATGCCACCACACGTGTGCCTAGTCAACTCACAGAAAATCCAAAGGATAGGTAGTGGAGGGTATACAAACTCCGATGCAATGATGGGAAGTAATTGCAGGAAAGAGTCATGAAGAGCCATGATGACAGGGCAGTGGGGACCAATGGTCCAAATCTGGCAACGTACATTTTTTCCAGCTCACCCCATCAACGAAAATATCTCAAAGAAGGCATAAGTACTCCTCCTCGAAACTCCTTCACCACCTTTTCTTCCATTTCATCCTCGTCCACTTAGCTACAGTAAGCTCTATACCACCTCCATAGCCTCGAAACCATCATTCTCTATCATTTTCAGCCATCCTTCTACTATCGGCGTTCTATAGGAGCAGTAGCAGGTTTTACATGAGCACCTACAGCTAGTTCTACAGGAGGGGCAGTAAGCAGTTTTTAAGGAGAAAACACGGGATTTTTGCTCGACTTGTGGCTTGAGGAGGTAGGTTCTGTGCATACCCACCTTGATTATCAATATGTGCAAGGAATGATATAATTTTAAGGAGAAATTGAGTCCATAGAAGGAGAGAAATTACATAAGAATTTTCTGCCTGTTTTCCTAAAAAAAAACACAGTTTTTCCTCTGTTTTCTTGTTCCTTCAAAATTCTTGTCTCCATCTCTATTTTGGGTGTTCAAAGGGGGTATAAGAAAAATGACAGGGGGATTCATGAGGAAGGAGCCCACAAATTCAGCTAGGATCCATGAACATCCTGAAGTAGTAGCCATTTTTACTAGAGAAAATTGGATGCCATTCTTTGAAAAATTTTGAGGGTTTGATGAAGAAGTGGCTTAGGAGTTTGCCCTTTCTTTAGTCCCTCACTCAAGGACCCATGCCACTGTTACTTTGAGGGGTCTCTCCATGGAAATCACCCCAGAATTTATCAGTAGGGTTACCAGCCTTCCCCTTGGATTACCTTGGAGCAAAGATGAAAAGCCAATTGGACAATCTGCCAAGAAAAACTTCTTCCAACCCAATGAACATCCTGTAGAAGACAAAAATGGCATTAGAAGAACAAGCATACCTTACCCTTGGGATGAGGTCAGTTACCAAATTATCAAGTATATTTCCTATGAAGGGAGGTATAGCATAGTTTATGGCTACCATTTTAGACTTCTCCATGAGCTGAGATATGGCATGGACACTCCAACACCCCAGAAACTCAGCATCCCCTATTTTCTCCTGCAGTCCCTCATAGATTCCAGCATTAAGTTGAAGGCAGGAGGTCCAGATCAGTTGGCTCACCATGGGTTGATTAAACTATTAGTGGAAGAAGCCCTCCATACCTTCACAATCCCCATAGCATGGGAAATCTTCAGAAACATGATAGAAGAAGATGATATAAAGGCCCTCACATATGATCACAGTCCTTCTGATAGTGAGGGGGAAGAGCAGCAAGGGGAAGAAGGGGAGGAAACTGAGGAAAAAATAGAGGAGGAAGACACCAAAACAGAGAAGGAGGAAACTAAACCAGAGGAGGAAGAAACCAAAACAGAGCAAGAGGAAACAAAACCAGCAGAGACAGAGAAGACAAAAGGAGAGGAAAAAGGGGCAGAAAAGATAGAAGTGTCTCCTGAGACCCTAGAAAGAGAGGCAGCAGCTGCCCTCACTACCCTCAGCACCCCAATGAAACCAAAACAAAAGAGGAAGAGGTAGACATCAATGTATTTTAGGGCTCGGAAAAGCACAAGGATAAAAACAGGAAAACCACAGCCATCTTCAACAGTGCCTATTTTAATTGAAGATTCACCCACTGTCAAAGGGGAAGAATCTCCCTCTAAAACCCCCATCACATATGAAAGAGGAAGTCCCAGATCTTCCACCTGGAAGGAAAGAGTGCAACTACAGGACTCAAAAACTGCTCTACAGGAGGCACAGACTGTTCTACAGGAGACCTTGACAAAGCTACAAGAGACCGAAAAACTTGAGAAAAGGGTGGAAGAATAGCCAAAGGGGAAGGAGGAAACAATAGAGGCACAAGAACCTGACCCCCAGCCTAGTTTGGGCTCTTACTACAATCTTCTTGAGGGGGAAAAATCATTCCACAGAAATTTGTAGTTCCACTTTTCTTTGAGTTAGAGAAAGAAAGGATAAGGAGCCATAGATGGATGCAAATCGCCAAATCCAAGGGGGTAGAGGATATTGGCCACATGGAGAACAAGCTTAGAGAAATGGGTAGGGAGTTAAGTGTTGTAAGACATAGAGAGGTAATCACAAGAACTCATCTAGAAACTAAAAATGAGTTGCTAAGAAGATAGCTGCAAGAAAAGGAGACACAATTGGCATGCATGGCCAGCTGGTCTATGGAGGCACTATAGTGCAGAACACTAGCAAAATCATATGGAGTATACCTCAAAGACCAATGGCTACAGTTTCAAATCAAGACTTTGGCACAGAGAGGCACAATGATTTTTTAGGATTACAAACAGTTCATGGACCTATGTCACCAAAGCTCTTCAGAAGACAAGGCAAAAATAGCAGAATCCTATTTGAAGAACATGGTCCTCACAGACATGAATACGTGTGATCCGAATTGGATCCATGAAGAAAAATCGGAGAACCATGACTGTATCAAATCGGGACAAAACTTCGACTTCAAAGAATTAAGAGCAGCGATCAGAAACACCTCTAAACAGTGGCAGTTAGCAGCTAGTGTGGAGCGACGAGGACCTCGGTCAAAGCGCATTGACCAAGGGCCATGGAGACTGCGCAGGAGGCGAGACTAGCCCCTGGGAAGCCCGAATTGGGAAAAGGAGGCAGGTGCTCATCGCTGGGAAAAACCCCTCGAGAAGAAGAGGCCCCGAGCGCTCAGTCGCATGAGAGCTGGGAAAACCATGGGGAAAAAGGCTAAAGGCTAAGGCAAGACCCGTGGTCCAAAAACCGGTATTTATCGGGGGCACCCTTGGGCAGTAAGCAGTTTTGGCGAAAATGGAGCGATTCCACTCAGCAGCCGACGCATGGCAAGTAGAGGAGAGAGAAAACCACCACTCATCGCGTGCTAATGGTTTAGCAAGTCAACCGTGCTAAATGTGCAAATGGCGTCGGATCTGGAGGCCCTAGATCTAACGTCTGAGATCGCGCCCGATAAGAAAGCCGGCATCAACAGGGGATTAATCCGTGATCTATAAGATTTTGATGTCCAATTTGACCGCTAAGGTGGCAGATGGCTCATTCCACGACGTAACAGAAAAACCGAACCGACGAAGCAAGTTGGCGCTGTTGCAGGAGGACAAGTGGCCACTCCCTATGAGCCTGATGATGATGCCAAGACAGGGAACTCCAAGCGAAGCTGTAGCAGGCGATCTGACGGGAAGTGAAAGGGGAATCGAACAGCCATGAGCTCAAATGACTTTAAAGCCATGAACAAGTGGAGCAGAAGACCCCGAACACCGAGAGGAAGATGGAGAAGAAAAGGAAGAAGACAAAGAAACCGAAGAAAAGACAGTGAAGCAAAATAAAGCAGAAAGTAGATAGAGGGCCGAGCTGACCAAAGGCAGCGTCAAGCACTAGAGAGCTTGAGAGATTCAAGCCATCCTTGAGAGGATCTGTTAGGACTAAGCACCACATTGGGCTCCTTCCATTAAAGACCAGAGAGGTCAAAGAGCTGGTAAGGAAAAGAGTCTATGCACTCCAGTGGCTTGGGGAATCCAAGAACCACCCTGCCAAGTGAATTCTGTTTTAGGAGACTCACATTGAGCTCCTTCATTGTAATTCTCTACTTCAAGACACAATAAAATAAGGCCACCACTGAGAGCTAGACCGGAGATGTAGCCCTGGAGGATAGGGTAAAATCCTTATTAATTTCTTGTGTTCTTGTTTTGCTTGCTGTGTTTCTTTGTTGTTTTCCATTTCAAGTGTTTGTGTATTTGCAATCTGATTGATCCATTGCCTAAATAACATAGACACACACCAGCACATGATTTTGTAATACCTTCAATTAATAATTCTTAACTGAGATCATTCATAGGGTGATCTTCAGATCAAGTGGTATCAGAGTAGAAGGTTGTAAGGTTAGACAAGCTTGTGTTGGTTTAGTTGTTGAATGCTCACTAGATCAAATCTCAAATTAGGAGAAGGAGAGTTGGTTGAAACTAATCCTGAAATTGGGAGAGTCTATCCTCGGAAGACAATGTCAGAGGAAGGTTATGTAGGGCCAGCCTATCAATTCATAGAAAGTTTCCTAGCTATAAAGTCCATGGTAGAAGAAATGTATAGGGACTTTAGAAATCATAAGGATAAAGACTCATCAGGTTCTAAACAAGACAAAGAAGGAGATGAGTCTCACTTCCATGACCACTCCAAAGGAAAAGGGAAAGATGAAAACTTCTTCACACCTCCTAATAGCCCTATGCATAATAAGAAAGCATCTTTGATCAAACTAGATGTTAAATTTGATTTGCCTGTATATGATGGGGAGCTAAATGCTGAGAAGTTGGACAATTGGATTAGACAAATTGAGGTTTATTGCATAGCACAGAATATCGACTCGGACAAGAGCAAAATTCAGCTGGCAAGCCTATGCCTAGGAGGCACTACCTTGGTTTGGTGGGAAGGCAGAACCCAAGCTGATAGGAAAAGACATGGTAAGACCATCTCTGTCTGGAGTGAATTTGTTTTTGCAATCAAAAAGTAGTTCTATCCATTGGCCTACATGCAACAAGCCATGATGAGTTGGAAAACTCTTCGATAGTTGAAAGGGAAAAGTATGCAAGGGTACACTCAAGAATATAGAAAGAGAGCATTGATTCTAGGAATCTCATTAGACTCACCAGAGACTCTTTTGAAGTGCATTGGTGGTCTACACAGCGACATGAGGCATACCATCCTCATGTTTAATCCCACTAGTATAGATGAGGTATCTGTACAAGCTACTCATCTAGATGCTAGACGAAAGAATGGAAATCCAGAAGTTGGGGGACCATCCCAACCCACTGTAAGCAAGAGTAAGGAGAAAAGAAAGCAGAAGTGGAAAGCAAGGAAGACTGACATTGCACAGAAAAGCAAAGCTTCATGCACTCACTGTAAAAAAGATGGGCATGATGATGAGCACTGCTGGATTCTGCATCCAGAGTTGAGACCTAAGAAGTTCGAGGGCAAGAAGAAGAAGACTACTACGACTATTCAGAAAGATTTGGGGTCAGACTCAGGAGATGAAACAACCATTGCAAACACATGTATAAAAGGTAAGAATTCTGAGGCATCTACTAGTAATTCTGCTCAATCTGTTGATATTGAAGAAAATGAGAGAAAAAGACATGAGCTTTTCCATATTAGAGTTGTTTCCAAATATCAAAAGATTGATACTTTGTTTGATAGTGGCTCGCAAGTAAATTTAATTTCTGAAGAAATTATAAAGAAATTGGGATTAGTAACTACACCTCACAAGAAACCATACCCATTAGGATGGTTGAATGATAAAGCACAACTACAAGTGACTAGACAGTGCAAACTCAACTTTTCTTTGGGTCAGCATTTGTAGATGAGGTTGAGTTAGACATAATTCCTTTGGATATATGTGGAATTGTTTTAGGAAGTCCTTACTTGTATTATAGAAAAGCTATTTTCTGTAGAGCTGAGAACAAGTATCTACTTGTTAAAGATGGAATCGAATACTTTGTAAGAGCTCATAAGCTCAATAATAATTATACTCTCATAAACTCAGGGCATATGAAAAGAATGATAAATTCATGCAAACAATTCTTACTGATGGTTGTAAAGGAAAAGAAACCTGATAAAACCAATGTATTTGAGGGTTGTAATGCTAAACAACAAGCTGATATAGAAAAGGTTGTTTCAGAGTATGATGTCTTATTTCAAGAACCTAAAGGTCTGCCACCCAAGAAGGAAATAGTACATGATATTATTTTGCAGCAAGATGTTCCACTACCTAACATTGGAATGTATAGGTTTCCTACTTTAGAGAATGCTGAAATCAAGAAGCAGGTGCAGGAGTTGCTCGAGAAGTGGTTCATCAGACCTAGCACATCACCATGTGGGTCACCAATCATTTTGGTGAGAAAGAAATATGGCTCGTGGAGAATGTGCATTGACTACCGAGCAATGAACAAGATAACAATAAAAAATTGTTATCCCCTTCCCTGCATAGATGATCTTTTAGATCAATTGAAGGAAGCTATTTATTTCACCAAGCTAGACTTGCACAGTGGATACCATCAGGTCAGAGTTGCAGAACAAGATGCATGGAACACTACTTTCAAAACAAAGCAGGGATTGTATGAGTGGCTGGTTATGCCTTTTGGCTTAACTAATGCTCCTGCTACTTTCATGAGATTAATGAATGATGTACTCAGACCTTTTCTTGATGATTTTGTTATTGTGTATCTGGATGACATTCTGATTTTTAGTAAAACGTGGGAAGAACACTTAAAGCATGTTAAGCAGACATTAGATGTTTTGAAAAGAGAAAAACTTCATGTTAAACTCTCAAAATGTGAATTTGGCAAAACATCTCTAAATTATTTGGGTCATATAGTAGGGGGTGGTGAATTGAAGATAGATCCCTCTAAAGTGGTAGTCATTGTAAACTGGCCTAAACCCAAGTTTGCTACAGAAGTGAGAAGCTTCTTAGGAGCAGCACAATATTGGAGGAAGTTCATTTCTAACTTTTCCTCAATTGCAGCTCCCTTACATGCTTTAACAGGATTGAACAAGGTGTTTCAGTGGGGAGGCAAACATCAAAAAGCCTTTGACACCTTGAAAGAAAATATTAGTATAGCACCTGTACTAGCACTGCCTGATCTGCAAAGACCATTTGAGATCGAAACAGATGCCAGTGACTATGCCATGGGAGCAGTGTTGACACAGCACAGTAAACCCATATGTTATCATTCTGAGACTTTTAATCCTGCAGTAGTTAACTATCCTACATATGACAAAGAATTGTATGCATTAGTTCAGAGTGTGAAAAAGTGGAAACATTACTTAATGGGAAAAGAGACAGTAATACATACTGATCATCAACCACTTCAATATCTACACTCTCAAACTAAGTTGCAGCAATCAAGACATTACAGATGGATGGGTTTTCTACAACAGTTTCATTTAGTCATCAGATATAAAAATGGCATACATAATAAAGTTGCAGACATGTTATGTAGACCCATCATAAATGCATCTGCTATACTTAAGCATGATTCTGTGCTACATGAAAGCTACACTGAACAATATGCTCAAGATATAGACTTTAGAGATGTATATGAAACTTTGAGTCAAGGAAAAATAGTAGAAGAATTGGATTATCATGTAAAGGACCGACTCTTATACCATTGTGGGAAACTCTGCATTCCACAAACTGAGAGAGTAAAGATAATTAGAGAAGCACACACTTCTTTGATATCAGGTCACTTTGGGGTAAGTAAAATGGTCGCACAGCTGCAAAGATTTTGTTATTGGCCAAAAATGAATGAGGCAGTTTCTAGATATGTAAGAGGGTGTACTATGTGTGCTAAAAGCAAGCCCAACAACAAAAAACTAGGCTTGTACACTCCATTACCAGTACCTTCTCACCCTTGGGAAAGTGTTTCCATGGATTTTGTTGGAGGACTGCCTAAATCTAGGAAAGGTCATGATTATCTATATGTTGTTGTGGATAGGTTCATCAAAATGTGTATTTTGATCCCTTGTAATAAATAGATTATAGTTGAACATACTGCAAAATTGTTCTTTGAACATGTATGGGTTCATTTTGGATTACCCACTTCCATTTTATCTGATCGAGACACCCGATTTGTGGGGAAGTTTTGGTCAAGTCTGTGGAAACTGATGGACACCAAACTAAAGAAAAGCACAGCTTTTCATCCACAAACTGATGGCCAGATAGAAGTAGTTAACAGGACAGTGATCCAGTTACTCAGAGGATATTGCAGCAAACATCCTAAGCTTTGGGATGAACACTTGTGTTATGTGCAGCATGCTTACAACAGAGCAAAACATTCTTCTACACAGAGATCTCCTTTTGAGACCTATTTTGGTTTCACACCAAGGTCTCCTTTGGATTTTGTCTTTGGTAAAGATACCACAATTAAGGGACACAGTGATGTGGACAAGGCAACTAGGTTCATTGAACAAATCCAGGAGATCCACCAAGTAGTACAAGAATAGCTGGAAAAGAGCCAAGCCAAATACAAGGCAAAGCATGACAAGCATCTGATGGAGCATAGTTTCCAAGTTGGTGACCAGGTCTAGCTGTATATCAGCAAGGATAGGATGCAAGGTGAAGGTAAAAAGCTAAAGCCTATTAGGTATGGACCTTTCAAAATACTTGAGAAGATTGGTGAAAATGCTTTTCGCCTTGATCTACTAGCTTACATGCACATCTACTCAGTCGTAAATGAAGATTGCTGAGATTGTTTGAACCTTCAATGATTGAGGATCCTAAAGAGCAAAGCCAGTTGCCTTCTATTGATGACCTGCTACCTGAATATCTTAATGAATTGTAGGAAGACATAGTGCTGGACAGGAAGGTGAGGACGACGCGCAGAGGAGATGTTGAGTACCTCAGAGTAGGGCTCAAAGGTTCAAAGCCAAGCAATGCAAAGTGGATTGAGATTGGACAAGTGAGAAACAGTACCCTCACTTAGTCGATGCTTGAAAACCAAATTTTGGTGGTCCAAAAGCTTTTCAGTGGGAAGGCCGTGATCCAAATTGGATCCATGAAGAAAAATCGGAGAACCATGACTGTATCAAATCGGGACAAAACTTCGACTTCAAAGAATTAAGAGCAGCGATTAGAAACACTTCTAAACAGTGGCAGTTAGTAGCCAGCGTGGAGCGACGAGGACCTCGGTCAAAGTGCGCTGATCGAGGCCCCTGGGAAGCTCAGATCAGGAAAAGGAGGTAATTTTTGATGTGCGATTAGCGCTAATCCCGCATCATTGGGCAAAACCCCTCGAGAAGGAGAGGCGCCAAGTGCTTGGTCGCATGAGAGCCTAGAAAACTGTGGGGAAAAAGGCTAAAGGCTAAGGCGGGACCCACGCTCCAAAAATCGGTGGTATTTATCGGGGGCACCCTTGGGCGGTAAGAAGTTTTGGCGAAAATGGAGCGATTCCACTCAGTGACCAACAAGTGGCAAGTGGAGGAGAGATAAAACTACCGCTCATCGCATGCTAACAGTTGAGCAAGTCAACCACACGAAATGTGCGAATGGCGTCGGATCTGGAGGCCCCAGATCCAACGGCTGAGATCGCGCCTGATAAGAAAGTCAGAATCGACAGGGGATTAAGCCGCGATCTATAAGATTTTGACGTCTAATTTGACCACCAAGGTGGCAGATGACTCATTCCACGACGTAACGGAAAAACTGAACCGACGAAGCAAGTTGGCGCAGTTGCAGGAGGACAAGTGGCCACTTCCTGTGAGCCTGATGATGACCCCGAGACAGGGAACTCCAAGCGAAGCTGTAGCAGGCGATCCAACGGGAAGTGGAAGGGGAATCGAACAACCATGAGCTCGAATGGATTTAAAGCCATGAATAGACAAAGCAAAAGACACCGAACACCGAGAGGAAGATGGAGAAGAAAAGGAAGAAGATAGAGAAACCGAAGAAAAGACAGTGAAGCAAAATAAAGCAGAAAGTAGACAGAGGGCCAAGCTGACCAAAGTCAGTGTCAAACACCAGAGAGCTTGAGAGATTCAAGCCATCCCTGAGAGGATCTGTTAGTACTGAGCACCACATTGAGCTCCCTCCATTAAAGACCAAAGAGGTCAAAAAGCTGGTAAGGAAAAGACTCTGTGCACTCTAGTGGCTTGGGGAATCCAAGAACCACCCTGCCAAGCGAATTCTGTTTCAGGAGACTCACATTGAGCTCCTTCATTGTAATTCTCTGCTTCAAGACACAATAAAAGAAGGCCACCACTGAGAGCTGGACTGGAGATGTAGCCCTGGAGGATAGGGTGAACTCCTTATTAATTTCTTGTGTTCTTGTTTTGCTTGTTGTTTTTCTCTGATGTTTTCCATTTCAAGTGTCTGTGTATTCGCAATCTGATCGATCTGTTGCCTAAATAACATAGACACACACGAGCACATGAGTCTGTAATACCTTCAATTAATAATTCTTAACTGAGATCACTCATAGGGTGATTTTCAAATCAACGTGGGATCCCAATGTTAGGCTAGGGGACCTGCAACTAATGGCCATGGCATCATGGATGAATCATGTGGAGTTAAGGGCAACAGAAATAAGGAAGTTGATGATAAAGGAGCAGAATGAGCCCTTAATGATCAGAGTTGAGCTATCAGATTCCATGGCTCTCATCAGCACACACCAGCTACTTGCAAATAATCCCCAAAGTGCTCCTAAGTATATCAATGATAAGGCTCAGGCCATTGCACATTTTGAGGACATGGAAAAGGTTACTTGGGGAAGATTGTATTCATGCTTGTATGAGGAGGTGGAACACCCTACCACACAGTTTGCAAATAAAGGAGTATCACTCCCCAACAAGGATGAAAGAAGCATTAAGGAGAGTGCCATTGTACAAGCGCCCTATGCAGAATTTGAAGGTCAATTGGATTGGCCTCAAATTGAGTCCCCTGCTACTACTAGGCCTACTGGAAGGTAGAAAAGGGGAAGAAGAAGAATAGCAGTGGAAAGAGGTGGATGGAAAGGCAGGATTCCATGAAAAAGAAGAGGACCTCACATCAGAAGCATGGGATGTCAGGGAGGCCATCAGGGCCATCAAAGATGAGGAGATGGATTGAGTTTCTCAAAGGATGAGCAACACCTTCAGTAGGGGGGTGATGATGAGCCCCATAAATGGGTAATTATATGGGCTCATTTTTCCTCCTAACTTAGCTTAATCCACCATTATCATTAGTTTATTGCATGTTTTTCAATTATATTTATGCTAATAGAGTGAGTTGGGTTGGTCATTATGCCATGGAGTCTAATGTGTGTTTAATGCAGATTTTTGGTCAATTTTGGAGATAAAGTCAAAGATTTAATGGACAATTGGCAGCAATAATTCGAAGTAGACAAGGGAGAGGATTTATAGGAGGGTATCCCCCTCATTTATGACTCCCCACTTCGAATTCTCCATCATGCAGCTCGGAGCACAAGCAGCCACATCAATGCACCAAAGAGGCAGCCGAGCAAGTGGAGGATAACTTCTGTTTATCTCAAGTTTTGGGAGCCAAGCCTCCCTGATTTTAAGGAAGCTGTTGGGAGCTTCAGTTGTATAAGTAGAGAGGCCTAGGGACTCATTAGGTTATTGGAAGTTAGTCAAATTTTTGAATTTTTGTTGCAGCATTTCTCTGCTCAACTTCGAGCTTACTGATGTTGACAGTTTCATGTAATCCTATTATTATTCTGATAATGAAGATGAGATCTTGATCAAGCTAGCACTGAGTTACCTCAGAGGGCTAAAGCTCTTGGGTTAGGCCCCAATCCAAGAAGCCAAGCTCCTCTTGTTTTGTATTAATATGCTTCGTTTAAGTTTATGAATTAGTTTTTGTTAGATAAATTTCTTTGTAAGTTAAGAATAGGTTGCTTTTAGTGATTTAGAAGGTTGTTTCCATTTAAGTTTTCTGTAGCAAGTTGAATAGTGATAGAAAAAAGATACAAAAAGGCCATCAACAGAGCCTTGGCCTCCTTTCCTCCCTTTGGGACCATGAACTGAGGCCAAGACCCTCTTGCTGCCACAAAAAACACAAATTTGCCTTTTCCATAGGGATTTTGGTGTTGCAGTTTGTTAGAAGGTTAATGCTTTGCTGTAGATCTATTTCACCATGCTGATTTTTGTCTTTGCAATAAATTTCCTTCCATGCTTTCTTTCCATGTAGTATTTTTCAGCATTTACTTTCCTAGATTATAATTTAGACTAGCTTGATGCAAAGTTTTGTTTTTTTGATGTAGCTAGTTTCCTTGCTTGCTTAATCTCATGATGTGAGTTTTAGTTCTCTTGCAGCAATCCTCTTCTCACAATAAGTCAGCCAATCAGCCATCACCATTTCTCTTTGATCTATGTTCCACAGGTCACCCAAAGTCCCTCACAAATCTGCCTTAGTTTTCTGCACTTTTCTCATGAACTTTCCTCTCTTTCCTTGAACAAGTCCAACCATATTTCTCTTTCCTGATCCTTCTTGATGAACCCTAGACACCTTAACACATCACCCTATCCTTCAGCTACCCTTTCCACCCACTTTCCCACCTTCAAAACCTCCAAAACTACTCTCGACATCCTCCTGTAGACCTCCTGTAGATCCCCTACAACCTCTTGTAGATTTTCCTGTAGGTGTCCTTTTGAAGTATGATTGCAGGAAAAACCTCTAGAAGGCCACCTAGGACCTCCTAGGACCCATCCACACCTTCCTACACCTCTGCAAACTCCAAAGTCACCCTCCATCGCCACCTAATCGCTACCACATTCACAAACAAATAAATTACATGCATGACAATTTCACCTAAAAATACATAAAAATCCAAAAAGATGTTTTTTTCTCATTTCCTTCTAGAAATAGCTTGAGTAGATGTTGTTTACTTCCTAAGTAGGTAATGGCATTCATTTTATGGTTTTTCATCTCTCTTTCTGCAAAAGTAGGATTAGTCGGTTAAGTAGGGTTTGCTAGGTTTACTTTACATTTCAGTCTTCTTTCTCTTTCTGCAAGTAGAATAGCCTCTGTAGAGTAAGCTTTCCTTTCTTTCATCACATATAAAGCTTCTTTTGGAATTCATAGAAGTTGGCTTGAGCTCCTAGTGATCTTGCACCAGCTGACCAAGTGACAGCCTGCAATAAGAACTAGTACTTGCACATACAGCACCGTCGCTTCCAAGTTTGTTATGAACTACCGCGTTGATAAAAGTACAGTAGGAAGCCCAGGAGTTGCAGCATTATTGTTACAATACTGGTGCTCACCACTTTCACTTGTCCTTGGGGTACCTTTGCATATTAGGTAATCCCATTTGGTTTGTGCAATGCTCCAACCATGTTTCGGAGAGCAGTATTGAGTACATTTTCTAAACTGGTTCATGATGCGGTGGACCCCAACAAAGTTGCCATCATCCAAAGGGTCCCACCTCCTCAAAAGGTGAGAGATGTCCGAAGTTTCCTAGGCTTAGCTAGATATTACAGAAGATTCATTAAAGATTTCAGTAAGTTAGCCTCTCCGTTGTTTGGTCTTTTAGGAAAAGATGTCGAGTTCATATGGACTGAAAACTGTCAAGAAGCCCTAGATACCTTGAAAAGCAAACTTGTGACTGCCCCAATTTTGAGAGGCCCAAACTAGGCCCTACCTTTCCACATTCACACAGATGCCTTGAATAAAGCAATAGGAGTAGCCTTGGGACAAATTGATGAAAAGTTACCTTATGCCATATACTTTATAAGTAAAAATTTGTCAAAGGCAGAGTTAAACTACACGGTAACCGAGAAGGAACTCCTAGCTGTAGTGCATTCCTTAAATAAATTCAGACATTACATCACAGGCTATCAAACCTTTTTACACACTAATAATGTTGCAATTAGGTATTTAATGAATAAACCAGATGTAAATGCTCACATTATTAGGTGGTTTCTTTTACTATAGCAGTTTGATTTAACCATTGTTGATAAGCTTGGTAAAGAAAATGTTGTTGCTGACTTTTTGTCTAGAGTAAATTTGCCTGCAGGTGAAGAAGGAATGGTGGATGATCAAATGCCAGATGAACACCTATTTGCTATCTCAGTACTCTCTCCATGGTTTGCTGATATAGCAAATTACTTGGTTTCAGCACAGTTCCCACCACACTTGTCCTCAAAAGAGAAGAGCAAGATCATGAGGAAAAGCACCCCTTTCACCTGGATTGGGGGCAATCTCTTCAAACTTGGCCCAAATCAGATCTTGAGAAGATGTGTCAGGGAGGAGGAAGTTTTTGACATTCTCTTGACCTGTCATGACGGGCCTTGTGGAGGTCATTTTGCAGCAAAGAGGACTGCCTTCAAAATATTGCAGGCAGGCTACTATTGGCCCACTCTTCATCAAGATGTGAAGAGATATACCAGCCAATGTGATCGGTGCCAAAGGATGGGGAAACCTACTCCAAAGGATGAGATGCCCATGCAACCTCAAGTGACCTTTGAGCCATTTGAGAAGTGGGGCATGGACTTTGTGGGTCCTATCAACCCTCCTTCAAAATAGAGGCAATACATCATTGTGTGCACTGATTATCTGACAAAATGGGCAAAGACAAAAGCAATCAAGGCAGCAACAGAGGAAAAAGTAGCTGAGTTTTTAAGAGAAAACATATTCTATAAGTTCGGGTATCCAAGAGAACTGGTCACAGATCAAGGCAGTCAGTTCACTTCCAATTTGATTGAAGACCTACTCACACATCATAAAATCAAGCACAAGACTTCCACCCCTTACCATCCACAAGCCAATGGGCAGGTGGAAGTCACTAATAGAGCTTTGGAAGGAATTCTGACCAAGGTAGTGAGCAACAGTAGAAAAGATTGGGCAGATAGACTAGTTGAGGCCACCTGGGCCTACAACGTAACATGGAAGACCACCACAGGGTTCACACCCTATGAACTGGTCAATGGGAAGAAGGCTTTGCTGTCAATAGAATTTGAATACAATACACTAAGGATGGCAGCTCATCTGGACCTAGACCTTAGCCATGCACAGAGGGAAAGACTACTGCAGTTCAATGGATTGGATGAACAGAGCTTGCAGGCCCTTTTCCACACAGAGGTAGTTCAGATTCAAAGGAAAATATGGCATGAAAAAAATATCAAGGAGAAGCAATTACAAGAGGGAGATTGGTCACTGCTCTATGACTCAAGTTATAAAGACTTCAAAGGCACGTTGAGGACAAGATGGTTGGGACCCTACACTATGGAAAAATGCAATGACAATGGTTCAGTTCTAATCAGAACCATTGTTGAGGAAGCCATCCCCATGCTTGTCAATGGACATAGGTTGAAAATTTACAAGAATCCCCTCTCCAAGTGAGAGTTCATTGAAGATCTGAATAAGATAGTGTTGGTAGTGGAGCAGGTCTTAGCCTCCACTCCACCCACTCATTCAAGAAGCAAAAAAAAAAAAAATGACTCAAGTGAAAACCTCCATGAGGCGCTTGAATCCCATCATTGGGTTGAAAACCTCTTTTGAGGCGGCCCAATGATGAAAAAAAAAAAAAGAGAGAGAATAACATCCCTAGGTAAAAGCCTCCCTTGGAGGCACCCAGGGTAGGCAATTAAGGTGAAAACCTCCTTGAGGCACCCTAGTTGTCTTTCAAAGAAAAAGAAGAAAAAAAACAGAAAAAAGGAAAAGAAAATTGACTTTTAATGTGCATTACAAGTTACAGGTGGACCACAAGGAGCAAGAGAAGATGCCACAAAGCCTAATTCATCTCCATGACACTCTTCTCCATTATTTCTGACCTTTCTTCCACCTCACTGTGTTTTTTCCCGAAGAATGCGTATCCTACAGGAGGCCCTGTGTTTTCTACAGGAGGCTCCCGTAGAAATCACAGAGAGCCAGAAATTGATTTTAAAAACAGTTTGAGGGGCTGGGAAGTTTCATGAAGAGCATGTAGGTCTTCCTACATCTATCCACCCTCCTGGCCATCCATCCCACACCTGCACCACCTCATCATCATCGATTTCTTTCCTTCCTGTCAAAAAACACAGAAACTAGTTTTTTAGAAAAAAAAACAAAAAAATAAAAGGAACAACACCTCCAAATCTCACCTGCAGCTTACCAAATACCTCTCCACCTCCATCAGCATCTCTAGTATCATCCTCACAGCTCCTAGCACAAAAATCAACTAAAATTTTTAAAGGGAGAAGCAACTACAGGAGCTCCTGTAGGATTTCCTGTAGCAGTTGATCCCCTTAAAATCAAGCCACAACAGCAAAAGAAGTGTGACTAGGGGATTGAAGAGGACATCTGAAGTAAGATCCAGCAAGAGGGTACCTGCACAAAGAAAAAAAGCCACACATTAGACAGCAGAGTGCATGCAGCAAAGGGAACATAGGCATGCAGCAACTGAAATATGAACATGCAATAGCAAAGGAACCAAAATGCACCATAGCACGAACATTCGACTTGCAGGTAAGTGTCTAACCCTCTCCTTTGTTGCATCTGTGTAATTGAAAAATATGCATAAGTGAGTGAGATGGTTAGGGTTGAACAAGAAAAGGTGGCTAGTTAACTGGCCATCCTCATCCAGTTGACTGCGCTCATCCAGAGATGCCACCACACGTGTGCCTAGTCAACTCACAGAAAGTCCAAAGGACAGGTAGTGGAGGGTATACAAACTCTAATGCAATGATGGGAAGTGATTGTAGGAAAGAGTCATGAAGAGCCATGATGGCAGGGCAGTGGGGACCAAAGGTCCAAATCTAGCAATGTACATTTTTGCCAGCTCACCCCATCACCAGAAATATCTCAAAGAAGACATAAGTACTCCTCCTCAAAACTTCAAAGAAGACACAGTTTTCCTCTTTTTTACTGTTCCTTCAAAATTCTTGTCTCCATCTCTATTTTGGGTGTTCAAAGGGGGTATAAGAAAAATGACAGGGGGATTCATGAGGAAGGAGCCCACAAATTCAGCTAGGATCCATGAACATCCCGAAGTAGTAGCCATTTTTACCAAAGCAAATTGGATGCCATTCTTTGAAAAATTCCGAGGGTTTGATGAAGAAGTGGCTCAGGAGTTTGCCCTTTCTTTAGTCCCTCACTCAAGGACCCATGCCACTATTACTTTGAGGGGTCTCTCCATGGAAATCACCCCAGAATTTATCATTAGGGTTACCAGCCTTCCCCTTGGATTACCTTGGAGCAAAGATGAAAAGCCAATTGGACAATCTGCCAAGAAAAACTTCTTCCAACCCAATGAACATCCTGTAGAAGACAAAAATGGCATTAGAAGAACAAGCATACCTTACCCTTGGGATGAGGTCAGTTACCAAATTATCAAGTATATTTCCTATGAAGGGAGGTATATCATAGTTTATGGCTACCATTTTAGACTTCTCCATGAGCTGAGATATGGCATGGACACTCCAACACCCCAAAAAATCAGCATACCCTATTTTCTCTTGCAGTCCCTTGTAGATTCTAGCATTAAGTTGAAGGTAGGAGGTACAGATCAGTGGGCTCACCATGGGTTGATTAAACTATTAGTGGAAGAAGCCCTCCATACCTTCACAATCCCCATAGCATGGGAAATATTCAGAAACATGATAGAAGAAGATGATATAAAGGCCCTCACATATGATCACAATCCTTCTAATAGTGAGGGGGAAGAGCAGCAAGGGGAAGAAGGGGAGGAAACTGAGGAACAAATAGAGGAGGAAGACACCAAAACAAAGAAGGAGGAAACTAAACCAGAGGAGGAAGAAACCAAAATAGAGCAAGAGGAAACAAAACCAACAGAGACAGAGAAGACAAAAGGAGAGGAAAAAGGGGTAGAAAAGACAGAAGTGTCTCCTGAGACCCTAGAAAGAGAGGCAGCAGCTACCCTCACTGCCCTCAACACCCCAATGAAACCAAAACAAAAGAGGAAGAGGCAGACATCAATGTATTTCAGGGCTCAGAAAAGCACAAGGATAAAAACAGGAAAACCACAACCATCTTCAACAGTGCCTATTATAATTGAAGATTCACCCACTGTCAAAGGGGAAGAATCTCCCTCTAAAACCCCCATCACATATGAAAGAGGAAGTCCCAGATCTTCCACCTGGAAGGAAAGAGTGCAACTACAGGACTCAAAAACAGCTCTACAGGAGGCACAAACTGTTCTACAGGAGACCCTGACAAAGCTACAGGAGACCGAGAAACTTGAGAAAAGGGTGGAAGAACAACCAAAGGGGAAGGAGGAAACAGCAAAGGCACAAGAACCTGACCCCCAACCTAGTTTGGGCTCTTACTACAATCTTCTTGGGGGGGATCATTCCACATAAATTTGCAGTCCCACTTTTCTTTGAGTTAGAGAAAGAAAGGATAAGGAGCCATACATGGATGCAAATCGCCAAATCCAACGGGGTAGAGGATATTGGCCACATGGAGAACAAGCTTAGAGAAATGGGCAGGGAGTTACGTGTTGTAAGACATAGAGAGGCAATCACAAGAACTCATTTGGAAACAGAAAACGAGTTACTAAGAAGACAGCTGCAAGAAAAGGAGACACAATTGGCATGCATGGCCAGCTGGTCTATGGAGGCACTACAGTGCAGAACACCAGCAAATTCATATGGAGTATACCTCAAAGACCAATGGCTACAGTTTCAGATCAATACTTTGGCACAGAGAGGCAAAATGCCTTTTCAGGATTACAAAGAGTTCATGGACCTATGTGACCAAATCTCTTCAGAAAACAAGGAAAAAATAGCAAAATTCCATTAATGCATAACATGGCCCTCACAGACATGAATATGTGGGACCCCAATGTTAGGCTAGGGGACCTGCAACTAATGGCCATGGCATCATGGATGAATCATGATGAGTTAAGGGCAATAGAAATAAGGAAGTTGATGATAAAGGAGCAGAATGAGCCCTTAATGATCAGAGCTAAGATATCAGATCCCATGGCTTTCATCAGCACACACCATCTACTTGCAAATAATCCCCAAAGTGCTCCTAAGTATATCAATGATCAGGCTCAGGCCATTGCACATTTTGAGGACATGGAAAGGTTACTTGGGGAAGACTGTATTCATGCTTGTATGAGGAGGTGGAACACCCTACCACACAGTCTGCAGATTAGGGAGTATCACTCCCCAACAAGGATGAAAGAAGCATTAAGGAGAGTGCCACTGTACAAGCGCTCTATGCAGAATTTGAAGGTCAATTGGATTGGCCTCAAATTGAGTCCCCCACTGCTGCTAGGCCTGCTAGAAGGTAGAAAAGAGGAAGAAGAACAACAACAGTGGGAAGAGGTGGACAGAAAGGCAGGATTCCATGAAAAAGAAGAGGACCTCACATCAGAAGCATGGGATGTCAGGGAGGCCATCAGGGCCATCAAAGATGAGGAGATGGATTGAGTTGCTCAGAGGATGAGCAACACCTTCAGTAGGGGGTGATGATGAGCCCCATAAATGGGTAATTATATGGGCTTATTTTGCGTCCTAAATTAGCTTAATCCACCATTCTCATTAGTTTATTGCATGTTTTTCAATTATATTTATGCTAATAGAGTGAGTTGGGTTGGTCATTATGCCATGGAGTCTAATGTGTGTTTAATGCAGATTTTTGGTCAATTTTGGAGATAAAGTCAAAGATTTAATGGACAATTGGCACCAATAATTTGAAGTAGACAAGCGAGAGGATTTATAGGAGGGTATCCCCCTCATTTATGACTCCCCACTTCAAATTCTCCGTCATGTAGCTCAGAGCAAAAGTAGCCACATCAATGCACCAAAGAGGCAGCCGAGCAAGTGGAGGATAACTTATGTTTATCTCAAGTTTTGGGAGCCAAGCCTCCCTGATTTTAAGGAAGAGGTTGGGAGCTTCAGTTGTATAAGTAGAGAGGCCTAGGGCCTCATTAGGTTGTTGTAAGTTAGGCAAATTTTTGAATTTTTGTTGCAGCATTGCTCTGCTCAACTTCGAGCTTACGTTTGTTGACAGTTTCATGTAATCCTATTATTATTTTGATAATGAAGATGAGATCTTGTTCGAGCTAGCACTGAGTTACCTCAGAGGGCTGAAGCTCTTGGGTTAGGGCCCAATCCAAGCAGCCAAGCTCCTCTTATTTTGTATTTATATGCTTTGTTTCAGTTTATGAATTAGTTGCTGTTAGATAAATTTCTTTCTTGGTTAAGAATAGGTTGCTTTTAGTGATTTAGAAAGTTGTTTCCATTTAAGTTTTCTGTAGCAGGTTGAATAGTGATAGAAAAAAGATACAAAAATGCCATCAATAGAGCCTTGGCCTCCTTTCCTCCCTTTGGGTCCATGAACTGAGGCCAAGACCCTCTTATTGCCACAAAAAACACATATTTGCCTTTTCCATAGGATTTCTGGTGTTGCAGTTTGTTAGAAGGTTAATGCTTTGCTGTAGATCTATTTCACCATGCTTATTTCTATCTTTGCAATAAATTTCCTTCCATGCTTTCTTTCCATGTAGCATTTTTTAGCATTTACTTTCCTAGATTAGAATTTAGACTAGCTTGATGCAAAGTTCTATTTTTTTGATGTAGCTAGTTTCCTTGCTTGCTTAATCTCATGATGTGAGTTTCAGTTCTCTTGCAACAATCCTCTTCTCACAATAAGTCAGCCAATTAGCCATCACCATTTCTCTTTGATCTATGTTCCACAGGTCACCCAAAGTCCCTCACAAATCTGCCTTAGTTTTCTGCACTTTTCTCATGAACTTTCCTCTCTTTCCTTGAACAAGTCCAACCATCTTTCTCTTTCCTGATCCTTCTTGATGAACCCTAGACACCTTAACACATCACCCTAGCCTTCAGCTACCCTTTCCACCCACTTTCCCACCTTCAAAACCTCCAAAACTGCTCTTGACATCCTCCTATAGACCTCTTGTAGACCTCCTATAGATCCCTTGTAGCCTCCTATAGATTTTCCTGTAGGTGTCTTTTTGAAGTCTGATTGCAGGAAAAGCCTCCAGAATGCCACCTGGGACCTCCTAGGACCCATCCACACCTTCCTACACCTCTGTAAAATCCAAAGTCGCCCTCCATCACCACCTAATCGCTGCTACATTCACAAACAAATAAATTACATGCATGACAATTTCACCTAAAAATACATAAAATTCCAAAAATATGTTTTTTATCATTTCGTTATAGAAATAGCTTGAGCAGATGTTGTTTACTTCCTATGTAGGTAATGGCATTCATTTTATGGTTTTTCATCTCTCTTTCTGCAAAAGTAGGATTAGTCGGTTAAGTAGGGTTTGCTAGGTTTACTTTACATTTCAATCTTCTTTCTCTTTCTGCAAGTTGAATAGCCTCTGTAGAGTAAGCTTTCCTCTCTTTCATCACATATAAAGCTTCTTCTGGAATTCATAGAAGTTGGCTTGAGCTCCTAGTGATCTTGCGCCAGCTGACCAAGTGACAGCCTGCAGTAAGAACTAATACTTGTGCATACAGCACCATCGCTTCCAAGTTTGTTACAAACTATCGGGTTGATAAAAGTAAAGTAGGAAGCCCAGGAGTTGCAGCATTATTGCTGCAATACTGGTGCTCACCAGCCATCACTATTCTCAACAAAACAAACATTTAGGTAAACAACACTCAAACTCCTCATGAATTTTGGTATGGTAAGACTCCTATTGTAAAGCACTTCAAAGTTTTTGGAAGGAAATGTTACATCACAAGGACTGATGAAAAACTTGGTAAGTTTTAACCCAGAGCAGATGAAGGTATTCTCCTTGGTTACTCTTCCCGAAGTAAAGGATATAAATGTTATAACAAAAGATTTGGGAAAATTATTGAAAGTATTGATGTTGTGGTTGATGAAACATGCAAAAATCCAAGGCAAATAAAAACTGAAGAGCATGAAGAAGATGAGGATTATCCTTCCACATCAAGTCAGACTAATTCTTAAGAAGAAACCAATGAAGCACCAGAAGAAGAAATAACGGTAGAAGAAAAGACTCCATCCAGGTATGTTCAGAAAAATCATCCAGAAACTCAAATTTTGGGACCGAAAGAGGTAGGTGTGTAGACAAGAAGAACTATTTCAGAAGCTTCAAGCTATCTAGCATTGCTATCCTCCATCGAACCTCAAAATATAAGTGAAGCATGCAAAGATGAATGTTGGGTCAAAGCCATGAATAAAGAACTTGATCAAATTGAAAAGAATAATACTTGGGAATTAGTTCCTAGACGTCATGATAAGAATGTCATAGGAACTAAATGGATATTCAAAAACAAGCCGAATTAAAATGGAGAAGTGATTAGAAACAAGGCCAGACTTGTTTGTAAAGGATATGCTCAATAATAAGGTATAGATTTTCAAGAAACTTTTGCTCCTGTTGCTAGACTTGAAGCTATAAGAATGTTCCTTGCTCTCTCTAGTTTTCAGAAATTCAAAATATACCAAATGGATGTAAAATTTGCCTTTCTGAATGGAGAATTAGAAGAAGAAGTCTATATTGAGCAACCAAATGGGTTCATTCTTGGAAATGATGCAAAACTTGTATGCAGACTCAGAAAAGCTCTCTATGGTCTAAAAAAAGCTCCAAGGACCTGGTACTACTGTCTTGACAAATATCTCCATCAACAAGGTTTTTCAAAAGGGTCAGCTGATAGCAATCTATATACAAAGATTGACAATAATAAATTGCTAATACTTGTTGTGTATGTTGATGATATCATTTTTGGTAGCAATGAAGAAGCCATGAGTCGGAATTTTGCTTCGGTAATGCAGTAAGAATTTGAAATGTCCCTGCTTGGTGAGCTTACATATTTTCTTGGTCTACAAGTTCAACAACATAAAGATGGCATTTTTCTATCACAAACCAAATATCTCAAACAGATCTTGAAAAAGTATGGCATGGAATATTCTAAACCAGTATGTACCCCAATGGTAACAGGATGCAATCTCAACTCAAATGATGAATCAGCAGCAGTACATCAACCAACCTACAGATCCATGATTGGCAGTCTACTTTATCTAACAGGTACCCGACTGGACATCATGCATGCAATGGGAATAGTTGGCAGATTCCAAGAAAATCCAAAGGAATCACATCTTCAAGTAGTGAAAAAGATTTTCAAATATCTTCAAGGAACACAGAATTTCGGTTTATGGTATCCTAGAGATACAGATCTTACACTTCATGCATATACAGATGCAGATTGGGCAGGAAGTGTTGATGACAGAAAAAGCACTAGTGGTGGTGTATTCTATATGGGTTCCAGATTAGTGGCTTGGTTTAGCAAGAAACAAAGTTCCATTGCATTATCTACAGTTGAAGAAGAATATGTGGCTGCTGCATCTTGTTACACACAACTCCTTTGGATGATGCAAACATTGCAAGACATTCAGATCACATGTACTCCACCCATCTCCATTCTATGTGATAATACAAGTGCCATAAGTATTTCAAAGAATACAGTCATGCATTCCAAGACCAAGCACATACCCATCAAATATCATTTTCTACGTGAACAAGTGCTTGAACAAAAGGTCAAATTGGAGTATGTTTCCTCCAAAGAATAGGTTGCTGATATATTCACCAAACCACTGCCTAGAGAGACATTTGAATATCTCAGACAGAAGCTAGGAGTAGTTGATGCATCATCCTACTGTTAAAACTTATTTGTTTTATAGAAAATTGGTTATACGTGAGTTCCCTGAAGCGTAGTCATGTACATATGCTGCTTTCTGTGGTTACAGTCACATATATGTTGATTTGAAGAAAAGAAGTGGGCCAGATCCATGATGAAAGGAGTCTGATATGGGTCTGACAGTGATCATCTAGCACAAGTTCAGGGGGAGCATATACTTCTAATAATGCATTATTGGCATTATCTTAGAAGATCTTGGTATGAATTCACACAGTTGTTTTTTATTCAGGTGGAACAGGTTCAGGGGGAGAACATGGTTGCTAGTCTGGATGCTGATCGACAGATGCTGCTAGTTGTTGATGATTATCATGGTCTTGTTTTAGATATTTGGTCTCTGTTATATATGTCATGTATTTTTTTTAATGTAAAGGTCATGAAACAACCTATTTTGTTACCCCACTATGCATGGGATGGATGATGTAATGTTCTTGTTTTGACATGTATAAACAATTGGTATATCCCCACTTAGTTGGGTGGATGAGTCAAACTTGGTATATCCACACTTAGTTGGGAGATGGATGTATGTATGAGTCATTGGTGATAGGAATGTCATTTATGATAGAGTCATGTTCTTCTTTTAGAACATCTTTTTGCAAACCTTGCTTATATTCAGGGCGAGCATGGAGCGCAATCAGCACACTTCAGCATATCAGAGACTTCAACATGAACTTAGGGGGAGCATAACCCTTTTCCCTTGATGACAAAGGGGGAGAGTGACTTGGGGTTGCCATCAAGTCCAAATGGGGAGATTGTTGGCATTATGACATAGATTTGGCACTATGACATAGTGTGTTGTCCTTGATGGAAACTCACTCAGATGACAAATCACAGTTCAGACCTACAGAATGAAGAAAGAGAGGTATACGTAGGTTCCCTATTGACCAAGCCGCATGTACACACGGGTTAGCAGACCAAAAGGCACATATAACGTACACATGCACTTTCACAGAAGGAAATGCGCGTACATGTTGGGAAACTAAATTTTGGTCCGTGGTATTTAGTCCATGGTTTTTTTATCCATGGTATTGGTCCAAGGTATTGGTCCTAAGTGGTTTTGGTCCATGGTATTGAGCAAGGCCTAAGACTATAAAAGGAGGAGAAGATCATTAGGCAAAGGCACTCAAGCATTGAACATCTAATGAAGAGCAAGATCTAATATACAGGTTATTGGGTTATGGTGCATAGCTGGATCTGAACCAAGGATGAACCTTAGCGCTTGATGAAGGATAAGATCTAATGATGGGTCAAGATCTTAAGGCTTGAAGTGAAGTATCTTTATGTTGTTTTTATCATTTATCTATATAATTGGCATGTTGTAATCTATAAATATGATGATCTGGGTATAACTGAAGTCTGAATTGTTGTAAAGTTTAAATCATCATTTACAAATCTGTACGCAGGTTCTCTTTAGAAAATGCACGTATACACACTGGTTCTACATATCAATACAACGTATACGCAGGTTCACCTTGAGAAAAGTGTGTATACACGCAGGTTCGATAAAAGGAAGTAGCATATATCTCACAAAATATATTTTATCTACTTCTGTTTGCTGTTGTAGTGTTCTGGGTTCTGGCTTTGGTTTTTGATCTAAAAATCACTTGAGAGTGATCGCAGTTAATTAATTAATGAAGGTATTACGGACTCATGTGCTAGTATGTGTGTCTATTATCTTAGGCAATGGATCGATAAGATTGCAAAATAAACAGACACTGGAAAACAGTAAGAGAAACACAGCAAGCAAAATGCAAAACAAAACAATTTAATAAGGAGTTCACCCTATCCTCTAGGGCTACGTCTCCGGTCCAGATTTTAGTGGTGGCCTTCTTTTATTGTGTCTTTAAGCATAGTTTTACAATGAGGAGATCAATTTGAGTCTCCTGGAATAGATGATGCTTAGTAGGGTGGTTCTTGGATTCTCCAAGACACTAGAGTGCACAGACTCCCCCTTGCCAAGTCTCGACCTCAACTGGTCTTAGTGGGATGAGTCCAATTTGGTACTCATTTCCCCGACAGATATCCTCATAGGGATTGCTTGAACCTCTCAAGCTTGGTTCTGTCTGCTTAATGATGCCTTAGCTCTGTAGGTCAACTCGGCTCTCTATTCTCTGCTTCGCTTTCTGTTTTCTCTATCTCACTGTTTTCTTCTTCCTTTTTTTTCTTGTCCCCTATTCTTTGTCTATTCATGGCTTAAAGCCAGTCCATCCCTTGACTGTTCGCTTCCTCTTCCACCTCTTCGGATCGCCTGCTGCTGTCCACTTAGAATTCCCTGCCTCTGCGTCATCGCCACTGTGTAACGTCTCATAGGGAGGTGGCCACTTGTCCCTTCACGAACTATTCTCTGTCTATTCATGTCTTAAAGCCAGTCCATCCCTTGACTGTTCACTTCCTCTTCTACCTCTTCGGATCTCCTGCTGCTGTCTGCTTAGAATTCCCTACCTCTACGTCATCACCACTGTGTAACGTCTCACAGGGAGGTGGCCACTTGTCCCTTCATGAACGGTTCGGTATTTCTGTTACCTTGTGAAATGATTCATCCACTAGGTCAGTGGTCGAATCTAACTTCAAACCTTATGCACTGTAGATTATTTTCTCCTTCCGAATCCAGTTTCTCATCGGGCGCAATCTCCATCGTTAGATCTAGGGCCTCCAAATCCTACGATTATCACTCTTATCACGCGGTTGACTTGTTTGGACATTAGCCCGTGATGAGAGAGGTTTTCTCTCTCATCCGCCGAACACGCGTCGTCCAATGTATGGAATCGCTCATTCTCTTGACAAACCCGCTTACCACCCGAAACGCCTCCAATATTCTGCCAGTTTTGGAGCGCGGGACCCGCCTTCGGTTTTTAATGCTTTTCCCATGATTCTCTGGCTTCCCTTGTGACCGTGCACTCGGGGGTTTTCCTTCTCAAGGGGTTTTGCCCAGCGAAATCGTGCAATCAGAAACAACCTTTGTTTTCTGATCTGAGCTTCCTAACTACTAGTTTTCCGCCACTACGCGGTCTCCATGGGCCTTGGTCAGCGCGCTTTGACCGAGGTCCTCGCCATTCCATGCTGGCTACAGACTGCCACTGTCTTGAGGTCTTTCCTCATAGCTCATTGTTTACATGTTTTTAAAGTCTGTCATGATTTGATACAGTCATAGAACTCGGATAATTTTCATGGATCTAATTCGGATCACGGCCTTCCCACTAGAAAAGCTTTTGGACCACCAAAAGTTAGTTTTCAAGCATCGACTAAGTGAAGGTACAATTGTCAAACTTGTCCAATCTCTATCCATTTTGCACTGCTTGGCTTTGAACCCTTGAGCCCAACTCTGAGGTACTCAACATCTCCCCTGTGTGTCATCCTCACCTTCCTATCCAGAACTGTGTCTTCCTGCAATTCATTAAGATATTCAAGTAGCAGGTCATCAATAGAAGGCAATTGAATCTGCTCTTCAGGATCCTCAATTAGTGAAGGTTCAAATAATCTCAAGCTATCTGCATTTACGACTAAGTAGATGTGCATGTAAGCTGGTAGATCAAGGGGAAAAGCATTCTCACCAATTTTCTCAAGTATCTTGAAAGGTCCTTGCCGATATACAGCCAGAATTGATCAGCAACTTGGAAACTATGCTCCATCTGATGCTTGTCATGCCTTGCCTTGTATTTGGCCTAGCTCTTTTCCAGTTGTTCCTGTACTGCCTGGTGGATCTCTTGGATTTGTTCAATGAACCTAGTTGCCCTGTCCACATTGCTATGTCCCTCAACTGTTGTGTCCTTACCAAAGACAAAATCCAAGGGTGACCTGGGTGTAAAACCAAAATAGGTCTGAAAAGGAGATCTTTGTGTAGAAGAATGTTTGGCTTTGTTGTAAGCATGTTGCACATAACACAAATGTTCATCCCAAAGCTTAGGATGCTTACTGCAATATCCTCTGAGTAACTGGATCACTGTCCTGTTGACTACTTCTGTCTAGCCATCGGTTTGTGGATGGAAAGTTGTGCTTTTCTTCAATTTCATGTCCATCAGTTCCCACATACTCGACCAAAACGTTCCCACAAATTGGGTGTCTCGATCAGATATAATGGAAGTGGGTAATCCAAAATGAACCCATACATGTTGAAAGAACAATTTTGCAGTTTGTTCAGTTGTAATCTGTTTATTACAAGGTATCAAAATACACATTTTGTTGAGCCTATCCACAACAACATACAGATAATCATGACCTTTCCTAGATTTGGACAGTCCTCCAACAAAATGCATGGAAACACTTTCCCAAGGATGAGAAGGAACTGGCAATGGAGTGTACAAGCCTATTTTTCTATTGCTGGGCTTGCTTTTAGCACACATAGTACACCCTCTTACATATCTAGAAACTGTCTCATTAATTTTTGGCCAATAACAAAACCTCTACAGCTGTGCAACTGTTTTACTTACCCCAAAGTGACCTGATATTAGAGAAGTGTGTGCTTCTCGAATTATCTTTACTCTTTCAGTTTTTGGAATGCATAGCTTCCCACAATGATATAGGAGTCGATCCTTAATATGATAATTCAATTCTTCTACTCATTTGCCTTGACTTAAAGTTGCGTATACATATTTAAAGTCTATATCTTGAGCATATTGTTCAATGTAGCTCTCATGTAACACAGAATTATGCTTAACTATAGTAGATGCATTTATAATGGGTCTAGATAACATATCTGCAACTTTATTGTGTATGCCCTTTTTATATTTGATGACTAAATGAAACTGTTGTAGAAAACCCATCCATCTATAGTGTCTTGATTGCTGCAACTTAGTTTGGGAGTGTAGATATTGAAGTGGTTGATGATCAGTATGTATTACTGTCTCTTTGCCCATTAAGTAATGTTTCCACTTTTTCACACTCTGTACTAATGCATACAATTCTTTATCATATGTTGGATAGTTAACTACTACAGAATTAAATGTCTCAGAATGATAACATATGGGTTTACCGTGTTGTATCAACACTGCTCCCATGGCATAGTCACTGGCATCTGTTTGGATTTCAAATGATCTTTGAAGCTCAGGCAGTGCTAGTACTGGTGCTGTACTAATCTTTTCTTTCAAGGTGTCGAAGGCTTTCTGCGGTTTGCCTCCCCACTGAAACACCTTGTTCAATCCTGTTAAAGCATGTAAGAGAGCTGCAATTAAGGAAAAGTTAGAAATGAAATTTCTCCAATATTGTGCTACTCCTAAGAAGCTCCTAACTTTTGTAGCAGATTTGGGTTTAGGCCAGTTTACAATGACTGCCACCTTAGAGGGATCTATCTTCAATTCACCACCCCCTACTATATGTCTCGAATAATTCAAAGATGTTTTGCCAAATTCAAATTTTGAGAGTTTAACAGAAAGTTTTTCTCTTTTCAAAACATCGAGTGTCTACTTAACATGCTTTAAATGTTCTTCCCATGTTTCGCTAAATATCAGAATTTCATCCAGATATACAATAACAAAATCATCAAGAAAAGGTCTAAGAAAATCATTCATTATTCTCATGAAAGTAGCAGGAGCATTAGTTAAGCCAAAACGCATAAACAACCACTCATACAATCCCTGCTTTGTTTTGAAAGCAGTCTTCCATGCATCTTGTTCTGCAACTCTGACCTGATGATATCCACTATGCAAGTCTAACTTGGAAAAATAAATAGCTTCTTTCAATTGATCCAATAGATCATCTATGCGAGGAAGGGGATAACGATTTTTGATTGTGATGTTATTCAGTGCTCGATAATCAATGCACATTCTCCACGAGGCATCTTTCTTTCTCACCAAAACGATTGGAGATCCACATGGTGATGTGCTAGGTCTGATGAACCCCTTCTCGAGCAACTCCTGCACCTACTTCTTGATTTCTGCGTTCTCTAAAGCAGACAACCTTTTATACCTGTGGCTGCAATGGTTGTTTCATCTCCTGAGTCTGATCCCAAATCTTTCTGAATAGCTACAGCAGTCTTCTTCTTCTTGCCCTCAAACTTCTTAGGTCTCAGCTCCGGATGCAGAATCCAACAGTGCTCATCATCATGCCCATCCTTCTTACAGTGAGTGCATGAAGACTTTCTCTTCTGTGCAATATTGGCCTTCCTTGCTTTCCATTTCTGTTTTATTTTCTCCTTATTCTTGCTTGCAGTGGGTTGGGATGATCCCCCAACTTCTGGGTTTCCATTCTTTCCTCTAGCTTCTAGATGTGTAGCTTGAACAGATACCTCATCTATACTAGTGGGATTAAACATGAGGATAGTGTGCCTCATGTACCTGCGTAGACCATTGATGTACTTCAACAGAGTCTCAGGTGAGTCTAATGAGATTCCTAGAATCAATGCTCTCTTCCTAAATTCTTGGGTGTACCCTTGTACACTTTGCCCTTTCAATTGTCGAAAAGTTTGCCAGCTCATCATGGCTTGCTGCATGTAGGCTAGTGGATAGAACTGCTTTTTGATTGCAGAAACAAATTCACCCCAGAAAGAAAGAGTCTTACCATGTCTCTTTATGTCAGCTTGGGTCCTACCTTCCCACCAAACCAAGGCAGTGCCTCCAAGGCATAGGCTGGCCAGCTGAATCTTTCTCTTATCTGAATCGATACTCTGCACTCTACAATAAACATCAATTTGTCTAATCCAATTGTCCAGCTTTTCTGCATTCAACTCTCCATCATATATTGGTAAATCAAATTTAACATCTAGTTTAATCAAAGATGTCTTCTTTTTATGTTCAGGGCTATTAGGAGGTGTGAGAAAGCTTTCTTCTTTCCCCTTGCCTTTTGAGTGGTCATGGAGGAAAGACTCTTCTTCTCTTTTATCTTGTTTAGAGCCTGATGAGTCTTCATCCTTATGTTTTCTAAAATCCTTATACATTTCCTCTACCATGGACCTTATGGCCAGGAAACTATCTATAAATTGAGGGTCTGGCCCCACAGAACCTTCCTCTGACATTGTCTTCTAAGGATAGACTCTTCCAATCTCAGGATTAGTTTCGACCAACTCTCCTTTTCCTAATTTGAGCTTTGATCTAGTTAGAATTCAACAGCTAAATCCAGCACAAGCTTGTCTAACCTTAATAGCCCTAAGCTCTTATACCACTTGATCTGAAAATCACTTGAGAGTGATCTCAGTTAATTAATTAATGAAGGTATTATAGACTCATGTGCTAGTGTGTGTGTCTATTATCTTAGGCAACGAATCCATAAGATTGCAAAATAAACAGATATTGGAAAACAGTAAGATAAACACAGCAAGCAAAATGCAAAACACAACAATTTAATAAGGAGTTCACCCTCTCCTTTAGGGCTACGTCTCAGGTCCAGCTTTCAGTGGTGGCCTTCTTTTATTATGTCTTTAAGCTGAGTTTTACAATGAGGAGCTCAATTTGAGTCTCCTGGAATAGATGATGCTTAGTAGGGTGGTTCTTAGATTCCCCAAGCCACTAGAGTGCACAGACTCCCCCTTACCAAGTCTTGACCTCAACTGGCCTTAATGGGATGAGTCCAATTTGGTACTCAGTTCCCTGACAGATATCCTCACTGGGATTGCTTAAACCTCTCAAACCTGGTTCTATCTGCTTGATGTTGCCTTAGCTCTGTAGGTCAGCTCGGCTCTCTGTTCTCTACTTCACTTTTTGTTTTCTCTGTCTCACTATTTCCTTCTTCCTTTTTTTTCTTGTCCCCTGTTCTTTGTCTATTCATGGCTTAAAGCTAGTCCATCCCTTGATTGTTCGCTTCCTCTTCCACCTCTTTAGATCGCCTACTGCTGTCCGCTTGGAATTCCCTGCCTCTGCATCATCGCCACTGTGTAACGTCTCACAGGGAGGTGGCCACTTGTCCCTTCATGAACTGAGTGCCAGCTCTTCCTCAAACAGTTTGGTATTTCGGTTACCTTGTGAAATGATTCATCCGCCAAGTCAGCGGTCGAATCGGACTTCAAATCTTATATGTTGTAACTTATTTTCTCCTTTCGAATTTGGTTTCCCATCGGGTGCAATCTCCATCATTAGATCTGGGGCCTCCAGATCCTACGGTTATCACTCTTATCGCGCGGTTGACTTCTTCGGATATTAGCCCAGGATGAGAGCGGTTTTCTCTCTCATCTGCCGAACATGCATCGTCCAATGTATGGAATCACTCGTTCTCCTGACAAACCTGCTTACCGCTCGAAACGCCTTTGATATTCTGCTGGTTTTGGAGTGTGTGACCTGCCTTCAGTTTTTAATGCTTTTCCCACGGTTCTCCAACTTCTCTTGTGACTGTGCGCTCGGGGCTTTTCCTTCTCGAGGGGTTTTTCCCAGCTTTGCGCTAATCGTGCATCAGAAACGGCCTCTGTTTTCTAATCTAAGCTTCCTAACTGCTAGTTTTGTGCCACTGCACGGTTTCCATGGGCTTTGATCAGGCGCTTTGACCGAGGTCCTCGTCGTTCCGTGCTGGCTACAGACTGCCATTGTCCAAAGGTCTTTCCTGATAGCTCATTGTTCAAAATTTTTTGAAGTCTGTCATGATTTGATACAGTCATAGAACTCGGATAATTTTCATGGATCCAATTTGGATCAGTCTTGGTTGCTGTATTTTGGTTTTCTAAAGATCTGATTGAAGGGTTGTCAAAGTGATTGGTTGATTCAGTTTTGGTTGGTGAAAAAGGAGATTGGTTAATGCAGATATATTTGATGATTGAATGATGCTATTGATGGATCCAGTATGAAAATTTATGAAACGTTGTCCCTGGAATAAAAGAGAAGGTTGTAGCCTTCTGTAGGTTGGCACCTACGTACTAGTAAACATATCAGCTAGTACAAGAGCTAGGGGGTTGTAGCTCCCTTCCAGGAGAAGCTGGAGAACAAGAGAAGTTTGTAGCCTTCTGCAGGTAGAAGCCTGCATACTGGTATAAGACTACACCAGTACAAAAATTGTAAAAAGAAGTTTCTAATTTAAAAAGAAGATAGAGACAATTGTAGCAGATGGTTTTCACCCACATTGGGTTTCCACCTTATATCTTGTGTTCTTGTGTGTGACTGTCTGCTCTGTTTTTTACTGCACCTGGTTACTATTTATATTGTTCTGATGCATTGATTAAAGATCAACATATGAAGAATTAACTAAATCTTAAGTTTGCAGGATATATGCTAGTTGCCTTAAACACAGTTGTGTATACACGCAAGTTGCATTAATTGAAGTAGCGTATATGAATATGATTATGGAAATGAAAAATAATTGACTTGCTAATACTGATTCACCTCCCCCTCCCCCTCTCAGTATTATTTCCAACACTTCATACCAGTGAAGTCGACGAATTCAGCTAGTGAGGTAGCATAGGTCTTCATTAGGGAGATAGTGAGGTTACATGGTATTCCTAAGAATATTGTGTCAGACATAGATGTCAAGTTCACTTCTAGGTTTTAGAAAGAGTCATTTTTAAGTTTGGGTATAGAGTTGGCCTTCAGTAGAAATTATCATTCACAGACATATGGATGGAGAGAGAGGGTCAACAGGATTCTTAAGGACATGTTGAGAATTTATGTTATGCATCAGCAATAAAAGTGGGAAGAGTATCTTCCACTTGTGGAGTTTTCATATAACAATGGGTATCAGGAATCTTTGAAGATGAGTCTATTTGAGACACTTTATGGGTAGAGATGTAATACTCCTATTAGTTGGAGTGATCTAGTGAACATGGTATTGATTGGACCGAACATGTTGGCAGAGATGGAACAAGAAATCTAGGTAATCAAGAAGACTTTAAACATAGCACATGACAGGCAGAATAGATATGCAGATCACTGCAGGGTGTTTAAATATTTTAAGGTTGGGGAAAAGGTGTACTTGAGAATCGAGCCCAAGAAGGTCTCCTTGAGGATTGGATCATGTGTCAAGTTGGCACCTTGGTATTGCAGGCCTTTGGAGATTATTGAGAGGATTATACCAATAGCCTATCGACATTCACTACCTCTGACAATGAAATTCCACGATGTTTTCCATGTGGAATTGCTTAATAAGTATGTGAAAGATGTTGCTCATGTGATTGACTAGTCTCGATTACAGGTGGAACCAAAAGGATAATTCCAACTGGAACCTCAATGCATTTTGTAGCAAAAGATGCTCATGCTCCGAAATCAAGCAATCGAGCAAGTTAAATTGAAGTGGAAGCACTTTGGGCCTAATGAAGTGACATGGGAGATTCATGATTAAATGTGATCTATGTATCCTTCTCTATTTTCTGGTTGAGCGGATGTGATTTGATATATTTTTTGATGTTGTGTTTTGGTTATGTCTATGTATATGAATATGTACGTTGTAAATACAACATCGAGCTATGTTATAAAGGTTCAATAAGCGGTATGGTGTTCATGACTATGTTGGTTATGTTTTAGCAGATGGATTTGATGTAAATGTTGTATCGAGTTGTGTTATAAAGCCCCATAGGAAACATCTGTTTTCTAGTTTACAAGTGTCATTGAACACTGGTGACGGTGTTCCCCTAAGGGAGAGGGGTTTGTAACAACCCCTGGTTGATTTCCTATTTAAATAAATAAAATAATGCCCAAGATCACGGGACACATATTCCAAGTTGAATGTTGGGAAAATCATAGTGATGGGGATCACTTATGATTAATAAATGGCTATGGAAATTGGCAAAGGGCATTAATTCACATTTATTCATGAAAATAAAGGAAAACTGGAGAAAAGGAAGATGAAATGTCACATAATTACATGTGAGGAAAATTGAAGGAAAAATAGGGGAAAATGAAGAAAATAGAGGTCTCAATGATAAAAAATATTATGAGGATCGGTTCATATAATTTTTCAGTCTAGCTTTTGGCTAGTTAGATTTTGTCAGTCTAGCTTTTAACCGGTTAGATTTTGTCAATTAATTTTTTGGAGCCCTCTCTTTATTCTCTCTCTCTCTCATATGTTTGCACGCTTCAAGAAATCTTGGAGCATCATTGGAGCACTCTAGTTTTCATTGGATTTGGAAAAGAAGGCAAAGGAAAAGTTGGAAAGCACAAGGGGACAATGATATCACAAGCTTTCTCTTTTCCTATTCCAGTTATTCTATTCACATATTTACCTAATTTGGCCAAATCCTAGAGGATTAAGTGTCTAACAATAATTAATTAAATTTGTCTTGCCTTTCAATATCTTATATGGTGTCTTCTTTTTGTTAAGTTGGAGTTGTGATCTATTGAGGATGTAAATTGTTGCAACCATTACTTATTTCCGAAACTTATCTAGGATTTTGGCTTCTAACAACATTGTTCTCATTGTTTCTTATACTAATGTGTTCTTTCTTTATATGAATCCATTATGTTGGGGAGTTATTGCAACTGAAAGTTGTCTCTTGATTCCATACTTCTCATAGAATTCATTAAAATCATTTGAGGTAAATACATATCCTCTATTTGATCAAGCGTTGGATTCTTAGATCACTTTCATTTTCATCTAAGGATTTGAATGGTTTGAAAGTATCTAGTATCTCTGATTTTTCTTTAAGAAATGAAACCCAACCCACTCTAGTATTATCATTAATAAACAACATGCAATACCTCTCACCTTGCAGGATTGGTGTACAGACCTTTGTGTTAGAACCCCCATTTTCTTCGAATAACCTAAGCTTATTGGATGTAAACAAAGTATCTAAAATCCATCCAACAAAGAATATCTAACATGCCATTTTGAGGAAGGAAATTTGAATTTCAAGTTCTTTATAAAACCTTTGTAAGGCTTAGACTACAAACAATATTCATTAATATTTATAAACATTCCAAGTATGTGGATCCCTTCATGCCTCTCAACACGTAAATCCTCCCATAGATCCTACCATCACCCAACACTATAATTAGTTAAATTCCTAATTTTGTATGCTATGATGATTTAAATTTATGTGCATCTAAGTGCATAAACCATATTATTTTCCTTGAAAGAAAAAATGTTTCCATGTGACACCATACATAGTGAAAAGGACTTGGAAGAGAAGAAGGTTAATAAGTTGCATATCCTTCATGATATAAACTACATCCACTCTCAAAATGTTACGTGGAAGCCACGTCAAGGCCATGAGATAATGATATCACATTAGTTGGCCATTAAGTGGAAATCAGAGGATACTACATTTTAGTCGGGCCCATGTCATAAAACCTTGTAAGTAAAGTCAAAATATAGGGAAAAATTCATAATCTTCATGAAGAAAAGAGAGAGAGCTACAACCAATAGAATTTCAATGAGGCCATTGTTCAAATATTTGAGATTTCATCAAACTACATTCTAACTACAACCATTAAAATTTAGAGGAAACCATCTTTTGTGCTTTAGATCCTCATACCACATAGAAAAAAATAATAGAAATTCCTTCTATTGTTGTGCAACATATCTATCCCCCAACCCCCAAATCCCTTCTGTGTTCCCCTTATTACTTGAATATTGAAAGGGAAACATTCAACTACCTAGCATATGAGTGCCATGTGGAGCTTAGAGATCATTCGATGTGTCCTAATGACTCATATTTTTTTACATATCTATATGGCAAGATATGACTACCATGACTTTCCATGTTATCATTAACATTTATGTCATATATGTCAAGTAAGGGTAGGTCGAGTGGTTAGGATAGGATGTTAATTTCCTCCCTACCCAAGTTCGATTCTTGGAAGTGACATGTTAATATTGTTGTGATGAGGCTATAGGAATAGGCGACCTCGGGGACTTTACTCTGTTCATTGTTGATACAAGACATCTCAATTTTTTCTAAGTCATATATTCCTCATATATTCAGCTTGCAGGGATTTGGATATGCTCTTGGTGTTGTAGTGGCAGTCAAAAGGTTTGATCTTGGGCCTCGCCCAAATTACTCGAATGAGTTACTGATTCACCGTGCTGAAAAAAATAGATATCATATATGATGTGACATAATATGGGTGAATCTCCATGAGGAAAGATATTATCTATTCAAGCAGAGATTAAGACTTACACAAACCATTGGCTTACCCCTTAAAATGTACCCATGAACTCGGATATAAAATATTATACAATGTAATTGAGTTAATGATTGTGTCCATAAATTTATTTTTATAATTTGTTAGGTCCTTCATTTCGGGGGATAGATTTTTTGACACATTTTGACCAAGTCTGATCGAAGCACAATTGCGGTGGAAAAAACTGAGGAAAAGAGAGGAAATCTGCCAAGATCTGTCAGACACTGAAGTTGGAAAGCGAAAAATATGGGAGCATGCAAGTGCAACCGTGTCACAAAGGATGTCAAGGAGAGATAGACTAGTTGCATCCCAGTCATAAAATATACCAAGGAGGAAAGCACGTGGCATTCAAGGAAAAAACTAGTAGTTCATGCGAGTTAAGTTTATAAAATCCAAAGGAGAAGACAAAAAGAAAAATGTGAAACCCAGATACTGATATTTTGTTGTTGTCTCTATTGGACTTGGTTTTTCTCTTAGCTTATTTTTTTATTAGCTAAATTGTATGATGAATCTTCTGATCCTACCTAAAGGGTCATGGTGCCAGAATGTAATGATGACTTAAGTTTAATGGAAAGAGTTGCGGGACTGCTCTATGTTTTGAATGTGTTGGTTTGCATGGCCCTCTTTAAAATTTTCTTATGCATGAATGTAACCGTTATTTATTTCTTTGGATATGTTGTTGCTTCATATTTTGTGTTGGTTACTTGTCAGATGATATGATTTCCTAGAATATTCGTGAATAGTAATCATTGTGCAACCCTCCTTGATGTCTGGTTCTAGTCCCTATCCTAGTAAGGTTATGACACACCTCAGGTGAGATGCCTTACTTCTTTTGAGTAAGGTGAAAATTTTGATGTTGTGCTAGACTACAACAGACCCTTTGTTGGCCCCTTCTTATGAACCCAAGGTCTCTATCTGTTACAATCTTTCGCCAACAAATGGTTCCATTGTTGGGACCTGAAATTTATTAAAGGGACCTGGAACCTGGTTTTGAGGATTTTCAAGAAGGATCTTCAAGATTGGTGGCATGAGAAAGTGGAGTGATTTATTTCTCAGCAAGTGTAGCTCTGTCACAAGAGTGTGAATCAAGTAATGGAAGAATTTTTGTATGTGGAGCCCGCAAACAATAAGTATGATATATTCTGGTGTAAGTTCCTAGAATATCTTAACAATTGGTTGTGAAGGTTGTAGATAAAAGAAAGGACTGAAAGTCAGAGTAGATCTCCACATACCTAGACTCATGTTGACCTAGATGAGTTACATCGGATCGATACAGACCTAACTTGGGCCATCGATTTTTGGGTACACGTGATCCAGATTTAAACAGGAACGCAACATATTACAAAGATAACCATAAATATAGAGATGAGATAGCCATAAATATAGAGATGCAGCAGAAATAATACTTCATTTCATTACTGTAAAATACTAAAATATGCTTACAAACAGAAATGGAAATAAACCAGCTAGGGCGATGGTAGCTTATCTCTGAGAAGAGATGTGGCAACTACATGCCTCTGAACTGTGTTACAATGAGGCTCGAAGGCCTATTTATTGTTGAGAAACAATGGAAAACCCTTAACATCCCAAAACCTAACCCTAGAAGATGAAACGCCAAATTGTGGGCCCCGTTTGGGTAAATTGGTACATCAATTTCCCAGGGTCGTAACTTTGGCACCCGATCTCTGTTTGACACGTACAATAGCTTGTTAGAAAGATCTATCCGAGAACTATAACTTTGGGAAGAGAAACATCGGTCCATGGACCCATGTTGCTCCCAGATTTCCCAAAAAACGTTGTTTAGGGCCTCAAAACGGCTCCAGAAGTTCAGGACCCGAAAAACTGCTAAAAATAGTAAATTATGCTACAATTACAGAAACTGAAAAACTGAAAGAGACAGTCGTGGGGGTCCAAATGGGATAGGTGGGTGGCCACCAACATCCACCTGGATCATTCCTCCCCCCTTAGGAAGAAATGGTCCCCATTGCGTTGAGTTCCTCCATCTGTTGAACTTGGTCCCTGATGAGTTGTTCTGTAATATTGGATGTGTCCAGTAATGGTGGGAAGCATGGTCGAGGGCGGTACACATTGAACACTTGATGTAGGTGAAGGAATGGTGTAATGCTGTGCTCCAAAGCATCATTTCCCATAGCTTTAGGAATGGTGTAAGGACCATGTCAGCGTGGTCGGAGCTTTTGAAGGGCTCTTTAAGGTGTTCTTTCTGCAAATGCAACCAGACTTTACTGCCCACCTGAAGCTTGTGTGGTACCCCTGTGGGTGAGGAGAAGTTGTTCCTGTGTTCTGTCGTGACCTTATTCCTTTGCTGCTCTTGCTGCGGGGAGGAACCCTTCATGGGGGTCATGGATGTGGTGACGATCTTCCCCTTACTTTGGGAGTGAATCAGACAGAAAATGAATTTCCTAGTCTGGGAGATGAGCTTGCTACCTTTCTTAGTAGATATCAAAGATATGGAGGTAGGTGGGGCTACCTCCGGTATCCTGTATAATGAAGTATCCAAAGAAATAATGACAGCACGAGGCCTTTACTCATACACAGCATGTCGCCTCCACAAGTATGGCTGGCCTAATAGTACATCACAAACATCTAGAGGTGTAGCATCACACAATACCTGATCTGTGAAGGGTTTGATGTTGTAGGGAAGGAGACACTGTTGGCGAACTTTGAGATCTCATCCTTCATGAAGCCACCCGATATTGTACGGTTGCGGGTGTGGTGTAGTCAGTAGGCCCAACCGCTTCACGACCTTTACTGAAATGAGGTTCTTTTGGCTGCCATTGTCGACAATGAATTGCAGTGGCGAACCTTTCACCCACATCTGTGAGTGGAAAAGAGGCTCCCCCTCCTCTGGATCTTCGGGCTCATTCTTCTGAATCTTGGTGGTGGCAACAGTGATGTTGGGCTCCGCATCAATGATCTGCTTCCCTTTGCCATTCCCCTTGTCGGGTTCTGACTCAAGGTTAGAACATGCATCTGATTTTGAAGCCTTCAACTCGGCCACCAGCGACTACTTGGTCTGATACTCACTTGTGTTATGAGTGGGACTCTTGTGGAACTCACACCACTTTCCTGTCACCCCGCCTTGGCTTTGTCCTTTGGTCTTCGGATTCACAGATCCAAAGTCTCGCTTCCTCTGTTTGAACTTTTGCTTGATTTTGACAGCGTATTGGTATGCCGTGCCGAGCGAGGAGATGTTCAAGAACTCCATCTCTTCCTGGATGTATTTGTGTAGGCAACCACGATATTTGAGTACCAGATGCAGCTCAGAATCCTTGATACCCAACTGTGTTCGAGGGGTATGAAAAATGTTTGTGAACTCCGGCACATCTTGGTCCCTTCCCTATCGCAGCGTGATCCGCTTTATGTATTTGTCCTCATAGCTTTTGACAGCGTAGTACTGCTCCTTGATGGCGCCCCGGAAGGAATTCCAAGTGGGTGTGGCTGAGAACAGTGAGTTCGTACTTTCATCCTTCTGCTCACAGTAGGTTTCCCACCAGTCCTTGACATGGGGGGCTGCTTTAAGAAGAGCGAAAACAATCTTTTCCCGACTCGAAAATTCATGAACAGAAAAATAACCCTCTAGCAGATTTAACCATTTATCTACGGCATCTGCATCTATTTGACCCTCGAAGATGGGGATTTCAAAATTAACTTGTACCTTAAAGGGCGTGGCGTTTCCAAAGTAGCTGCTGGAAGCCAATGTGTCGCCTTTGGGTAGTCGTTGAAGGATCTGCGCAAAGCTATCCATCATCGCGTTCCTTTGTCGCTCAAGCGCTTCTTCGAGCAAGATTTTGATAGGATCTCCTGCCCCCTCATCTTTCTTCTCATCCGCCATGGGAGGCCATCAGGATTTGCGAGGTTGGTCTTGTAAAGGTTCGACCAGTTCAAGCCCTAACTCCTTATATCCCGACCTCATTGGGGACATGCAAAGAAAAACAAAGAAAAAGCAGACTGGTCTGATACCACTGATCCAGATTTAAACAGGAACGCAACATATTACAAATATAACCATAAATACAGAGATGCAGTGGAAATAATACTTCATTTCATTACTGTAAAATACTGAAATATGCTTACAAACAGAAATGAACATAAACCAGCTAGGGCGATGGTAGCTTATCTCTGAGAAGAGATGTGGTGGCTACATGCCTCTAAACTATGTTATAATGAGGTTCAAAGGCCTATTTATTGTTGAGAAACAATGGAAAACCCTTAACATCCCAAAGCCTAGCCCTAGAAGATGAAACGCCAAATTGTGGGCCCTGTTTGGGTAAATTGGTACATCAATTTCCCGAGGTCGTAACTTTGGCACCCGATCTCTGTTTGACGCGCACAATAACTCGTTAGAAGGTTCTATCTGAGAGAAATAACTTTGGGAAGAGAAACATCAATCCATGGACCCATCTTGCTCCCAGATTTCCCAAAAAACGTCGTTTAGGGCCTCAAAACGACTCCGGAAGTTCAAGGCTCGAAAAACTACTAAAAATAGTAAATTGTGCTACAATTACGGAAACTGAAAAACTGAAACAGACAGTCATGGGGGTCCAAATGGGATAGGTGGGTGGCCACCAACATCCGCCTGGATCAACAAGATACTTTAGAGGGATACATCATCGAGTTTGTGTTTAGGGACAATGTCCCCTAGGGTCTTAGGTTAATACCCTAGCAAAGTGAGGGTTATCTATAAATAAAAGCAAGCATTCCACACAGCCATGGTGCTAATATAAACAAACTACGCGAAGAGAGGTGCACCTGGGGGTCCTTCGTTTGGGAATATCTAGCCAGGGTCCAAACCCTCTTGGAGTTCTTTTTGCTCCTTCAACCTGCAAAACAATCAATTCAAGAAAGCACAACAGTATATGGACTAAACATCATAAAGAAATCAACTTCATATCATATTGAAAGTTAGTTATGCAATTGAAATAATCATTCATTTGTAAATCATAACATTGATATCATAAACATGAAGAAGATTCATATCAGGAACAAGACAAGTGTTTCTTTTATTATAGATAACTAAAATACAGAAAGGAATGATTTCACCTGAGTCTTCCTTTCGCAGGCTCCAAGCGAAACCATCCTCCAGATTCGTCCAATCTCAAGCCTTCAACAAGCTCCTTCCATAACTCACTCAAGGATATCTCAACAAATGGAAAGACATCATAACTCAAGGAAACAAGGGTTTCTTGTAATGGGGGAAGTGCTGGAAGCACAAGGATATTCAGACCTAATCAGGGATAATCTCAACAAAGTGATTTTTCTCTCTCCTCTCTCCTCCCTTAGGCCTTCCCATTGAAGCCTTTTTATACTTCTCCCAAACTAGTTTTTTTGTTGGGAATTCGTTGGGAACAGTTGGGCCACGGGCACTAATAGGTAATCAACAGGTAAAACCCGTGATCTCCGCCCGAAATTAAGGAGATTTAATTTTTTTAAGTGTTTTAAGACATATATGCGGGTTGGGTATACACAGACCCGCATACACACGCGTTTAGCTCAGGGCAATGTCATGTATAGGGAGTAAAACACTGTTTTTTAAGTATTTGGACCAGGTCTGGAAGGAGGGGTTGCCCTAGGCCATGAGTACAACATCACAAACATCAAGAGTGAGATTTGGAGCTATAACAGATGCCCCCTAATATATGAGGTCAGAAGGGGTACATGATGGCTGAAATATATTATGTAAGTGCATGGAAAGGAAACTAGTCAAAAAATGAGAAGGACTTCACTAGAGTTTAGCCTGCCAAGCCACAAAAGGAGATCAAAAAGAAACACTGTCTGAGGCAGGCATACCCATGCTCAGAGAAAGTAAAGCATGTCCACATATCAAGTACAAGTGGATCCACTAAGTATACAAGTATAAAACTCTGGGAAATACATAATGGCTTATCTGATCATGGTCGAACAAGTACATGTCTAAATATCACATATAAGAATGTCAATGATGCTGAAGGATGAAGCGGATCACTGATATCAAAGACTAATCCCAAAAAGTACCAAATGAACATGATGGAGTAAGATGGTACTACACTGCAAACTCAGGTGCCAGCATATAGAATATCGCCATGAATGACTGCAACATATAAGGTGGAGTGGTATCAACTAGCAGCAATAGGAGCAACTGTTAAGTCAACCAATGAATGCTGATGCAACCTGAGGTCTTCGCCGACCACCGTGGTACATTTCTACACTATGGGAATAAATGATCTGAAGTCGATCATGTGAGAAATCGTTTGATTACTGGTCATTGATGTATACCGTTAACAAACGCGAGACTACTCACCGATAATGATAATGAGTGTCAAGGTACCCAGTACAATCTAACAAGTGTGAACAGATGAGCTGGAGTTGAACACCTGTAAGAATCTACCAATCAGGAGACAATGATGGTTTCCCACTATTGATAGCGAAGGATCTGCCACTAATGACTACAAACCCCAAGGTACTGCCAAATGGACTCTAGATCTTTGCCCCAGGGCAATAAGTTATTTTCAATAGGGAAAGATCCACTAGAAGGAAGGCATTAAAGCATCCTTCATCAATCTAAAGCGAGTGTAACCCACAGGCCAATAATGTGGAAGGAATCAGACGAAAAAAGATGTAGTAACCCGACCGAAGCACATTTCCGACATACAAAAGATGTGGCTAGTGCACAACAGAAATCCTCTGAGCCAACCAATAATGAAAGCCGACATAGAGGCGAGGTATCCACTAATAGGGTCAAATGGAAACCAAGGTACTGCACAAATCCCAATGTGCGATAGTGTAAGCTGATGTCAAACACAAGGGAAACCACTTAGTCAAAGACCCATGATATTGATCGATGTTGAGCACAAGGTGACCTATCAATAATGGAAATAGGGCCAGGGTGTGGCTCTAGGCCTATCCTCAAAGCAAGATGTCGTCGTCGATAAGGACAAGACTTGCCAGCAAGAAGTCAATGGAGACCTTCTCAAACCGGCACGAGTAAAGGACCAATATAACTGATGTGATGATAGACAAGATACTGACAACCAGGGATGGCCAACTGAAAAATGAGTCAAGAGACACTGCAGAGAGGCCAACTTGGGCTAACTTCCCTTGAACAAAAGCACAACTCAATGTGACTATGTGGCAGCATATGATGACTCTGTATAAGTTCGTCATGCAGGAGGCATGAACGAACCCTGCATATGATTCGAAGAGATAACCAATTGGGGGAGAACTGACTCAATAACAAGGTTAAGGCGTACCTAAGTCAAACTAAATCCTGCCCAAATGGAGGAGACTTTGTTTTGAGTGCATTGTTCAAGGACGACACGACTGACTCTAGCTGCCAATAATAAGTGGAAATACTATCACGTTCCGGCTCTTTTTGGGATATATAATTCTTTGTCTTTTTCTTTAAGCTGGAAAAAGAATAAAAAAATGTTATTGTACAGTGGAAAGAACGAGTGTCGGTGAAATAGATGATCTAGTTCCTGGGATTGGAACATTCCTATGCTCAATGCAAGGAGGTGAAAACTGGTCAAAGACACTCAAAGGCGTGTTCCTTCCACAGGTCAAGGTGTGTCAAGTTGAAGAAGTCAAGGGCATGCAAGTTTGATTTTGCAATCGTCATGGTCAAAAGTTGGCTTAACACGAGACCAAGTGAAGTTGGCTCAAGTTCAAAAGGTGCAAATGGTCAAAATGCAATGCAGTAGTACAACTCAACACAAAGGACCCTCTAGGGTATAAGGCCAGAACGAAGCAAAGAAGCAAAGAGGTATGAGTCTTCAACGCATAAGTCATGGCAGGACTATAGAGGACTCCCGAGCCTACTCAGATCGAAGCAGCATGGGCAACAAATGTCAGTGAGTGCTAAATATGATGCCCATGAGAAGGATGGCTCTACCATCATGTCATGATTTAAAAATCGGCGAGTGAAGATGATTTATGAACCATAACACGATGGGATCGACCCTATGGTAAGTGTATCGACAAATGGAGGCTAGTATGCATAATGCAACAGAAAAAATGGCTTCCCTAACCTATATGCCAGTGAAAAACGATACCTGCCATGACAGGTCAGCAGTCATGGAACCGTCTCGAAACTATTGAAAAATCGTCCAAAATGTCCTGAAAATCAAACCATTCTCAACATTCCAAGCTCCCAAGTTAAAAGTTACATGAGACAAAACAAAATCAAGATTTGAAATTTTTTTTCATTTTCAAAGCCTATAAAATATTTTTTTGACTCACCATTATCACCGTTTGATTTGAGAGCAAAGGAGTGAAGCAAAAGGAGCAAGCGTTGCCATTCGCCAAATTCAACCATTCAAATTGTCCCAAAATCACCAGGTAACCCTTAAACTTATCTTGCATTCAATTGTGATTGGTTTTAGAATTTTTAATTTAAGTTTCACCGTTGAATTATTGTCAAAAAATTTGTCGCAGCGTATACACAGGTTGGATATATTAAACCCGCATATATGCAAGCCCTACACGTGATTGTGTGTGAAACGGACCCACGTATATGCTGCGAAAACTTCAAACAAAAAATATAATGGTGTAAATTCGTTTTTTCTTCAGGATGCCAGTCACTTGGATAGAAAGAGAGCATACCTTGGTGGATGATGAGGTTATGAACGATCCTAATGCTTTGGATGCTTTACGAGGATGTGTTTTGCTAAAGTTCTTTAAAATGCCAAATATGAAAGCAAACACTCGACTGCTCGACATGCTCATTCACTACTGGAGCATCGAGGATGATTCGTTTATGATTGATCAAATGTTGCTCAAGATAGAGGCTGAAGATATTTATTTCATCACAGGCCTTTCCCGGAGGGGAGAGGTAGTACATTCCACAGGCAGGTCACGAGGCAGTCTCTCTATCGAGGACTACGTACATATATATTGCCCGGGTCATCCGGAAAAGGTTGGAAGTCAAATTCCAATCAAGCATGTGGAGAGTTTATTGTTGAGGATAATCCTGTTCACCATAGCTAGAGTGAACGGATCAGCTTCCTTGCACCAGGCCTCATGGCTAGCCATGAGCTTGGTGGTAGACTGCCTCACCACCATCTTTGATTGGTGTACTCCTCTTCTCACTAACCTGAAGAGCCAGCTTACTTCTATCAAGAAGGGATAGACCAAAAACTTCGGGTATGGAACTATTTTGTGCTCTTTCTTCTTTGAGAGGGTCCCAGCACTTCGTCCTAGAGTACCGGTTTCGATCAGCACCCCACGAGATCCACGAATGGGCAAGTGGGTTGACTTGATGAAATGACTAGGAGGTGGGGACGTCCCATGGACTGCTTTCGATGATGACTTCTTCTCCCAGTGGGAGCAGCAGATCATTGCCGTAGATGACTACCCTTATGCTGGGTTGGATTTCCGAGGAGATCCTAATCTAGCATTACCACCGACCACAGCATGGGGCGATATAGGTAACAAATGTTTTTTATTTTACGATTTTTTTATGATTTTTCAAATATAATGATTAATTTTGAAAAATATTTTTGATAGGATTCAAATGACTAATATGATGATCATGTTCCAGATATTGGGCCGGTGCGACCAGATGGGTTCCCATGGCATGGACGTCGCGGCGGAGGTGCCGAAGAGGCGGCGACAGACACAGAGTGACTTCTACACACAGTTCAGCGGCACTTAATGAGACTAACTCACCGAGTACCGATGGAGGCTGTAGAGGATCTCCTTATAGACATGCAGCGTCACGTGGTTGGCATGCCATGAGACTAGGTTCGCACTCTTAGGCATGTGGCCAAAGTAGTAGTTGCATACTTAGCCGCTCATCCTGAGCCAGGGCATTAGATGTACTGGACATGATTATGGGCATTTGAGTCCCAATTTTTGCATATTATTTTGGACACACTTATGTACACTCGAGATATTTTATGATATATATATATATACAGTCGAATTTTTGATGCTTGATTTTATTGTGATGAATGAATGATATGCCAGTCTAATACTTGATTAGCGATAGAATCAGCTAACCAACTATGAGATCTTGGAATATGCAAATAATTAATGTAAGTAAATGATCTTTGCAACAACCTCACCCTTAAATACTGGCGATATCAACATGGATCCCTTACCCGATAAATGTTATTCAGTTGCGACACTATCAATTGTGAATCAAGTAGACTACCAACGAATCGATTTCATAAGAAATTGCTTCGGATAGTAAATTAATGACAGCAGTATACTCAGCCATATTATTTGAAGCAGGACCAATGCATACTCCCCTTGATACCATCAATTTACAAGTTGGATAGTAGATTACCCAAGCCGCGGAAGCAAGGTTCCGAGTGTGCTGACTAGCACCATCGGCGAATCCAAAATAGACCAAGTCATCCATCAACACCTGCCACAACAGACCAAAAAGTGTCGATATCAAAAAACTCCCGACGAAATATGTACAAACATACAAAATGTACAAAGAAGCCATTGCCTAGTTGCTACTTCAGAAAAGTGCTTCTTGAGGTAGAGCCCATTTCGAGGCTCTGCCAACTTGTTTCCTTCAAAATCGATTAACTCATACGCCCCTTTTTCTAAAACTTGTTTAATTATAAAGGGACCGTACCACATAGGTTTGAACTTGCCTACCCCCAAGGCATCCTTATCTTGGTCATAGACCAAAACAAGGTCGCCTTTATAAAAGACTCGAGGATAGACAACTTTATCATACTGTGTTTTAACCCTTTTCTTATGAGTCTCATTGATTGTGGTGGCATCTCGACGCTGCTCATCGAGATGTTCCAAATGAAGGAGGCACTCTTCGAGACTAGAGGTCTCTGGAAGGAGCTCAATAGCTAACTTAAGAGATGGAATTTCACATTCAACCGGAAAGATAGATTCCATCCCATAAACTAACTGAAAAGGTGTAAAACCTGTAGCAGTCTTTACGGAGGTTCGGTATGCCCAAAGAGCTGGATACAACATATGATGCCAATTGGACCGATTTTTGTCGATCATCTTTTGCAGGATCGTCTTAAGGGTTTTATTTACTACCTCGACCTGTCCATTGGCCTGAGGATAATATGGAGACGAGTGCTCCTGCCGGAAACCCAATTTAAGAGCCAATTCAGACATTAGTTGGTTCTAGAAATGACTACCATGGTCAGTGACAATCTCTCTCGGGATACCGAACCTTGAGATAATCTAATTAAAAAGGAACAAAGCCATTGTTTCACTATCGTTTTTATAAGTTGGCATGGCCTCAGCCCACTTCGTGAAGTAGTCTACGACCACGATAATGTACTTGTGATTCGTTACTGAAGGCGGATTACAAGTTGTAAAATCAATACCCCACTTAGTAAAAGGACCGACAGTGACAACGGGAAAAAGAGGAGTTGGATGTGCGCGCATCTTCCGAGTATAGATTTGATAGGGGTGACAGCATTTGACTACTTCAACACAATCTTTGAAGAGCGAAGGCAAAAAATAGCTGGCACACAAGATACGCTGGGCTGTAGCAAGCCCTGAAAGATGACCACCACAAGCTCCACTGTGGCAATCATTAAGCACTGACTCTGCTTCCTCTAGGGTTAAACAATGCCGAAGGATTGAATCAACCCCTTGATGATATAATGTGTCACCAATGATGATATAGTTCTTAGCCAGGTGACGTAATTTTCGGCGTTCATCCTTAGATAAAGTAGAGGGGAACTTTGAAGTCTGGAGATAGACAATGAAAATCTCCATACCAAGAGTTAAGTGAAGAGATGAGGAATAAATGTTCGTCGGGCAAACTTTCCTCATAAACAGTATCGTCTCCACAAGGCAGTTCAGAGATTAACTCTGCAAAAACCATAGATTTCTTAGACTTGGCGGACAAGAACTCGAGATCAAATTCTTGTAAGATGACTATCCATCGATTATATTTGCCCCCAATCACTTGCCTACTGAGGACAAATTGGAATGGATTGATTGTCGCTAAGACAAAAGTTTTGTGTAGCAAAATATAATGGCGGAGCCGCTAGACAACATGGACAGCTACCAAAGCCAACTTTTCAATAGGATAATAGCGAAGTTCAGGACCTATCAAGCCTTGGCTCAAATAATAAATCATATGCTCTATGAGAGCATCGTCTTCCTGAAAGAGAACCATACCTATGGTTGATTCTGCCGCAGCAAGATATAAAAGGAAATCCCTACCATAATCCGGTGGACTCAAAAGCGGGACAGAGACTAATGCCTTTTTCAAGGCATCGAATGACCGCTGCACAAAGTCGTCCCACACATATGGAACTCCTTTACGTAGCAAATGCATAAACCCTTTAGTGATCTCGGCATAGTTCACTATAAACCTTCTTAAGAAATTAGCTTTCCCTTGAAGACTTTGAAGTTGTCAAATTAAGGACGGGGGAGGCAACTGAATTATTTCCTCTACCTTGAATGGATCAACTCAAATCCCTTCATTTGACACAATGAACCCTAATAACCGACCCGATGTAACCGCGAAAACGCACTTATTGGGATTCAACCGGATCTTGTAAAAATGACATCTCTCAAAAACCAATCGAAAGTGACTAGAATGATTAGTTCTCTTTCGAGAACAAGCAGCTATATCGTCCAAGTATGCTTTGATGATATGTTTAATGTCGTGGAAAGCATATGACATGGCCCACTAGAAAGTAGCTCCATCATTTTTAAGACCAAAAGGCATCTTTCTGTATGCAAAGGTACCCCAGGGGCATATAAAATCTGTCTTATGCTGATCTTCTAGACGGATAGAGATCTGATTATAACCGGAAAAACTGTCCATGAAGGAGAATATCTCATTACCCGCACACTCATCAATAATCTGATCAATAAATGGCGTGGGGTAATTATCTTTGGGACAAGCTTTATTTAGGTCCCTAAATTCAATGCATACTTGAATTGTTCCTTGCTTTTTATCCATAGGGATTGGATTAGAAACCCAATCCGTAAGAGGAATAGGGTATATGAAACTCGCCTTGAGCAGCTTCTCTACTTCAGCTTTAATGGCTGCTCCTTTCCTATGATTAACTGGCCGAAGCTTTTGACGAATCGGCTTGGAATTTTCATATGTCTTGATCTCATGTTGAACTATGGATGGATCAATGCCAGGCATTTCTTCATAAGACCAAGCGAATACATCTCGAAACTCCTTAAAAAGGTCGATGTAAATTTGAATTTCTTCAGGGGAACATTTGGCTCCAATGAAGAGATTCTCGATCACGCTAAGGTTCCTAGAGCTGTTTATAGATATCGTTTTTGACCTCACCGACATATTGCCTTCGGCACGAAAGTGTGCAGGAGCCAAAGGATTTGATATCATACAAACATCACTAGTAAAAAGCTCGGAGAACCTAGATTCTACTTCCTGCAATGGAGGAAGAAAATATGAACGATGGTGTAAGTCTTCCCAAGGTCGATGTACACCCATCATTACTTCTAAGATTGCTTCCTCGGATGGTAAAACCGTGTCTAAACAGTCCATAGCGGAGGTAGAATCAAGGGTCCAGGCCAGGGCCACATCACCATCTAGCTCCTCCTTAGAGAAAGGAGTAGAATGGCTGTCTGCAAAGTTGACGATAGACTGATATCTGAGCTCTGCTGCAGACATAGGAAATGCCATTCCACCAACTTGTCCTTCAGCTAATGTGGTCGTAGGTGAAGGCAAGGTCCAAGGGTCTGAAAAATAATGAGTTCGGAAGAACCCTTCTCGTGAAGACTCCTTGGATGATGAAACGACATTGATTCTAGCGATAGGAGAGGGAAGATCAAAGGTACCCATCAATGAAGAATACATCCCAACTCCTAGATTCTCAGTAGGCGGACAAGGGTTATCCACTAAAGGAACAGTAGAATCCAAAGTTGCTCGAGGATCAACTAGACAATAATCCAATTGATCAACCTTGATGATTTTCCCTTCATGAGGAAAGCAAATGACACGAAACAAAGTCGAAACAATGGCGTCCATTTCATATACCCAGTTCCTTCCTAAGAGGAGATTGTAATCTAGGTTAGCATCAATGACTTCTACTTCAATATTAACGACCTTCCCCCCAACACATATGGGAAAGGCCGGGATAATCCCATGCGGCTTATGAGAATGCCCGTCAAATGTAGTCAGGAGGGTAGGTGAAGGAATAGCCAAAGGCAATCCGATGGCCTTCCAGCATGACATCGACATGACGCACGTGGAAGCTCCTTCATCAATAATGGTACGAAAAATGTTAATTTTTTGGTATGTAGACTTTATTTGAAAAGCCATGTGATGAGGGAGTCGCTTTTTGACATTAAGCATGTCGAAAGTGAGCACTAAAGAGTTATTTGGATCAACTGCCCCTATCGCCGAAAGCAAAGCACTTCATTGAGCTGGACACGACTGGAGAACCTCTAAAGTGGACATAGCGCATGGACTCTGAGCTAGATCCTCAACAATGGAGTAATTCTGGGTGGCCCTAGCATTTGGATTGATAGTCACGCGTTTAGCGGAACCTTTTGGTATCCATGGTATAGTCTCGATAGGGGGTCGCTTAATATGAAGGTCGGTATTTCCGGGAGCAGTTTTGTCCTTAGATGTTTCAGCTTCACCGTAATCATGCGATCAAGTGGCCACATGGACATTAGAACCCATCATGAAAACATTTGATGATTTCTCCCCTTCCTAGTTGCCCCCTGCAGAGGTACCAGGGTTTGAATTTGCGCCAGCAAGCAGTTGCTACCCTTGGGGAAAAGGGTTGGTTAACACAGCTTGAGAGCTAGAAGTCCCTTGCTGCCCTAACAAGCATTGAGCGTCTTGAATTTTTGGGCAGAGATGAGTTAAATGGTCTCCACTGCATAACTTGCATGGAAACTTGACTTTCTTTCTAGACTCATTTCCACCACCACCAGCATTATTTCCAGGTTTATTTGCATCAGCCTTCCCATCTTGCTTCTTTTTCTTACCTTGTCCTTTCCTTTTCCCATTGGAATTTTGATTTCCTTTGGGGTTGGAATATTGGACGGCATTAACCGAAGAGGGTTGAGAAGACGAAGGGTTAGACGATGTGATCTAGTTGTTAGGAGTAATTTGTAAAGGCAACTGCTGCAATTGGCCAGGGAAAATTTTAAGAACCCCCCAAAAATTTATATGTATAATAAATGGGCGAATCTCCATGGTATATAGGAAAAATGGAAGGCGATTTTATCAATAATATAATATGTATATATAATTTTTTGGCGAATCTCTCACCAGGCATGGCGAATATTTTACTCAATTATAAAATCTTGTAAGATCTTGGTATTACCATGGGTCAATACCATGAGTTATCATAATTAATAGTTGATTTTTATTTTATTTTTTATTTTAACGAAGCTAAAATGTTTAACATACATTAAATTACAACATCCATTTTTACTTTTGATCCACCAAGCCCCGAGAGGGATCAAATATTTTTTCACTCTATGCTAGTTTGCATATCACGATATTTGATACCTCTCGGGGGTTAGTAGATCTAGAGTAAAGATGGATCTATGCTGGTTTAATTCCCCCATTTAAATAGGCTACATTCAAGGTGAATACCATGGGTCAATACCATGTGCCATTTTTATTTTTATTAATACTAATATTAGGGTTAATAATGTTTTTTTGCATGGTATTAATAAAAATCTAGTCCATGGTATTTGTCCCATAGTATTTTGCCCATAGGTTTCACCTAAATATAACACATTTTTTTAGTGTTCGTAAATAAGGTGACTTATGGAGTAAATATAAAAAAATGTTTTATTTGTTTACCATACCTCTCGTTTAGTTATATTTTTATTAATTTACCATACCTCTTTTACAAATATAGTATTTGGCCCATAGGATTCACTTAAATAAAACATCTTTCCTGAGCCTTCATAAATAGAATGAGGGTTATGGACTATATATAAAAAGAGGTTTTATATATATACCATACGTCTAGTTTATTTATATTTTTATTTATTTACCATACCTTTTGAGTAAGTATAAAAAGACGTTTTATTTATTTACCATACCTCCACTTTACTTATATTTTTATTTGTTTACACCCTTGCATGTATATAAGGTGACTTATGGAGTAAATATAAAAAATGTTTTATTTATTTACCATACCTCTCATTTATTTATATTTTTATTAATTTACCATACCTCTTTTATAAATATGGTATTTGGCCCATACGATTCACTTAAATAAAACCTATTCTTGAAAATGGGCGAATGGATTCACTTAAATAAAATCTATTCTTGAAAATGGGCGAATGGAAGGTTGTAACTCCTAATTTCAAGGGCTAAATTTATCTTTTTTACCCTCCCCCTTAAAACAAGGTGGGCTATTTGAGGTGATTTGTAAAAATGTACTATGATACAAAATGTTCGCCCACTAAAAATTTAAAACCCCTTAATTTCGCCAAAGGGTGAACATTCGCCCCTAAAATTTTCTATGCAATTGGCTCAACAGGTTCACCGCATTTGTGTCTACCGATCCAACGATACCATCAGCATGGGGAACTGACTTAGACTTGGCTATATCAACCTTAGTCCTGGGAGCATCAGGCAAGATTTTTTGTGGAATCCCAGACTGAGAGTAAATCAATTCTAACTGCTGGGCCCTAAAAATAGCTTGCTCCTCAGAATAGACTCCAGACAGAGAGACATCCTTAGAGATTTTGGGTTATAAAGATTTCAAAAACCATTCGAGACAGAATTCCGGAGTAATTTCGGCTTTAATGAGCCTCTTTCTCCATATCCATTCCTGAATGTGATCAGAAATGTGAGTTGTTGTATCGTGACGTAAATTGGCCAGAAGTTCAGTTCTAGCATCATAACGGATGGGCAACTGGAAATGATTTAGGAAAATATTAGCTAAGTCAGTGAAAGATGTAAAGCTACCCCCTGGCAACTCTATATACCACTTGGCCGCATTACCAGTCAAGGTGCGTTGAAAAAGTCTCAACCTAACCGAGTCATCGATAAGGGAGTTTGATGAGCACCACAAATGGAATGTGGTTACATGGTTGCCCAGGTCTTCACCGCCCTTCCCCTCGAACTTTGGAATGTCCGAAGGGAGTTTGGTTGGGACCGAAGGCTAGGCCGGATTGTATTTGATTGGATCATTTGTTAATTTCGTGAGATCTGGCAAATTCAACGTTGCCAGAAAAGGAAGCCTAGGAGGACCTTGGGGATTCCACCCAGACTGGGCGGAGCTCCCAAAGTTCTAAAAAGATTGGCCTAGATTTTGGAAGGCACTAGGCTGCCTGAAGTAACCAGCAAAACCAGCTGAACCAAAAGGCGAACCTTGTGATCCAGCAAAACTTGGAGTTTGACCAATTCCGACCGAAAAACCTCCATAACCAGCGAAGCTCCCTCCTAAAGGATTATAAGGACTTGATAACCTTGATAAGGATTCCAAGCAGAAGCTAAGGGAGGAATACTTCAAAACGCATTAACTGTGGAGTACAGCCTATTCCCTTGTTAGCCGAAAAACGGATTCCCAGTTCCCATGCCACTAACCGCAGGGTTAGTCCAACCTTGGAAGGGATTACTACCTTGTCCTATAGCAGAAAAAGGCATAGATCCTATCGTCAGGTTGGAATGTGGTATATGACCACTTCCAAAAGGAAAACCCTGAAATGAAGCCGACCCACCCATCATGGATGCGAAGGCATTAAATGAAACTAACAGAATACCCTGTGAATGGGTGCCAAACAGGAAGAATCCAGAACTAAAAGCATTGGCTTGGGAATTTCCACTCGTAGAAGGAATGGAGGTAGACCCAACTAAAGATGTGCTAGTAAAAGACCCAAATAAAGATGTAGAGGGGATGGAAATAGTTCCTCCCCCTTGTACTGATGTTGGAGTCTGCATGGTTGTAACACTTGTGGTAGAAGCCATGCTTCCAGTGGTGGTCATCGAAGGTAAGTGTGTAATATGACCTGGACTTGATGATCTATGCGTCGGAGTCCCAACGTATTGTAATATGTCTGGATGGCTAGAAGGTAGGGGAGAATTCGGAGCCGCTAGCGACTCTTGGAGTTCTTCTACCTCTATGTTATCTTCCGATTGAAAGAGAACTCGAGAAAGAACTGGAGTGTTCCTCTCTTGTTCTGCGGAAGTACTAGGCCTGTCTTGAACACTAATGCCCCTGAGGGGAGGATCAATCCCTAATGTGTCAGCTGCCATGGAATGAAACCGACCGGCAGTATTACCTCTGCGCCTTCTAGGAGAAGGCTCTAAACTTGGTGGTGAAAGACCACGAAGTCTTCGAGACCATCTAGGCGATCGGTCAACCACTTTGAATTTTTTATTAAGATCTAATTAAAGACTCAAGAAAAAATGAAAGCTAGGCCAACTAAGAGCACAGAGCACACACTAAAAAGTCCCTAAAAGATGTCAGCCAGTCAAACAACTTTCAAGTATTTCCGCTCCAGGTGATGAGGACCGGACACCAAAATACAAGAAAGTGAAGTAAGGGGCCTTCCGAAGATAGTTTGGGATAATGACGGCCCAGTCCTACCAGCGAAGGTAACAGAGGAAGTTATGCTGACCTCCTAACAACAGCCTGCGCTGGTGCAAGCCCCCAAGCTTCACAAGGGTGCCCTCCAGTAGTACCATTGAGAGTGATACAACATCGACCTCAGGTGCCACGGGATTCCCCTCCACAGCCACCTATGTAGATCCCTAGGAGAAGCAACTAAGGTTACCAACTCATGTCAGAAGCCAGGCGGAACAGTCTTGAGGTAAGATCTGACAAGTAGGAGAGGGGGTATCTCTCTTCCTTATCTTCAAAAACCCTCGTGCTTAACTCCCAGATCCGGAGCTTTCCTAGTCTTCCTAACACTATTGGATTTGCACTCACTATTCAGACTCCTATGTTTGACAGTTTAAATGGCCTTGGAGATTTTTCTCTCCACTCGCCTAATCCAAGGCCCTAAAATATCCTAAAACTTGTTGGTGTGTCTAACTTGACAATTATAAAAAAGTTTTAGTGTATTTTAATTAGCGCTTGTTTTTAAATGGGCTGTTCTTAAGTCAAGGGATAAGCAAAAATGAAACTTGTGGTGTTTTGATGCAAAAGAAATTAATAAAAACCAAACTATATGCAAATGCACTCGTTTTGTTCTTCAATGAAAGAAATTTCTACTAGGTTCAGAGGAACTTCTAAGAAAGCAACAAATTTTTCTTTTCTTTTCTTTTACTCAAGCTTCACACTCACAAAAATTAACAAAACTATGGATGCCCTAAAAGATGCACAAATTTATCCTAATGCAATGAGTACATGCTGATGCAAAACTTAAGACTACTCTAAATGAAGAAATGAAAGTAACTTGTTTATCAATTCTAATTCGCCACTTCAGATGCTTAGATAGAATATCAGTTTCTAATTCTCATTTTCGTCCAAACACTAAAAGAAAATTTCAAGACAAACAAAAAATGCACTTTCACTCACAAAAAAGAAACTAAATCAAAACAAGGTCCAAGAAAGAAAAACCAAGTTTTCAAGAAGTTTTCTTCAAAAGCAAAAACAAAAATGACTTTTCAAAAGTGCTCTAAACAAGACTGAAACTTTATGATCAAAGAATAGGCAACAAAACACTTTGCAAGTTAACAACACAAAACGGATGAAAACTCAACAAAAAAAATGTGTTTCAAGATGCTCTTAACAATCAAAAGCAGCAACAAGAGCTTGGCAACAAAGACCAAAAGATCAAAAAGACAACTTTCAAGAAAGTGTCAATCAACAACTTTCGGAAAGTAAGAAAAGAAGATGGTCACAAAGATGTAGTTTTGACACGCAAACAAAAAATCACCAAAACAAGATTTGACACAAAGATTGAGATCAATCTTTCTGCCCTGGAAGACCAGAGCAGCCAAGATTCCCAGCAAGAAATCTTGTGTGCTTAAACAAAAACGATGATGCTTGCAACAAAACAAAACAAGACCAACACTTTCCACAACCGGAGAGAGTTTGAAATCATATACTTGCTGTAAAAATAAAGACTGACACAGAAAAGTAACTGTTCAGGATAGATTCAGACCAGCAGATAGATCTTCAGAAACAAAAATATTTGAAAAAACTTGAAAATTTTAGGGTATACGTGACTATGTTAGTGCATAGCTGCGTTTATACACTATTCAACCCAAGGAAACCTGCGTATACGTGGGTTGACTTGAGGAAACATGTTTACATACGCTTCTGTAAACTAGAAAAACAACGTATATAACAGATTACAAGAAAAAACAAAATAAGTCTGAAGAAACTGATCAAACTTATAGTTCAAGTTCCTGCAGGAACAGACTACTCAGTCACAACAGGTAAATAAATAGTTGAGCCTTGATTGGCTTGAATAAACCCAAACTAGGAACAACAATATTGTTGTCCCTAGTGGAGTCGCCAATTCTATTTAGGGACAGAGTCCCCTAGGGTCTTGGGTTAATACCCTAGCATAGTGGGGGTTATCTATAAAGAAAAACAAGCATTCCACACAACCATGATGCTAATATAAACAAACTACGTGAAGAGAGATGCACCTGGGGGTCCTTCATTTGGGAAGATCCAGCCAGGGTCCAAACCCTCTTGGAGTTCCTTTTGCTCCTTCAACCTGCAAAACAATCAATTCAAGAAAGCACAGCAGTATATGGACTAAACATCATAAAGAAATCAACTTCATATCATATTGAAAGTCAGTTATGCAATTGAAGTAATCATTCATTTGTAAATCATAACATTGATATCATAAACATGAAGAAGATTCATATCAGGAACAAGACAAGTGTTTCTTTTATTATAGATAACTAAAATACAGAAAGGAATGATTTCACCTAAGTCTTCCTTTCGCAGGCTCCAAGCAGAACCGTCCTCCGGATTCATCCAATCTCAAGCCTTCAACAAGCTCCTTCCATAACTCACTCAAGGATATCTCAACAAATGGAAAGACATCATAACTCAAGGAAACAAGGGTTTCCTGTAATGGGGGAAGTGCTGGAAGCACAAGGATCTTCAAACCTAATCAGGGATAATCTCAACAGAGTGATTTTTCTCTCTCTTCTCTCCTCCCTTAGGCCTTCCCATTGAAGCCTTTTTATACTTCTCCCAAAGTAGTTTTTTAGTTGGGAATTCGTTGGGAACAGTTGGGCCACGGGCACTAATAGGTAATCAACAGGTAAAACCCGTGATCTCCACCCGAAATTAAGGAGATTTAATTTTTTTAAGTGTTTTAAGACATATACACGGGTTGGGTATACACAGACCCGTGTACACACACATTTAGCTTAGGGAAATGTCGCATATAGGGAGTAAAACACTGTTTTTTAAGTATTTGGACCAGGTCTGGAAGGAGGGGTTGCCCTAGGCCATGAGTGCAGCATCACAAACATCAAGAGTGAGATTTGGAGCTATAACAGTTTGCTATAGAATGCCATCTGTACTTTTCCAAGGCTAAGGTCATGTTCAAGTCAGGGTTGCGGAGAAGGCTATTGAAGGAGATTCCATTGTAGGTTAAATTTTCAATGGTGGAGGTAAACCTACTTCTAGTTCAAGGCCAATCCATGGTTGCTTAAAGCCCTGTTACTGGGGAAGGGGTATACGGGGAGAAACGTTACCTGGCTGCGAGCGATGAAGATATTAGAGAGATGGATGCAAATGAATCTTGGAGATCTAGGGATCTAAGGGTACAAAGGAGGGTGTGGATAGCTGAGGAATTTTAGGAGAAGGCTTTGCAGGAGATCCATAGATGACAAAGGGAAATACAAAAATTAGGAATGGTGTCGAGTACCTCAGCAGTGTGAGAAGGAAGACTAATCTGGATGGAGTTGCAAAACGAAGGGGACAAATATAGGACGAGTCCTATGCTTGCAAGAGAATTCAGGACCACTACGGTGATGCAGATCAAAATAAACAGTAGATATTTCCTCCTACTAGGAGAAATGGAGATGTTGAATAGAGAGGGCCCTATAGGCCATGGGGAGGGTCCATATGAGGACATGCACTTTGTGATGAAGAGTTTGTTTTATAAAGATGATACATCTCCCGAGAATAGTAACTCCTTACCCAACAGTTTAGGTAGAACTTCCCCTAGTACTTTATCAAAACCCTATTCAATTTCTTTCTAACATAGTTAAAATCATAAAGGTTCACAAAGTACATAATACCTACACGACTAGTATCTCTGGTGGTAGAAATAGTAGTTTTCATTTAGGTCTCCAAGGGTCGTCACAACTTGGTTCACAAGGGTTCATACATATCTCACTGGTTCAATTGTGTATGGATGCTAAAATGGCAAGATCGTTTACTCAGTATGTGAGCAACATTGGTACTTGTGTGAGGCTATCTAGAGAGCTCACCAAAATTTGGTTGCCACCAAAATTATTGAATTTCATATCACTCTCCGAGAAAGGGCGCTTGGGTGGTTCATCAAGCGGTCTTATTTGTAGTATAATCCTACAATAGATGAGGTTCAGGGGGAATTCGTCAAGAATTCAAACTTCTACAAACTAATCAGCATGGGTTATCTAACAAATGGGACATAAAGTAGTGAGAGGGAAAAACCATGTGGAAAATGATGCAAAGGTTTAAGGATTCCATTACAAAATTGAGTTACCCCATCGACCAGAATCACCAGTGGGATTGGTTCATCAAAGCACTATTCCCACTCACCCAGACACCAAGTGGAATCAGTTTCCAATGAACCTACTCTCAGAGGGTTAGAGCATCAGATTGCTGATTTGATTGAGAAGTGGAGGGACATGCACCTATTGCGACCTTCAAAACCTCACATGTGGTATACCAATTTCCACATCGAAGGGCATCATGCCATAGAGTGCCCAAGACTGAGAAGGTTGAGCACTTCCTCCATTCCAATGGGGCCCTCTACATCCTTACCCACCACCAAAGTTGCACAAATTGGCATGTAGGACTTATATCTAGGCCACACATAGTTTCATGCTTTTCCCAACCAATAGGGTGCATATCCGAATGAATACTGTGAAATATACCAAACATATGGACATCTTCCACACCTCTGTCTGATCTTATAGAAATATTCTAACATCCCAAACAATGTTTTCTGTGAATTTTGCAACTCGCCGACTCACCACACCGATTAGTGTAGAGCCTTAGATGCTCTAGCTAGTTGGATATATCATTCTGCCTTTAGAATTAATGAAGCTCCTCAAGGGCGAGGAGGTGGAGGAACAAGGGGGGGCAGAATCGGAGGCAAAGGTCTAATATGTTGCTATAACTGTGACCAAGAGGGGTATGTTGCTAGAGACTTCTCATTACCTAGAAGACGATGGTGGTCCCTGTTGGTGCACTAAGATGACTATTAAGAGTGACCTTAATACCTACATTAGTTATTAAACCAGGGTAAGTCTGTTTATTTCAAGAGTTTTCAACATTGTCTATGCAAGTGAATTTAGAGGTAAATTCAGAATGAAATGATTTAGAAACGTTGCAATAACTAATATCTAATTCTCGAATTTCAATCCAAAATAATTTTGAAATAACCTTAAAGCATTTTCAAATCTATTCTATTCTATTGTGTAGGGATCTGAATTTGAATGCAAGTAAAAGGAATCACTCTTAGCAAATCTAACTAGTGTCAACAATAATTCATTCAACAAGAAAGAAAGCTACAATAAATGAACAATAAGCAACTATTCAAGCTTTTAACTGAAAGCAAACAACTGTGAACTCAAATAACACTACGCAGAAGGAACACCAATCGAATAATTAAATTAATTTGATAAACGCATCAAATATTAACACACAGCTGTAATCATAGCAAGATTTAGAATCTAGTTTGAATGACAAAGGTAAATCTTAAAGACCAATTCTCACAACAATCAAAATAATTCTAACTTCATGAAATAACAAGAATAAATAATTGTAAGAGTAAAAAGAAATAAGTATGACACAAGCAAAGAAGTAAATCTCCTATCGACCGAGCCCAGAGTCTCCAGAAGTTACTGTTGAAAGACACTCAGAATGTGATTACAGGTAAAACACAGTCTTTCTCATCAGATTCAATAATAAATATACAATATCACCGTAGTGAGAATACTTTGTGTCAAAAGTGAATAGTTACAATCTCCAAATTCCTAGCTTAGCTGTTCTATTCTGCCCGTCAGCTTTATACAATCTATGAGAGACAAACGGATCGGAGCGAATCCTTAGGATCAGGAGATCCTGAGGATTTCGCAACCGATAATCAGATTTCATTACAAAATAGACTTGATTCCCCTGGTCTTCTGCTAGCCTTCATGAGCGAGACATTTTTCCTTTTCTTTTCTTGGTCATTGTTGATCCATCGTTTGAACAACAATCATTCAATTCATATTCCTACATATAAAAATATCTAAAGTTAGATTTAATGCCCAAAATTACCCAATTCATTAATGATTGATTTTATCCAAGTTCTCCAATCGTTTCTTATAAATTGTTTTCTAAAATGAAGATAAAATGAATGATTAATTAAGCTAAGATGAGGATAAAACATACCTTTTCCATGGCCCAACATACTCCCTTGATTACCTTTTTCATGTCCTCATGTAATCATATGATTGAGGTGTAGTTGTGTCAAATAATAGGTAGGATAAACTTCTTCTTTATATAGCATAAAACCATTTTTTTGTTTAAGTATTGCAAAAGCCTGGTTTACACGGTAATCTGGAAAATCACAATCACAGTAATACCCATCAGGGGGGTACCAAATAATAGGACATCTGTAATGGCACCCTATCCATTCAGAACCCATGGCTAGGACCATATTGTTGTACCTGTGTAGGCGAGTAGCAGTAGCTTTAAAGTTTCTGTACCCAAATGGCTCCCAGTTCTTGACATTGTTAGCGGAAGCTTCCCATATTTGCCTTGCTGTCAACAAACCTTCCTCCTTAATTTTTTAAAAGTATTATTTTCTTACCTATACAATATCTGTATGGAGTGGTCCTAATGGAGCCACGACTCCCTTTCGTTGCATAAACTGTTTATGTTGGACAGAAATATGTAAGGGTTTCATGGGTTCTCCTTTGACCCATAAATCTATACCACATTCCCTTCTCTAAAAAGTGTTATAGGCTTTAGCCCATTTATCCTGATTGGTATCAAAAGAGAGGAAAGCTTGAAATTTAATGTCCCCAATGAAGGGGCTAGGATTACTATCCATTTCATCCTCCAAGAAATTATTTTGCAGGTAAACTTTTCATAGAAGGAATTGTACTTGCTCATTTTGTTTCTTAAAACATTTGACAAAGTCTGGAGTGGTCTTGAATTCTGTTGACTTACCTGCCTTGACAACTTTAACTTTCAGCAATAGGTACCTTTCCAACAAGAATAGCGCATATTTAGTGGCAAGCGTCTGGCAAGACAAAGCATCAGAGTAAAGAGAACAAATATTTTCAATTTGTTCCTTGGCCCTGTGACGCTTGGCTTGTGCTTTCTCTAATTTCTTCTACTCATCATTGAAGATGGAAAACGTATCGTCTTCTGTTACAGTAAGTTCATCAAATTTATTCTGCAACTCCTAATGTACCTATAATGGTACTACTTGTTCCTTATGTTGAGCCAACTCCTACTAAGTCTTTGTTAATTCATTATGCAATTTGATAATAACAACTTCCCTTACCAGAGGAACATAGTGAGAGGTTTCCTCTATCTAAGTTTCACTATCATGTGTTATCATTGAATCAGTTTGAACAACAACTTTGAATGTTTCTTAGGGAATACAACAGTCTTCCTAAGCATTTTCCTCAAAATCGGTTTGAACAAAAACTTTTGTGGTAGGAAAGTTTGTTTGGGTCTCCATTGAGCAAACACAAGGACTTTCAGTTTGAGTCCCAATATTCTCCAAAGGAAATTGTTCTGTATGGGTTCCCATTGAACAAACACAAGGACTTTCAGTCTGAGTCTCAATATCCTCCAAAGGACATTATTCTGTTTGGGTCCCTATAGTTTCCAATTCCACTTTCAGTTTCCAAGCCTTTACTGCTTCTTTTAACCACTTTCTCATTTGTTTGACTATTTTATTATGTTTCCTGTATTTCTTAATTGGCTTCCTCAATCTGTCCTTGTACGATTTTTTCTTTGTGGGGTTTCTGGTTGGAGATGGCACAGTTGTGTTTATTTCTAGTTCATGAGGATTTGTGGGGTTTCCAGTTGGAGATGGCACTGTAGAGGTCCTCCAGGATCTAGGAATGGGGAGTACAGGGACATTGACTAAATGTTGTGTAACAGTACTCTTCTAGCATGTATATACTTGCCCAAATTCATACAAGAAGCTTGGTTATGATTCCTTAGGTTTGAATCAAGACCCCTAGGCTCTAAATAAATTATTAGGGAATACTAAATACCACTTAAGACTTTCCTCTTTACCCATGCAAAACATTTCAACGATTTGGGCTAGTGGACAGATTTATGGGTTGGATAATACAATGATGATTTTCTTGATTGCCACATCCAATGAACTTTGTTAATGGATCTAAACTATTTGAAATTTAATGGTTGACATTTACTTCATGATATTTACTTTATGCAATTAGAATAGGTTTCTCTCCTTGTACTTTCTTTCTTGCAATAGGTTAAGGTTTCCATTTTGAGAATTTCATTTTCTACAATTAGTTTAGGATTTGACTTCAATACATGCACTCCATTACATCATGACAACAACATAATGGCAAATTGTATGTTGCAGATATAGTGCCTATACCTCTTAAGTTTGTATGAACCCCGAGTTGATAATTAAAGTCGGTAGCCTTGGGAGTTGCAACAATCTTGTTGCAATGCCTAGGCTCATCACTTTTTGGCGTCATTGTCGGGGAGGTGTCAAAGTATGCATTGTTTTCTTCCCTAGTTGATTCATTTCTTTTTACTTTCTACAAAAGCAAAAAAGGTTTCCATTAGGCATATTTCATTTCAAAAACATAAAATTGCATTTCATTAGTGTTTTCATTCAATCATAAAAACAAAAACAAAAAAATTCTCCAACACCAAACCCCCACCATTTGATCACGTGGTGCAGTAAGAGCCACATCACCATTCATTTTTGCAGGTAGAAGAAGAAGAGGTGATAGAGAAGGTAGAAGAAATGGATGGAGATGATGATAATGAAGAATATCTTCTTGGATTTCCCATTCAAGATACTGATATCAATGTGCACATGAAGAACATCCCTCCATCATTTCTTCCAAACTTTCATGATCTAAGATCAGAGGATCTAGAAACCTTTCACTTTGAATTTTAAATTGTTTGTAGATCTTATGGTTACTTATTAAACACTCAAAAATTGAGATTGTTTCCAGCAACATTGAAGGATAGAGCTCTTAAATGGTTCATGAGTTTAGGGACTAATTCAATAAGATTATGGAATGATATGCAAAAGATATTTCTAGAAACATATAAAGACTGTGATCTTAAGGAAGAAATATTTAGAATGAATCAAAAAGAAGATGGGAAACTTAAGGATCTAATAGAGAGGTTCGCGTATAACGTTAAGAGGGAAAAACTACATCATTTAGGATCTGACACACTAAAAACCCTCTTAAAACAATTAGGGACGAGAGGATTCCTTGATCTCATGATTAGAGGAGCTGTATACCAACTATCATTTGAAGAAATTTGTGAAACATGAAAACACATATCAAGAGGAAGGGAAATAGTAAGTAAATCAGCATTAAAATTGGTAAGTCAAGCTAAACTTGGAAATTTGTTTGGTGTCTTTAAAACAGAAATTCTTAGAAATCTAACCAAACAAGTAGAAATGTTAAGAATACAAAATGAGCAAAAAGAAGATGTTGATATTTTTTTTGTCTATGCAGAATCAAATGATGTTAAATATTTCCCCTCATTAGCATGGTTGAATGAATTTTACCAAGAGGATAATGGAGCAAGTCAATTTCCAATGCAACTATGTTATGTAGCTCCAAGAGGATCATGGCATCGTATTCAACCTGATATGATGTAGGAGTGTAATTCACAATTTCAAGATAATGCACATCCATCTCAAAGTAATTGTAACAAATCCTTTCCTTAGCAACCTTGGCCATCTCAACCACAAAACCAATCTTGGCAACAAGGTTGGCAAGGAACTTATGGGAGCCATCCATAATATCCTCAATATTTTCCTCAATATCCTCCATACCCAACTCCATGTTATCCCTACCGTTTCACCTCCACCAAAACCACAACCCCAACCAAATCCATCTCAAATATTTGTTGGAAAATACTAAGAGGGGGGAGTGGGTCGGGCGGGTGAATCAGTGTTCCTTAGCAATTAGCACTTTTAAATCTTTTCAGAGCATTAGTTAATCTTCAATTATCATTAATGTTTATGCAGTAACAACAGTGAATAAAAGAACACAGGAGGCACAAAAATTTTAGGTGGAAAACCTCCTCCGACTAAAAAACCACCGAACGTTTTTCAAATACTTCTTTAATCTTCAACTCCAATTGAAAAGAAAGCTCCAACTTCCTAGAATCTAGAAAAGCATTCTTCTCCAACTCCCACTGGATGGACGCTCCAACGCCTAAGATTCTTCAGTAGTTAATTGAACGAATGCCCCAACACCCAATGAGCTACTACTCACCCTAGCACCACCCTACCACCCTGAAATTTTCACAGGCTTGAACCTGTTGGTGACTTCATGCATTATCCTAGCACCACCATACCACCCTATAGAAGAATAAAAGAAGAATGGACTTCCATACCAGGAAAAATGGTCCACTTTACCATGATATAGAATGATGTAGAAGAAGACGACACACTAGAGCATAACCCCAAATATGACACAACCACCTAATGATGATCCTAGACCTCTCGACATTGCCACTTCAACTCTTGGCCAAAAGAAACTTGTACAACTTTTACAAAGATTCTTTTACAATGACTCTATACAATGATACTTTTACAATGTCTGTATGCAGTGCTGCCCACTTAAAGACTTCATGTGGTGAACTTCTTATTGTTGTTTTTCACCTTGATTGATGCTCTTTTCATGCTACTCTTTCTCATTCTTCAGAACATTAGATTGTGCAATGAGTCTTCTCTTGATGAATTTATAGTACCTGGAAAAAGTCTTCAAGGAAATACCCATGACATGATAATAGCAAAACTTACCTCATCTTGCAAAGCATATGTTAGTGCTAAACAAAAACGACAAATTAGAATACAAAGAACCTAATGAAATTAGGAGATGAACATGCATATACAGAATATACTTACCTACATCTTACCTCTGCCGCATCATTTTTCTGCATCTTGCTCTTTGCTGCCCTAGAAAGTCTGGTCCTTTGCACCCCTTGAAAACACTTGATCTAGTTTTTATTTCCTTCTAGGAGCACAATACTTAAACTAATATATCTCTGCGATTTCATATCCCCAACATGTGATATTCGGTCCTATAGAATCTCTCTGAGTCTTCTTTCCAATGCGATAGGTCTGACCTGATTTGGATTCTTCAAGGAAACGTTATGCCCAATCTCTCACCATGACCTAATTATGGACTAGTTTAGTAGAGTGAACTTGTATGACGTGCCATGTGTCACTGTTTCCTCCTTTAGATTTGAAATTGATACACAAAAAACTACATTCTGTGCACTATCTGCCACTTTTTACAGAATTCCAATCCTCTTCTCAAAGAGAGCATTATGACAATTTTCCCAAGGTCGCTTCTTTGAGATGAAATTCGGCAGCCTACAAAAACCCTAACTTCCGCAGATCATATCTCTGAAAATATAGCGAACCAAGATCTGAAATTCAGTCACGACATTCATTAGGATTGTGAATCAAATGGGTTTTAATTTCAGAATCTAAGACTTTGTAGAAATGTAGTTGTAGCAAAAATTCCACGATCACTACATTTGGAGGATATATGAGATTTCTTTTTATAGAGTTGAGAGGGGCTTCTATAGAGAATGTTGGAGGGATTTTAAGAGCTTTAAAATTAATTAATTAATGACTATTCAATGACCAAAACCAATTATGAGTTCCATGCCACAACCCCATAGGGTTTTATCCCACTAACTGGGGTTACTAACTTCAAACATGAATATCTCTCAAACCATGAAGAATTACTTGGTGTGCCATATATCAACAGAAACATCTTGATGAGTAGAATCCATCTAGAAGATCCTTGACTCAAAATAGAGTAATTTTTCAAGTCAAAATTCCCTTGCAAGATCAGGGTATCCCCTGGTGCTGCTTGGGTTGACATCAATGACAACCTCAGATCATCTTTAGATCAACAATCTCCCCCTTTGGCATTGATGGCAACACAAGTACTCCCCCTATGATCAGGGCACCTCTTCCTACTACCTTCTCTCCCCCTTTGACATCAATGGCAAAGGGTAACTCCCCCTGACACACAACCATCCTGCGGACCTGTACACACTTCCACTCCCCTTTTATTTTCTGAATAAGGAAAATCTAATGAGAACTTGGGAGAATCCCAAGCTTCTGACGAAGATATTCAAATGCTTCACGAGGTAAAGGTTTAGTGAATATATCAGCGATTTGTTCTTTTGTACCAACATATTCAAGTTTGATATTCTTTTCAATGACTTGTTCTCTAACAAAATGATACTTTAGCAGAATGTGTTTTGTTTTTGGAATGCATGACAGGATTCTTGGAGATGTTGATGGCACTGGTGTTATCACAGAAGATGGGAATAGGCTCACTGAATTGTACTTGAAGATCTTGCAAATTTTGTTTCATCCAAAGGAATTGAGTACAACAAGCTTCCACTGCAATGTATTATGCTTCCGCTGTAGATAACGAGATTGAGGTTTGCTTTTTTCTCAACCATGATACGAGACAACCACCTAGATAGAATGCTTCTCCACTAGTACTCTTACGATCATCAATGCTTCCTGCCCAATCTGCATCTGTAAAGGCTTGAATAATGATATTGTTTCCCTTGGGATACCACAAGCCATATTCTGTTGTGCCCTTTAGATATCGAAGAATTCTTTTGACGGCAATAATATGTGATTCTTTTGGTGCTGCTTGGAATCTTGCTACTTGTCCAACTACTTGCATAACATATGGTCGGGAGGCTATTACGTATAGAAGACTAGCAATCATAGATCTGTACAACCTCTGATCCAGATCCTTAAATGAGTCATCTATGCTCAATTCGCAACCTATTACCATTGAAGTAAGGACGGGTTTGCAATCTTCCATTTTGAATTTCTTGAGCATTTCCTTGATGTACTTGGCTTGACATATAAATATTCCTTTCTCTTGCTGAGATATTTGAAGCCCTAAGAAGTATGTCAACTCACCAAGTAAAGACATCTCGAACTCACTTTGCATATTTGTAGCAAAGTTCTTACTTAGGCGATCATCATCGATACCAAAGATTATATCATCCACATATACCTCAATGATTGTTAAATTATCTTTATCTATTCGTACGTAAAGATTGCTATCAGCAGTACCTTTCTTGAACCCTTGTTTATGTAGATATCCAAGACAAGCATACCATGCTCTAGGAGCATGCTTGAGACCATACAGAGCCTTATTTAACCTGCAAACATATTCTTCTTTTTCTGATAGTAGAAAACCTTCAAGTTGTTCGATGTAAACTTCTCCTTCTAATTCTCCATTCAGAAATTCTGACTTAACATCCATTTGGTGGACTTTTATTTTTCTTGAACATGCATAGGTGAGAAACATCCAGATGGCTTCCATTCTGGAAACTGGTGCAAATGTTTCATTGAAATCAATTCCTTCCACTTGTGCATAGCCTTTGCAAACCAATCTTGCTTTGTTTTTGGTAACTTGTCCATCTTCATTCAATTTGTTCATGAACACCCATTTAGTCCCAATGACATTTTTATCTTTTGGACGTGGAACTAATTCCCAGGTGTTATTCTTCTTGATTTGATCCAATTCCTCATTCATAGCTACTACCCAATGTTCATTCTAGTTGGCTTCCTCAAAACTACTAGGCTCAAAGGTTTCTAGAAAATCAATGTGAGCTTGTTGTGATGAATGAAGTTGTCGACCTTTTCTTGTTCCAATTCCTTCATTTATGTCACCAATGATTTGATTTGATGGATGGTTCTTTTGAATCCATTCTTTTGTTCTCTTTGGAGGAGCTTCTTGTTGTTGTTCCTATATATCTTGTTGATCATTATTTACTTCTTCTTGGTTGACAGTTGCTTCTTGTTCTAGAATTTTCTCTGTACCTTTTTCAGCCTCTGTCTCAAGTTTCAAAGATTCTAGATCCTCATCATTATTTGTTAGAACACTATCTTCGTCAAACGTAACATTTATGCTCTCCACTGTTTGTTTTCGTCTTAGATTATAGCATTTATAGGCCTTTCTTTTGCATGAGTAACCAACAAATATACCTTCATCAACACGCAATTCAAACTTACCCAACTTTTGATCTTCTCTTTTGATATAACATTTGCTTCCAAAGATTCTAAAATATTTTACATTAGTTGGTTTTCCTTTCCATAATTCATATGGGATCTTATTGCAATTATTTCTGAGAAGACTTTTGTTGATAATGAAGATTGTTGTATCAATTGCTTGAACCCAGAATTTTTCATCCAATTTTGAGTCCTTCAACATTGTTCTACCCATTTCCTGTACGATTTTGTTCTTTCTTTCAGCAACTCCATTTTGCTGAGGTGTTCGTGTTGTTGAAAATTGTCTTTTTATTCCAATTTCATCACAATATTGCCGAAATAATTTGGAAGTGAATTCTCTGCCATTATCTGATCTTAGACATTTTATTTTTAAATCAATTTCATTTTCGACCAACTCCTTGTAGATCTTAAAGCACTCAAATGCTTCAGATTTTTTCTTTAGGAAACTGACGGCTATCATCCTGGTATAGTCATCTATCATTAACATGAAATATAATTCTCCATCTAAGCCTTTTGTTCCCATAGGACCACATAGATCAGTATGTATCAATTCCAATGGATGTGATACAAATTGTTCTTTTGTTTTAAATCCACATTTTTTCTGCTTGTCGTGCCGACAGGTCTCACATAGTGTGTTGGAAGGTTTTGATATTTTCGACATTTCTCATACATACCGCTTCCTTTTTGCTTATCCTGACAAGATTGTCAAAGTTTATGTGACTCATTCATTTGTGCCATAACCAACTTTCATCTTCTTTAGCTAGTATACATGCTTTAGTTGCTTCATCCAGAACATATATGTCGTTTGGAGCTCGACTTGCTGTAGCCACAATTTTACCATACCTGGCTTTCCTGATTTCACATTTTGTGGAGTTGAATAGCATTGTGTGTCCTTGATCAAACATTTGTCCAACACTAAGAATATTTTGAATCATGTTTTCAACCAATAGAACATTCTTGGCTAGAGCATCTTTCCTTCGGAGACTGACGGTACCTGATCCTATAACATTTGAAGATCCATCATTTCCAAAGGACACGGTTCCATCCTTATTCTCTTTCAAAGATACAAATTTCTTTCTATCTCTAGTCATATGCATTGAGAAACGACTATCAGTATACCACACATCTTTGTTGTTTTGAGCCTTGAGAGTGAGAGCACAATTATCAGTGTTCTTCTTCTTCCATGTTCGTTCGTTCTGTGGCTTCGAAGATTCTTCTGGATGATTTTCAAGTCTGCAGTCTCTGGCTATGTGTCCAAAGTTTCAACATTTGTAACATTCAATATTACTTCTTAAATGTTCAAATCTATTTATGTTTTGTTGAGCCCTAGGAGGTTCATATTTGACAGATCTCCTGGAATTGTATTGGTTCCTAGGGTACGTGCGACATTCTACAGCTTTATGACCAAATTTTTCACATGAATAACAATAGCCATGAAAAATATGTTGGTACCTGGATGGAAATCTTTGTGGGGGAATTGTCTTCCAAGGCTGTTCTTGCAAATCTTTTTCAAGGAAGTCTACATGCCTGTCAGATCTCATAGGTTCATTGTATTTTGTTGTAGATGGTCCTACTTCTTATTATTTGTAACCGAGGCTAGTTTTATCATTGTAAGATCATTGATTGTTGATGAGTTCTTCCAACGCCCTTGAGCTGTTGGCATAGTTTTGGATAGTTCTTCCCTTCTTCACTTCCTCATGTAGCGAGACTACTTCGGCTTCTAATGCTTCCCTTTCTCGGTTTCTTTCTTCCAACTTATTTTGAAGTGACTCTTCAATACATTTGTGTTCTTCAACTTCAATTTTGAGACCTTGAACTTGTTCTTCAAGAGTATTGGAATGGATCTTCTCAGCCTTGAGCTCTTTTATAAGCTTGATTGCCTCCTTAGAAAATTCTTCTATGGTCAACCCTTCTTCTTCGTTGTTTGATACCTCTTGTTTATTGTGCTTGGCCATAAACAATACTCTCTCATTGGCTTCTTCTTCACTGTCACTGTCTTCATCAGATGACAAGCTATCTTCTTTAGAGAGAAATTTCCTTCTGAATCCTTTCTTCTTGACTTGCTTATTGAATTTATTAAAGCTTTTCTTTCCTTTTGAGTTTCCATAACTTCTGTTTAGACATTTTGTTGCAAAATGCCCAACATCACCACAACCGAAACATATCAATGGAAGTTTACCTTTGAATTTTCCCTTACCAATTTTTAGTTTTCTCGTAAAGTAACCATATTCTCCATATGAAAAACCTTCTTCGTCATCTTCCTTTTCTTCACACTTGTAGGTGCAGGTGTAGGTCTTTGCCTTTGAAGGTTGTTTGTACTTATTTTTTTTCTTAGATGCAGTGAACGCAGTTTCTAGATGCAAAGTACCCTCTTCTTCATCAAGTCCCATTTCATATGCTATGAGAACCCCATGTAATTCCTCTTTGTTGAGTTTGTCCAGATTTGCACTATATTCTAAGACCGATACCTTTGGGTTGAATCTTCCTGGTAACATTCTAAGAATCTGTCATATAATAGTCTTCTCGTCAACAAGCTCTCCCAATCCTCCCAGAGTGTTGGTTATTTCATCAACTTGTTAGAAGTATGCAGCCATGTGGTCATCTTCTTTCATTCTGAGTTGCTCAAATTTTTCTTTGTAGATTTGAAGCTTTGCTTCTTTGACATTTGAGTCACCTGTGTTATCACTCATGTTGTTCCCCAGGAAAGCTCTAATGGGGAATATGGTCGAGGTAACCACTAACCAGTCTTTTAGTTGCAGATTCTAGCCAATATGCAACCAGAGAGGGCTCTCTCTTTGTAATTTAGCTTTGTTTTGGAGTCTTTTAGGCTAGTTATGATGCACAGAGTTTGGTTTTTAGTTTGTTGGATGGTGATATCAAATAGAGCTGGGATGCAAATCAAAAACAGTTTATACCATTGGGCAATGGGGTCAATGATGTTGTACTGCTGAAAGTGTTTCTTTGGTAAAGGGCAATGCTACAGAGCAAGATAGGCAGTTTTGGAACAATTTTCAGATCTGGAAACTAGTGGAATGTAGGCCAGTGGATGAAGGGCAGTCAAGAATCCTTGATCATGTTGGCAGAGGGAAGGTGCTTGAATATTATCCAGGAGCAATTAAGAATTCCTAAATAGTATTCAAAATGAAATAATTAGTGTAAACATGAGCAGCTAAGAATTCATATTTATGACTAATTCTGAAGAAAACATAATTAATAGCAGAGATTGAACACAAAGTGCATTTAAACAAATCCTGGGCTATTCTTTTTCTCTGTTACTAAGATCATGAAACATATATGAAATTTGCAAACACAGAAAACATAAACATAGGTTAGAGCAACTTATTGATCCATAGAAAGACACAGGAATTCTGTAGCAGGTCCCAGAACATCAAATCCACATTCAGATGGTGCAACAACAGTGAACTTCAAACAGCCTTTGTATTAGAGAGTCTGAGAATTTACAGTGCAGTCCAGAGAGAAAATCACCAACCCCAAACACATATTATGGGGAGGTATTTATACAAACAGGGAGATACAAAATATCGTGAAGATAAGTTCTGAAGCCATAACTTCGTTTACCCACTCTTTAGAAGAAGTAGATGAGGGAAATAAATGTTGCAGTAAATGTGAATGTGTTGGCTGTCCAATTTGTCAGAGATATTTGACTTTCTGGACTGAGTGAGTCGGCTGGTAGCTGCATCTTTACTCTGTGTTTGCTGCCTTGATGCCTTGCTGTGTTGTTGTGCTAGCCTTGTCATCAGTGCTCGGTTTTTCATTAATGAGCTGTAGTCATAATTCAATTTCTGCTTTTTGTTGTTTTTTACCCTTTGACAGGTGGCCCGTGCTTTAGAGTTTGTTGACCTGTAGCTGACCAAAAAGGAAAATAAAAACAAAATTACCTGAGTAATATCTCCAGCATTCCTTGCCACCAGTCCTCTATAGGCAACTGATGTCTTTGTATTTTTATCAGTGTTTCATCAGCTTTAGTGTATCTATAAAAGTTGGGCTGGACTTCAAAAAGATGGTTTATCTCATGTTTAATGTAGAACAGATTTTCTAATTTGTCATACAGACTCTGTCCAGAGGGAGGCCCTGTTTCTTCTGAGGTGCTTGAGGATGTTGTAATTTGATTGGAGGCATAATTATTTACCCTGTTGGCATACTGCTCATGTGATAGCAGTCTTCCAGCGCTGGTTAATAAACTGGGTAGCCCTCTACTCTGTAATGCTGCAAACTTTATTTTGAAGTCATTTATCTCTGCCTGCATTTCTTGGCATTTTCTTTCCAGAGTCTGCACAAAATTCCTTAGAGTCAGCACCTTTTTCACTAGCAAGATGGTATCTGTCCTATTCCTGATACCTAGTGCTGCCAATTGCTCTTTGGTATGAGTGTTCAAGAATTGAATCATTCTGTTGGCTTGCTCAGGCATATTTCCCAATGATGCTCTAGCCTTTTGAGTCTCGAATTGAGCTAAGCCTATCAATTCTATCTGCTCATGTATAGTCTGGATGGATTGCCATTGGTCAGTAATGGATTGGCCAATTTTGGCCCACAAAATTTTCTTGATTTCAGCTAGAGTTTTGTCTAAAGTAAGGTCCTTCTCCAGCTCCTTTATTCTTTTCTCCAAGGTTTTTACTTCCCTTGTCTTCTCAGCTACATCCATCTTTGATTTGTCATATCTTACCTCAATTTTGGCCAGCTTTTCTTTGGCTTCTTTTAATTCTGCCATCTACAGTTCCAGAGCCTTTATTTCTTTCATCATCTCCTCCATACTCAGGCTGGCCTCTTGCTTTGTTGCTGCTGTAGTTGTTGCTGAAACTGTTGCTGAAGTTGAGGCTGGAGTTGAGGTACCTGCTGTTGATCCAGGATCAGTAGGAGGGACTGCTGTGGTGACTGTAGGAGGAGCAGTCTCAAGAGTTAGAGCTGTTTGAGCTGGCTGAGAGGCCAACTCTCCCTGTCTTCCTTGCAGTGATGCCTCCAAGGCACTCTCTGTTTCTATCAATCTTTTATGCATCCTCATAAGCAAACTAACTACATCCTCCTCTTCTTTTTGTTGTGCTACTTCTGTGGTTTGAGGATGAATTGTAGGTGGCAGCCTGAGTTGTTTTCTAAGGGCTGCTATGTCTTCTTCTTTCTTCTTAATCAAAGCTTGCACGCCCTTGGGATCGTTGGGATCATGTCCCAGCTCCATAATGATCTCCTCCAAGGATTTGATTCTATTGTCCTTGGCCTGTGATGAAGCTTTCTCCAATTCTAATTGGGCAGAAGTGTTGTGAAGTGAATTCTGCAGTCTGTGGGCCAATATTTCCTTATCTGCCAAGGTGGAGTACACCATTTCTCCAGTTTGTTTGTGTAACTCAATCTGGTCCATTGGATGGATGTCTTTAGCAAGCACTTCCAGATTGGTCCTAATATAATCAGTAGCGGATTGGGGTTGCTGTACTGTAGGTCTAAAATGACTGAGGGTCATTTTCCCTTCTTGGATGTCATAGGCTGCCATTAGCCTCTGTTGATTAGTGGGATCCATTCTTAGCAACTGGTTGTAGAGTTGGAATCTTACCGGCTCATTTTTGGCCTTGATTTCTATAAATGCCTTCTTTATGTCAAAGCCTTGCTTGCTCTACTGCTTGGTGGAGGTTGAGGTAACCTCCACACCTTGTTGTCTCTCTTGCTCCTGCTGAAAGGAGCTAGCTGATGTTTCCATGCTCGGAGGAATCCGTTGTTCGGTTGTTTCCTCACCCCTTTGATTGCCTGTTGTCTCCTCTGTAAACTCTTCCTCAGAATAGGGGTTTAGCCTCTGCCTTTTCTCTCCTTGTTGTTCTATGGAGGCCCCTATGGGTGTCTCTTCCTGCCTATCCCTTTTCTTTGCTCTTTCTTCATTGAGAAGAGTTTGTAAGACATGGACCTCAGGTTCTTTTGCTTGTGTTGAAGGGGCTTGCCCTTGACTTTGTTCTTTGCTTGTGTCTGGCCGGTCTGCCATTATCTCCTGCTGCTCTGAATGGTGCACCTGCTGCTCTGAATGCTGCACCTCTTTTCCTTTGGATGTCCCTGCAGGTGGAGCACTTACTTGGGCAGGTTGTTGGGAAGTCGTGGCAGATGATGTGCCTGCTCCAAGGTGTCGAGGAGATGTGAAAAACACCTGTCCAAAAGATTCCAGGTCAACTGATTTTTCAAGGTCTTTGATTGCTTTTTCTATTATCTCTTCTTCAGTAAGCTCTTCAACTAGTGTGCCTTCTATCCACTCCTGTTGATTAGCATATTGTTCAATTTGAGGGATACTATAGTGCACATATCCTGTAAGCTTATGTTTGACTCTCCTAAAGCTTATGAAATGTTTAGGGTCATATGGTGCCCAAAGAAAACTTTGTTTCAGCTTGAGTTTATCTCTCAGAATGGTGTCAGCTTCCTTCCATGCTTCCTCCCTTTTATTAAAGATAAAAGGGCCCAGTTGGTGCCTTATCTTAAGCTGTGCCTTTTTCCTAGCACCATAGAAATGAGTTAAGTCTGAACTACTGAACTGCCGGTAGTATTCCAGGGCAAAGAGTCTCATAGGGACATATTTTGGCAGTTTGAAGGGAGCCATTTGACAGCCATAGATCCTAATCACTGTATGGTTTTGGTAAAAGTACCAATCACCAATGTTGTATTCCTTTGATAGGTGTAATATTTTCTGCATTTCAGCAGAGAGCCTGGCAGGAGGAGTTATTGACAATAAACAGGTGGCTGGATATATGAAAAGGTCAATAAATTCACAATATGTATATGGGGAGATGCCAACATGATGGAATACTGAGGACCAAAATATCACAGACCTTCACTCCCCCTTAGCATCCAAATTTTTAAGGGGGACTGGGAAACTATCAAGTTGATAGTACAGCATCAAATGGTATATATATGCAGTGTATTTGAACACTCTCTCCCTCTCCAAGTTCATGAACTGCTCATGAATTTTGTTGGCTATGAAGGTGGCATAGTCATACTTGACAGCAGGGGGCTGTCCTGGAGCAAACATGGACATTAAAGCAAAGACAGTTTCATCTACAATTTCACTTGTTCTGAATCCCAGAATGTAGGAAATCATGTCTATGAGCATTTTTCCAACTTCACTAAACCAGGCATGATGGTAGGGAATTTTGTATCTGGAGTAGCAATCTGGTGGCATAAACAGCTTGGCAATTCAGTCAATTTCTACAGAGGACAACTTGGAGGCTTGGTCCAGCAAATTTTTCATGGTGAGAGGGACCAAAGGCTGAGTTGGCTGGAAGTGCAGCATCTCATTTATAGACTGATGAGTGATATAAAAGAGGACATTTCCAGCAGGGTCCATCACTGCCCTTTGAGAAGGCTCATAATTAGCACAACACTGATGGATGAGGTCAGGGAAGACATTGACTGAAGGCAGGTAGTACATAGGCATATTGGACTCCCAGATTCTGAATATGTCAGTGTTGCTTTTATGACTATTCCTTATCTCACAAAAAGCCTATAGGTGAGGCTTTTGACCCTCAATGTCATCAATCTGGAAATCTCTATCAGCTAGAGGTAACCACTCCAACTGCCTATGAGGTGCATTCAACGGTGCAATGTTTAGGGCCACTGGAGCCTCCATGATTTACTGTGCTTATTATTAGATTTGAGTCTGTGTTTCAACAGGGAGCAAAGTTCTGACAGAGGGCTTTTTAGCAGGAATTTTGCAGTTTGAGTTTTTTATGAAAATGGGCTTACTGAGTAAAACTCAAATGGAATACAGAGTCTGCAGAGTTTTTAATGAGGAAGCTTAAAAATAGTGAGGAGAGCACGGCTTTTACAGGTGTTCCAATGGTTTTGCAGGTGGACAGGAGCTCGACTTTGAGTTTTAATGGACAATTTATCAGAGGGTCATGGTATTAGCAGGTTTTGCCCGAAAATACGATTACACAGTGAGGCAGAGCGCAGGAGCTTGCGGGCAATAGTGTCTTTGAGTTGAATTTAGCTGTCTTGGTAATCTTTCACAGAGAAATTATGAAAAAACAGGGTTTATGGGCGATTCACAGGTAAATACCTGTTTTTAGGAGACTTTGCTGCGGAATGCGGTTGCAGAGTGAGCTGGGGAGTCAGGTTTGCAGGTTGAACACGCCTAGGTGACGGACTGGGACGTTGATGGCGGATACAACGTAACTCTCATGCACAGACTTCACTATTGGTTGCATGAAAATAAACAAAAAACATCACTTTCGTGACTTTTAACGAAAATTTGGGTTTTTTTCATAATTTTTGGCGCTTTTTGTGCTGATGTCAGCATGACGTCACTTTGTCCTGTAGCATGGTACAGAGGGTGACGTGGCGGTTGATGTGGATGGGTGATGGGGCGGACACAGCGGGGGATATAGTGACAGGGGTGCTGACACAGACGCATACATGGGGATGATGTGCACGGCGGGGAGAACAGGCGGTAAATGGTTTCCATCGGACCGCTTTTGGTACAGGAGCGGTTTCTGTCAGAGCGGGCTCGATGCAATAAAAATGGGACACACGTCCCCATGTACGACGAGAAAACCGCTTTCCATCGGGAGCTAACTCTCGTACGGCAGGGCGGCTCCGATATCAATGTAGGCTGTTGGATCTGGTGGGCGTGATCCAATGGTTGACGGGAGGTGCAGGTGCTGGTACAATACGGCGCGGGGACCCGCCCATATTTTAACATTTAATAATGTTGCGGGGGTTTAAGAACTTTGGGTTATGGGTTTGGCACCATGGTTATTCGTTTAACCAATTGTTTAAACAAATCCCATTATATAATGCGTGAAGGGTTATAATATATGGTTTATGTGGGGTTTTTAATGCGGTTATTTATTTAACCTGGAGTTAAATAAATCCCGATGGATTACGAACGCGAAAGGGTTAATACTAAGGTCCCGAATGGACTTAATATTTCCCCAAAACTGTATTGTATGGCTAAAATTGCCAAGGGTAGGGATATTTATATTTTTTGGGCTTTTTTATATAGTTTTTGTAAAATAGGGGTGGGGAAATAATTAAAGGAGCTATACAATAAGTTAGGATGTCAATATGAATATATGGAATGAAACTGCATGAGTAAATGCTAAGTTGATAGAGTGAAAACTTAGGCCTAGGGAAATGAAGGGAGTATGGAATGATGATTTTTACACAAGAAATGTGGCTTGTTTTGACCAAGTAAACTCAGAGTTTAACTTAGCATTTCTCATAAAATGAAGTGAAATAGGACTATTGGGCAGATCCCAAGGTCCTTGAGGGGATGTTAGCAAATGATTTCTGGGGGAATGATAGGGGAATTAGTCATGCTTCCACTATTCTGCAACCAAACAACTACCATGGTACTAGTGTCATTGATGAGATGAGTCCTTCTTGACAAGGCAAAAAGATCACAAACTTGTTTCTGCAACCTCAAATTACCTACCCAGCCTAATACACCTAGCATTTTTTCTTCCTTTTGATTGGGTGCATTTGGACTAGCAAACCCTGATTTTCCTCTTTTTCTTTTGAATGCCCTCCTATCTAAATCTACCCTTATCTCTTCCAAGGGCCCAGATTAAGCAGTTGGGCTCCTTTGTTTCTCTACCTGTCTACTCATCTGCCAAGCTTGAACTGTTTGGACAGATCTTTATTCTCTATTCTACAGCAGGAAATTTAAATATGGACTGGCCCAGATTGAGCTGTTGGGCCATCCATTAGGTGTGATGAAACAGTGTTTGCACCTTGTGAACTTGCTTTGCACAAATAAGATAGTAGTGGCATTTTGACTGGCCACTTTCCTGGTCTTTCTTTGGGGTTCATTTTCTTTTTCTTTTGTCGACCAATTCATTCTTCTTGCCCTTTGATTTTTCTTTTAGGGCATACCCTCTTTTCATTTTTTAATTTTCTTTATCTATATACAAAATATGGAACCTTTGCAACATGGAAAGGATGATCATATTTGGCATTTCCATAGTCAATCATGAGAAATGATACCTATTGGTATAGGAACCTAACAACCTGCATATATATTCTCAAGCTTGTCCCATACATTTTTGGCAGTATTACAACCCAACAACTTATGATAAGCAGATTCAATAGGTCCACTGATAATAATATTATTTTTCTTTTGCATCATTTACCAAATTCTTCTTACCTTGTTCACCCGCGATTGGTGTAAAGCCATTTTGAACAGTGTCCCATAATTCGTAACCTTGTGCCAAGAGATAGACCTCCATTCTTCCTTTCCAGAGTGCATAATTATTTTCATTGAATAAAGGTACACCATTCTTGGTATGCTCCATGATCTCCTTCCAGTTGTTAAACTATTATTGAAGGAACCATGCTCTGATACCAATTGTTGGAAATAGTGAGGGGCGAGGGGGGGGGGGGGGGGGGGGGGTGGGCGGTGAAATCAGTATTCCTTAGAAATTAGCACTTTTAAATCTTTTCAGAGCATTAGTTAATCTTCAATTATCATTAATGTTTATGCAGTAACAACAGTGAATAAAAGAACATAGGAGGCACAAATATTTTAGGTGGAAAACCCCCTCCAGGTCAAAAACCACCGAACGCTTTTCTAACAATTCTTTAATCTTCAACTCCAATTGAAAATAAAGCTCCATTTTCCTAGAATATATAAAAGCATTCTTTTCCATCTCCCACTGGATGGATGCTCCAACGCCTGAGATTCTTCAGTAGTCAACTGAACGGATGCCCCAACACCCAATGAGCTACAACTCACCCTAGTACCACCCTAACACCCTTAATTTTTCACAGGCTTGAACCTGTTGGTGACTTCATGCACCAGCCTAGCACCACCATACCACCCTATAGAAGAATAAAAGAAGAATGGACTCCCATACCAGGGAAAATGGTCCACTTTACAATGATATAGAATGATGTAGAAGAAGACAACACACTAGACCATAACCCCAACTATGACACAACCACCTAATGAGGATCCTAGACTTCCTGAAACTGCCTCTTCAACTCTTGGAAGATAGAAACTTGTACAAATTTTACAAATATGCTTTTACAATGACTTTGTACAATGATACTTTTACAATGTCTATATGAAGTGTTGCCCACTTAAAGACTTCTTGTGATGAACTTCTTGTTGTTGTTCTGCACCTTGAGTGCTGCTCTTTCCATGCTACCATTTCTCATTCTTCAAAACATTAGATTATGCAATGATTCTTCTCTTAATGAATATATAATACCTGCAAAAAGTATTCAAAGAAATACCCATGACATGATAATAGCAAAAATTACCTCATCCTGCAGAGCATATGTCAGTGTTAAACAAAAATGACAAATTAGAATACAAATAACCTAATGCAATTAAGAGATGAACATGCATATACAGAAGATACTTACCTATATCTTACCTCTATTGCATCATGTTTCTGCACCTTGCTCTTTGCTGCCGTAGAAAGTCTGGTCCTTTGCACGCCTTGACAACACTTGATCTAGTTTTTCTTGCCTTCTAGGAGCACGATATGTTATCTGATGTATCTCTGCAATTTCAGATCTCCAACATGTGATTTTTGGTCTTGTGGAAGCCCTCTGAGTCTTCTTTCCAATGCCACAAGTCTTACCCGATTTGGACTCTTCAAGGAAAAGTTATGCCCAATCTCTCACAATGACCTAATTATGGACTAGTTCAGTAGAGCAAACTTGTACGACGTGCCATGTGTCACTGTTTCCTCCTTCGGCTATTAAATTGTTACACATAAAACTATAGTTCGTGAAATATCCTCCACTATTTATAGAATTCCAATCCTCTTCTTAGAGAGAGAGTTATGATGATTTTCCCAAGATCACTTCTTTGAGATGAAATTCGAAAACCTGCAAAAACCCTAACTTCCACAGATCATATCTTTGAAAATATAGTGAACCAATATCTAACATTCGGTCACAACGTTCATTGGGATTGCAAATCAAATGGGTTTTTATTCCAAAATCTAAGACTTCACAGAAATGAAGTTGGAGTGAAAATGTCACGATCACTACATTTGGAGGATATATGAGATTTCTTTCTATAGAATTGAGAGGGGCTTCTATATAGAATGTTGGAGGGATTTTAGGAGCTTAAAAAATTATTAATTAATGACTATTCAATGACCAAAACCAATTATGAGTGCCATGCCACAACCCCATATGGTTTTCTCCCACTAACTGGGGTTACTAACTTCAAACATGAATATCTCTCAAACCGTGAAGAATTACTTGGCGTGCCATATATCAACAAAAACATCTCGACAACTAGAATCGATCTAGAAGATCCTTGACTCAAAATAGAGTAATTTTTCAAGTAAAAATTATCTTGCAAGATTAGGGTAGCCCCTGGTGCTTCTTAGTTTGACATCAATGACAACCTCAGATCATCTTTAGATCAACAATATCCACTCCCACTCAACTACTTGTACCACCATTTCCGAACCCACACAATGAAGTAGCTCAGCCCACTTACAATGTTGAGGTACAACACTTCCAAACATCTCCTCTTGATCTAAATGATATTTATCTTAGCTCAGGAAGAGTATCACAAAAATAGATTCTCTTGGTATCATTGAAGGACGACATGCAGAAAAAAAAGATTCAAATGAGAAGACCAAAGAATCATGGGTTTCACTTGACGAAGAGAAAACATCAGAATCAGAGATAGGGAAAGTGCCCTCATGTTTACCATCAGATCCTTTATGTGTTCAAGAGAATAATAATAATGAAAAATACGTGAATTTCATGGAAGAAGAAGACATCCAAGATGATCCAACTCCGCAAGTGGACCAAGAGCATCACAGCTATATTGAAATATGGTTCCAGCAAAGTGTCAAGTTGTAGCAACCCACTCTTCTTCAAAAATTCTTGATATCATCTCAATCAAAGCATGTGGTCTCTTATATTCAGGTACATGTCAAAGAATATGTTTTGAGCCTACACATGATTTTATTTGTCATCCAGTTATGCAAGTGGCTCCTTTGAAAATATTTCTACACTTGAAAATGATTTTATTTTTTTCAAGTAGAGTAGGATAGGAAAAGAAATAAAAAATGAAAAATAAGAGAAAAAATAAAATATCAAGTGAAAACCTCCTTTGAGTTGCCTGATATTGGATCCTTGATTGAAAACCTCCATGAGGTGGTCAATGGGTTGGAAAAGAAATATAAAAAAAAGAGAGAAAAAGAAACGATCCTAGGTGAAAACCTCCTTTGAGGCGCCTAGGAAGACCTACTAGTTTAAAACCTCATTGAGGTGGCTAGTAGGCCTAGAAGAAAAAAAAAAGGAAAAAAAAATATTTGCTCCATGTATCTCTCTAATGAATACAGGTGCTCTCCAATATCTGCAAGCAACAAAAACAAATTGGCACCAAAAGAAGAAAAAATTTGTCCAAATTCTAGTCAAAGGAAGTCAAACTTGGAATTTCTCCTCCTTTTCTTAGATGCTCCAAAAGGACCAAGGCCATTTCAATCCATCACCCTCATCTATTTCCACTATCCACCTATCGTTCTCGAGTTTTTCCTAATCATTTTCCTTGTTGTCCTAAAATACTACAGGAAGGCTCTATTTTACTACAGGAAACAAAAATACATAGAGAAGAAAAATATTTTTGTCATATCTCGAAACCATGCATCCATTTGCTAGGTTGTTTCAAGTGGAGATGCATATGGATGATGGTAACATGCTCAAGCAATTTCAGCAAATTTCAGTGCACATTTTTCGAGAAATCAACCTCCACCACCTTCAACTATTTTTTAATTTTCTAGATACTAGTGCATCCATTTGCAAATTTGTTTCATGGGGAGATGCATATGGATGAAGGTAACATGCCCAAGCAATTTCAGCAAATTCCAGTGCACATTTTTCCATAAATTGACCTACATCATCTACAACCATTTTTTAATTTTCTCGATATCTGCGCATCCAATTGTAAAGTAGATTTATAGGGAGGTGCATAAGGAGGATGGAAACATGCTCAGAAAATTTTAAGTCAATCCAGTATACCATTTGGGAGATATGGGTTTAAACAAGTTGCTACAGGGTTTCCTGTAGTACTACAGGATGTCCTAGTTTACTACAGGAAATAGGCTGAAAGCTATAGGAAGGTATGGAAGGTGAAATAAAGTGTGGGAAAGGTGTCTAATGGTGGAATAAGGTATAGGGAAGGTGAACATCACCCATGGCCAAGCCCAGCACTCCAAGAAGGTTGGATTTGACTAAGATAGCTTGCTCATGGTAACTAGAAGACAAAGGTTTAGAATCACCAAGCTATGAAAACCTATGTAGAAGAAAACAAAGGAAATTATCACCTCCAAAGGACCATGGATTGATCATCAACTCAACAGCAGTATATGTGCCTCTCCAACAACCATCAGGTAGGTATATCTATGCAATATTCTTGACCTCTTCTCTTGGGAATATTATAGTTAGAAATTTGTTGTCAATGCATGAGAGATAAGGTTTTATAAGTTAAGTATGGTTCAGCGGCCTCAGCCACCTTCAACTAGTTAATTTATGCTCACTCCTTCACTCTTGCAATGTGGAAAAACCAAGTTAGGAAGGGTGATGATTTCGAGGAATCGAGACAATAGTTAAGAGAAAAAATTTATGCAAAGTCCAAGTCAGCAAAACACTCCAAGCCCTCCATCCACTTCATATCCACTATCTATCCATCATTCATCCATCCCAGTTCATAAGAAAAAAAATAATATTTTTCAAGAACAAACCGTACACTTTGTCTCACCCTGAAAATTACTTGAAAAGACACATAGAGCACATCCTCCCATTTTCATAAACCTACACTACTCCCTCTAAGCCCTAGCATCATCCTCCAACTCCTCTACATCATTTCTCATCACTCACATATAGTTAAAAGACACTGAAAGAGAAGGAATGACTGCTACAAGAAGGCAAAATGATACTACAAGAAGAAAGAAAGGAAGAAATTGTGCTAAAACCCAAAATGGAAGTTCTGAAGAGATACCTAATCAAAACAGAGAACTCGAAATCCATTAGGAAATCATATAGGATACAAAAGAGAAGAAGAAGGCAACAAAAGGTAAGAAGGCATTCACCATCAAAGTAGAACTCAAACAGCAGTGATAAAAAAAGGTTTTCTAAGAGGTCTCTAATCTCTTTCTAGCTTTTTTCCAAGGCCTAAAAGATGTTATAGAAAGGGGAGAAAGGCATGGAAGTCAAGTTGAGGGCCTACCCTAGGCTTAGACTATCATTTCTACTCAAAACAGGTTTAAACAGGCTACTACAGGGTTTCCTGTAGTTACTACAAGAATTACTACAGGGTTTCTTGTAGTTACTATAGGAATTACTACAGGATGTCCTAGTTCTCATCTAAAGGCATTTTGAAGGTTTCAGAGGTGTCCAAATGGTGGAAAAGGTAGCAAGAGGTTGGAAAAGGATGTGGAAGACCTTTCCAAACTAAAAAATATTCAAGAACCCATCTTGAATAAGGGGAAGAAGGCAGACTAATGGTCTCAAGAAACACTGTGATTTTTCTATGCACAAACAGTTTTGGAAAAATGAGTGAAAATGGAATGAAGGTTTCAAGGGAGAGGATATGAATGAAATGGATCTACAAGCCAACAGAGTTCACTTGCAAAGAGAAAAGTTATGTTTTTTTTGCTTGAAAGACTGTTAAACAATCATGAAAATAACAACTACATTTTTGTGCTTGTCCTTGCAGAACTTACAACCAATATTCTTAAGAGAAAGGACTGAGGAATGCACAAGAGAGATGCGACTAGGGTCATGAATGAAGCATGATGAGGTCACTAAGTTTCTCAGAGTATGAGAAACACTTTCAACAGGAGGGTATGATGGGCCTCTAAATTAGACATATATTAATCCATGTGCCTCTAAATTAGACATAAATTAAAGCCCATATCACCATCCTTCAACACATTAAACCTATATTTTTGCATTAGATAATGTATTTTTAACTTTAATATGTTCATTAGGAAGGTTGATGGATAATTTTATATTTGTGCCTAATATTATTTGTTTTTGTGGAATATTGTGAGAATATTGGGCGGATTATGGAGATTTAGAGGAGGAGATAATCTAGGGACCTGGTCCCTACTACATGAGGATCAATATTTAATAATAAATCAACAACATATTCTGGAATTATGTCATAGATTGTGGAGCTCCAATGATTGAGGAAATCTCAGAATGTGTTCCGTGCCATTTAATGCATATTCCTAGTATTGGGAGCCAGATCCACTAATCAATGGATTTTGGTGGGGAAAGCTTCCTCCTTTCATGGGGAATGATTCCTAATCATTTTTTATAAATACCAAGTCAAATTTTCCTCTAGGAGTGGATTTTTATTAGTCTTCTTGTGGAGAGAACTCGTATTTTTGCAGCTCCACTTTCATTTCTTGTAGGGATGTAATTGTATCGATGAAAATAATGAAAATCGATGCCATGTTCAGCTTCTAAATCTTAGTATCCTCCATAGAAATCTGATTTTCCTTGGGCTTGGCCATCCCAGGAGCCTTAGAGCCCTTTTGTATCATTTACTTTTCTTCCCTTTCACTTCTTATTCACATGCATCTCTTGTTCTTGTTTTATATTTCTCCATTTAGTATTAATGATTTCTTGTTGTAGGATTGGGATAAATGGTGGAAGTAAGTTATTTTATAGGATCAAAAGCATCATTTCATCATTGTAACAGCTTTGGAAGGTCATATTAATCATTTAGATACTTGGATTTCTTGCTTATTCCTAAATCTAGATTTCTGGAAGTCCCTTGTGGCAAATAACAGTAAATTTTTGCTATTTTTTAGAGCATTATAGTGAGATTCAAAAGAATTTATTCGAATTGAATTAGATCAAAAAACATTCTAGGTAATAACAAAATTTACCCCATTGCATTTTCACTTGATTAGGTTAGGCATTTGATAGATTTACTAACTCACTCATTCTCGAATTTCTAGATTTTAGACTAGTAATTTTCTGTTATTTTTTAGCATGGGTTAACAAGGTGTTTTTGAGTGATTCCACTTGGAAAGGAGACCTAAGACATCCTAGTCAATAACAAAAATTGTCCCATCCAATTTGGATTTGATTTTCTTGTTCATTCAGTGAATTATAGTTTCATGTAGTAAATCTGTTGTTTCCTGTAGTGCTCTTCCAACGTGTATATACTTGCCTAGATTCGCTCAAGAAGCTTGGTTATGATCCCTTATAGTTGAATCAAGGCCCCTAGGCTCTAAATCAATTATTAGGGAATACTAAAGACCACTTATGACTTGCCTCTTTACCCATGCAAAACATTTCAACGATTTGGGTTAATGGACAAATTTATGGATTGGATAATACAATAATGATTTTCTTGATTGCCACATCCAATGAACTATGTTAATGGATCTAAACTCTTTGAAATGTAATGGTTGACATTTATTTCATGATATTTACTTTATGTAATTATAATAGGTTTCTTTCCTCGTATTTTCTTTCTTGCAATAGGTTAAGGTTTCCATTTCGAGCATTTCATTTTCTGCGATTAGTTTAGGATTTGACTTCAATACTTGCACTCCATTGCATCATGATAGAAAAGGAAGGACATGTTGTATGATGCACATATAGTGTCGATACCTCTTAAGTTTGCACGAACCCCGAGTTGATAATTAAAGTCGGTAGCCTTGGGAGTTGTAGCATTCTTGTTGCAATACCGAAGCTCATCAGTATCCTTGCTAGCAAATGTGAACAAGAGACAACAAGTTCTCCATAATTTTCGAAGGTAGATAACATCATGTAGAAGAAAGTCAAGGAGTCTAATCAATTTGATCTTAACAGTGCCAAGTCTAAATGGCTTGAGTCTTGACTTATCTGCAAATTATACTTCTCCATGTACATTGTCACTGAAGTCTTCAAAGAAGTCTTTCCATAAGGTCATGTGGCAGGTTGCACATGTATCAAGTAGGCATTCATATTTCCAAGAAGCAAATGAAGTTTGAAATATATCTTTAGTTACTCCAATGTTGTAATTTTCAACAATATAATGAGTAGATTAGGTGCTTTACCTTTCCTTGGATTTGACATTTTACCTTTCTCTTCTTTTCTTTCTTCTTGGATTCTATCTCGAGAGAGTGTTCATGTGGATGCATCATGTCCATCTCCATTGTAGCAAATACAATGGAGATCATGTTTTCCTCCTTGATGATGTTTACTAAGGGGTGCCAAGGTGATAGTGGTACGTTGAGTAGTATATGTCTTTAAAACATTATACTACAACAATTTTACTATACATCTCATTTACTTTATCTCATTTTCATAAACAAAAGTATAAGTCATTTAAACATAATAGACAATATATTACTACCTCTTATTATATATCATTCATTTTAAATGCATTTATATATCTATATATATATATATATATATATAATCTATTTTAAATTTTAAAAGTCAGGCCTAAGTCAAGGCAATATAATTCTATCTTCTTTTTTTTCCTTTTTCTTTTTTCTTTTTTTTTTTCTTTTTTTTTCTTTCTGACGTCAAATGACACAATAAAATAAAATAACTTTTTCCAAAACCTAATATGAAAAAAAAATCATCATTATAATAGATTGAAATATATATATATATATAATAAAAAACTATAAATTATAATAAAATTATATTTTATCGTACAACTTCAAATTTTAAAATTAAATATCACACACTACACTTTAAATTTGGAGAAGTTCACATCCATTAAACATAAAATTTCAAATATATTTAAATTAAATTAAATAACATGTTTTTGCTTAAAGTAATATTATAATATATATTAAAGGTAATATTATATTATTGTGTATAATATATTGTTATTTAATATAGATCAAATTAAAATAAAATTTAGAAATTTGTGTTTATTATAGAAATTAAAAGTTGAAAATTACAATGAATTTTAAAAATACAACAAATAAAATAAAATTTGCAATTTTATAAATATTATATTTAAATATATTACAAAAAGTTACAAGTTGAAATTTTCAATTAATCTTAAAATTACAACATTACATTATTATGAAAAATGTATATAAAATCATGTGTCTTGTTTTATATCTAAATATAAAGAATTCAAAAACATATGAATAAGTAAAATATCATTTTTTCATATTTCAAATAATTTTAATCTCAATCAAGGTGTTGATGGACGAAAGCAAGCTTAATGAGATGGTCGATCCACCCACTTAAGAAAGATGGCATGGTGGCCATCCTTTGCCACACACCTTTGCGTCATGACAAAGCTACAACTTTGAACAACATTTGATTATGCCAGTTTTCAAGAGACCTTCAACATTACTATCATTGGTTTTTGGGACAGTTTTGGTTTGCTTCATGGTAAATAGTTGGATTGGGCTCTTTGACCAGTAGTGGAAGGTAGGGTTGGAATTTGGATTCCTCTTTACGGGTCAAAATTTGTTTTTTTAAATGCCAAGTAACACTATGTTTAAAATTTTGCACTTCAGGAGTGGTGTTTTGATAATAAATTAACCTTTCACCAATAAATTTTTGCTTAGAATATTTCCCTTATATTAAAAATTTCTAGGAAAAAACACAAAATGACCATAACACGCAAATTAATTATTAAAACTTATTGTTCCTTTAATAATTAATAATTATAACATATTTTCTATTTTAAAATCTATTTTCTATATCGAATTTTCTTAATAACCAAGTTAATAATCAAATTAAAATTAATTGTAAAGATTAAAAGTACTTGATTATAAGTCTTGTTCAAAAAAATTATACACGGTCTCTCATAGCAAAGGCTGTATAAAATATGTGATAGGTTAACCCGATAATGCAATATAAATCAAAGCATAATACTATAACCTGCTTCTACTATCAATTTGTGGAAGCTTAAAGATCAAGCTGAAAAATATAACCAGAAGAAGAAGAATCAATGGCACAATACACATGAAAATACTTTTGGGGAAAGTCTCAGCTAAAAACCCCACACTATTGTATTATCATACATGGTGGAAATACATAGGAATTATACAAAGCCTTAGCTCTCACAGCTAGCCAGCTCTCAGTATAATCCTCACAGATGCTCACAGGCAATCTTGGCTTCTCTCTAGCCTTCCTCTCTACCCTCCAAGCTCCTATTTCCTTGCGTTGTTCCTTGTGGATGATTAGCCTATTACCAAGTGGAAAACAAACCTTCAAAATTGCGCAATCCTCAAGGATGAATCCTTGACTGCATGCATGAGTTTTCTCCATGAGAAAACACATGCAACTGATAGTACGTTGTCCTTGAACATTAATCTCAACTGGGTCTTTCTCAAAATAGACATGCATGAGTTTCTGATGAGGGAATCTTCAGTTAACTGGAGTAGCACTAGTTGAGTGCATTAATGCATCAACTGACTGTCAACTCACTATTAGTTCCTCAAACAGTTTGGAACTAATTTAACTGGACTTAACTGAGTGAACTGAGTTAGCTAATTACAACTCAAATATAACTCAATCTTATCTCCTTAATTTAAGGGATAACTCTTGCATGACTTCAGAAAGACTTCTAACTTGAATTTCTCCAACTAATTAATTTAAAATAAATTAATTAATTATTTCCAAGTAGTTGTTAAGACTAAATTCGATTTTAATTCACAATTTAATTTACATTCTTGTTGCCATATTTCAACACTCCCTCTCAACAAGAAAGGGATTATCTGCCACCACGATCCTGTCTCTATGGAACTCGAATTTACACTTTGACAATACCTTTGTCAAAATGTTAGCATCTTGCTCCTTTGTCGAAATATATTGCAGCAACATGATCCTCTCGACCTGTGAAAAGCCACGGGAAACAAATCTTGCCTTATGCTTCTCCACACTACCATTAGCAGCTTTCTTTACCTTGTGAAGCCAACGGAAACTCACAACTGACTTGATCTCTGGTCTCAGAACCACGTCCCAAATGGAGTCATACTCCTCCACCATAGCATCAACCCAAACTGGCTACTACACTTCTTCCTCAAAGGAAGATGACTTGGTCTCAACACATTACCCAACAAGGGCCATCTATCCAATGTACCTCTCATGTGACCTCCTCTATCTACATTGAGAAGATGGTGCTCCCACATTCTCTCTCACATCCTCCAAGAATCTGTCAGTTGCTCTTGTGTGCTTCCGTCAATCTCTGGAAGACTCTGCATGAGTGGATGTCTCCACTCCTGGAATCTCTGCATGCGGCCGCTCCACATCAGTCTAAGGCTCCTCCTCCTTAGGAACCAATAGTTCCTCCACAACCTGTAGTTGGAGCTCCCTCTCAAGGGAAACTCACATGGCCTTCTGCTCATCAAACTTGAGATCTCTGTGAATCGCTGTCCTCCGACTAGTAGGCAAGTACACCCGATAGTTGTGAGGTGTATCAGTGTACCCCACAAATATCCCCAACTCTATTGTTGACTCAAGCTTCTTCCATGCATCCTTTGTCACATGGCAATATACCGATGAGCCAAAAATCCTAAAGTGACCCACATCTGGTCTCTTACCGGAGAAAGCTTCCTCTGGTGTCTTCATCCCAATTATGCGATGCAGGCTTCTATTCTGCAAATAGTCCACTGTGTTGCATGCCTCAACCCACAAGTGAAGTGGTAGGCCTTGGTCATACAGCATTGCCTATGTTGCCCCTACAATAGTTATGTTCTTCCTCTCGGCCACCCCATTCTGTTGTGGGTTATGAGGTGCCGTCAACTCTTATTTAATTCCTTCCACTGCATATAAGTCCTTAAACTCTTGAGAGACATATTCTCCACCATTATCACTTCTCAGGGCCTTGATCTTCTTCCCTGACTCTTTCTCGACCAAATCTTTGAACTCACAAAACTTTGTGAAGGTTTGGTCCTTCTTCTGCATGAAATAAATCTAGCATTTACGAGAATAGTCATAAATGAAAATCACATAATACCTTTGCTTCACTATGGATACCGTCGAGAATGGTCCACACAAATCAGTATGAACTCACTCTGAGATAGCCTTTGCTTGACTGTCCCGATCATGAAAGGAAGACTTGGTGTACTTTCCCAAGATATAACCTTTGCTTGACTGTCCCGATCATGAAAGGAAGACTTGGTGTACTTTCCCAAGATATAACCTTTGCATGTGTCAACTTTCTAAATTTTACCTTTGGGAAGTCCTATAGATATCTACTACATTATCTTCAAATCCCCATGATGCAAATGGCCCAACCGCCTGTGCCACAACTCGCCAATGTCTTGGCTTTGCACCAATTCTGCTTTCGTACTCAATGTTGCACAATCATCTACCTCTAGTTTATAGAGATTCTTCACCTGAATCCCTATCCTCTTGGTCTGACCCATGGCTATGTGCCTTAAGAACACCTTTCCTTTACTGAAGACAACATTATAGCCTTTGTCCTCCAACATCACGACCTATACCAAGTTCTTCTTCAGTCCAAGCAAACACATCACATCTATCAAGGTGAAAGGAGCTCCATTCTCCCTCTGAAAAGCAAGAGTGCCCACTCCTAAAACACTATACCTTCCATCATCACCCATCTCTATGCGCATCTTGAGGTCTTTCTCCTCCAAGGCACTGAATAAATTTTTATCACCAGCCATATGGAATGAGGCTCCACTATGAAGATACTAGACACAACCCACCATCGATGACACCATGCATGCAATGAGGGTAAAGTCCATTTCTAACTGAGAGGCTAATGCCTCACCTTCCGATCCTTCCAAGGATCCCTTCTTGGACTTCTTCGATGGGCAATTAGTTGCATAATGTCCAATCTTGTGACAATTAAAGCATCTTAATTTAGACATGTCACCCTTCTTCCCTCCATGAAAAGAATTCGATTTGAAATGGGAAGCCTTCCCCTTTCCTTTCCTTGCCTTACTTGCTAAGGCTAGATTTTCTTCATCATCATTCTTGGATGAAGAACCATCTCGTGTGCTCCTCCTGATCTCCTCCTGCATAAGGTCTGACCACAGTCGTTCCCAATCCAGCGGTTTCTCCCTTCCATTCACATATGTCCTGGTAGCTATTCCAACTCTTTGGAAGGCCAAGGAGGGCGAGGCTCACCATATCATCATTGGAAGTAGTTATTCCCACACTGCCAAGCTCATCTCTGCAAGTGGTGAGCTTGTTTAGATATGTGGAAATAGTATTGCCCTTCTCCATCTTTATTCTTCGAAGCTTATCCTTGAGCGTCAATTTCCTCTGGACACTACTATTCTGGTAGAGATCCTTCAATGTATTCCACATTGAAAATGGAGTATCCTTCCCATGAAGACTCGAGACAATATGGTCTCGAACTCCCTCAAGGATGATCCCTCTCACCTTCACCACACACATCTTCCACTCAGGCAACTCTTGTGCATTAGTTGAAGCTAGCTTTGGGATTTCTTGATCAATGAATTCCTTCAAGCCATTGTCTTCTAATACAGTCTCCATTCAATCTTTCCATGCTATGCAATTTGAGCTACCTTCCAAGGCATACTCGAGTCTCAAGCCATATAACGCCATTGGCCAACCTTGAAGTATGATATGAATTTGATTTGCACCTGCAACCTCGAACTTCAAACTTTGAATTCTCTTCTAAGTATACTTTTCACAACTCTGATACCATGTAGAAAATATGTGATAGGTTAACCTGATAATGCAATATAAATCAAAGCAGAATACTATAACCTAATTCTATTATCAATTTAAGGAAGCTTAAATATCGAGCTAAACAATATAACTAGAAGAAGAAGAATCAATGGCACAATACACATCAAAACACTTTTGGGGAAAGTCTCAACTAAAAAACCCACACTATTGTATTATCATACATGGTGGAAATACATAGGAATTATACAAATCCTTATCTCTCACAGCTAGCCAGCTCTCAGTACAATCCTCACAAATGCTCACAGGCAATCTTGGCTTCTCTCTGGCCTTCCTCTCTGCCCTCCAATTTCCTTGCATTCTTCCTTGTCGATGATTAGCCTATTACCAAGTGGAAAACAAACCTTCGAAACTGCACAATCCTCAAGGATGAATCCTTGACTGCATGCATGAGTTTTCTCCATGAGAAAACACATGACACTGATAGTACATTGTCCTTGAACATTAATCTCAACTGGGTCTTTCTCATAATAGACATGCATGAGTTTCTAATGAGGGAATCTTCAGTTAACTGGAGTAGCACTAGTTGAGTGCATTAATGCATCAATTGACTGTTAACTCACTATTAGTTCCTCAAATAGTTTGGAACTAATTTAACTGGACTTAACTCAGTAAATTGAGTTAACTAATTACAACTCAAATATAACTCAATCTTATCTCCTTAATTTAAGGGATAACTCTTGCATTACTTCAGAAAGACTTCTAACTTGAATTTCTCCAACTAATTAATTTAAAATAAATTAATTAATTATTTCCAAGTAGTTGTTAAGACTAAATTCAATTTTAATTCACAATTTAATTCAAGGACAAATTAAATTGGAATATTCTTGTTACCATATTTCAACAAAGACCATGCAATGGGTCCTACTTTGGCAATATTGTTATCATTTTAAACTTAAAAGAAATCATAAGAATGACTAATTGATTTTAGAAATCACATGCCACCTTATAAACAAATATGCAACCATTAACCATGAACTCCATCATTAGCAACCATTAATTTAGCAACATTGCGTTTAATGAGATCATTAGTTAATGGTCATCGGATCTATAGATATTATAAAAAGTATGGCACTAAGGGCCTTTGGAGTTATTACGGCTAATGGTTGCATGCTTGTTTGTAAGGTAAGATTAGTTGAAGTTCAACTCTTCTAGAAAAAAATATGAGCATGTTGTCCAAATATTTAAGGAGGTTTACAACATACAATGTTGAACTCAATGAATTTTTCTTTGTCATTCTACATTTGAATGAGAACTATGGTAACAGAATCACACAAAATAGAATTAGTATGGTCATTTTAATTTCCTTATTTACATGATTCTAATCCCATAGATATAATCAATTCATTCAATTAAAACATGTGGAAATTTAAATTCTCTTTTCCATCGGAAAGGTTTGAGTTCTCTTTAAGTGAATCACTTCTACATAAGAGATATGGATGGAGACTTTTAATTAATTTTTAAATGTCCACATAATTAATTTATGTTGTGAGGACCTACAACCAAATTTCCTATTAAGATTTATGTGCTTCCAAGCTTGTCCTCTTTAAGCTAATGTTTAAGACATCCAAACCCAAGCAATGTATTCTCCAATTACTTTTTGGAACCCAAAACAATCTAACATTTATATCTATGTGTATACATAATTGAGAAGCGACAAAATAAATTATCTAATAATGAAAAAAGAGAGAAGAATATTTTTTTTAATAATGTCTAATCTAATATGTGTGGTGTAAGATGAATCAGTGCTATGCTAATATACACAGTACATATACTATCTACTTACTTCCATGTCTCACATATAAGCATGTAATCTTCTTTTAATGAAAGAGAAATTCCATTTGAAAACTAAGGATTATACAGTAAAAATATTCTTCTTTGTTAAGGGATCATATTTTAGACTTTTGGTATAGGGTTTTTCTTGCAAAGGATCTGGACGCCATCTCTCATATCGAAACTTGATGCTTGCATCAGATAAATGTACACTTCTATTGCTAGCCTCTACAACTACCTCAACAACCCTATAAAACCCCACCTCCACCCTTTTCTATATTTTATGAAAAGGAACACAAAAATCATTTTGTTCTTTCAAATGGTTGTGTAAGTGGGACAGTGAAAATAAATAAAAGGTTTCAATCCAACAAACCTTATTGCAACTCCATCAACTTCTGAAGCTAAAAGAAATATTTGATCATCAACTTTCAATAGACCCTGTAGAATAATACATGTCATATGAATACATGAGATATGAAGTCTCACACTCGCACATCAACAAATACCTATTTAAACCCTAGTTTGATATGAATCTTCGTAAGTTTCCCACCTAAAATTTATATATGTATAATTTGCAATGTGTCAATATGCATATCAAACATAGATTTTGATGCTTTTAGGAGACATCAATGACCAATTCCACCGTGACCTTCAACCTCCTCAACTTATTTTCAGGGATTAAATCTCAGAGGTGACTATACTCTGAAATTACAATATACGCATATTATAGAAAAAAGAGGAGAGCCCTTTTCCAAAGCCTAATAGTCCATATTAGAAATCCCATAAGGAATTCATAGGAATAATTTGATTCAAATAAAAAAAATAAGGAGAATAGATCAAAAAACGAAAAGGAGTAAATTGATCTAAATAAATAAATAAGGAGAGTAGAGAAAAGAATGAAGAAGTGTAATTCAATTCAGATAAACAAAACATGATTCAATTCAATTTAACTCTAATGTTGAAAACATCGAGATATGTACTAATAAATATTATCATGGCATCTTGATAAATATCACCACGACATCATCTTTGGACCGTCTCTAGCATATTAGGAAGAGGTATGGTGGACTATCTATCGGCAGATGATCCTACAAAGACAAGAGACAAACTATGGATGCAGTAAAAATGAGTGAGTTAAAAAAGCTAAAAAACAACTAGTAAAAAATGCAAAGAGTAGTGAGTAAATAAATAATGGTGAACACATCTGATGATGAACTATTTATTGATCACACCATCAATAAGTATATACTTCACGGATTCCCTTGTAAACATGTAGCGATCCCTGTCCATATCATTCTCAACCTCCTCAATGGGATGCCCTATTCTCTCAGTCATTTCACTCGCCACTTTTTTCTTATGATATATAATTTCTTATTCTTGAATCTCAACATCAATAGCGACTCATGCGAGAGGCATGCAGAGAGGAAAAATTGATTTTTATCTACTCTTTTCAATATTACTCCTTGCTCCGTGCATAAATGGATGTGACGGCCCCTCTAGCACGATCGTCGCGCTGGCTTTGCAAGAAGTAAATTACATTACCAATAGATCCATGACTTACATTGCATCAAGAGTTCCTAACATTGAGTTTTCCATTCTTCATAAGCCCAAACTCTTACGTAAAATAGTTTTTACAGGTGACACCATGACATGCACCAACCAAAGTGGAGCACAAATTTATATGGACTACTAATACCGTTTTAGGAAAATGATAAACAATCAAAAATATGTTTTGTGGACTTTATAACACATCGGGAAAAACACTTACGCAAAATGTTTGAACGTCAAATACGGGCAAAATGCCTTGTGACGGGCATTTTCCCTGTTAAATTCCAACCCTCGTGGAAGGAAGTTGCTCAACTTCTGCTTTTGTCTAGACTATAAAGTAGGCAAGTCTATTGCATCCTAATTCTTTTCTAGGGGAAGTTCCAAGCCCTCTTGGCCCATCCTCCCAAGGTTTTGTTTGTGCCTTATATCATCTCTGGCTGAAATCTTTCATTTGGCTTGGTGCATGTTGAGGTAAAGAGGAATTCTGTGAAGCAAGGTCAATTACCTTATGCTTGCATGTTTATTTCTCACCACTCTCTCATCTCAAGTGAATGTTTCTAGTGGAAATGAATTCTATTCACTCTTGTGCATGTTGCAATTGTGTGCTCTCTTAGTGAAAATTTGGAGCAAAGCTCAAGGATGTAGGAATGGTCAGACTTTATCTTTTGAATTTTGTCATATTTTTTGTTCTTGCTTCTAGTTGGTTTTTTTATTATGAAGTCCTAAGAATTGTAGCCTTCACTATTTTTTTGGTTGTTTCACTCTCGTTTGTGTGCTCCAAGGCATTACTCAATGTAGGCTCATTCACTCTGGTATAATCTCACCTTCTTCTTATAGTAAGCATCCTCTATCTTTCTCTTTGTTCTTGAGTTGGTCTTTTTTTGGCTTCCCCCTTTTCTCTTCTTCCTATGCATGCTTTTCGACCTCCAATAGTCCCCCTCTGCATTGTATGTGTTGCCTTTGTCAAAGACATGTTGTGTTAGTGCATGAACTCTAGAAAAGGTTCGAGTGGTTGTGGTGCCTGTGGTTTCTCTCGGGCCTTTTCTAGAGCTGGTTATTTTACCCAACTTTATCACTATCACACCTCTTCATAGGTGCAAGCCAACTTCATGAAATGGATTCTAGACCCAGGTTATACCAGAGAAAGACATAACCAAGACCTCAAAACCGTAGATATATTTGGAAAGTTAAAGATATTTTGGGAAAGGTCTCATAGCTCACTCAACAATATTGGACTTTGGAATGGATTGCATGGAAGGGTGGCTTAACAAGGGAAGTTAACACACTCCTCCTTGAAGTTCAGTTAAAACAGAAGCCAGTGATGTTTCTACTTCATCTTGATGATTATGGTCAACTTTTATTTCTAGTTTATCATGTAGCCCACACCAAATTATTTAGTTGAGAAGGTAGTTTATTTTGAGACTATATGGCATCAATAATTATGTATGGCCAATACTTTGTTATAACATTAGTTTTCTCTATTATCTTTATTATGTCTAGCTCAAAATAATTAGACTTACATCACTAGTCTAATTTTCAAGCTGATACACCGTGAATGTGATGGAAGGATTTTTATCATTATAGTTTAATCAACGAAAAATAGAAAAGACCTTATTTGTTTATGATGTTTTTTTATGCTAAGCATGAAATTCCTCTTCCTAGTGTTCATGGACATGATAGGATAGAGCAACTTTTTGATGTTTTTTGTGTTTAAGTCTGGTTATGCCAGATCGTGTCGGTCACTTATGGCCTTCGATACGGACTAATTTTAGGTATGGTCTGGTCTCCTTTGCGAGATACCAGAATGACATATATTTTTGACATAAATATTTGATCTTGTGGTAATATAGTTCAACCTTTAAAAAAAACATGATTTTTGCACATATATAACTATATAAAATTGTGAATTTTGACATCAATCATATACATGTATTTAAGATATTGTACCACATCAATTTTACCATACATCTCATTTCATTTGTTTTCATAAACACAAGTAAATAAAATGCATTCAAACATAAGTAGATAAAATAAAACCACCTCTTGTTATATAACATTTATGTTAAATAGGTCATATATAATATATTTTAAAATTTAAAATCCATACATAAGTTAAAGCAATGTAATTCTATCTTTATTAATATATATTTTATATAACATAAAATCACAAATAGAATAAAACAATTGTTTTTTAATCTTATCATGGAAATAAAAAAATATTCATCATTATCATATATTAAAAAATTAAATTTAATTATAAATTACAAATTTTATATTGAAATATTTGATATAAAATTTACAAGTTATGATAAAATTAGATTTTAATATGCAACTTCAAATTTTATTATGCAGCCTGGAGTATAATTGTCGGGGTGGTTTCTAATAAATGTCTATTACAACGTCACAAATTCTCCGGTATTTCTCATTCATTTCTTTGCCTACTTGTCGAGGCTAATGACATTTCCAATCCCCATATATTAGCTTGGCATATTCCTTGATCTTTGGCTATTGGGTTACTGGTAATTAGAAATTTATGTTTTGTAAAATTTGTCATTGTTTTTTTGGGTTTATATTGGAGCTTTCATAGTGCTGCTTCTAGTAACCGAATGCATAGAAAATCCTGGATTAGGAGAGCAGGAGTCTGTCTGGAGGAAGAGAAAGTGTCACTAGGATCCAACTCTAGGAGGGGGGAAGTAGAAAAATCCCCAGTCTTAGAGGTGGGGAGAAGGAGATACAGTGTGGGGGAGCATATTGGTGGCAAACAAGGAATATTTTCTAGGCTAGAAAAAAAGAAAAATCATTTTGTGTTAGTTAGGGTTAAACCATCATTACCTTCCAGTGGTTATCCTCTATTCGAAGGGGCACTTTCTTTTTTCATGGAAAGATAGAATATGTGAGGCAAAGTATAGTGGACATTGGAAAGATCAGAGGATTGAAGGATTTATCACTATGCCATATGAGAGAAGAAGACGTAGGAGAGGCTCAACTATGATGAGGGAAGATATTGTCATGGTAATTCTCAGCTTCAGAATAGCATTGTTGGCTTTGTAGGTAACTACCTTAAATAGATTCATGATAATGTTGAGGAGGAATTATCGAGATCGAAAAGGAAGGCATCCTCTCAGGGAAATTATCTTTCTAACATAGAAGTGAGAGCTCAGTGGGAAAGTTGGATTCCAAATACAAGGCAAGTAAGGAGAAGAGGGAATGAGTACATGCAAGTAATTAATCTCCATTTGCAAATGAAATTCCTTTTAGGTTGCGCACTCCTAGATAGTCAAGATGTAAAGAGGGATCTACTATAGATGTTGTATCATATGCATGGACACCTCAAGCATTATGATTGCAGGTTGAAAGAAATCAACGGGAGGCTGGCCGGAATAGAAAGACATCCTGGGATTCCACCACCAAACCCAAGATCCCCAAATACACCAGCATATCCTATTCCCAAAGATGGATTGAACTCGTATTTGGATTCCTAAGTTTATGATGTTTATTTATGCTAAGTACAAAATTCCTCTTTCTAGTGTTCATGGATATGAAACGATAGGGCAAAATTTTGATGCTTTTATGTTTAATTCTAGTTATGTCATATATTGTCGGTCACTTATGGCCCTCTATAGGGACCAATTTTGGGTATGGCCCAGTCTCCCTAACAATAGACCAAAACGACAATTTTGATGTAATTTTTTTAATTTGTGGTAATATATCTCACCTTACAAAAACAAAAACAAAAATCATGATTTTAGCATAAATATAGATACATAAAAATGTAAAGTTTTACATCAAACATATTACCACTGTACATGCATTTAAAATATTGTACTACTTCAATTTTACCATACATCTCATTTACTTCATGTGTTTTTCATATATCACTTACTTTAAATATGTTATATAATCTATTTTAAATTTTAAAAATAAAACATGAGTCAAAGCAACACAACTCTATCTTTATTGATATATATTTTATATAACATAAAATCACAGGAACAAAATAAAATAACTATTTTTTAATCTTATCATGGAAACAAAAAAAAATCATCATTATCATATATTAAAAAAATGAATTTAATTAGGGAAGGGAACATATTGGCTATAATAATATTCATATATCTTTCGAAATGGAAAGAGCTTTGGAAACCCTGGGTGGCTAGGGTTTCACCCAAAACCCTAGTCGCTCAATCTTTGCTTTATTTGCATGGATTTTCTGCAGATGGTTCAATGGTGAATCTTAGCGATTTGACAAATAAATCTTTTTCTTTTGCAGGTATGGTTGGCGATCAAGCTAGCTCTTCTTCAGTTTCGTACAACTCTATGTTGAATTTTGGTTCCGATCTTCCAGTGGTACAAGATATTTTTTCCCTTTGTATTCCTATGGATGAGGAAGCTTAGACTGTGAAAAATATTTTGAAGAATGGTTTGGTTTACAGGTTTAATGGGTTATGACCGCAGCTGGTCGATATGCATAAATGGATCTCTAAGACATGGAAGCTCCTTTCGATGGACGAGTTGTATATTTACCCTATTGCACAGAGTTTCGTTACTGTGGTTTTCAAAAAGATTGGAGACATAAGGCTACGTGTGAAGTTGGGCCATGGTTTTGAGGGAGTGTTGGCCTTTACATACAACCCTGATCTTCCACTTTCGATTCAGTAACAACATCAATTTCTAAAACCCCAGTTTGGATAAGATTATCGAACCTTCCCTTGGAATTTTGGAATCACACATCACCTTCCTCCATTGGGAACATGCTCGTAAGATTCTATCATAGATGTCGTGAAAAAACAAAAAATAAAACTAAATAAAATAAAATAAATCAAGGCTATTTATGCTTGCAGTTGTGTGGGGATGGACTTCAATAAGGGTTTTCTCAGATAGATTTATTTGATGGCTCCAAACTATGTTTGGATCCAAAAGCTCGACTATGAAAATATTTCATTTCGATGTAGAAGTTGCTATGAAATGGGGCATGTTATTAAAAATTTCCCCAAGCATCCTCAGAGTAAAAAAGATGGGACAAAATCCCAAAGGCCCAAAGGGTGGGAATTTGCACAAGGTGACCACTAATGGTATTCAAAGAAGAAGATTTTAGAGGCAAGAAAGGATGAGAAGACACGAAAGAATCAGATTCAATCAAAGAAATCACAGTCGTGGCAACAGAATCTAAGAAGGAAAATTTTCTTGCCATTGTAAATCTTCTGGTTGTCATTAAGGATTCCCTGAATGCAGCGTTAGTATAAAATTAACAAACCCTCCTAGAAGATGAATTACCTCCGGAAACCACAAGGAATCTTGTTGAAAAGGAAAATTCTTTGGAAGATTAGGCGGATGAGAAAAATTTCAAGAAAAATACTGTGCATTTAATGAAGAATGACTCGCTGGAATTTGCAGAAAATGTGGGTTGGATTCAAGTTGGGAAGAAAGGAATAAGTTTTTCTCCAAGAAAAACAGGAAGCCATTCTATATCAAAATAAAAATACAGGGGAAGATGGAATGTAAATATGTTGGTATTTTGGAAAATATTTAGTTGGAAAGACACTGAGGTATTTGTATGATGGGGAGCTCGTTTGAGGGTTTGGGCTGAGCCTTTGTGGTCAATCTCAAACCCACAAGGAAGAGTGGAATATGTAAAGGTTTTGGCCTCGTCATCGAGATTTTTTAATACAAATCTTTATCCGTTTCGTTTTAAAAAAATAAAAATTTAATTATAAATTACAAATTTTATATTTAACTATTTCATAGAAAAAATTCCCCACGTAGTGAATCTCATCACAAATGGGGGGGATATGGGGATACCTAAATTCCAAATGGCCATGGGCATGAAGCTCAAGAAAGGGCAACACCAATTACAGAAATCAAGACTCTCTAAACGAGAGGAGGCCAAAATGAAGGCTAATACAAGGACTAAAGGAAGGCAGGGATAGATTAATCTAGCACAACGTATTAGAACATAGTAACATGGAAAACCTTGGGTAGTATAGGGCTTCAAACAATTCCCAACCCCATGTAGTTGGTAACGCACTCCAACCATTGGTAAACATACCCACGCCAGTAAACATTGTACTATAGACTACACTAAATCCAATAAATTCAAGACCAATAGAAATGTGACCACAACAGAAAGGATCATGAAAGGCACCGACTCCAAAATTGATTATGGGGAGCCGAAAACTACAACAAAATACACCAACTCTAGAAGAGGCCACAATGTCCAATGAGAAGTCTCATTGATACAGTCAAAGTTACCCATTAATTCACCTTCTCCCTCTCTCTACTAACACCAAACTACTAATCCATAAACTCGTTCAAAAAGCACAAACAAAACCAAACCATTGGCACAAGCCAAGACCCTTCGACAAAAAGGGAAAAAGAAATTCCTAGTGGTTACATGCAATTTTTTGTGCACCCCCTCGATGTTGAAAGGCCCCATAAATAATCCCACTTAAGACGAGGGAGGGATGTAACACATCATAAAATCCATTGTGGATAAACTCTGCAAAGACTAGAGTGAAGACTTGTGATATTCGTCAACTTAATAAGAAATGCTCACATGCTTGGTGGATAGAGTGAGCTAGCCCCCAACCTTGTGGGTACTCTTGATACTGGTCATTATAATATATATAAAAAAATAATTTTAATTAAAAGAATCAAATTATATATTTATTATATATAAACATTTCATGAAAAATCATAAATGATTCGGGAAAACATAGTTGAATATGAAATTTAAAATTATAGAATTTAATGTCATACAAACAAATACAATTTTTATTTATCTTTAGAAGTCACTATCCCAAATATCAAATTTAAATTTTACACACATGTATTCAAAATACATATAATATGTCATACAAAACTCACGACAAAATTAATTAAAAATTTAAACATTTCATAATAAAATCACACCATTTTTGTTTTTAAATACAATTTAATATACCATATAAAATTATAATATTATACAAATACAATACAAATTTTTAAAATGTTCATGTCTCTCTCACATCAAATTTCCTAGTACTTATATTATTTAAACTATTATAAAACACAAAGTGTTACAACTATAACCAAATACACAACCCAACATTTACTTAAAACATTAGCATGGTACAACACAAGACGCTAAATATAAATAAATATAACCAAATATATAAATTTAAATTTTTGTTTATATAATTTTTTGAATTTGAAATCATCATATTTTATTTTGTTTTGTTTGTAATTTTATGAAATTTCATTTTTACCAGTTTTGTAATTTTAAATGTACACTTTTATTAAATAAATCAAATTTTAATATGTAAGTGGATAAAGGTATCAAATATTAAGAATTTTAAATGTGATTGGGATATATGAATATGTGTTTACAAGCATCAAATTTTAAAATGTGAAATTGAAAATTAAATACCTTTTCTAGTGTCATCAAATAGTGAAACTTTTAAAAGCAATTTTGAAAATGTAAAAATATGTTTGTATAAATGTTCAAATTTTGAAACTTCATTATTATTAATTATATCAATTTTAACATGTAATTGTAGAGAGTCATCCAATATAAAAAATTAATTTTAAATGTCATTTTCCAATTGTCATTAAAATATATCCAAACTTTAAATTTTATAATATGGAATATAAAATACAAAAATAAGTTTTAAAATGTGAGAATAAATTTTAAAATGCAAGCTCTTAAATGAATTTAAAATACATTATATTATAGATATAAATTAGTTTAATTAAAAATTTAATTTAATATTTAAATATTTGATGGGAAAGGAAAAATTTTATAAAATAAAATGTCATAAAATGCAAAAGAAATTTAGAAATTCATGTCTACAAGGCATAAAATTTCAATCTTTATTTAGATTAACTTGAAACATAAAATTTGCATTAAATAAATAACAAAAGGTTCATTATAATATTAAAAAAAAAACCAAAAGAAAAAACTTCATCCAATAAAAAAGGGCAAACACTTCATAAAATTTTAGTTCAGTTTACAATTTATAATTATATAATTGGATATCATATAATGCAATACAAATAGATGTAAATTTATTTTGAAATGCAAATTTCTCATCCAAAACTCATCATTACAATATATTAAAAGATAAATTTGATAGCAATATAATCATTATATTTGAACATTTCATACAAAAATCACATGTTTTTTCTTTTATAAAATTACAGTTTAAGATACATTTTTTTTCAGCTTAGGTAAGTCAAACATCAAAAGTATTTATATTATTTTGATAAAGCTAGATTAGAAATTAAATATCATATGAATGTAATAAGAGTCCTTGTCTCTCAAACATCAAATTTTAAATAGTTAAATTAACTTAAATAGACAATGTTATGTGTACCACCTTATACACACAAACACAACAACATAACATTTAGCACTCATGTTAACACTATACAACACAAATATATCAATTTAAGCTTTTGTTTATAATGTTCTCCTTTATATATCAGATTTTAACATGAAAAAAAGTGTAATTTTATAAATGTCATTGGAGTACATAAATGTGTGTATAAGCATCAAATTTTAAGTAGTGGAATTGAAAATTAAATAGTGTAAGTGTCCAAGTAATCAAACATTGAAATCTTTAAATGTGATTTTCATAAATATGGGGGGCATGTAAAAGTGTGTTTGTATAAATTTTGGAATTTCCATAATTAATTTCTATTAAGAATGCAATTGTAGAGTCATGAAACATTGAACTTTTTAAATGTAATTTTACAATTGTCATTATTTATATGTATAGGCCTCTGTGTTAAGATTTAAATTCCAAAATGTGAAGTTTGAAATAGAGAAGTTGGTCTGCTACACAGTGAGTTTTAAAATGCAAAAATTCAATTTTGAAATGTGAGGTTGAAAATTAAATATATCAAAAGTTTTTGCATAAAGAGTGTAGTAAATTTTGAAGGTAATATTTTGTTAGCAATTTTATTATAAAATTATTATGAAAAGAAGTCGTTGATAAAAAAAAAATTATTATTAATCTTTCCAAATCAAAATAAATAATTAGAAAATAATAATAATAATAATTGTTATTATAACATGATAGCAAAATAAAATTAAAATTAAAATTTTAAAAACCAAAGCCACAAAAATAACAAAAAATTTAAAAACTAAACTACAAAGCATCATAAACATAATAAAAAGTGACACTCCTCCATGATAGCTTTGGCCATGGCTATCCATGAAGGTTGTGAGAAGGGGCAACCCCTTCTCAAAAAAAAATTATTTGATTTATATCTATTATAGTTTTTTCTTTTTTTTTTTTGGCTCTTTACATCAACAATATACAATTGTCTTCACCAATTACACTTTTCTGTCAAAGGCTATTCATCTACTTGCTACTCCTATATGCTTTGGACCTTCCATCAACCTTCTCTCCATGTACCTTGTACCTTGTTTTGTACAATATGGGACTCTTGTAAAAAGCATTTTCCATATATATTTGTTTCATATCATAAGAAAAATAAATATTTAATAGCAATCCAACTGGGGTTGTGTGAGACCATATCTTTGAAATAGAAACCTAACAGTGTGCCAGAACGAACGAATCCGGATAAACCCCAATTTTTTTAAAAAGTTTTCATTGATTTAAATTTTATCGGGTTTCTCTAAAAGCAAAAACAAAACAACCCATACTCAAAAATATAACTCTGCTCTATTAAAAACGAACATTATAAAAGAAAATAAACGTGCAACTATCCAAGAACATTGAATGAAAAGAAGCCTTAACGATTATCCCCAACTCTTAAATATAGTCTTAGAAATCCAAGGGCGTTAGAGATCATGAATTTCTTTAGGTCGATCCTTACATGGAGTTGGAATACAAGGGAAAAAAGATAATAGTAGCACATGTGCATTTAAACCCTAGTCAGTTTAATTTATGAATAAATTGTTAATTAGGGAAGCCATAATTTAGATTCTCACCTGCAATAGAAAAAACCCACAACATGCATTCTACACTTATTGATTGAACCTGTAATTCTGCCTTTGTACTCCAAACACAAAGCCAAAACAGGGAGTATTAGGAAAACAAATGTGCATAATAAAATGTTCCAACCACACACACAATTAATTTAGACAATCCATTACAAAACCATCCTAAAATACAAATAAAAAATAAAAGGGTGCATACCTTGTCCCAGTAGGATCCCATCTCATGTTCTCTTCTCTTCTCTTTAGCATCATCCTCCCTCCTAACCCCAACCAACTAGAGCCAACCTCCTCTCCCTCCTAACCCCAACCAACTAGAGCCAATCTCCTCTCCCTCTAGACCCAGACTGAAAAAAGAAAACCAAAACCAAGCCAAAACAAAAATTCAAAAATAAAAGCAAAACCAAAAACCCAGAAAGAGACAGACACAGAAACATGAAACAATTATTCAATTAAGCATGGCCATGCTTGAAAAACAACAGAAATAGAAAACAAGTGAAAACATCTAACAAATCCCAACTTCTCTTTGGCTCTTCTTTCTTCTGCCAACCTAAAAATACCCACCATGTCCAATCTTCTTCTCCGCGAACTCACAAATTCCAGGTAGTGGGATGGGTTCACGGATTATGAAGCTCCACCATTAGAATCCAATAGGAATACAAATGGAAACTTACCAAAGGTAAGGGCATAATCAGCGAAGCGAAGGTAGAAAACAAGGCCCACTCTCAAATGCCTGGCTCCTCTAAAATCCCGCGCTCCTCTATACATTTATTTCTGGTCATAAGGACAGGATGCCCAGCCTAGCCTCACCTCACCTGCACAACCTCCCAAATGTCTTCACTTATACTAACAATATCGATATCGATATTGGATGGCATTTATAGGTTAGGGATTTCATTTCATATGTTATGCATAAAGATTTTGGAATCCGACAATCTGGCAGCAGGTGAGGCGGTTCATCACTCTTATAAAATTTGAAATGTGGTTATTGAGTTTGAAATAAAAATTCATGAACATCTCCCTCCACCCACACATGGTTTCTATCCAAAATTTTCATTGTTCAACAAAATCTAGCGCTCATGGCATCAAATATTTCCAAACATTTATATTAATGAATGAAAATTGTTATTTCTCAAGGGTTTAGGCTTTGCCTAAATAGTTTAAAGGGATAAGTGATGGATATTAATGTCCTAATTTTATGTTAAGGAATAAATGAAAAATGTTATTTGCCTGAGGTTTAGGCTTTGGCTAAATAGTTAAAAGGGATAAGTGATAGTTATTAATGTTCTAATTTTTTCTTTAATTATTATTATTATTATTTTTTCATGAATATTATAAAGTCAAAAAAGGTTGGTTTATTTATTTATGGATATTACCAAGTTAAAAAATATAATGTACTATATAAAATGGTTGGTTTAATAGAATAGCTTAATATTATATTGGTGCACTTCATTTTTTTCTAGAGACTTGCATATACTAGGAATATTTGTTTACATCATCAAGTTTATCTCCTACTAGTCAATTCCAACTAACTTTTCACTTGCACATTAGTTCATTGCGCTCAATATGTTTCTTTTACAAATGCCAAAAAGGATTACAAGGACCAAACTACCCGTTCTCTAATAATATCATTGGAAATGCTAACAAACTCCACTTGATCCAATAATCTAACCATGTTTTCATATCCACCTTCATACATAGCCTTGTGCCTTTCCTACCTACTCACCTTATCTCTCAAGGCACCACGTGATTTATCTCACATCACATACAACCATCTCGCTGCATTTACAACAACATCTCTATTATTTTTGTACAAACTTAGAAGACAAAATATTAGAAAAGGCATACATCCAATACCTACAACTCTTTCTAGCTATAAATGTCTTTCTTTTCCTTCCAATCATTAATCAATCGCACTACAATACTATTCCTTTCACTTCTTCAATCTTCCACATACTTTACCATTGAACGAAATATAGCATGGTGGTCTTTGACTCGAGGGCATGGTACTCCCTAACCAAATTGTAAAAAAGAAACATGTTATTAATTCCTACATTTCTCACGAATTGCTAGGCTATTGTGAAACATCGATTTTTGTCTTCTTTCAAACATAATATTTGTTTTGAATAACTCTAATATCATCCACACCAATAGGGATTTTATCATTGATACACATTCTCTTTCATGGGGATGCCATCGCAGCACTAACAATCACCATGACTCGATGAGTCTTGTCAAAGGATTTCGTACAAATGTGTAACGTTTATTTTCTATTCTTGAGTTTTTGTATGGGACGGAATAAAACAAATCACATGAATACCATGATTCCTCACATATATGCCTCTCCTAGACAATATTTCTAAACTATGGTATTGGGGGAAATCACCGGCTTTTCTAAAACCAAGAATAAAATGATTTTCGATGGGCTGAAATATATTCTTTCTATTGACAAAATGTTGTCTCCTTCTTGTCTACAAGAGTGGAGCTATTTCCTAAGAAATCATTTCCCAACCTCAATCACCCACATTTATGAAAGTCACAATAAAACTCCATTCGGTTCTTCCATGGATTGTGAAGTAAATCACTAATGTTGTCTTTTTTAGAGTTGGAAGAAAGGTTATCTGAAGGATTATAGCATTCACTGAATGCATTGGAGAAATTTGAACAAACATTTCATCTTTCAAAGGTCTAGATATAGGACATATCCATGAATCTTGAATTTTTTGCACCTACCTACAAAGACTTGTGTCACAACATTCCTCAAACAATATTCATTCAAGGAATAATGAGAGGAGACTAACTCCCTCACTATCTTTGCTTTCATCTATAGCACACCTCACCAAGCATACTTGGGAACGATGTTTATATTAGTAATACTCCTATGCAAGGCTACAAAATATCAACAATAGATTATCATGCATATGAGAAGAACATTGTCTTCCTTCTATCGAATCGTGCGCACACCAAGTCTCTTTGTCAATATTTTCCACATCTCTATCGAGTGGTTATCTTAGATCTCCAAACTCCTCCCATCATTTCTCACGGTCACAAATTTGAACAAAATAAATTTTATGTAAATCCAAGTCGAAATTTTCAATATGTGTGCTCAAACTAATAACCCCTACAAACACAAAAGATATAAACTATGAACGTTACTATTGACACCTAATCATTGGGATTGGGTGAACATTTGTAAATAATGTAAATAGTAAATAATGGAGAATAGGAAAATGAAGAGACGCTGGGAGGTGAAGCCCAAGAGTCTCTCCCTCCTTGTATATAAGGATGAGAAATATTAATGAATAAACACAATTTTCATTGAGGAGTTACCACCTGGCATGACATGGTATCAGAGCAAGCTCCTAAAATTAGATTTTGTGTCGTAAATCCTATTATTTTTATGCCATATTTTTTTTCCTCTATTCTCTGTCGCTCTCTGCTATACTGTCCCTGTGGTCTTTTTTTAATTATCATTGTTTCATAATTGTCTTGTGGCCACTGTATCGAACAACCAGTTTCATATACCTCTGTCATATTAATGAGCGTTGTGGTATTGGTATCCCCGTTGTTTGAAACCCTGCACCATACCACTACTCATTGTTATTTGAATGCTCTCTTGCATACTCCATACATGCTGCCTTCTAATATACCTCCCATGGTTTCACCGCTCTCTTGGTTTCACAGTTTTAAACATGGCTGTGGTGAATGGTATGTAAACAATTTTTAGACTATGCATTGGCATGACTGTGTGATCTGTTAGGTTCCTATACCAATAGGTGTCATATATCCTGATTGACTTAGTTTAGTTCTGAAATATGTACATACCTTTGCTTTCTGCAAATGTTTTCCATATTTGTAAAGAATCAAAAAATTTAAAAAAATGTAAAGAGGGTATACCCTAAAAGAAAAATCAAAGGGTAAAGAGAATAAAAGATGGTCAAAAAATGAAAGAAAATGAACCCCACCAAAAGAAAGACCAAGAAAGTGTGCAAGCCTAAATGCCACTACTTTTTTACTATTGTAGAATAAACAATTGTGTGCAGTTTGTCACTTATGCCACAATTTATGAATAGTCAACCAGTTTAAAACTTGGCTAGTGCATATTTCAATTTTATGTTGTAGAAATAGAGAATAAAGATCTGACCAAACAATGTAATCTTGGCAGATAAGTAGATAGGTAGAGTGAAAAAGGAGGTCAACAGTTTAATCTGAGCCCTTGGATGTAATAAGTGTAGACTTAGATAGGCATTTCCATGTAAAAGAAAACAAAATTTGATAAGGGTTTGCCAATCTAAGTGCACCCAAATAAAGAAGTAAAAATGCTAGGTTAAAGTAAATAGGGTAGGTAGACGATGGTTGCAGAATTACATGTGGTGAATGATGATTCTAAATGTGTTAATCTTTTACTTTCATCACAATGAAAAGGCATAAATCACATGCAAGGCACATCAAGCAAGTGAAGTCAAGTAATTAACTTCCCTATTCATTTTCCCTAAATTTTCACCTAATTTCCCTAAGTACCAGGGTATCTATTAAATTAGAGGGGCTCAGAGCATTTCTATGACTACTGGAGGGACTGGACCCTTGGCCCAATAATTTATAAAGCCTAAGTACTTAAGACCATTCATTAATCATCATAGCCCTTCATACAAATCATTCATACCCTGGATAAGTTTTTTCTAAGTAAAATCCTATTTTACTTAGGAAAATTATAATATTTCCACAAAAACCCTCTTTTCACTTTAAGCCTAAGTTTAAATACACACATTAAATGTTTTTATACTTAGTGCTTTTTCGTTCATTATGACATATTAACTATTAACTTGTATTAATTTATAAATCCCTTATAAATTTTACCCTGTCCCGTATTATTGTAACTATATAAAACCCCGAATTTCTACATATGTCGCCCCTTGGTTAGTTATAACCATAACATATCTTTAATCGATATTAATTAGTTAAATAGTAACTAATTAATAGCCCTTAATCCCCCGCCGCATTAATAAAGGATTAATTAATCCTCACGGTTAGTTAACAGCCTCCCCGTCCAATCCCGTCAACCCCGATATAATTAATTAATCCTTAAATGTATTGGGCCTGCCTTCATTAAACCCTTGCCACCTTACTTCCCCAATAGCCATCCGATCAAGCCTCCGAGATCCGACGATTGTCACGCATATCGAACGGCCCTCCGTGACCGAACTTTAGAGCGTGATGGCAAGTGGTTTTCTTAATAGTGCCATCACCATGCGTCCACCGCTCTATGGAATCGCTGGCCCAAGGCTAAATACCACCCTGGCCCCATAGGCGGTGCGATATAAACTGCTTACTGCCTCCCACTAAAAGACAAAACATCACGTCATTTGCTCGCTGACGCCATCTGTCCAAATCCCAAACCTGCCAAAAGTTGACTTTGCATAAAACAAACAAAGTTAATTATTTTCGTCCTATTCTACGAATTCATGCATGCAGCAACTTGAACATTGAAAATCAACCAACTCATGCACTCAGCCATCAACCACCCTGAAAGTTGCTGCCCGATGCCGCTCTAGTCCATGACGTGCTTCCAAGTCAACCAGTACACCATTACCAGTCTCTCCATAACAGGTAATCAAAAGACAGCAGCCTTGGATAAACAATCTTAATACTAGTCATAAGACCTGTTTACTCGGAGATTGTTATCAAATCTATTCAAATAGAGATGGAAGGTAAAATGATACAGTAAAGAACAGTCAAAGTGTATCAGGGTTAAAGAGTATCAGATTGAAGACCAAGTCAAGTAAATCATCTAGCATGAAGATAAAAAACAAAAAAGACAGTTACAAAGCATAGCATACAAATTCATGTCAAAGTGAAGACAGATGAAAAAATAGAGCCGTAAAAGTAAAAAGTAAACAGTAAATAGTAAAAGTAAACATGAAGACATTAAGGGTTGAAAAAAGATGAAAACACTTTCAACAGCTACAATGAATTTTATCCAAAGTAAAAGTGAAAAATAGTTGAAAGGAATTTAAGGTTAAAAGATGAAATTAGAGCAAAAATGGTACATTCTTTAGAAATTTCCTGTTTGAGTCATAGTTTTGCAGAAATTATTGTGGCCAAGCCAAGAAGTATTTCAAGAAAATGAAGGTTTTTGTTCCTAATAGGCCAATATATAGAAACCTATCTCACTTTTTACACAGGTATTACTAAGAGGGAGATAAGTGCATGTCTTTACAGCCTATTTTTCAGTTTGTGGAAAGTCCTATTTTTGACATCTTTTTGCAGAGAATATTGGGAACAACTGGAGATGAATGTTGGGAAACTGAGAGAGGTTTATCTCAAAAACATACTAATCTACAATAACCTCTTTCACGTTTTACATATCTATCTCGGATTAATATATACAAGCGAATCATTGGACCCTAAGTTTGCATAATTTCTGGGGCAGAATGCACAAAGGAAGGATGCAGTTAGTGACTGGGATGCTTCATCATCAATTAAGAGTTGCTACCAAATTTGACTTTCTCTTCTTCATCACCATAAATCCATAAACATAGTGCCAAATAGATTCATTAGTTTTGGATGTCCTTTATTTAAGTTCTATTATTGTAAAACAGTATGAGATATTTGTAAACCAATCTTGATATTTTTTCAAGATATTTCAGTTTAGAATTTGTATAAATACTTCTTCATTTGAAGTATTTTGGGGTGGATTCTTAGACATTGCTGTAAAACTGATTATTTTGGAATAAAGTGTTGTTGGACAAATCTTTCATGTCTGGCTGGATGAAGAATTAATACAAAGGACATTTCATAGGATTCATGTGCAATACATCAGACAAATAAGTATTTATATCTCAAGTGTTACTATTCTCTTGTTTATTATATCAATTATGTTTCATATCTGAATACTTAAACGAAAAAGCTTAATTTAGAAAGTGCTTCAATGCAGTCTGTTTTCAATCGTTTATATTCTTGATGTTTTCTTCTAAACTAGCATAAACAGTGAATTCTTAATTGCTCTTGTTTCCTAGTTTAATCATTTTGATCATTTATTAAATAATTCTTAATTACTCTTTACTGGTGATAATTTAAGTTCTTTTCTCTTAAAATATGTTGAAGGATTCTTAATTTCCCTTCATCCCTTTTAAGCCCATCCCATCCTATCAAGCTACCATTTGATCCCTGTTTTAGCTATCTTGCCTTGTGAAACCATCCTTTGCTGAGAAACTAAATCCAGTTGAGCCATTTATTTTGACTCCATTAGCCCAATGGCCTAAACTATTCAGTTCCAACCCTCTACTATTGAATTTCACCACCAAACTCAATCAAATCCCAAAGCTTTCATAACTAGCCTAATATCTTCCAAAACAAAGCTAAACCTTAAAGAGAGAGCCCTCTCTGGATACAGATTGGCTAGATTCTGTATCTAAAAGTTGGTTTGTGGTTACCTCGGACCCCTTTCTTCTTATTACAACTTCTAGGAAAATCTGAGTGATAACATAGTGGTGTCTCCGCTGGGGAACGAATAGTTTGTTTGTTTGTTATTATTGTTTGCTTTATAAACTACAGACAGAGCCTGAAGTTAGCTAGGTAGCCTTTGAACTACTCTTCCTTTGCAAGTGCATACTAGATGAATGCTGCTTCAGTCTATCTCCAGTTTAGTTTATGAACTGAACATCTAATTTCCAAACATTCGACCAGTTCCTCATGTCAAATAAATCTTTAAGAAAGTTTAAATCTCATATCTAAAGCCTCTTAAAGAAATCATAGAAGTTGTTTTCAAAATTCTTAAAAAAGCAAAATAATCATAAAATACTCAAAATTTGGCTTCCTAGAGAACTAACTTTTTCTTCAGAATTGTCTTACAGGTTTAGATATGATCTATGATGGTGGATAGGGATCAAACACACCAAGGTTAAAATCATCCACCGGGCAACTCCAAAATCAATTCTACAATAAAGACTCCACTGGAGGAATGGACCTGAAAGAACTGTGGGAAAAGATGAGGCTTTTAACTTGGATTGTTATCCAAGACATTATGTTCTTGCTCAATGATAAAGTTTTTCAATGTATATTATGTTTTAGAGATGATTTTAGATTAAATTTTTATTATTTTCCTTTGAAAAATGTACATATAAAGTCTCCTTACACATTTGAACAGCAGCCTTCTAATTCTTATGAAGATCATTTTCCAATTAAGGAGAATAAAAAAATTAAGACTAATCATACAATCCATGTACATATTCCAGTACCTCATAAAGTTCCTGATAGATATAAACCACTCATTTTGCCTCCTACACTCCATGCTTTCCCTAACGATTATCCTAAGTATCTCCCTAGGTTTGATGGAGAGAATGGTATCACTGCCCAAAAACATATTCAAGATTTTGAATATTATCTTAACTTATTTGAAGTAGATGAAGAGGATGTCAGTATTAGGCTTTTTGCTCTTTCTTTGCAAGACAAAGTCAAGAGTTGGTTCAAAACCCTGCTTAAGGCAAGCATCTCAAATCTCGAGTAGTTTCTCAAACTCTTCCTTGATAGATGGATAATTAAAGTCAATCTTCGTGTGATCATAGAAGAATTCAATCAGTTAGAAAGACAGCTAGATGAAACAATACAACAATTTTCAGACAGATTTAATCAAGCCTATTATTCAATGCCATCAAATATAAGACCTCCCCTTGGTTCAGCTCTTTTGCATTATCCAAGAGCATTTGATTCAGAGGTAGAATTTCATCTAAGAGAAAGAAACCCCTCAACAATGGAACAAATGCAGAACATGGCAATAGATGTAGAAGTTAATCTGCAAATTAGAAGAGAAAAGTTGAAAGCAGAAAAAGAGGAAAAACTCGACATTTTGATAAAGAAAATAGAGGAAATGATGCAGAAGATCACCATGAAAGTTGAATTTTTTGACACATTTGTTTCACAAAATGAAGAGGTTGACAACCATGAACAAATCCCTGTTAATTCCAACTACCATAAATCTGAAGATAGAGTTATAGAACCATATATGGAGTGGCAATCGGTTGATCTAATATGTACATTTGGTGACATTAATTCTTATGATGATGTGTCTAAGCTTGATCACTATAATAATGATTATGTTTCTCAAATCCAAATTAACCTTGCAGAGGAATCAGAAGATAATTTGAGGAATAAGAAAGTTCAGGTTCAGCAACCTGAAAATAGTGATTAGCATGTTCATTTCAGCTATGAGAATGAAGAGGAAAGTGCAAAAAAATTTGAAATTAGTGAAGGAAATTTACCATTTTGTTTTGCTTCGTTTCAGTTTATCAGAGATAACTATCATGCAATTAGAAATCAAATGTCAACAAGTCTTGATATTAACTATCTAGAGGGCAATAAAATTCTTGTTCAAGACTTCTCATATCTAGATTTGCAGCCCCACAATGCCATTGAATGACAAGTTGTAGAAGAAGACTTGGAAGCTGGAACATATGATCAAATGATCCAAGATGATTCCCTACCTCTTTGTTTTGAATCATTTCAATTTTTAAAGGAAATGTGGTATAAAAATTTTAAAGAAAAGGAGGAACAGCGTGTAGAAATCTATGAAGTTCCATTTGAACCTATATGTAATAAGTTACAGCAATCCTTCCAAGTTCTTTATGATCCAATAGCTGATAGGTTGGATGATGAATGCAATCAGAGTTTCTCTCCATTAACAAACTATAAGAGTCAAAATCAAGATGATAATGGTTTCACCAGACAGACATTACAATCAATAGAAATATCATCACAAAGATCGGTTGAAAACATGCGGGGTGATAAAGATAAAAGTGACATTTCAGTTTCATGGCATGCAAGCAATACACAACAGATGTGCAGTGGTTTGAATCAGTTCAAGAAAAGTGTATATATTTCACAAGATCCTTTTGTACAGTTTCTAGATTCAACAAACGAGATCGGGAATTTCCTTATCTTCTCAAAGGTTAACAAAGCTATATTTGATTTCAAGATCTCAATTTTAAACACCAACAAGCACAAGAAACAAAGGTCACCAATATATATAATGCTTGGGTGGTTACATTGGTTGTTTCATTTTACCTAACTAGCAGTTAGAAAGCTAATTAGAGTAAATAGGTAGAATTTCAGTTTGAATAAATTCAATTTTCAGCAACAACTTTATGTTAGATTAGATTTCAGTTTGCAGAAAAGGCTACAATTTCGATTCAAGATTTTCAGTCACAAATATTATACAACAGAGCATACACATGTGTGGGATAGGCCCAATGGATCAGGCTACTAGTCAATGGTGTTCTTGACATTTCACAAGGAAATGCCATCCCCAAGTGAAGCCGTTGTTAGGTTCCTATACCAATAGGTGTCATATATCCTGATTGACTTAGTTTAGTTCTGAAATATGTACATACCTTTGCTTCTGCAAATGTTTTCCATATTTGTAAAGAATCAAAAAATTTAAAAAAATGTAAAGAGGGTATACCCTAAAAGAAAAATCAAAGGGTAAAGAGAATAAAAGACGGTCAAAAAATGAAAGAAAATGAACCCCACCAAAAGAAAGACCAGGAAAGTGTGCAAGTCTAAATGCCACTACTTTTTTACTATTGTAGAATAAACAATTGTGTGCAGTTTGTCACTTATGCCACAATTTATGAATAGTCAAACAGTTTAAACTTGGCTAGTTCATATTTCAATTTTATGTTGTAGAAATAGAGAATAAAGATCTGACCAAACAATGTAATCTTGGCAGATAAGTAGATAGGTAGAGTGAAAAAGGAGCTCAACAATTTAATCTGAGCCCTTGGATGTAATAAGTGTAGACTTAGATAGGCATTTCCATGTAAAAGAAAAGAAAATTTGATAAGGGTTTGCCAGTCTAAGTGCACCCAAATAAAGAAGTAAAAATGCTAGGTTAAAGTAAGTAGGGTAGGTAGATGATGGTTGCAGAATTACATGTGGTGAATGATGATTCTAAATGTGTTAATCTTTTACTTTCATCACAAGGCAAAGGCATAAATCACATGCAAGGCACATCAAGCAAGCGAAGTCAAGTAATTAACTTCCCTATTCATTTTCCCTAAATTTTCACTAATTTCCCCTAAGTACCAAGGTGTCTATTAAATTAGAGGGGATCAGAGCATTTCTCTGACTACTGGAGGGACCGGACCTTTGGCCCAATAATTTATAAAGCTTAAGTACTTAAGACCATTCATTAATCATCATAGCCCTTCATACAAATCATTCATACCCTGGATAAGTTTTTTCTAAGTAAAATCCTATTTTACTTAGGAAAATTATAATATTTCCACAAAAACCCTCTTTTCACTTTAAGCCTAAGTTTAAATACACACATTAAATGTTTTTATACTTAGCGCTTTTTCGTTCATTATGACATATTAACTATTAACTTGTATTAATTTATAAATCCCTTATAAGGTTTACCATGTCCCGTATTATTGTAACCATATAAATCCCCGAATTTCTACATATGTCGCCCCTTGGTTAGTTATAACCATAATACATCTTTAATCGAGATTAATTAGTTAAACAGTAACTAATTAATAGCCCTTAATCCCCCGCCACATTAATAAAGGATTAATTAACCCTCACGGTTAGTTAATAGCCTCCCCGTCCAATCTCGTCAACCCCGATATAATTAATTAATCCTTAAATGTATTCGGCCTGCCTTCATTAAACCCTTGCCACCTTACTTCCCCGATAGTCGTCTAATCAAGCCTCCGAGATCCAACGATTGTCACGAATATCACATGGCCCTTCGTGACCGAACTTTAGAGCGCGATGGCAAGCGGTTTTCTGAACAGTGCCATCGCCACGCATCCACTGCTCTATGGAATCACTGGCCCAAGGCTAAATACCGCCCTTGCCCCATAAGCGATGCGATATAAACTGCTTACTGCCTCCCACTAAATGACAAAACATCACGTCATTTGCCTGCTGACTCCATCTGTCCAAATCCCGAACCCGCCAAAAGTTGACTTTGCATAAAACAAACAAAGTTAATCATTTTCGTCCTATTCTATGAATGCATGCATGCAGCAACTTGAACATTGAAAATCAACTAGCTCATGCACTCAGCCATCAACCACCCTGAAAGTTGCTGCCCTACGCTGCTCTAGTCCATGACGTGCTTCCAAGTCAACCAGTACACCATTACCAGTCTCTCCATAACAGGTAATCAAAAGACCGCAGCCTTGGATAAACAGTCTTAATACTAGTCATAAGACCTGTTTACTCGGAGATTGTTATCAAATCTATTCAAATAGAGATGGAAGGTAAAACAATACACTAAAGAACAGTCAAAGTGTATCAGGGTTAAAGAGTTTCAGATTGAAGACCAAGTCAAGTAAATCATCTAGCATGAAGATAAACAACAAAGAAGACAGTTACAAAGAATAGCATACAAATTCATGTCAAAGTGAAGACAGATGAAAAAATAGAGCCGTAAAAGTAAAAAGTAAACAGTAAATAGTAAAAGTAAACATGAAGACATTAAGGGTTGAAAAAAGATGAAAACACTTTCACCAGCTACAATGAATTTTATCCAAAGTAAAAGTGAAAAACAGTTGAAAGGAATTTAAGGTTAAAAGATGAAATTAGAGCAAAAATGGTACATTCTTTAGAAATTTCCTATTTGATTCATAGTTTTGCAGAAATTATTATGGCCAAGCAAAGAAGTATTTCAAGAAAATGGAGGATTTTTTTGTTCCTAATAGGCCCATCTACAGAAACCTATCTCACTTTTTACACAGGTATTACTAAGAGGGAGATAAGTGCATGTCTTTACAGCCTATTTTTCAGTTTGTGGAAAGTCCTGTTTTTGACATCTTTTTGCAGAGAATATTGGGAACAACTAGAGATGAATGTTGTGAAACTGAGAGAGGTTTATCTCACAAACATACTTATCTACAATAACCTCTTTGACTTTTTACATATCTATCTCGGATTGAGATATACAAGTGAATCATTGGACCCTAAGTTTGCAAAATGTCTGGGGCAGAATGCACAAAGGAAGGATGCAGTTAGTGACTGGGATGCTTCATCATCAATTAAGAGTTGCTACCAAATTCGACTTTCTCTTCTTCATCACCATAAATCCATAAACATAGTGCCAAATAGATTCATTAGTTTTGGATGTCCTTTATTTAAGTTCTATTATTGTAAAACAGTATGAGATATTTGTAAACCAATCTTGATATTTTTTCAAGATATTTCAGTTTAGAATTTGTATAAATACTTCTTCATTTGAAGTATTTTGGGGTGGGTTCTTAGACATTGCTGTAAAACTGATTATTTTGGAATAAAGTGTTGTTGGACAAATCTTTCATGTCTGGCTGGATGAAGAATTAATACAAAGGACATTTCAGACGATTCATGTGCAATACATCAGACAAATAAGTATTTATATCTCAAGTGTTACTATTCTCTTGTTTATTATATCAATTATGTTTCATATCTGAATACTTAAACGAAAAAGCTTAATTCAGAAAGTGCTTCAGTGCAATCTATTTTCAATCGTTTATATTCTTGATGTTTTCTTCTAAACTAGCATAAACAGTGAATTCTTAATTGCTCCTGTTTCCTAGTTTAATCATTTTGATCATTTATTAAAGAATTCTTAATTGCTCTTTACTGGTGATCATTTAAGTTCTTTTCTCTTAAAATATGTTGAAGGATTCTTAATTGCCCTTCATCCCTTTTAAGCCCATCCCATCCTATCAAGTTACCATTTGATCCCTGTTTTAGCTATCTTGCCTTGTGAAACCATCCTTTGCTGAGAAACTAAATCCAGTTGAGCCATTTCTTTTGACTCCATTAACCCAATGGCCTAAACTACTCAGTTTCAACCCTCTGCTATTGAATTTCACCACCAAACTCAATCAAATCCCAAAGCTTTCATAACTAGCCTAAGATCTTCCAAAACAAAGTTAAACCTTTAAGAGAGAGCCCTCTCTGGATACAGATTGGCTAGATTCTGTATCTAAAAGTTGGTTTGTGGTTACCTCGGACCCCTTTCTTCTTATTACAACTTCTAGGAAAATCTGAGTGATAACATAGTGGCGACTCCACTGGGGAATGAATAGTTTGTTTGTTTGTTATTATTGTTTGCTTTATAAACTACAAACGGAGCCTGAAGTTAGCCAGGTAGCCTTTGAACTACTCTTGCTTTGCAAGTGCATACTAGATGAATGCTGCTTCAGTCTATCTCCAGTTTAGTTTATGAACTGAACATCTAATTTCCAAACATTCGACCAGTTCCTCATGTCAAATAAATCTTTAAAAAAGTTTAAATCTCATATCTGAAGCCTCTTAAAGAAATCATCGAAGTTGTTTTCAAAATTCATAAAAAAGCAAAATAATCATAAAATACTCAAAATTTGGCTTCCTGGAGAACTAACTTTTTCTTCAGAATTGTTTTACAGGTTTAGATCTGATCTATGATGGTGGATAGGGATCAAACACACAAAGGTTAAAATCATCCACCTGGCGACTCCAAAATCAATTCTACAATAAAGACTCCACTGGAGGAATGAACCTGAAAGAACTGTGTGAAAAGATCAGGCTTTTAACTTGGATTGTTATCCAAGACATTATGTTCTTTCTCATTGATAAAGTTTTTCAATGTATATTGTATTTTAGAGATGATTTTAGATTAAATTTTTATTATTTTCCTTTGAAAAATGTAGATATAAAGTCTCCTTACACATTTGAATAGCAGTCTTCTAATTCTTATGAAGATCATTTTCCAATTAAGGAGAATAAAAAAATTAAGACTAATCATACAATCCCTGTACATATTCCAGTACCTCATAAAGTTCCTGATAGATATAAACCACTCATTTTGCCTCCTACACTCCATGCTTTCCCTAACGATTATCCCAAGTATCTCCCTAGGTTTGATGGAGAGAATGGTATCACTGCCCAAAAACATATTCAAGCTTTTGAAGATTATCTTAACTTATTTGAAGTAGATGAAGAGGATGTCAGTATTAGGCTTTTTGCTCTTTCTTTGCAAGACAAAGTCAAGAGTTGGTTCAAAACCCTGCCTAAGGCAAGCATCTCAAATCTCGAGTAGTTTCTCAAACTCTTCCTTGATAGATGGATAATTAAAATCAATCTTCTTGTGATCATAGAAGAATTCAATCAATTAAAAAGACAGCCAGATGAAACAATACAACAATTTTCAGATAGATTTAATCAAGCCTATTATTCAATGCCATCAAATATAAGACCTCCCCTTGGTTCAGCTCTTTTGCATTATCCAAGAGCATTTGATTTAGAGATAGAATTTCATTTAAGAGAAAGAAACCCCTCAACAATGGAACAGATGCAGAACATGGCAATAGATGTAGAAGTTAATCTGCAAATTAGAAGAGAAAAGTTGAAAGCAGAAAAAGAGGAAAAGCTCGACATTTTGATAAAGAAAATAGAGGAAATGATGCAGAAGATCACCATGAAATTTGAATTTTTTGACACATTTGTTTCACAAAATGAAGATGTTGACAACCATGAACAAATCCCTGTTAATTCCAACTACCATAAATCTGAAGATAGAGTTATAGAACCATATATGGAGAGGCAATCTGTTGATCTAATATGTACATTTGGTGACATTAATTCTTATGATGATGTGCCTAAGCTTGATCACTATAATAATGATTATATGTTTCTCAAATCCAAATTAACCTTGTAGATGAATTAGAAGATAATTTGAGGAATAAGGAAGTTCAGGTTCAGCAACTTGAAAATAGTGATTAGCATGTTCATTTCATCTATGAGAATGAGGAGGAAAGTGCAGAAATTTTTGAAATCATTGAAGGAACTTTACCATTTTGTTTTGCTTCGTTTCAGTTTATCAGAGATAACTATCATGCAATTAGAAATCAAATGTCAACAAGTCTTGATATTAACTATGTAGAGGGCAATAAAATTCTTGTTCAAGACTTCTCATATCTAGATTTGCAGCCCCACATGCCATTGAATGTCAAGTTGCAGAAGAAGACTTGGAAGCTGGAACATATGATCAAATGATCCAAGATTATTCCCTACCTCTTTGTTTTGAATCATTTCAATTTTTAAAGGAAATGTGGTATAAAATTTTTAAAGAAAAGGAGGAGCAGCTTGTAGAAATCTATGAAGTTCCATTTGAACCTATATGTAATAAGTTGCAGCAATCCTTCCAAGTTCTTTATGATCCAATAGCTGATAAGTTGGATGATGAATGCAATCAGAATTTCTCTCCATTAACAAACTATAAGAGTCAAAATCAAGATGATAATGGTTTCACCAGACAGACATTACAATCAGTAGAAATATCATCACAAAGATCAGTTGAAAACATGCAGGGTGATAAAGATAAAAGTGATATTTCAGTTTCATGGCATGCAGGCCATACACAACAGATGTGCAGTTGTTTGAATCAGTTCAAGAAAAGTGTATATATTTTACAAGATCCTTTTGTACAGTTTCTAGATTCAACAAAGGAGATCGGGAATTTCCTTATCTTCTCAAAGGTTAACAAAGCTATATTTGATTTCAAGATCTCAATTTTAAACACCAACAAGCACAAGCAACAAAGGTCACCAATATATATAATGCTTGGGTGGTTGCATTGGTTGTTTCATTTTACCTAACTAGCAGCCAGAAAGTAGAGTAAATAGGTAGAATTTTAGTTTGAATAAAATCAGTTTTCAGCAGCAACTTTATGTTAGATTAGATTTTAGTTTGTAGAAAATGCTACAATTTCAATTCAATATTTTCAGTCACAAAGATTATACAACAGAGAATACATATGTGTGGGATAGGCCCAATGGATCAGGCTACTAGTCAATGGTGTTCTTCACATTTCACAAGGAAATGCCATCCCCAAGTGAAGCCGTTGTTAGGTTCCTATACCAATAGGTGTCATATATCATGATTGACTTAGTTTAGTTCTGAAATATGTACATACCTTTCCTTTTTGCAAACGTTTTCCATATTTGTAAAGAATCAAAAAATTTAAAAAATGTAAAGAGGGTATACCCTAAAAGAAAAATCAAAGGGTAAAGAGGATAAAAGACAGTCAAAAAATGAAAGAAAATGAACCCCACCAAAAGAAAGACCAGGAAAGTGTGCAAGCCTAAATGCCACTACTTTTTTACTATTGTAGAATAAACAATTGTGTGCAGTTTGTCACTTATGCCACAATTTATGAATATTCAAACAGTTTAAAACTTGGCTAGTGCATATTTCAATTTTATGTTGTAGAAATAGAGAATAAATATCTGACCAAACAATGTAATCTTGGTAGATAAGTAGATAGGTAGAGTGAAAAAGGAGCTCAACAGTTTAATCTGAGCCCTTGGATGTAATAAGTGTAGACTTAGATAGGCATTTCCATGTAAAAGAAAAGAAAATTTGATAAGGGTTTTCCAGTCTAAGTGCACCCAAATAAAGAAATAAAAATGCTAGGTTAAAGTAAGTAGGGTAGGCAGACGATGGTTGCAGAATTACATGTGGTGAATGATGATTCTAAATGTGTTAATATTTTACTTTCATCACAAGGCAAAGGCATAAATCACATGCAAGGCACATCAAGCAAGCAAAGTCAAGTAATTAACTCCCCTATTCATTTTCCCTAAATTTTCACTAATTTCCCCTAAGTACCAAGGTGTCTATTAAATTAGAGGGGCTCAGAGCATTTCTCTGACTACTGGAGGGACCGGACCCTCGGCCCAATAATTTATAAAGCCTAAGTACTTAAGACCATTCATTAATCATCATAGCCCTTCATACAAATCATTCATACCCTGGATAAGTTTTTTCTAAGTAAAATCCTATTTTACTTAGGAAAATTATAATATTTCCACAAAAACCCTTTTTTCACTTTAAGCCTAAGTTTAAATACACACATCAAATGTTTTTATACTTAGCGCTTTTTCGTTCATTATGACATATTAACTATTAACTTGTATTAATTTATAAATCCCTTATAAAGTTTACCCTATCCTGTATTATTGTAACTATATAAAACCTCGGATTTCTACATATGTCACCCCTTCGTTAGTTATAACCATAATACATCTTTAATCGAGATTAATTAGTTAAACAGTAACTAATTAACAGCCCTTAATCCCCCGCCGCATTAATAAAGGATTAATTAACCCTCACGGTTAGTTAACAGCGTCCCCGTCCAATCCCGTCAACCCCGATATAATTAATTAATCCTTAAATGTATTGGGCCTGCCTTCATTAAACCCTCGCCACCTTACTTCCCCGATAGCCGTCCGATCAAGCCTCCGAGATCCGACGATTGTCGCGCATATCTCACGGCCCTCCGCAACCGAACTTTAGCGCGCGACGGCAAGCGGTTTTCTGAACAATGCCATCGCCACGTGTCCATCGCTCTATGGAATCGCTAGCCCAAGGCTAAATACCGCCCTTGCCCCATAAGCAGTGCGATATAAACCACTTACCGCCTCCCACTAAATGAAAAAACATCACGCCATTTGCCCGCTGACACCATTTGTCCAAATCCGGAACCTGCCAAAAGTTGTCTTTGCATAAAACAAACAAAGTTAATCGTTTTTGTCCTATTCTGTGAATGCATGCATGCAGCAACTTGAACATTGAAAATCAACCAGCTTGTGCACTCAGCCATCAACCACCCTGAAAGTTGCTGCCCGACACTGCTCCAGTCCATGACGTGCTTCCAAGTCAACCAGTACACCATTACCAGTCTCTCCATAACAGATAATCAAAAGACTGCAACCTTGAATAAACAGTCTTAATACTAGTCATAAGACCTGTTTACTCGGAGATTGTTATCAAATCTATTCAAATACAGATGGAAGGTAAAATTATATAGTAAAGAACAGTCAAAGTGTATCAGGGTTAAAGAGTATCAGATTGAAGACCAAGTCAAGTAAATCATCTAGCATGAAGATAAACAACAAAGAAGACAGTTACAAAGCATAGCATACAAATTCATGTCAAAGTGAAGATAGATAAAAAAATAGAGCCGTAAAAGTAAAAAGTAAACAGTAAACACTAAAAGTAAACATGAAGACATTAAGGGTTGAAAAAAGATCAAAACACTTTCACCAGCTACAATGAATTTTATCCAAAGTAAAAGTGAAAAACAGTTGAAAGAAATTTAAGGTTAAAAGATGAAATTAGAGCAAAAATGGTACATTCTTTAGAAATTTCCTGTTTGAGTCATTGTTTTGTAGAAATTATTGTGGCCAATCCAAGAATTATTTCAAGAAAATGGAGGAGGTTTTTGTTCCTAACAGGCCAATCTACAAAAAAATATCTCACTTTTTACACAGGCATCACCAAGAGGGAGATAAGTGCATGTCATCTAAACATCTAATTTCCAAACATTTGACCAGTTCCTCATGTCAAATAAATCTTTAAGAAAGTTTAAATCTCATATCTAAAGCCTCTTAAAGAAATCATAGAAGTTGTTTTCAAAATTCATAAAAAAGCAAAATAATCATAAAATACTCAAAATTTGGCTTCCTGGAGAATTAACTTTTTCTTCAAAATTGTTTTACAGGTTTAGATCTGATCTATGGTTGTGGATAGGGATCAGACACACAAAGGTTAAAATCATCCACCTGGCGACTCCAAAATCAATTCTACAATAAATACTCCACTGGAGGAATGGACCTAAAAGAACTGTGCGAAAATATGAGGTTTTTAACTTGGATTGTTATCCAAGACATTATGTTCTTTCTCATTGATACATTTTTTCAATGTATATTGTATTTTAGAGATGATTTTAGATTAAATTTTTATTATTTTCCTTTGAAAAATGCAGATATAAAGTCTCCTTACACATTTGAACAACAATCTTCTGATTCTTATGAAGAACATTTTCCGATTAAGGAGAATCAAAAAATTAAGACTAATCATACAATCCCTGTACATATTCCAATACCTCATAAAGTTCCTGATAGATATAAACCACTCATTTTGCCTCCTACACTCCATGCTTTCCCTAATGATTATCCCAAGTATCTTCCTAGGTTTGATGGAGAGAATGGTACCACTGCCCAAAAACATATTCAAGCTTTTGAAGATTATCTTAACTTATTTGAAGTAGATGAAGAGGATGTCAGTATTAGGCTTTTTGCTCTTTCTTTGCAAGACAAAGTCGAGAGTTGGTTCAAAACCCTACCTGAGGCAAGCATCTCAAATCTCGAGCAGTTTCTTAAACTCTTCCTTGATAGATGGATAATTAAAGTCAATCTTCTTGTGATCATAGAAGAATATAATCAGTTAAAAAAGACAGCTAGATGAAACAATACAACAATTTTTGGACAGATTTAATCAAGCCTATTATTCAATGCCATCAAATATAAGACCTCCCCCTGGTTCAGCTTTTTGCATTATCCAAGAGCATTTGATTCAGAGATATAATTTCATCTAAGAGAAAGAAACCCCTCAACAATGGAACAGATGCAGAACATGGCAGTAGTTGTAGAAGTTAATCTGCAAATTAGAAGAGAAAAGTTGAAAGCAGAAAAAGAGGAAAAACTCAACATTTTGATAAAGAAAATAGAGGAAATGATGTAAAAGATCACCATGAAAGTTGAAGTTTTTGACACATTTGTTTCAAAAAATGAAGAGGTTGACAACCATGAACAAATCCCTGTTAATTCCAACTACCATAAATCTGAAGCTAGAGTTATAGAACCATATATGGAGAGGCAATCTGTTGATCTAATATGTACATTTGGTGACATTAATTCTTATGATGATGTGCCTAAGCTTGATCACTATAATAATGATTATCTTTCTCAAATACAAATTAACCTTGCAGAGGAATCAGAAGATAATTTGAGGAACAAGGAAGTTCAGGTTCAGCAGCTTGAAAATAGTGATTAGCTTGTTCATTTCATCTATGAGAATGAGGAGGAAAGTGCAGAAAATTTTGAAATCAGTGAAGGAACTTTACCATTTTGTTTTGCTTCGTTTCAGTTTATCATAGATAACTATCATGCAATTAGAAATCAAATGTCAACAAGTCTTGATATTAACTATCTAGAGGGTAATAAAATTCTTGTTCAAGACTTCTCATATCTAGATTTGCAGCCCCACAATGCCACTGAATGTCAAGTTGCAGAAGAAGACTTGGAAGCTGGAACATATGATCAAATTATCCAAGATGATTCCTTGCCTCTTTGTTTTGAATCATTTCAATTTTTAAAGGAAATGTGGTATAAAAATTTTAAAGAAAAGGAGGAGTAGCTTGTAGAAATATATGAAGTTCCATTTGAACCTATATGAAATAAGTTGCAGCAATCCTTCTAAGTTTTTTATGATCCAATAACTGATAGGTTGGATGATGAACGCAATCAGAATTTCTCTCCATTAACAAACTGTAAGAGTCAAAATCAAGATGATAATGGTTTCACTAGACAGACATTACAATCAGTAGAAATATCATCACAAATATCGGTTGAAAACATGCAGGGTGATAAAGATAAAAGTGATATTTCAGTTTCATGGCATGCAGGCCATACACAACAGATGTGTAGTTGTTTGAATCAGTTCAAGAAAAGTGTATATATTTCACAAGATCCTTTTGTACAGTTTCTAGATTCAAAAAAGGAGATCGGGAATTTCCTTGTCTTCTCAAAGGTTAACAAAGCTATATTTGATTTCAAGATCTCTATTTTAAACACCAATAAGCACAAGCAAAAAAGGTCACCAATATATATAATGCTTGGGTGGTTGCATTGGTTGTTTCATTTTACCTAACTAACAGTCAGAAAGCTGATTAGAGTAAATAAGTAGAATTTCAGTTTGAATAAATTCAGTTTTCAGCAGCAACTTTATGTTAGATCAGATTTAAGTTTGCAGAAAAGGATACAATTTCAGTTCAAGATTTTCAGTCAAAAAGATTATGCAACAGAGCATACATATGTGTGGGATAGGCCCAATGGATCAGGCTACTATTCAACAGTGTTCTTGACATTTCACAAGGAAATGCCATCCCCAAGTGAAGCCAAGTGAAGCCGCTGTTAGGTTCCTATACCAATAAGTGTCATATATCATGATTGACTTAGTTTAGTTCTGAAATATGTACACACCTTTGCTTTCTGCAAATGTTTTCCATATTTGTAAAAAATCAAAAAAGATAAAAAAATGTAAAGAGGGTATACCCTAAAAGAAAAATCAAAGGGTAAAGAGAATAAAAGACGGTCAAAAAATTAAAGAAAATGAACCCCACCAAAAGAAAGACCAAGAAAGTGTGCAAGCCTAAATGCCACTACTTTTTTACTATTGTAGAATAAAAAATTGTGTGCAGTTTGTCACTTATGCCACAATTTATGAATAGTCAAACAGTTTAAACTTGGCTAGTGCATATTTCAATTTTATGTTGTAGAAATAGAGAATAAAGATCTGACCAAACAATGTAATCTTGGCAGATAAGTAGAAAGTTAGAGAGAAAAAGGAGCTCAACAGTTCAATCTAAGCCCTTGGATGTAATAAGTGTAGACTTAGATAGGCATTTCCATGTAAAAGAAAAGAAAATTTGATAAGGGTTTGCCAGTCTAAGTGCACCCAAATAAAGAAGTAAAAATTCTAGGTTAAAGTAGGTAGGGTAGGTAGATGATGGTTGCAGAATTACATGTGGTGAATGATGATTCTAAATGTGTTAATATTTTACTTTCATCACAAGGCAAAGTCATAAATCACATGCAAGGCACATCAAGCAAGCAAAGTCAAGTAATTAACTTCCCTATTCATTTTCCCTAAATTTTCACTAGTTTCCCCTAAGTACCAAGGTGTCTATTAAATTAGAGGGGCTCAGAGAATTTCTCTGACTACTGGAGGGACCGGACCCTTGGCCCAATAATTTATAAAGCCTAAGTACTTAAGACCATTCATTAATCATCATAGCCCTTCATACAAATCATTCATACCCTGGATAAGATTTTTCTAAGTAAAATCCTATTTTACTTAGGAAAATTATAATATTTCCACAAAAACCCTCTTTTCATTTTAAGCCTAAGTTTAAATACACACATTAAATGTTTTTATACTTAGCACTTTTTCGTTCATTATGACATATTAACTATTAACTTGTATTAATTTATAAATCCCTTATAAAGTTTACCCTGTCTCGTATTATTGTAACTATATAAAACCCCAAATTTCTTCATATGCCGCCCCTTGGTTAGTTATAACCATAATACATCTTTAATCGAGATTAATTAGTTAAATAGTAACTAATTAATAGCCCTTAATCCCCTGCCGCATTAATAAAGTATTAATTAACCCTCACGGTTAGTTAACAGCCTCCCTGTCCAATCCTGTCAACCCCAATATAATTAATTAATCCTTAAATGTATTGGGCCCGCCTTCATTAAACCCTCGCCACCTTACTTCCCCGATAGCCATCTGTTCAAGACTCCGAGATCTGACGATTGTCGCGCATATCGCACGGCCCTCCGTGACCGAACTTTAGCGCGCAATGGCAAGCGGTTTTCTAAACAGTGCCATCGCCACTCGTCCACCGCTCTATGGAATTTCTCGCCCAAGGCTAAATACCACCCTTGCCCCATAAGCTGTGCGATATAAACCGCTTACCGACTCCCACTAAATGAAAAAACATCACGTCATTTGCTCACTGACGCCATCATTCCAAATCCCGAACCTGCCAAAAGTTGACTTTGCAGAAAACAAACAAAGTTAATCGTTTTCGTCCTATTCTGCGAATGCATGCATGCAGCAACTTGAACGTTGAAAATCAACCAGCTCGTGCACTCAGCCATCAACCACCCTGAAAGTTGCTGCCCGATGCCGCTCCAGTCCATGGTGTGCTTCCAAGTCAACCAGTACACCATTACCAGTCGCTCCATAACAGGTAATCAAAAGACCGCAGCCTTGGATAAATAGTCTTAATACTAGTCATAAGACCTGTTTACTCCGAGATTGTTATCAAATCTATTCAAATAGAGATGGAAGGTAAAACGACACAGTAAAGAACAGTCAAAGTGTATCAGGGTTAAAGAGTATTAGATTGAAGACCAAGTCAAGTAAATCATCTAGCATGAAGATAAACAACAAAGAAGACAGTTACAAAGCATAGCATACAAATTCATGTCAAAGTGAAGATAGGTGAAAAAATAGAGGAATAAAAGTAAAAAGTAAACAGTAAATAGTAAAAGTAAACATGAAGACATTAAGGGTTGAAAAAAGATGAAAACACTTTCACCAGCTACAATGAATTTTATCCAAAGTAAAAGTTAAAAACAGTTGAAAGGAATTTAAGGTTAAAAGATGAAATTAGAGCAAAAATGGTACATTCTTCAGAAATTTCCTGTTTGCATCATAGTTTTGCAGAAGTTATTGTGGCCAAGCCAAGAATTATTTGAAGAAATTGGACGAGGTTTTTGTTCCTAACAGGCCAATCTACAAAAACCTATCTCACTTTTTACACAGGTATTACCAAGAGGGAGATAAGTGCATGAATTCACAGCCTATTTTTCAGTTTGTGGAAAGTCCTGTTTTTGACATCTTTTTGCAGAGAATATTGAGAACAGCTGGAGATGAATTTTGGGAAACTGAGAGATTTTTATCTCACAAACATACTTACCTACAATAACCTCTTTCACTTTTTACATATCTATCTTGGATTGAGATATACAAGCGAATCATTGGACCCTAAGTTTGCAGAATTTCTGGGGCAGAATGCACAAAGGAAGGATGCAGTTAGTGACTGGGATGCTTCATCATCAATTAAGAGTTGCTACCAAATTTGACTTTCTCTTATTCATCACCACAAATCCATAAACATAGTGCCAAATAGATTCATTAGTTTTAGATGTCCTTTATTTAAGTTCTATTATTGTAAAACAGTTTGAGATATTTGTAAACCAATCTTGATATTTTTTCAAGATATTTCAGTTTAGAATTTGTATAAATACTTCTTCATTTGTAGTATTTTGGGGTGGATTCTTAGACATCGCTGTAAAAAAGATTATTTTGGAATAAAGTGTTGTTGGACAAATCTTTCATGGCTGGCTGGATGAAGAATTCATACAAAGGACTTTTCACAGGATTCATGTGCAATACATCGGACAAATAAGTATTTATATCTCAAGTGTTATTGTTCTCTTGTTTATTATATCAATTATGTTTCATATCTAAATACTTAAACGAAAAAGCTTAATTCAGAAAGTGCTTCAGTGCAATCTGTTTTCAATTGTTTATATTCTTGATGTTTTCTTCTAAACTAGCATAAACAGTGAATTCTTAATTTCTCCTATTTCCTAGTTTAATCATTTTGATCATTTATTAAAGAATTCTTAATTTCTCTTTACTGGTGATCATTTAAGTTCTTTTCTCTTAAAATATTCTCAAGGATTCTTAATTGCCCTTCATCCCTTTTAAGCCCATCCCATCCTATCAAGCTACCATTTGATCCCTGTTTTAGCTATCTTGCTCTGTGAAACCATCCTTTGCTGAGAAACTAAATCCAGTTGAGCCATTTCTTTTGACTCCATTAACCCAATGGCCTGAACTATTCAGTTCCAACCCTCTGCTATTGAATTTCACCACCAAACTAATCAAATCCCAAAGCTTTCATAACTAGCCTAATATCTTCCAAAACAAAGCTAAACCTTAAAGAGAGAGCCCTCTCTAGATACAAATTGGCCAGATTTTGTATCTAAAAGTTGGTTCGTGGTTACCTCAGACCCCTTTCCTCTTCTTACAACTTCTAGGAAAATCTGAGTGATAACATGATCGATACTATGTTTGAAGAAATTATTGGCATCTCTGTGTAATACAACTCCTCCTCCATACTCCACGCATTTTGTGATATAATGCAACATTCACATCCTCTTATGTCCTCGCTTTGGTGACTGTGATACAACATGGACTTGAGCACCACTCTCTGTCCACAGTATAATACGTTGTCTCATGAGTTTTTTTTTAAATGTAACACTGCTCCATAATACATTATCTTATTATAATGTCAGTTACACTGAAATAATATGCTACCTCCACTCATACACTATCTCCCCCATATATCCCCTCCTCCATACCACTCCTCCCCCATATAATACCTCCCACAATAATACCTCTGTCCTATTGCTACGAGAATTGCATTTTTCATAATATTGCTACTACAATGCAGTTTTTTTTTACATCAAAAGTGCATTTTTTTGCCAGCAGAAGTACATTTTTTTACTTTTTTAAATGCATTCATTGATCTCTATAGTTGGAGTAGTTCTCTCTGGGAAAGAGAACTATCCATAATGGTCACGGAAGATAAAACAACTCATTTTCAATGATTTGTGGAAAGGAGTTTGTGTAGGAGATGGAGATAATGAACCTGCAAAGCCTACCTCATATAAGGAGTTCGCCATTTGGGAAAACAAGAAAAGCAAGGCCTATGCCTTGATTGCAGCATCTATCAATGAAGAGGTGAGTCACCATATTTCACCATTTTCAAATTATTTTGAAGCCTTACAGAAGTTGAGGGAACTCTATGACTCACACTCTGAACTTGAAGTTGTCCAGTTGATGATTAAAGTATTCACTCTTGAATTGAAAAATAATGATCCTCTTGCTTTAGCATCAGAAGTAAGATCTATTATGCATGATATTGAAGTCACTAATGTTCAACTAGACATTCCTCTTATAGATTTTTTCAAGGCACTTTATCCCACTTTTTCAAATTATCTTGAATCATTGTAAGCAAATGGAAACCTCAAAGAGATTACCTTTGACTCCCTTGTGAAAAAATTTGCTGAGAGAGAGAAGGCTTTTGGGAAAAAGAAAGCTCCTCAATCTTCTGAAGAAGTTGTGTGTCTTGCAGATAGAGATAAGGATCATGCTCAAGATTCTTCTAGAGGAAGAGGTGGTCGAAGAGGAAGAGAAAGAATAAATTTCAGAGGCAGGGGGGAAGACACTCTCAAGGAGAAAAGTATGATCTTCATTGCATATGTTGCAATAGAGATGGATAACATGATGCATCCACATCCAAGTTTCCTTGGGAAAAAATTGAGAAGGAAAGAATTCAAGCCAAAGGTAAAACCAATGATAAAGAGAAAGGTAAAGCGCCTGAATCCTCTCACTATGTTGTGGCACATTGTAATATTGGAGTAAATGAAAACTTGTTTAATGCTTCATTTGTTTCTTGGAAAAATGATTGGTTACTTGATTCAAGAGAAAATTTCCACATGACTTTTATAAGAGATTTGTTTGAAGAATTTACTGATAATGTTGATGGAGCAGTATACTTTGCAAACAAATCAAAACTCAAGCCATCAGGGCTTGGCACAATTAGGCTCAAATTGCCTGGTCTTCCAGACTTTCTTTTGAATGATGTTTTATATCTCCCATAGCTCAGGAGAAACTTGTTATCCTTGGTCCACATCCGCTAGCAAGGAAACTCCATTAATATGTTTGTTGGCAAGGTTCAAGTCATAAAAGCATTAGATCACTCACTTGTCATGCCGAGAATAGAAGAAGAAATACTTCTGAAGCTGCAAGGTACCTCTTCTCGTGCACAAAATTTCTCATATAGTTCTCATTATGATGAATGTACATTTCCATCAAGTCTTTTATGGCATGCTAGATTTGGACACTTGAATTATGAAAACCTTTGCTTGTTGAAGAAAAATGGTGTTACTAGTTTGCCTACAATTCCTAGGAAACTTAAGCAATGTGATGCTTGTATTCTAGGAAAGCATAGCAACCAGTCTTTTCATGATTCACATTCCAGAGCTCATAGAAAACTTGAACTCATTCATTCATATTTATGTGGTCCAATGATTATTCCTTCTGCAAATGGAAATAAATATATGATGACATTTATTGATGAGTACACTAGAATGTGTTGGGTTTATTTATTGAAGAACAAATTTGATGCTTTTCAAACATTCAAGAACTTTCATACATGGATTGAAAATGATGCACAATCTCATATTGGCTCTATTCGCACTGATAATGGAAAATAATACACTTCAAATGAATTTGAAAACTGTCTTTGCCAGCATGGGATCAAACATCAAACGATTGTGCCTTATAATCCCTAACATAATGGAGTAGCTGAAAGAATGAATAGGACAAACTTAAATATGGTACGTTCTATCATGTTTTTCAAGAATGTAAAATTGATGTTTTGGGTTGATGTAGTTCTACGTTTTATGTATGTAAAGAATAGGTGACCATCTAATGTTATTAGAAACAAGACTCCTTATGAAATGTGGTATGGCCACATTCCTTTGGTAAATCATCTCAGGGTCTTTGGTTCCACCTATTATGCCTTGATACCAAAGGTACAAAGAAACAAACTTGGTGCAAGGAGTCATAAGTGTATCTTCTTGGGGTATTCAAATGCCCCCAAATCATATCATCTCTATAATGAAGTTAATAAGAAGTTTGTAGTATCTAGAGATGTAATCTTTCTTGAATCTTCCAAAGTTGACAGTGTCGTTGAGCAGCAACTTGATCGCTTGGATAGATTCAAACATGAAAAATCGTTCCAATAATTTGATAATCAGATTCCACATCTTGAAGGGGGTATTCCCATACTGGATCAATCTATGGAATATTCTTCTAAAGCATTCTCTCGCCCACATGAAGTTCCAACCATTGATGATACTTTGAGTGATGTTATTAACAGAACTAGGAGAATCAATCTTGATTCAATCCCAACTCAATCAACTGAGCAGCCTGGACCATCTCAGAAAGGTCCCCCAAAATGGTTGACAAAGACACTTGAAAGTGTTCATCCTGATGAGGTTGGAAAGACAGGAACAAGAAATTCAACCAGGAAAAATGGAGGTGATGTAGATGATTTTGATTCACCTATTGATATGGATGTTTCTTATGATTGTGAACTGAATTTGTCTACAGATTTTGAACCAAATTCCTTCAAAGAAGTTGCTTCTCATGATGAATGGAAAGAATTGATGCAAAAGGAGTATGATGCCTTGATAAAGAATGGCACTTGGAAGCTAGTTGAACCTCCATTGGGAACCAAGCCAGTTGGATACAAGTGGGTCTACAAGAACAAGTATAAAGTTCATGGCTCACTTGAAAAGCACAAAGTGAGGCTTGTAGCAAAATGTTTTTCACATAAGGAAGGGGTTGATTATGATGAGACCTTTTCCCCACAGCAAAATGGGCTACCATCCAGACACTCTTTGACTTGGCAGCTCAAAATGATTGGAAAGTCCATCAAATGGATGTAAAAACTACTTTCTTGAATGGAGATATGAAAGAAAATGTTTTTATGTCCTATCCAGAAGGATTTGTTGTGAAGGGACATGAACATAAAGTATGCAAACTTGTGAAATCCTTGTATGGCCTCAAGAAAGCACCGCGAGCCTGGTATGAAAAGTTAACTGAGCATCTTCTGAAACTCAACTTCAAACATTATGATCTTGATGATGCAACTTTGTTTTTCAAGAAAGTTGGAAAAATAGTTGTATATCTTGTGGTATATGTAGATGATATTTTGATGACAATGAACAATGAGAGCTACATTGCATCCATAAAGAAGGAATTGAGGAAAGGTTTTGAAATGACTAGCTTGGGCACTATTCATTATTATCTTGGTATTGAAGTAACTCAACATCTGAAGTATATATTCCTTTCTCAAAAGAAGTACATTGGAGATCTATTAAATAGGTTTGGCATGGATGAGTGCAATCCTTTGACTACTCCAATGGAATAGAACTGAAAGCTGATCACATCCATTGAAGGAAAAGAATTTGAGGATGCAACAAGGTATAGACAACTTGTAGGAAGTCTCAACCACCTTACGACTACTAGACTGGATATTTCCTTTGATGTTGGAATCCTCTCCAGGTTTATGAAAAATCTTTGTGAGGGACATTGGTCTACTGCAAAAAGAGTTCCAAAGTACTTGAAGGGAACCCAAGACTTTCAACTCATGTATGCAAAAGTGGGTTGCAACAGCTTGATTCGATACTCTGATTCAGACTTCGATGGAGAAAAATAAACTGGGGTATCTACTTCATGTTATGCTATGAGTCTTGGATCGGGAGTTTTCCACTAGAGATCACACAAAAAATTAGTTCCAGTAGATTCCACAACAGAAGCAGAATATGTGGCAGCAGCTAAGGCAACAAAAGAAATTGTGTGGCTCAGGAAAATTCTGGAAGATTTGCAGGTAAAACAAGTACTTTCAACTCCACTAATGATTGACAACACATCTGCAATAAAGTTTCCCAAGAACCCAAAGTTCCATAGTCGAATGAAGCACATCAATACAAAATACCATCTGATTCGACAGCATGTTGAGGCTAAGACAATCCATCTATGCCATTGTTCCGCTAAAGAGCAGATTGCAGACATCTTCACTAAAGCGCTTGGAAGAGAAAAGTTTGAAAGAGTCAGAATGATGCTTGGACTCACCAACATCCCTTCATATTAAGGGGGGAATGTTGACATCTAATCATTGGGATTGGGTGAACAATTGTAAATAATGTAAATAGTAAATAATGGAGAATAGGAAAATGAAGAGACACTGGGAGGTGAATCCCAAGAGTCTCTCCCTCCTTGTATATAACCATGATAAATCTTAATGAATAAACACAATTTTCATTGAGGAGTTACCTCATGACCTGAAACTTACAGAGACCTCGAAGATACTCTATTGAACCTAATCACTACACAAAAGGATGCAACCACATTAAGAGGTATGCATCATCCTCTCTAAGGATATCTTTAGTTACTTTTATATGATAGTGCCTCTTTCCTCACATTTGTCCTTTAGTGATTTATAGAGCATGATCCAAGACTCTCTATATCTCTGAGTTACTTCTCATGTGTTCGAACTCGCTTCAGTTACTTGCTCATGTTTGGACCCAACCTGCATTTATAAATTTTTGACCAACCATGCTTCTTGCATGCAAGTTGTTTCACTACATGTTTTTCTAAAGGCATGCATGTACTAGGCATATTTGTTTGGATCTTCAACACCTTGGTTCAATTTTAAACATATTCATCCAATATTCTTCTTGAAGCATCAATACTATGCTAGGCAACAGTTAGAGTAGTGAATTCCAACAAAATTTCCATTTACACATTTGTTCACTAGGCTCAATGTGTTTCCTTTACAAATGCCAAAAAAAAATCAATGCAAAAACAACGTGTTCACTAACTATATAATTGAAAATGCTAAGAAGTTTCATTTGATCCAACAATCTAACCATGTTTTCAAAGGAAACTTCATATATAACCTTGTGCCTTTACTATCTAGTGTGAAATTTTCCACAAGTCATGCTTTTCATCTCCTTATCTCTAAAAACAACAAGTTGTCTATTTCATATGGAAGTTTAATAGAACGTAGAGGAAAAAAAAAAACATATGCATGAGATTATTCCTCGCCTCTCTGCCTCTCCTAGAAAATATTTTTAAACTATGGTAGTGGAGGAAAATCACTTAGTTTTCTACATCCAGGTATATGTTTTCTAATGGGATATAAGACATTCTTTGCGTTGCAAAAAAATTGGGTCTCCCTCTTCCATCCAAGAGTCTACAGTCATCATCTATAGTTAAGATGAGTCTTTCAAGCTTTCATTATTAACCTATAGTCCTTACAAGTTCTATTTTGTGAAGTCAAGACATTATGGCACAAGAGTGCAGTCACCAAACATCTCTAAAGCACAAACAGTCAATCAAGAGAGCTGACCTTCAAGTGGTCTAGTAGAAGAATCAAATTTCTAAGTATATAAGTAAGAATTCTATTCACTATGTGATTCATACATGTTCTCCAGTGTTTGGGAAAAGGTTGTTTTGACAAATTCTGAGTATATATTCGTCATCCTTATCACTTCAAGAGAGATTCAAAAGACAAGTTCTGAGCATACTTGTATTTGAAAAGTCCTACTTGAAAGGGGTAGTTTGGAAGTAATCAGAGAAAAACTAAATAAATTAATTAATTAAAAATTAAATTAAATTAAATTAAAATGATAATTAAAAATTAAAGTAAAAATAAATAAATAAATAATCTCCCACAGAGATTGTCTTTGAATCTACAATAACCTTGGAGGAATCTCAAGAAGTGAATTTGGAATAATTTTTGGAACAACTTGAGGAAGGAAATTTGGCTCATCCTAGCCATCAGTCAAGTGTTGAAACTTTTCCATCTAAGATGTCTTCATTTTGCAAGGAAAGAAACAAGCTCGAAGGGACTTCTAACTACCAAGGGTGGAGGAAGAGGATAGACCTCATCCTCATTGAGAATGATGCTATGGATTATGTTCTAGGCAATGTTATAGAACCAGACAAGAAGGATACAGATGCATGGAAAAAATATTTCAAAGGTGAGATTAGGGCTCAAAGGATATTGGTGGAGTCAATTAAAGATATTGTTATCCCTTTTGTGGCAGAATTAAATAAGGCAAAGGACATCTATGAGAGATTGAATAAGATGTATTCAGTGAGCACCTCAAGTCAAAAGATTGCACTAAGGAGCAGGTTGTACAAAGCAAGAATTCCTTTTGAATAAGACATTGCATCCCATCTTATGAAGATGTCTCAACTAAGAGATCAGTTGCATGCTCTTGATGAAACAATTATTGATACAAAGATGACAGCATGTGTTCTCAATTCACTTCCTTCATAATGAAACTCCTTTGTGACCAGAATATACCCAAGAGAGGAAACAATCAGTTTCTGTGAACTTTGGTCCTAATGTGTGATGGAAGAATCCTAGATGAAGGCAAAAGAGTAAATTGACACTATTGGAAAGTATCAAGCTTATGCAGTAAGGATGAAAACATTGGGAAAAGGAAATTTTGAAAGATCTCGTCATCCATAGAAGAAGGTTGAGGAATTAAAGGTAAGATACTTCGAGCACAATGGGTTGGGTCACTTTTGAAGGGATTGCCTGAAACTTGTGAAGGAATCCAATCAAAGGAAGGATGGAGCACATGTAGCCGAAGAAGTCAATGAACCTAAGAATAAGAAGGAAAAAGAAGAAGATCCTAGGGATCTCTTCTTATAAAATGACTCCATCATGATGATGTTGTACAGTTTGAGCAAGACATGTAGTTACATTGGTATAATGAACAACATCATGGTTTTCATATTGTATTTAAATATTTTATGGTATATATGTTGTTCACATGTCACAACAGTTATCTAGCAAGAATAAAATTCATGTTGCAAATTGATTAAAGATGTAATAGGATCATTTAAGGATCCCTTATGTGATGACATGGAGTGATTTCTTTTAGGAAGAATGACCATGATGGTATCATCACTATTTTTGCTTTCTAAATTATAGCAAACTTCTGTGACGATTGATTGATTCAACTGCAGCATGAAAGATCTCATCTGGGAGATGAGAAGAAGTTGGTAAAAGGCTAGATGACTGGCTAAGACATGGTGATGACGTTCCACTAAAGAAGACTCTAATGATGAGTGGAAAAATACCATGATGATGATGACAAAGACATGATATGACCCTGGATACCGAAAGAAGACTTGTTTCAGGATGATGATGACTTGGATAAGTGATTTTGGAACTTAGTCCAAATAAGTTCGCATAGTACTCAATGAAAGCACGTTGCAGATGGTTTGATAATCATGTCTTGATAGATCACTTTCCCGATGTTCAGAGGGAGCCATGTTCAAGCCCCATGATGATTGATTGTAAAGTGATGGTAGACTCTATCCCAACAATAAAGCTATTGATGCAAAGAGCTCCTCAATGTTTGAAAATTGAAGTCCTCAAATATATTGATGATGAGCTATGATTAGCTACTGTAATTATCTTAGATGCCTTTTCGTTATTTATGGATGTACTCTCAGTTGAGAGGGAGCTTTGGTTGCATTCCATATGTGAAGGGAATAGGTATATCCTCTCTGTTTGAGAGAGTGATGATGTTGGACACCCCTCCCTGGTTAAGAGGGAGTGGAGGACATGGTTCTCTACTTCATGTGTCATGCACTAGACCAAGACTAACAGTCGTAAGTCTTAGTGAAGGCCATGAAGGGAGAATGGATGGATTGGGTAAGTATCTAAGACTGATACTCCTTGATGATTGAGAATCCAAGAGAGGTATTAGTCTCGTGACCAACACTCTTTGAGGATCTAGTAGGGTATCCAAGACAAGAGTGGGCGAAGAGGACCAATATTCTTTGAGGATTGGGAATCCAAGATAAGAATAGTCCTAGAGGGACATACCTTATGAGCACCTGGGTGGGGTATGTGCCCTGAGAGGTAGTGTGGTGTCCCACGTAAAGCCTCCTAGCATTGTGCTCTAATCTATAGAGGGATAGAGCTTGTCAGTCAAGGCCTTGCATATGTGACATTTGACAATGCTAGTTATGATGATGTTGATGATTAAGATGGCTTACCAATCTGACTCTTCTTATGAGAACTTCTCAAGGTTGTATTGTCCATGTACATGTTGTTGTCAATTATGAATACCTCCCTAGTTAAGAGGGAGTGTTGAAAATGGTAACTAGCTTCAATCTTCATAATTGTCTATGTACCATGACTTGATGTAATCAATGTACTTGTCAAAAGAAAAAGAAAAGAAAATTGTATTTTTGCAAAAGAAAATTATTTATTCAAGAATGGGTTTCTTTCCCATTGATTATTTTATCTTAGGTTTAGCACCCATTATGTGCTCCAGGGTTTGGACAAGGTAATGATGTAAAATCCCTTGGAGGGCTCTTGAATCAATGTAAAAGAAATATTTTTAAGTGTAAAATGTGATCTAGAAGCTACCAAGTGATGGGTTGTCTAGCCCATCAATTCAGCCCCATAAGAGGCACTTGAACCCCACCAAAAGACAATATAAAGGAGAGGTATTCAATCTCATTTGAGTCACACAAGTAATTCGCTCTCTTCAAGAATTCTGAGGCAAATTCAGAGCAAGAAAAAGGAGAAGGATAGCAAGGAAAGGAAGAAGGTCTATTTGCCTGACTTGGGCATCAATTATTTGTTTAGAAAGCTCTCACATATGGGAATAAAGTTATCTTTGTTCAAATTTCAAGCTAGAGAAGAGCAGTAGACCGAGTTATAGAGAGAATAATTGTTGTTTGAGTGGCTATCCTATCACTTGGTCAGTTGTCTTGATCAAATTTCTTGGAAGTCTTCCTTGAATTTCTATAAGAAGAGAAGTTTTTGGGTTTTTCCCTGTGGAGGGGTTTTTCCCTAGTGTGGAGCCTATTTCTGGTGTTCTTGTTTAAATTTTGATCTTATTTATTGGCATTGTATTGATGATGAGCACAAAATAGTGATGATGATGATGAACTAACATTATATCACAATATTGTCAATCTAACAAGAGAAAACATTATAAAAGAAACCCTAATTTTGTTTTCCCTAGTTTTTCTCAACATTATGGTCTTGGAAGATTTGCAATGTAGAAATAAAAAATTGCTTGAAATCAAATGCAACACAAAACTAAATCATGCACCTGGTAGCCAAGCGCTTGGTGGGATAAAGTTGAGCATTACTTCGATGAGTTTTTTTCGTGTATATGACTCTAACCCTAGTTAATATTTCAAATCTAGATATGCGAATGAAAGTACCTACAAAATAAAGGAAGGAGGAGAAGTTATATGAGATAAATAATTAATAAAATAGAAGAAAAATCATACCATTGCCTTATGCCTAATTAATAGAGTAATAGTTTCTCCTACTACCCTGCATGAAAAATGACAGTTTATGGTCTTTCACTCAAATACAAACACAATGGTCAAAGAAAGACAAATACTACATGAATTGTTTTCATGGAAAAGTTTCTTATTTCTTATAAACCTTTATGTAACTCCCACTCAGCCAAGACATACAACACAAATATCAAACAATTTTTGTTGTCTCACCTAAACCCTTACCATTTTGAGTTATTTTCTTCATATAGTTGTTCCACTTCAACATTTGAATTGATACTAGTTGTCCTACACATATTCATGAGACCAATGAGGCAAACTTAGATTAAATTTGACTAAATATTAAATTTAATTGCATGAATAAATAATAATTAAAATGACTTGAGTGCATGAATACCTAAATGAGCTCCTCTTGGTTTCGAGAATAACTTGTTGGAGTTGTTTAATGTTGGAGAAAACATCCCTCAACTTGACAAATTAGCAGTGAAGTCAACATTGACTTTGATGTTTCTTTATTGGATCGATGGTGTTTTGCTCCAAGATTATCCAAGTCCTTGTTTATTCTCTACTGAATAGGGCCAACCATGAGAAGGTGGAAGCTCTCATTCCCTTGCTGTTGGAAATAATACTGAGAGGGGGGGGGTGAATCAGTATTATCACATTAATAAAACTTTTTCATTTCCATAATTAGATTCATATATGCTACTTCCACAACTTCTTATGATTAAGTTAATTGATCTTCAATGAGTGCATTAGAACATTATCAACCATATTATCAGATAATAGATGCAGTAATAGAGAATAGATCATCACACATAAGGCACACACATGAACACCATGATATAAGGTGGAAACCCAATGCGGGAGAAAAACCACCTGCTGCAAGTCATCTCAATCTTCTTCTTAATAAGAAAATCATTTTACAATATTTGTACTGGTGCAGTCTTATACCAGTACGGGAGCTACAACCCCCTTTGCTCTTGTACTAGCCGATCCATTTACTAGTACGCAGGCTGCTACCTGCTACACTGCTCCAAAGATCTCCCTTAGCTTTTGTACTAGCTTAGATACTAGTACATAGGCGCTGGCCTACAATCTTCTCTCCTCCAGGTACCACGTTTCATCAATTTTCAGACTGGATACACTGAAGCACAACACATAATCTGAAAGGCCACTTTTCATCCAATTTTCATACTAGACCCAACAACAACATTGAAGCTCATAATCAAACAACCTTCTGAATCACCCAATCACCAGATCCATACATATACAATGATATTATGAGAGTTATCAACCAGATCTAGTACATAAAGATAAGTCATTAATCATGTTGTTATCTAAACTCAATACCAGTAACCAAACATCAGTTATGCACCCAAAACCCTGCAGAATAGTCAAAGGTAGTTAAAACAAATTTTAAGCAGGGATCGCAACTTCACTGGTATAGATCTGCGGATATCTGTACTACCTCCGCACCTGTGCCTTTTGTGGTGCCGCGACCACCGCACCTGCGCCTTCTGTGGCGCCTTCGCACTGCGCCTTCTGTGGCGCCTCCGCACTGCGCCTTCTGTGGCGTCTCCGCACTACGCCTTCTGTGGCGCCTCCGCACTGCGCCTTCTGTGGCGTCTCCGCACTGCGTCTTCTGTGGCGCCTCCGCACTGCGCCTTCTGTGGCGCCTCTGCACTGCGCCTTCTGTGGCGCCTCCGCACTGCGCCTTCTGTGGCGCCTCTGTGGCGTCTCCGCACTGCGTCTTCTGTGGCGCCTCCGCACTGCGCCTTCTGTGGCGCCTCTGCACTGCGCCTTCTGTGGCGCCTCTGCACTGCGCCTTCTGTGGCGCCTCCGCACTGCGCCTTCTGTGGCGCCTCTGTGGCGTCTCCGCACTGTGCCTTCTGTGGCGTCTCTGCACTACGCCTTCTGTGGCGCCTCCGCACTGTGCCTTCTATGGCGCCTCCGCACTTCCGCAGCTGCAGCGCTCGAGAGATCACCCTTCACAGATTCGCTTTCAACTTCACTTTCATAGATCAAACTTTTAAAACAATAACCCAATATTTCAGATCTTAAGATATTCGATTTGCAAGAATGATTTAGCCAAGTGATCTCCTTTGCTTTATATAGGCAAGCTTCTTCCTAAAATCATGGATCAATACCATAGATAACCAATACAAGGGGCCCAAAAACATGGGGCTCAATAATACCAAGGACTAACCACCATGGACCAAAGGTAAGTTCTCCAACATATACACACTTTTGACGAGGTACCATGGTCCAAAACCATAGGTTCAAATACCAAGGACTAACTACCATGGACCAAAGGTAAGTTCTCGAACATGAAAGTGTGTGAACTTTTTCTCTACATGAATTAAACTTTTCTCTACATGAAATAAACTTTTCTCTGCATAAAAGTGCGTGAACTTTTCTCTACATGAAATAAACTTTTCTCTGCATATAAGTGCGTGAACTTTTCTCTACATGAGATGAGTGGGTTTCCATCAAGTACAACATATGTATCATAAAGCCGTACCAGAATCATAATGCCAACAATCTCCCCCTTTGGACTTGATGGCAACCTCAAAATCTTCAGCATCATTCTCCCCCTTTGACATCAAGGGCAAAGGGTTATGCTCCCCCTAAGAACATGCTCCCCCTGAATATGAACCAGATCTGCAAAGAAGAACCATAATCCACTAAACACCATAAATGACCATGAAAGAGATAGATTGCAGCAATAATCAGACCAGCATCCAAGATCTCCTTCTGTACGACCTCCATAATGCCAACAATGCATTATAAGCTCCCCCTGAGTACCTGTTGAAATCTCTGAATGAGCTCCCCCTTTGTATATGTCATGGTGCACCAATCTGATCATGCTCTTTCTGAGAACAAGCTGAAATGTCTGCTCTGCTATATAGTGTTGTTCATGCTCAGGCTCCCCCTGACTGTAAGCAAGGTCTGCAAAAGGATGTTCTACATCACAAATGACCTTCCTAAAAGATTCAATACATACATCCATCACCCAACCAAGTGGGGATATATCAGAAAAATGAAAACCAAATACATTACATCTTCATCCCAGGCATAGTGGGGAAACCAACATAGGTCGTTACATGACCTGAAGAGATGACACTATTACATCATGAGTCTTGATATGACATCACCTAAATAAGATGAACATCAGCAACAACACTTTATGATCTGCTCCATAGTATCTGTCAACAGCAACTAGACCAGCAACTTGTATTAGTGCATGAATCATCAAGGTATGTCCGCATCAACAGAATTTCACATTCTATGTGAGAAAGATCATAGCCATCCAGATATACATGAATCAAGTATCATCAATTGGGAATATCTGCATTAATCAACATATGTATGAAACAATCCTATCATCATATAGATAAGAGCTCATTATCATCATGTCTCCAACAATGCAACTTTGAATAATCATCCCTGTATCTAGCCAACAATCCTCATCCATTTGTGCCAAGAATGAAAGGAATCATAACTGTAATATATGATCTTTATGCATATGACGACAGCAGCATATGAGTGACTCAACATCAAGAAGATGTGAATTCAAGCTAAGTGCTTCCCATGCAAGCATCATTAGAGAATCAACCATAAATCTGATCCAAGAACCATGTGAACAACTCATAACCATAGCAAGATGAATCATTTATCAATATAAGTATCATCACCAAGGACTATTAACCATAATGCCAATAATGCATTAAGTCCATATGCTCCCTCTAAACCTGTGCCATCTGTCTGATCATGCATATCAATAAGAAGTATCAAGACATCATCAATATCAAGTTAGAACCAAAACACTTCTAACCATCATATCCACACATCATTATTATTAACTAGAGAAAAACTGATCCTTCTCTTGAATCTGTCCCTATTTCCTTTCTTCAAACAATCATATACGCGACTGTGCAGTAACTAACTCGCGTATATATGCAACTTTCCTTTATGGAGTTTGCATATGAGATTCAGGACACTGAAGTTTTGTACTTTCAGCTCCCTCTGCTTCTGGTATGTCTGTACGTTGTGCAGTGCCGCCTTTTTCTGACTGTACTTCCTTTTTCCTCCATATCTTCAAGCGTGATGATGACATTTTCTCCTTTTGATATGGTGCCCACACTTTGTTCCTGCATTCCTTAGCTATATGTCTAAGCTTGTTACATGCATAACATCTTACATGTTTCATATTCCTCCTGTAACAATCAGCAGCTTTGTGACCAAACATATTGCAAGCAAAGCAATATCCATAAAAGTACCTTGAATGTGATGATCTTTCTGCATAATGGTCTTGAACCCTTCTTCTTCTACATCTAGCTGCAACATGTCCAAGATTATGACATACATAACATTCAACATTATTCATAGGAGGAGTAAAGAATTTTCTTTGAGGAATCTCTTTTCTTGGTTGATAATGAGATTGATCTTTCATTTCTTCGTTGATCACTTTAGATTTCTCTTTAGAGTTCCTTGCCTCACCTTGTTAACTAGATTCACCTTCAACAGATTCATGGAAACCAAGACCAGTCTTTATAGCAGGAGACCTTTGACTACTAAGAATATCATCCAAGACTTTAGAACTATCTTGAAATCGTAAAAGCTTATCCTTTTCTTCTAGTTTAGCTTTCAAGATATTTACCTCAACCTGAAGCTGTTCTTCCTTTTCAAGAGATTGCTTTTTCAAATCTTCTTCAGCTTTCCTTCCTTCTTCCATTTGTTCCCTTAGTTTGAGAATCTCCTTTTCTTGTTCTTCATTCAGATCCTGATGCATTTGACAAACTCGGAAGGCACATTCTAGTTGAGATTTTAAGCTGGTGACTTCGTTTTCTTGTTTTGCAATAGCTTGGAGTAGATCTGTATTATGCTTCTTTGATTCTTCAAGATCTCCTTTTAGTGAGAGGATTGTAGCTTCAATATTTTCATAGTAGCTGGATCTATCTTTGAGTTTCTTGATGGTTGTGCTTCTTTCGTTGACTTCTTTTCTTAATGATGTCACTTCATGCTGCAATTTTTGACATTGGTCTTCCTTGTCCTTGAGTAGCTTTCTTACCTTGTTTCCTTCTTCTAGTTGGGCCTTTAGCTTGGTAGCTTCTTCTTTGAAATCGCATTCCCTTTTGTTCAATAGATCTTGTTGATCTCTAATTTTGTCTGTCAGACTTTTAAATTCTGCCTCTATTTGATATCTTTCTTGTTCACCCATAAGAGCAAATTCAGTAGTTTCGCTATCACTTTCATCTCTTCCAAAAGGAAAGATAGCTGGAACATCAGAGGATAATATATTCATACCTGATAATGATTCTGAATCTGATTCTGAATCTGAAGAGCTTCTTATACCTAATCCCCAATCGATTCTCCCACTGTCATAGTTCTTCTGAGATGACTTCTTTTTCTTAGGTGCTTTCTTCTTAAGCTTCTTTCCCATTGTTCCACGGATCTCCTTCAAGCGATCAAGCTTCTATCAAAGGACCTGCTCTGATACCAATTGTTGGAAATAATACTGAGAGGGGGGGTGAATCAGTATTATCACATTAATAAAACTTTTTCATTTCCATAATCAGATTCATATATGCTACTTCCACAACTTCTTATGATTAAGTTAATTGATCTTCAATGAGTGCATTAGAACATTATCAACCATATTATCAGATAACAGATGCAGTAATAGAGAATAGATCATCACACATAAGGCACACACATGAACACCATGATATAAGGTGGAAACCCAATGCGGGAGAAAAACCACCTGCTGCAAGTCATCTCAATCTTCTTCTTAATAAGAAAATCCTTTTACAATATTTGTACTGGTGCAGTCTTATACCAGTACGGGAGCTACAACCCCCTTTGCTCTTGTACTAGCAGATCCATTTACTAGTACGCAGGCTGCTACCTGCTACACTGCTCCAAAGATCTCCCTTAGCTTTTGTACTAGCTTAGATACTAGTACATAGGCGCTGGCCTACAATCTTCTCTCCTCCAGGTACCACGTTTCATCAATTTTCAGACTGGATACACTGAAGCACAACACATAATCTGAAAGGCCACTTTTCATCCAATTTTCATACTGGACCCAACAACAACATTGAAGCTCATAATCAAACAACCTTCTGAATCACCCAATCACCAGATCCATACATATACAATGATATTATGAGAGTTATCAACCAGATCTAGTACATAAAGATAAGTCATTAATCATGCTGTTATCTAAACTCAATACCAGTAACCAAACATCAGTTATGCACCCAAAACCCTGCAGAATAGTCAAAGGCAGTTAAAACAAATTTTAAGCAGGGATCACAACTTCACTGGTATAGATCTGCAGATATCTGTACTACCTCCGCACCTGCGCCTTCTGTGGCGCCGCGACTACCGCACCTGCGCCTTCTGTGGTGCCTTCGCACTGCGCCTTCTGTGGCGCCTCTGCACTGCGCCTTCTGTGGCGCCTCCGCACTGCGCCTTCTGTGGCGCCTCTATGGCGTCTCCGCACTACGCCTTCTGTGGCGCCTCTGCACTGCGCCTTCTGTGGCGTCTCCACACTGCGTCTTCTGTGGCGCCTCCGCACTGCGCCTTCTGTGGCGCCTCTGCACTGCGCCTTCTATGGCGCCTCCGCACTGCGCCTTTTGTGGCGCCTCTGTGGTGTCTCCGCACTGCGTCTTCTGTGGTGCCTCCGCACTGCGTCTTCTGTGGCGCCTCCGCACTGCGCCTTCTGTGGCGCCTCTGCACTGCGCCTCCGCACTGCGCCTCCGCACTGCGCCTTCTGTGGCGCCTCTGTGGCATCTCCGCACTGCGCCTTCTGTGGCATCTCTGCATTGCGCCTTCTGTGGTGCCTCCGCACTGCGCCTTCTGTGGCGCCTCCGTACTTCCGCAGCTGCAGCGCTCGAGAGATCACCCTTCACAGATTCGCTTTCAACTTCACTTTCATAGATCAAACTTTTAAAACAATAACCCAATATTTCAGATCTTAAGATATTCGATTTGCAAGAATGATTTAGCCAAGTGATCTCCTTTGCTTTATATAGGCAAGCTTCTTCCTAAAATCATGGATCAATACCATAGATAACCAATACAAGGGGCCCAAAAACATGGGGCTCAATAATACCAAGGACTAACCACCATGGACCAAAGGTAAGTTCTCCAACATATACACACTTTTGACGAGGTACCATGGTCCAAAACCATAGGTTCAAATACCAAGGACTAACTACCATGGACCAAAGGTAAGTTCTCCAACATGAAAGTGCGTGAACTTTTTCTCTACATGAAATAAACTTTTCTCTACATGAAATAAACTTTTCTCTGCATAAAAGTGCGTGAACTTTTCTCTACATGAAATGAACTTTTCTCTGCATATAAGTGCGTGAACTTTTCTCTACATGAGATGAGTGGGTTGCCATCAAGTACAACATATGTATCATAAAGCCATACCAGAATCATAATGCCAACACTTGCCGCCCGCCAACCCAACTCCCCCCCCCCAACCAACCAACATCACTCTCAATTCCCTAGTACCCAATCTATCTACTATATAGGAAATAGTTGAAAGTAATACATTAAGATACATAAAAAACCAAATAGAAAACATTCATTCATTCGTAAATCCACAAAATATTTCACCTCGATAAATTTTATCATAAAAAATATGTTTACATAATATGAAACATGATCATGTACATAAAGAAACATATAGAAATTATTCATTAACACATAACATTCATTCATTAATCATAGACCCAAAATACTTCATCTCAAAATGAATTATCATCAAAAATATGTTTTCATAGTATGGTACATGATGTTTCTAATGATATAACTAGTACAATCATTTCTTTTTCTTTTTATTTATTTTTGACAGCTTGGTTGTGTACTCATGACATTGTCAAGGTTGCTGCAAGAGGGGTGGATCATCATTTGTAACAAGAAAGAAATGTTAGATTGATATTTTTTTGTTATTATTCATTAATAAAAATAGCATTAGATTTTTCTTTACTTCATGCACTAGTTGACACTATTGGAATGGTTTCCATGTGCTCCTCTTTCGGTATAAGATCCTCATGTATGACACTCTTTTCCATTGGAAGATAGCTCATGGTGTCTATATGTTGTGGTGTGATATCCACCAAAAAATCCTATATAAGAAAGAAAATGGTTTTTCTATTAGACAATGTAAAAGTCCAAAAACAAACATTCATAATTGAAATTATGAAATAAAAAAAATCACTCTAAAATATGGTTATTACCTGATATCTCTAAAGATGTTGGTTTAGCATGTTGATCATATTTTTAATATCATGACTTTTATTTGTAATGTGAATCAAATGATAAAGTTCTTTGTGTGTTCTAACCATAATCTTATTGATTGTTACGATTGGGTCAGGAGACATGTACAACTCATCATCATCAAACCAATCAGGATCACTAAGCACTTCCTTAGCAACATCTATGGATTGCTATGAGGATGGTGCCTTCCCCTTATCACCTTGTTTATCAAATAAGTGTAATTTGTAATTTTATTCCACCATCCTCAGTTATAAACATTCAAATATTTGAATTTGATGAAACATTTTAGATCAATAAAAAATTCCAATTTAATGAGTTAGCTCAATTGGAATGGGCATCATTTGGCTGAGAACCATCATGAGGTGACTGGACAATGGGCTATAATATTTTTTTAATTTAATTGACTTGGATTAGTTGTATATTAGGAGGCCTAGTTAGTAGTACTGATTCAATGGTATATGTCAATAAGAAGCTTGTCTTTCGTTGATCATGATCTTTTCAAATGGATAGTTGAGTTAATTTTCACATGAGTTGAAACCATTATGTAATTGAAAGGGACAAATAAATGGGAACAATTTAATAACTAAAATGTAGAGGATTAAACCCTTAAATATTCATTTGGAAGGTTTATTGAGGCATCACAACTAAGAGAGTAGTTTAGGGAGAAGAGAAGAAAGGTATTATTCGAGGAAAGGAAGGCATTGAATCTTTTATTAACAAGAACGTTGGAAGTATTGTAACACAATATTATGGAAGTATTGTAACACAATATTTCACTAGGAAAATGTTTATAAGTATCTCATCCCCAAGACCAAAATGGGTGGTTGATTTAACAAACGTTGGTGTGTTAGAAACAAGTTCAATGCATGGTAGTTATAATTATAAATCTTATGGAAACTAGTGTTATAACATAGGAAAGCTTCCTTCGTTTTCCTAGTAGTCATAAGGGTTGTACATATTTCAAAAAGACTTGTATACCAAGATGTTTAAAATCCACAAAGCTTATATGAGACAAAATATTAGAATGTGTCTTCTAGATTTTTCCCCTTATTCAGTTTACATGGGTTTTGGTTGATCCTCATTAAATAATTCGTTGCATTCTAATTTAATCATAACCTCAAACTACAGTTGGATGAAGAAATATCACAAATATGTGATGCCTTTAAGGGTGTCATCATTCATTCATTCATTTGTACATCCACAGAATAGTTTTAATTTTTTTCAATAAAAAAATCACAATTTTTTATTAAGATAGAAAAAATTTACATGTGCACATGACATGAGGCATTCAACCTCTCAGTCAAAAATGTGGTACTCACAAAAAGGGGCTCTAAATAAACAAGTGCAGTCTGTTATGAAACCAGCTCACAAAAAGATAGAAAAGATAGATCAACGCCTTAGAAATAAGCCTCTTCGAGGGGGCAACCTCCTTTACATTGCACAAATGAATAATTCTTGGATGATACAAATGACAATACCTCCTTTCTATATATAGGAGTCTAAGCGGTCATAATATAATCAGAGCCGACATAACAATAATAATTTAAGGACACAATAATAACAATAGTGGGCTTCTATGGGGCACAATAGTAACAATATGGGGACTACATGGGTACAACAATATAATAATGGGGTTGTACTAATAACAATAAGGGGTTACACTAGTAGTATAGGGGCCTAACACAGTCATTTTTTATTAGGTTTTTTTCTCTTTTTTAATATGTAGTTAGCAAGGCCCCAATAGCGGTGACCAAACACCTGGCGAGATCACCTCAAAGTTCGCCCCATCAGGCACATGGTAGGTGAGGGAATGATGGAGTATAAATTGATGTGACACGATGGTGGGTAGCCAAAATTTCCATACTCGCCTCTAGTAGTTATATTTTGTTGTGGCATTAGTGTAACGGATGTAGTATCTTGTGTGATTAACTCAGAGTGCAGGTTGGTGGATTAGAGTGTTGAAGGCCAAGCGAGCTTACCAGGGCCATGGGTTTGCTAGAATTCTGCAGAGTGCTTGGATATGGGTATTGTGACTTCTCTGAAGGGCTTTTGTGCTTTCATATGGGATCCGGGTTCGTTTGGAGGTATCTCCCCTCTTTGGTGTGGTAAGGTTGGTAGCGTGTGGTGGAACCCTAGGTGTTGCCGAAGGAGAGTTATTCTGGGATGGTGGGTACTTGTTAGTCTCCATGCAATAGAATGCATTTGGATCTGTACTTTCTCTTAGCAATTGGTTCCATTGGTGGATAGTAATGTGACATTGTCGCTTGTCCTATGGAGGGTGTGGCATGATCTGTGGACACGCTCTCATTTTGAAGAAAAGTATCCTAAGGGTAGTCAGGGTTTGTAGTGGTTCTAGCTTCTTTTGTGTCCCTCTGGAAAAGTTCACTAGGGTGGTGGTACAAATGGTCATTGGGCAGCCTACAAGACCCCCGTTAGTTTTTACCTGGTTGCAACTATTGTGGTATTGGGTGAGTTGTTGGATGTGTTATTGTGTGATTTTGGGATGAGAATTGTTGTCGGTTCTCCCCTGTTCTAGGTGTGGACTTCTAGAGGAGCAAGTTCAACCAAGGTTTGTTTGAAGGGTGCTAGTCGAACAGACTCGATGGGAGGTCTAGCTTGGACAAAATAATGAATTCATAGTGTGGAGATTGTGGCAATGCTCGTGTCTTCTTGGGCGTGTGTAGGTGGTCTATTCTTTCGAGGTGGTAGGGTCATCCTTGGTCATTCTCATAAGTGGTCTTTGGGTGCCGCCAGCCACACCCCTCTAGCATGGGCATCCCCGTCACGGAGGTGGGCATCACGGCCTTGTTAGGCATCAACCCAATGACTCAATCTTAACTTATGAGGATTCAGTCAATGGAGAATGGGAAGGTGAGGTTTCTCATGCTCTTGGGAATTCTCCAGGTAAAGTGGAGGCTCCAACCATGCTGGAAAGAATCGTTGAATAATTGAGAGGCATCCAGGCCAACCTAGACATCATAAGCGAGCATATTTATGAAGACCAGAATGAATTGGTGGCATACATGAATGACATTAAATTCTGCCTCAATGAGACTCTCGAGTTGCTCGAGAGAATTCAACGGAACCAGAGATGCCTCAATGACTTCTTACGTGATTTGGAGTCCCAAGTAGAGCACATCAATTTTCATATGCACGAGCGAGACAGCTTCCCAGCAGTTCCTCCTGGACTTCCTCCTCACCACCCTCCATGACATGATGATCTCAAGTTATCTATCCTTTTTGTTGTCTTTTTGCTATGTAAGGTTAGATTGTAAGCCTATCATAAATAATGGTTGTATGGTTACATCTTATAATATATTTGGCACCTCTCGCTCTCATTTATGGTTTTTGTGAAGCCAAGGGGGTCGTGAAGTCAATTATTATACTATGGTTTTCACTGCTAATAATATAATTCTTCTCTTCTAACTAAAAAAAGAAAAATGTAGTTAGCAAGGATATCTTGATCTTGCCCAACTTCAGTTGTTGTCATCACTAGTACAATATGTCTTGTTGTTGACCTATTCCTACGACTATGCTAATGCAAGTGGGGCTAAGCATCAACTACATTAAGAAAGAAATGTTAAATTCATATTTATAGTTATTATTATTACAAATGTTTTATTTAAAAAAGAGTAGTAGAGTGTTCTTTACCTGCTTCAGTAGTGGAGGGAAGCAGAATACTTTCAGATGTGGCCATATGTTCCTCCTCTTCTCTGGCCTCATCCTGTACATGCTCTAGTGTAGAAACAAGAAAGGTTATAATTAATACACCATTTGCATTTAAATATTTTAATTGTATTCCATACTACAATTTTTTTATAACACATTAAATACCTCTAGTACTGAGCTGAACATCAATCTCAAGAGGCACTCCACCGTCAGTAGGCTCATGTGTTCTATCTACATTGCTTGCCTGCTTTTTACAATCAAGCACATTACTTTATGGCAAAAAATAATAACCAATAGATTGTACAAGTAATCATTTATAAATTTTATTCGTTGCTTTTATTTGCTTGAGTGTTAGGTTGGGTTGTGGAATATTGTGAAAATGCCAAGCTTGTCCTACATTCAACCATGACTTGATAGTCGTGCTTGAAAGAAAGATTTAGGTCTTCCTCCATGGGAGCCTCTTTGAATTGTGACCCCTATGATTTTGCATGAGAACATGAATTTTTCTTCTTTTGTGATATTAAATTAAAATTGTTAAGAATTTATAATTTGGATGCAAATTATTTTTTTATATACTTACAATTTATGCGGCCAGGTTCGAGTAACCACCCAGGCAAATATGATGTCTCCCATGTTTGGATATTCTAGCCATCACGACGTTGGAATTATTTTTGATCCTATATTTAAAACATTGAAAAATTTAATTAGATATTGCAATGATGATAAAGCATCATAATTACATTAATAAAAGTGCCTCATACCTTCCTATTCTAGGTGGTGTGTTCCCTTCTTTTCGAAGTGCCTTCTCATTTGCATTTCCCATGAGCACCCTCCACTCCATCTATGGAATTTCTTGTTGAAAATGCACAAGAAAATCTAAGTTTAACTTTGCCTTGGAGGTAGTTAACTGAGGTGACATGGCACTTTTCACTCAGTTAATTCGAGTTGGGGAAGCTTGAACTCAGTTCAGTATGATTGATTGCTAATTTGTAGCAATCTATTTCAGTTAATTTGATTTATTGTCAGTTAAATTGGTTCTAACTATCAGAAGAACTAGTGGAGGTCAATTTTTGGAAGTGGAACTTAAACCGCACTTAGTGATCAACCAGTTAATTGATCAATTAGCCCAAAATAATTGTTGCATGCAATGAATTTGAGTTACCAGTTGAGATGGATATTCCAAGGCAGTGTACTATCAGTTGTAGCATATTCCAATGTGTACAGGTGGTGCATGTAGTTAGAGGAAGGACCTAGAGGAATTGCGCAATTCAATAGTGGGAAATTCCTAAATAATAGGGGCTAATTTCCTGAAGGAACAACGCAAGGAAATAGGAGCTTAGAGGGCTTTAAAATTGGCTAAGTGTTGGCCAGAGTCAATCAGTCAGGTAGATGGATAGAGTACACACTTGCAGGGTGTGCTCAAGCTTGAGAAAGCATATGTATTTCATCTATATTCTCTGATTAATGAAATATAGATAGTAAGGGATTTTGAGCAGTTTCTTTCCCCTAGATAAATCTATGTGCATGTGTGATGTTTCCTTTTGCATGTCTATGATTTGTGTTCTAGATGGTGAATTAACTTTTACAGATTAGTAAAGTAGCTTCAAGTCTTGTGATTTAGTAAATTTCATGAGCAGTTTTGAATATACACATTAATTTCTACATTGTTAGAGGGCACTCATGCAACCCGTCCCTTTCCAATTGAGACTTATATTGGTCCCACAAATATTTTAAATGTAGGCCTTCCTTTTAGGTAACTCCAATTTTTTTTAAGGTACCCTCACCGAACAGGAAAACCATCATGTTAATAAGTTCATCTTTTAACTTCGAACTTTGGGATTTTCAGTTTGTGCGAATGGTGGGCCCAAAGATTTCCAAGGTTATCTCATACAAACACCTATTGAATACATCATTTCCTGCAAAAAGATATTATCATTAGTTTAAAATAATCATAGACTATATGTTAATTTCAATTAGATTGTACTTAATATTTAAAACACTTCTTAAATACCTGGAAGTTTCTCTATTTTCATGGGGACATTGCCATCATCTACCAAAAACATGATCAATATTGTTCTCATTATAGTAACATGGGAAGATCCAGGAAATATCACTTCAAATTGTGCAATGGTATCATGTTATGTATCCACAACACATATGTTGTTTAGTGGGTGGAAATCCTACCGTGGGTGGTTGAGCTAGTGTACCGATTTCAATGACTGGTGGCTCACTCACAGGCAGAGCATCGATGCTTCTACCAATGTTGACCCCCATAGTTGCAACGTGAGGTTGGTACTCCGCCAAAAAATTCTGTAAAATAAAGAGTTTTTTTATAAAGGATGAGATAATCAAAATCATAAACAAATAAACGAGATAATCAAATGAGTTGCTCATCCCATACTAACAAATTTGGTGCATCAAGGTTTTGATTTCACATGTTATCTCTTATTTATGAGGCTCAATCAGAACTAAAGAATTGAGTTTTTTTTGCTTTCATTCAAAGCTTCTTTATTGTTTAGATCGGATTGGCAGACATAAAAATTTCTTCTTCAGTAAGATCTTCCTCAGGATAATCTATGGACTGCTCTAAGGCTGGTGCCTTGCCCTTATCACCTTATTTATCAAATAAGTGTAATTTACAATTCATCAACAATTAATCATCATTATATTAATAAGAAAACCACTAATGAAAAATGTATAAATTTATATAGAAACTTCATATTATATCATGGCCAATAAAAAAGGTTATAAATTTATAAAAAATTCATCATCTTGGAAGGCTCTTGCAAGAGGCATTATGATAGGATCAATATATATTCCATATTATGTAGAAACAATACTTTGAAAAATATTGTTGGGAACGGGTTCCCCCAAGGACAGTTTGGGGCTAAAAGCCCATGTTTTGGGACAATTTTGTAATAAAGTTGTAAAGTCTCCACATTTTGTGTTCGTGGAGCACGAAGGTGTCAAGAGTCATAAGGGGTTGTCCGCCCTTATTTTGTAAAGTGTAAAGTCAGCTGTAAATATCCACCCATGGTCTGCGAACCATGGGATTGTATAAAAATGAGCTAAGTAAGTAAGCTCTAAGTAGTTCGAAGTGGATAAAAAAGAATGAAGTAAGGAGTTAAGCATTGGAGTCTAAGTGTTCTCGGGTCTTAGCACAGGTAGAGGCTATGTAGTTGAGTGCACAGAGGCCTAGGGTGGAATTCTGCAGCTGAGTGCGCGGACCCCTGCAGTTGTGTGCATAGGGCGGATAGAGTCTGTATTAATCTGAAGATATCAATAAAGAGAAGTATTCTGCAAATTCTGTGTATTTATTTCTTGTTAATGCATCTGGTTATATTATGTTTTGGGTTTAATTTAAAATGTTCATGTGATTTATGAATGTATGTGACTGTATTGGTTAATTAAACACAAGTAAGGATATCAGTTTACACGACACTAACTATGATTGATTAGTAAGATAAGTAGAACACTTAAGATAACTTGGGAAACTATACAGTATGTTGTCATAGCTGCGCGGAAGTACCTGGATCACAGGTTAAGGTTGCGCAAAGGTCAATCGTACACCTTCACGGAGGTACTAAAGGGAAGAATAAAGGGGTAGACTGACAAATCCCTAAGGCTTAGCAACCTATGCGAAAGTAGGGGCTAAGGGTAAAAACCGACATCACTAGCATCTCAGGATGCGAAAACTTGGTTCCAACATCCCCCCATACTACTTCGGGTGAGACTTCAGTCCGCGCTCCACGGGATGATGCCAAAAGGGCTAGTAGTGTAGGGATTTGTTTGGCTAACTAACACTAAACTTGGATTAGGCCCCATAAAGCCAACAAATGGTTCCATTGCTAGGACCAAAATCTGCATCAGAGATGTGTGATGTCGTATCACTGGAATCCAACTAAGAAAGAGGTTGAAGACTAGTTGGATAGGAAGATCCATAAATTCACGGCACAGGAGAACAGAAATCCATAGTTGATAAAGGAATAGTGGCTAGATAGGTACCTTTATACAGAAATCCACGAGATATTTTTTTGTTCCTTTCCAGTTGAGTTAAACGAGTGGATCGCAAAGCTAGAAGATAACCAAGGAAGGTGGAGACTTGCCGGTCTTATTGTCTAGACCCCAGAGTTAGTACAAAGACTAGAAGCCTCTGAGGATAAGATCGTTTGTGTTCTCGATCATTGGCTCGATCACATCATAGGAGGATTTGTGACTGAATTCACGGTCGATACCTCAGTTAGTTACAGCGAGGCGGAGCGGCGCTTTTTCAAAGGTCCGCGAGGTAAGTACTTGAAGTCTTTAAATACCTGGATTAAGATGTTATTGTGAAAAAAATGGGTTATGCAGCTACCTTGATGTTCAGAGCTACGCAAAGTGGAAAGAATTATAGAAACGAAGGAAGAAAGGGTCCTGAATATAGCCCATTGATTTCACCGTCGTTGGGTGACGAAGAGGGAGTAGCGCAGGCTTCTCCGCAAAGTGTAGTTCAGTTAATAAGATAGGGATTCCCACAACTACCACCTCCACCTACACCACCTCCAACTTCACCACCGTCACCTGTGATTTCACCCATACTACCACCACCTCCATCACAGTTCAACATGGCGAATTCAGTAAAGCTTCCTTTGTTTAAGGGCTTGGGAAATGAGGACCCGGACTAGTTTTGGTTCATCATGAAAGTTGTATGGGAAGCTCAGGGCGTCACAAATGATCACATGAAGAAGGAAACATTGGTTAGTGCTTTGCAGGATCACGCGCTAACTTGGTACATCAAGTACTCTAATGATAACCCAAATGTTGGGTTGGCAGAAATCCAGACCATGCTGAATAAAGAGTTTAGTAGGCATAAATCTGAGGCCCAGTTGATTGTGGGGTTTAAGGAAATCGCAATGAAACCAAGTGAGACACCTTGGTATTTGGATCATATATTGAAGTGTAAAATCCTTGAAGCCAATATAAACTTAACAAATGGACAGCACCGCAAATGGTTTGTGGCTTTGCTCCTACCTCACCTAATGGTTGCACTGTTACAACAAAAGATTATGACTCAGGCAGAGGCCTTGGAGATTTCCATAAGACTGCATGAAACACTGATGCAAGATCCGAAACTAGGGGTTTAGTAGATCCATGCGTAGTTTCAAAATCTTTGTCTTGAAATGCAAATTTTGAAGTAGGACAGAGCAGCTCGACCGGAGGCGTGCGAAGAAACATGGTGCCTGAAAAGTAAAGGTCAGGGGCATGACAAAGACCACTGCCTAGTCTTTGCGAAATATATTGCAGGAGGAGGACCAATGCCTTTGAGGCCAGAAGCCTAAGCAGGACCAAACGTGGGGCCTATGTTGTGGTGCACTATATGTCAGGTAGCAGGGAAACGTACAGCCGATAATTGTCATTTACTGCAGAAGTTTATACAAACATCGCAACAATTGTTCTGCCACTTTTGCAGGTCAATAGGGCATGATGAGCGCAACTACCAAAGTTATTAATTGATGATGGACAAAACACTCGCCTATAGAGTCCAGGCAGAAACGTGGCCTCCTAACCAAAGCGCTGGGATGGCGCAAACAAGCTTTCAAGGGCACGGATGAGGTCGAGGCAGAGGATGACCTAGAAGGGGTCGGGGATAGTTGATATGTTACAATTGTGGAGGACAAGGACATTATGCCCATGAATGCACTAACCCAACGCGTCCGTCATGCAAATATTGCACTCATTTTGATCATGAGATAGAGGACTATCCTATGCTGATAGCGAGGATATGCAACAAAGGGGTGCTACCACCTCAGCCAACTCAGAACTTGCAGATGATGAGGGTTGAGCCTCGCGAAGAGGATCCGAATGTGAATATAGTTCTCTGAAGTGGAATTGCAATGGGTGATGATAAGGGGAAACAGCCTGAAGACAGCACATGGGTTCGCAAAGCTCTGGCGAAGGAGGCTGAATTTGATTTGGAGCGCGCACGTGAAACGTTCATGGAAGCAAAGAAGAGCTTCGTTGAGGCCTCTACCTCAGGGAGCAGGGATAAGCCTGATTAGGAAATGGACCCTTCTATGCTTACGACCTTTCTAGAGACTTGCATGAAGTTGTTGCGCGATAGCAAGGTTGTGAAGGGGTTACAGGAACTTATAAATAGATGCATCGGAAGCACTCCGGGTGAACCACGTGTGGTGTGGAAGATTAGTAAGAATAAAGAAAGGATAGGGCGTGAGATGAGACTAACTGCACAAATATGAGAATATGAATTAGATCATGTTATTTTGGATCTAGGTTCAGATGCAAACGTTTTACCAAAGCAGACTTGGGAACGGATGGGGAGACCCGCGCTGCAATGGTCTCTGATTCAGTTAAGCATGGAAAACCAGCAGAAGATCATCCCCATGGGACGGTTGTAAGGAGTAACTATAGACATTGAAGGCATGAGCACATTGGTTGACTTCGAAGTGATAGAAATTGTGGATGACAGCAACCCCTACCCTGCGCTCCTAGGCATTGATTGGGCTACTGACATGAACAGGGTAATCAACCTAAAGAGGCGAAAGATGATATTCGAAAAGAAATTGCTTCGTGTAATAGTACCCCTAGATCCTACTGAAGGATCTCGCTATACTGAACCAGTCTGTGATTATGAGAGCGATGACGATTTGGACTGCATATATAAAATAACAGTGCAAGACCAAGATTGGGTGAATTCGACATTGGATGGATGAATTACATGGGATCGCGAGAGTTCCTGCACCTCAAACTCTGATGGAGAATTAGAGCATTGGTAGAATCAGCTGCATGAAGTAACCACACTGAGCTATAACATGATGACTCGGTCGTTGCGCTGTGTATCATCAGAGGTAAAAAAATTTCCCACTTATGATGGTTTGAATGATGTATATGTATTTTTGGATGCATTTGAGATGGAAGTCCCAGCAAAGCAATGCTTCCAGGCTTTGGACTGGGCACTGTGTGCTACGTCTGTGAGATGGTGGGGTACGAGTGATAGACAAATATGATGGGAAGGATGATCTGTGTGCACACTTGGCCAAATGGGCTAAGGCTTATGGAGCGCAGCCCCAACCTGAGTGGGTGCACTTGTTCTATCACACCTTAGATGTCATCCCGATGAACTGGTACTTGGAAACAGAGCTCCGCTATGGTATAGGTGAGTGGGATATTCTACGTGAAGGATTCATAATGATGTTCAGCTTCGAATATGGGTTTGACTATATTGACGAACTGCTACAAGAAGTTAAAGTGGAAATCTTTAGGATACCGAAGGATCCTTTAGATCTAATTCAACCCGATTGGACTACTCAGCTGAGCCACGCGCTGGAATGCTATAACGCGACTACTAAAGAAGAAGATGAGGATCCATGAAAGATTAATATCCCTGAAACTGAGGGTCACCACGAGGTCAAGGGACCACAAATCGAGAACCCTGATATAACCGTGCCATTGAAAATAAAACAGGTAAATATTGTTACAGAGGCGGAGCCCAAATTCGCAAAGATTGGAGATTACTAGCATGACACAATGGTAGATAAGGTCGCCAAATTGCTTTGTGAATACCAGGATTGGTTCCCTACCAAGTTCACGGACTTAAAGGGGATAATAGGAGGCCTGGGCATTATGAAGATCACGTTAAAACCCAACTTGAAGCTGGTTAAGCAAAGACCTTACCATCTCAATCCGAAGTATAAGGAGAGGGTTCGCTTAGAGCTAGACAAGATGCTCGTGGTAGGCATCTGATCCCATAGAAGAATCTAATTGGGTAAGCCCAATGGTGGTACAGGAAAAGAAGCAGAAGGATGAAATAAGGATATGCGTAGATCTCAGGAAGTTGAATGACGCTTACGTACATGATCCTTTCCTGACTCCATTCATTGATAAGGTATTGGATAATGTGGGTGGCCAGGAAGCGTACTCCTTCACTGATGGGTTCTTTGGGTACCATCAGATCAAAATCATGCCTGAGGATAGAAGCAAGAAGACCTTCGTGACTAAGTGGGGATGTTCTCTGTACACTGTAATGCCTTTCAGATTGAAGAATGTGCTTGTGATTTTTTCGCACATAGTCATTGCTGCATTCAAAGAATTCATTCATAAGTTTCTAGAGGTGTACTTTGATGACTGGACTGTGTCTGGAATGGTAAAACGCCATGTGGAAAGTTTGCACCTGTTTTGTGTTCCTTTTGGGACTCTGCTGGGTCATGTGGTTTCTAGACAAGGACTGATGGTAGATCCCGTGAAGATCACAGTGATACTTAACTTGGAGGCATCGAGGAGTGTAAAAAAGTTACATGCAACCTTAGGACATACTGGGTATTATAGGAAGTTGATCAAGGGCTATGCCCAGATGACCGTGCCTATGGAAAATTTGTTGATAAAGGATGTCACATTTTGTTAGAACGAGAGTCATTGCTGCATTCAAAGAATTCATTCATAAGTTTCTAGAGGTGTACTTTGATGACTGGACTGTGTCTGGAATGGTAAAACGCCATGTGGAAAGTTTGCACCTGTTTTGTGTTCCTTTTGGGACTCTTCTGGGTCATGTGGTTTCTAGACAAGGACTGATGGTAGATCCCGTGAAGATCACAGTGATACTTAACTTGGAGGCATCGAGGAGTGTAAAAAAGTTACATGCAACCTTAGGACATACTGGGTATTATAGGAAGTTGATCAAGGGCTATGCCCAGATCACCGTGCCTATGGAAAATTTGTTGATAAAGGATGTCACATTTTGTTAGAACGAGGGCTGTAAAAAAAGCTTGGATGTATTGAAAGGAAAAATGGTCACTGCATTGATTTTAGTCTTCTTGGATTGGAAGGAGTTTCATGTACATGTAGACACATCATGTATAGCACTGGGAGCAATTTTGACATAGGTTGGCGGAGGAGAATTGGACCATCCTATAGCATTCACAAGCAGGAGGTTATCCAAGGCTTGGAAGAACTATTCCACCAACGAGCGCGAAGGGTTAGCCATGGTATACACGCTCCAGAAGTTTAGACACTATTTGTTGGGTGGACATTTTAAGATGTATACGGATCATTCTGCATTGAAATACCTGGTCAATAAGCCTGTGTTGGGGGGGAGAATCTGTAGGTGGTTGTTATTATTTCAGGAATATGATTTTGAAGTTATTGTGAAGCTTGGATGACTAAACACGGGACTAGACCATCTGTCGCACATTGAAACAGGGGAAGAGCCCACTAATTTGGAAGAGGGATTGTCTAAAGCACAACTATTTGTAATGAGCATCGCAGATGCTCACTTTGAAGACATCATACACTTCCAAACGACAAGAACTACCCCGGAAGGTTACACCATCCAGCAGAAAAAGGAGTTAGTGGTACACGCGACAGACTTTTATGTAATTTTCAGACATTTGTACAAAATGGGATATGATGAAGTATTATGACAATATGTACCAGATTTTGAAAGGAGTAGTATCCTCACAGACGCTCATGGAGGCGCCACGAGAGGCCATTATGCAGGAAGAGCGACCACACAGAATATTCTATACACAGGGTTGTGGTGGCCAACCCTCCATTAGGATTCAAAAGCTTACTGCAAGGCGTGTGATGTGTGTCAAAGGACTGGCAGGCCATCGTGGAGAGATGAGTTGCCTCTGAACCCATAGATGACGTTGCAACCTTTCGAGAAATGGGTGATAGATTTTTTGGAACCCATTGAGCCCCAAGGAAAGAAGATGAGAGCGTGGTACATTATCATCGTGACTGATTATTTGACTCGATGGGCGGAGGCAGAGCCTGGGAAGGACTGCACAGGCACAACCACTGTGAAGTTTCTCTTTGAGTATGTACTGACGTGATTTGGGTATCCAAAGATTTTGATGAGTGATCGTGGTACGCACTTTCTGAATGAGACAATCAACGTGCTGGCGGAGGAATTTCAGGTTTATCACTAGAAAAGAATGCCTTATCACCCATAGGCTAATGTGATGGTGGAAGCATTCAATAAGGTGTTGGAGAATGCACTAACTAAGGTTTTCAATGCTCAGCAAAGTGATTGGGACCTATGCATACCCGCAGTACTATGGGCCTATCGGATGACATGCAAAAAGTTGACTAGACAGACACCCTTTAGGATTGTATATGGTGTTGAAGCAGTGATGCCCATGGAATACATTGTGCCTAATCTACGCATAGCAATGCTTACGAGTATGACGGATCATGGAGCCCTGGAAGAGAGGCTCATGTAGCTTGCTGAGCTTGAGGAAGAGATATTTCTAGTTGGATTTCACCAACAGGTCCAAAAGCAGCGCGAAAAAGCATGGCATGATCAACACATTAACTTGTGCACCTTTAAGGTAAATGATCTAGTTTTGTTATATGACAGTAAGTTTGATAAATTTCCAGGGAAGTTCAGAATGCACTGGCTAGGGCCCTATTTCATTAAGGAGATTACCAATGGCGGAGCAATTCAGTTGGTTAAATTGAATGGAGATCTTGTCCCAGGAAAGGTGAATGGCAGCCAATTGAAGCCATACATCGGTGATCCAGCTAGGTGCCTATATGAGGATAGCATAGTCTTAGCACTCCAGGTAGCTGAAAGGAGGCACGGGACTATAAACTACACTGCCCGGGTTGGGGAACTGTGCGATTAGAGGATTGTGCGGAACGAGGAAATGTCACAGGGTTCGCGACAACGTGAAGAGAGCTACGCTACCTAGGGAGAAATTGCGCAGGTCAGCCAGAAAGTGACCGTTAAAGTCATTGTTCATGATTTGATGGTAAGAATGCGGCCAAATGGAGCAGGCGACCAACATTTAAGACAAACTTTATGGGTAAGATCCTTGGAAATCTGTCGCCAATCTGGCATTAATGAACCAAATGTGGGGGGAACGGTCGGATTTGAATTCAAAATGCCCTATAAATTACAGGTGGAGGCCCAACGAAAAACACTTGGCATTTTGAGAATTGAGTTGTTGAGCTCTCAGATGCACATGAACTGTGAAAACTATGAAGTTTTGCTAGCAAGTTCAGTATTTGAGACATTGCCAAAGGAGACACAGGAGTTGTTGCATAGCATCATGTCGACGCCCACAGAATCTATGGACACTGAAGCAGTGACAACCGAGGGGGTTGTGCCGGAGGTTGTTAGGGAGGTAGAGGGAGTTGCTCCAGAGGTTGCAAAGGTATTAGCTGAAGTCCCCAAATCACCACGGATGCTTAGACCGAAGCTGACCTCGATTAAGGAAAATGCGAAGGACAAAAAGGCCAAGCATGCTGCTATATCGGTGCGCGTGTCGCCTAGACGAAACCCACAAAAGGACAAGACCACCACACAAGAAAACGGAAAAACCATTAACTTGGAGCTAGAGGAGGAAGAAATTGAGGACATCCCGATGGATGATGAGGACTTGGGGGTAGAAGTGGAGGAAGTTAAAGTCTAGGGTTTTGGCCCTATCACTAAGTTGCTCAAGTATGTCCCTCCGCGCAAGGACAAGACCAAGGTGCCAAAGGACATTGACGAGAGCAAGGTCGCCTTGCACACCCCTTTGATGTCGGATGAGATTTTCTTTGAAAGACCACGCTTAGGGCAGGTTCCTCTATTAAAACTGGAAGATTGGGACTTAGGTGGCCATGAGAAGTTCCCGCACTTGGCAACAGAGCAGCTAATGTGTCATGTTGTTGACACAACCACTGGGATGACTGCATTAGAACCGTGGAAGTGGCTCAAGGGAGTAGACAAGGTAGGTCTGCTCAACCTACTATGGGTGCTGCACTATAATTGCACACCCATTACAGTATTGGTCATCAAGTAGCTGCTATGCTTGGTGCATGATGGGTGTCTGTGGCTGGAGGAGCCGATACCCATCACCGATAGATTGATCCATAGGATCACACGACTGCCCTATACAGGGGAAAATCCGGCCATGATGTTTGGTGGAAAAGGTGGCGAGCAGGCCCTCGCAGAGGCCATGAAGGAGAAATTCAAGCTTGTGAAGAAGCCGCAAGGCTATGCCATCTCGAGTATCTGCGACCCTGCGGTCAAGGTGGCCACGCAAATTTTGGCAGGAAAGGTTATGAGGAAGTGTCACGTAGATGAAGTGTCGACACCAGTCATTGCTCTTGCAGCCCAATGCACTGAAGGATTCCATTTTAATTGGGCGCGTTATCTCTACGGTGAGTTCCTTGCAAACTGCCTTGAGGCACAGGAGCTCAGCAAGACCTTCCACTATGTGTGGCTCTTGCTGTCTATTGTGTTGGTATCCTAGGAGCTACCGAAAGACATTCAATTCCCCTCGGTCGCACTGGACCTACTAGAAGCAGCGAAGTACACTTCACTGTGGGTGACCAAGGATGCTCAGCGCATCAAGGATAGCAAGATCTTCTAGATCTTGATGGAAATGAACATCCACATGGATATCAATTGCAAACCACGATTGTCACCTACTGTGTTTACCAAACTGTAGGAGTATGCAGAGTTCAAGGCAGACTTTCACTATGTATCGATTAGGGCACGGAAGGACCCTAAGCAGACATGGCATGACTTTCCTTACTTGGCAACGGACGACGCGATTGGTGCAGTTCTTTAGCGTGGGCCGGTAGAGTGGTGCACTACCCAGACTTGGCGGCAGGGTCGAGTAAGACCGCCGCGCAGCGTAAAAAGGAGGAGGCCAAGCTCAAGATGGCATAGTTGGCCAAGAAGAGGAAGAAGGAGGCTGTTGACAAGGCCCAGGTAGAGTGCGATGTCGCCCAGTAGATGGAAAAGCAGACAGGTGAAACATAATGTGGCTCTGACAAAAGCGCAAGGTTGCCTTCACCTGAAACAAAGGAAGAAATGGATGAGAAAATAGAGCAGCATGGCATGGACCCATAGACGACATCAGACCACATCAAGCATCCAAGGGAACAAGAAAAAGTGGGGTTGAGGAAGAAATCCAAGGCCAGTAAGGCGTCGCTGGACCCAATCACCCTAACAGAGGGAGATTTGCATGACATTGGAGACACAGTGTGGGATGTCACCGCGGAGGCACTACAGCAGTTCGAGCAACAGCAACAGCTACTATTGGGGGCCATCCAGATGAGTCTACAGGAGCTGTAGACCCACGCATCACAGGCTGGCACAGTTTCCACCAGCCTCGCTATCGGTACTTCAGAAGCTACCGAGATGCTGCGTGCGAAGGTCTCCCGAGCGATAGTGTTGCCAGATGGAGCACTAACCATAGAAAATGAAGCTGACAGGCCCACTATCAATGCCCTCAAGGGATTGGGGTTGAACATGATAGTGCTCCCTGGTGAGGCACTCTAGCTATTGCAGGATGGAGTGATCGCAGAGCTGAAGCCCCGCGAACACCACGTTGTGAAGGTAATCAGTGAACAGTAGATCAATAATGTGTAGCTGGCCCTACAGGGAGACCCTGCCATCATTGTCGTGACTGAGGTAACTGACCACAACAAATGCATAGTTCAGGTCATGGAGGACGCATGCCGAATGGTCCCAGAGTTGGCCATTCCCGAGGGAGAACCGGTTAAGGTGCACGTTTGTAAGCTTGCTACAAGGGTATGCGATGCTCGCACAGAGTTGGATAAGGTTCAGCAGGAGATGAACCTACAGATTGCATATTTACAGTTGAAGGCCCAACCTTCAACTCTGCCAGAAGTAAAGGAGCAGCGTGCAACCTCCGTCATAGAGGCAATAGTGGCGGTAGATAGTGCAGTAGCAGACTGCGCACAACTTTTTGAACAGTCGTTCAAGGTCCTGACGAGCCTGCAGGAGGACCCTAATGTACAGAGGCTAAAGAGAGAGGCACGATATCTATAGCAACACTATGAAAAAGTAAAAGGTACAGCATGCACCGTCTCTCTCGCGTAGAGATTGGCGAAGCTGCATGAGGCCAAAGCACTAAAAGAACAGGTAGATGCAGCACAGCACAAAGAGGCAGTGTTGAAGGCGTGCTTGAAGCCCTAGTTGGATGAGGTTTATTCAGTCATGGCCTCTATTGAAGGCAAGCTTTCTCATCTGCAAGCAACTTAGCAGAAGCTTCAAGCTGACAGTTCAGGACTAGCGACAAAGAAGTCGATTGAAGAAGCGAAGCAGGCGGCCGCACAGTGTACTGTCGAGGTTACCGTCATACAGAACGAGTTGGGAGGTCTTCATGCCAAGATCTTCACACCTGTAGAGTGACTCGAGGATGAGTTGCCATGTTTGTGTTGGGGGCCTATTGGGAACGAGATCCCCTAAGGATATTTTTGGGGCTAAAAGCCCATGTTTTGGGACAATTTTGTAATAAAGTTGTAAAGTATTTGCATTTTGTGGTCACGGAGCGCGAAGGTGTCAAGAGTCATAAAGGGTTGTCTGCCCTTATTTTTTAAAGTTTAAAGTCGGTTGTAAAGATCCACCCGTGGTCCGTGGGCCATGGGATTGTATAAAAAGGAGCTAAGTAAGCTCGCTCTAAGTAGTCAAAGTGGATAGCAAAGAATGAAGTAAGAAGTTAAGCATTGGAGTCTAAGTGTTCTCGGGTCTTAGCATAGGTAGAGGCTCTGCAGCTGAGTGCGCAGAGGCCTAGGGTGGAAGTCCACAAGTGAGTGCACGGACCCCTGCAGCTGTGTGCGTAGGGCCGATAGAGTCTGCATTAATTTGAAGATATCAATAAAGAGAAGCATTCTGCAAATTCTGTGTATTTATCTATTGTTAATGCATCTGGTTATATTGTGTTTTGGGTTTAATTTACAATGTTCATGTGATGCGTGAATGTATGTGACTATATTGGTTAATTAAACACAAGTAAGGATATCAGTTTACGCGGCGCTAACTATGATTGATTAGTAAGATAAGTAGAACACTTAAGATAACTTGGGAACCTATACAGTATGATGTCATAGCTGCGCGGAAGTAGTACACCTTCACAGAGGTACTGAAGGGTGGAATAAAGGGGTAGACTGAAAGAGCCCTAAGGCTTAGCGACCTGCATGAAAGTAGGGGCTGAGGGTAAAAACGACATCACAAGCATCTTAGGGTGCGGAAACTTGGTTCCAGCATCCCCCCATACTGCTTCAGGTGAGACTTCGGTCTGCGTTCCGCGGGTTGATGCCGAAAGGGCCAGTAGTGTAGGGATTTGTTTGGCTAACTAACGTTGAACCTGGGTCAAGCCCCACAAAGCCAACAAATATGAAGGAATTAATTTTCTCAAGCTGGTCATATGCATAGGGAATCTTTCATTTAGTTATATGATGCCTAAAAATATGAATTTGACTTACTCTATAATGCATAAAATGCTACTCTAGAATAAATCTCGTAGTTATATTATTTTACGTACAACTACATTGATGTTTACCTGTTGTGAGGTTGGTTCCCTTTGACCTTGATCAACTTGCCACAATATTTTAACCATGATGTATTAAAATGTTTCCTCAACTTACAAGATGTCTAACAATATATTGTAGTAAATAACAACCATAACATATAATAGAAATTGCTTACAAGTTAGGTAAAATTGAAGACATACCACCCCCATTGTAGAAATATTTTTATCTATTTTATTCAAATTGTAATCAATGAGCAACTCTTCCCCTATAGCTATTGATTTAATGGCACATACGAATACACGGTTTCCTTCACATCCCTCGAATATGCAATTGGGTTGCTTATTTGTGGTCATGGGCCATGTACTATTTATAAACCCTGCAATATTCCCTGCTGCTTTTGGCCTTCCATCAATATACATAGTTGTGCCTTTATTTTCATCATTGTCTTTTAGTTGTATATAATTTGTAGCCACTCCATATCTTCACATACTTTTAGTATATTGAACTATTTGTACCCAATAATTGTAGTTGTAACAGGGTCTGACATACTCCATCAATTCAGTTAATCCTCTATAACATATGTTTATGCCATCAATGGAAAATAGCCCCCAAGCCATGTAATGACGATGGGGCAATGAAGTATATCCTTTCATTGACAGAAAAAATCAGTGTTTATTTCAGGAAGGTCCTTGGGTGCCCATTGCTTCACTAGATATTTGTACCTCAAGGGCACATCGGTGTCATTTATGCTCTCATTATCATAAGAACATGACCCCCCTTTAGCGAGAATTAATCCATGTGTCTATGGAATTTTCTTCTAATCGTTTCATCTCTAGTTGATCTTCACCTGCTAGATGATATAGCAAATGTTTTGTCAATTTCTTCTATCCTACCTAAAATTTCGTCACCCGAGGAAGATAGATCTAACAATACCTGTTTGTTTGAAAATCCTATAACACTCCATCAAATGAGAAAAAATGTTAGTGAGTGCCATAATGGATGTTGAGAAACGTCTTGACAAAACCACAAGAACATTATAATAGTACAAGTGAGTTACAAGAAAGTTCTTTGCGTTTAAAATATTCAAGTAATATTTTAAAACTTGAGAACTTGAGAGCCTATTGACCCTAACTAGTGTTGAATGAACTCACTCAATGACTTGAGAACTCAACATAATCTGATAAAATTTAATCTTCCATTACAAAAAAAATACCCACATACTTTGATAGTTGGCAGGGCTTCTCCCCTGTGATGTTGGCAAGGGGAAGGGTAAGCCCCACCTAAATCATCATTATTAATTATCCAACAAATAGGATCTTCGCAGTGCCTCCCTCTTATGATTTGACTTGGCTTACCTGGTGAATGAAGCAGTACTGCACATGATATTTGTCCTAAACACATGTGAAGACCCAACAAATGTTATTACCATGTAAGGTGTGTGAGTGGAATATGTCCAGTGTAGTTATGGAACATGGAGACATGCCATAGACAGTATTATTTTTACCATTATAGACCTCGTGTTGAGGTTTGCGACATAGATACTAGAATGCAAAATAATTAGGAAATGCATGCAGGATGAATGCCCTTTAGGGATTATACTTGTGGTGAATTGTTTCATGCAAGGCATAAAAATGAACTAGTGTCTCTACTTAATGAATGACTTCATCTAATATTGCTTGGATATACAACACCACTATAAGGAGTTCCACTATTCATGGCTTCTCCTTCTCTTTCCTATGATTTTTATGGAAGTGTTGTAGCCTACACAACAAGCCCCCACTATGATATGAAGAATTCATAAAATAATGGGGAACCTTCTAATTTTCTCTTATATAATGATTTTTAACATTTTGTGACTATTTAATGTAGATTCTAACATGATTGTACATAATTTAATTTGAATTTTTTTATAATTTTGAAAAAATTTCTGACTCATTTCAATGATTTTCTATAAGAGATTTTCCTATTTGGTTTAATGTCATCTTTGTTTTATTTTGTAGAATGTCAAAAGGGAAAACTATGTTTAGGAGAAATATGGACTTATTCTACCATTTCTAAGCTAAACGAAGCCAAATAATAGATATCCAGATAAGGTTAATTTGGATCTGGGTCAAGGAGAGGGTACATTTCTTGGGATTTTATCTGGATGGAAAATGTGATCTTGGCATCTAGATTCGAATGCATTAACGACAAGCCTTCTTAGTAATGGGAAAATGTCGAATGTCTAACATCTGGATCTAGAGGTAATCCTCAATTTTTAATTTAGCTTCCTCTAGATCTTTGTTATCAATGATAAGTCCATTTGTTTGTTTTAATTATTTATTATATTTATGTTATTTTGTACTAACATGGCACTTGAGTTGGGTTGTTAACATGGTAATGATGGCATTACATCTAGAATAAATAGAAAGTGGTATCTAGATGACTGCTTAATGTTATGGATGCTTGGATGCTAGATTCATTCAACAATGAACTATCACATCTGGGTCTAGGAATTGGCATATAATGGCTCATTGGAAAATGTTTGGATGTTCAAATATTGGATTACATCATTTCTTAATTGCATATAGATCCTAGAAGAACTAATATGCCATGGTATTTTGATGTTCTGGATGCTTAAATCTTGGATGAGGTTTAATTTGTGCTTACCTATGGATCCAAGATCAAGTTATTAGGCGAGGTTTCAAACAATATAAATATCTAGATATATGGATGACAATAACACATCCGTTGGATTACCAAATAAACTATAGAGTCACTAACTATGTCATCCATTAAAACTGATGTGTCATCCTATGTGACTAGGCTATCATGGATATCGATGTCATATTGTTAGCAAGTGTCAAGATTAAAATATTATTGTGTGTCCTAGGAGCCATAGTATGCACCATAAGACACAATATGCATTGAATCAACAAAACATTATAAGTTGAATATTTTAATTTCATCTAGCCAATGTGGTATATATTACCACTATTGTGAAACTCTAAGTTGACTAATAACTTGTTAACATAGCCATTCATTTTTTCTGTGAACTGTCAAGCTCACAATTGATTTAAATGAGATTGAATCATAAAAGGATAAATTATGTGAATGAATATATTATTATATTTTTATTCTAACTACTAACTAATTTATTTTTATAATTCCGAAAGAAATAATCCTCAAGACTAGTAGTATGAGCAAAGAATAAAAGAAGAGTACTCACGCTCATGGACTAATAAAATATAGGATACATTCAACATTCTAAATAAAATACAATAGAAAATATTTTAATAGAAGTGAAGAAAGAACTATAGCAATGTTATTAATCGAGAAAAATAATTAAAATATTTTCTCAATATTTTTTCCTAAATTGTTCAAACTATTATAACAAAAAAGATTGAGCATTTTGAATGAATAGATGAAGTAATAGATTAATATTAAGACTAGATATTTCAATAGAAAAGGGATTGGAAACTTTGTAATCAATCATGTATATTTTGTCAGTATAAATATAATTTTGAAGACATGTAAAAAATGGCCACATGTGTTGATTATGATAGGATTCAAAAGTTTGAACATTTCTCAAAGAGTTAATCTCTAACTTTTTTCATCTCACAAGACCCTGTGACCCTAGACATATGAAATTCTCTTTGTCTCCAAGCATATCCTAAGGCTTTATGGTCCCATTCATAACATGATCCTACAATAGATGGAAAAAGAAACTAGTGAATTCTTCATATCCTATCGATGATCCATATTATGGAACTTCTACTAAGATTGATTATTTCTATCAACTCCCATGAAATCCAACACTAGAACATCCCTATGGGCTTATAGAGTGACTATCATATCAAGCATTTTCTCAATGGACAAAAATAATACATCAATTCATAACATGTATCTAGTCATACATCCCATGCATTAATTAAACAATCATATGTATCAAATCATGTCAACACTTGACTATCATATGGATAACATAATCACATATATCTAATGTAAGTAGTGTCAACAATGTTTATCAAATCATAGAGAATATCATCCAAAATATGAGCATTCATTTAGTCACAAATCATATCCTACTCATAATCAACTAGAGTGCATTAATTAGATCATAGATGAGATATACATTAATATTTACTCATTATGAATATAGTCATAATGTGCATCATATGCAAATTAAAATTTTATAAATCACAATATTATGCCATCATAATATACAAACATTCTAGTTTAAAAGTAATAATTGATATTCTTACACTTTCATGTATATGCACAAAGCCATAAACAACATAGAAATTGTCATCTCAAATGTACTTATCTATAAAAATCAACAATTGATAAAGGTGCATCTATGTCCATATATATAAGCACACTAGTGTGGACATATCATGTAATGTCTCCATTGATTATCTAATGTAGCGTTATGTCAAATATAACATCTAAGTTATCTCACACAGTAAAAGCATGAGTATACATAGTCTCACTCTCAACGTACCAAAGTTCTGAAGCATAATATCACTGTCAAGCGAAAATCATACCCTACATTTGTACAAGATATATAAATATCTTCCCTATACCTGTGCATGAGGTCTGAGCACAATTATCGTGCAATTGAAGGCTAAAAATGAAGTAGCCTAGTTCTCCTCTTGTTATGAGCAGAAACACATTTCAAAATACCCAATTTCATCTTCTGTCACAAAGAAGAGGAGTCAAGAGTCCTATTACATTTATGTGCATGAGGGAGATGTAGAACAAGTAAGGCACATTAGGCTTAAAATATCATATAGCCCCTTATACAAACAAAGGAGAAGTATAAGTGTTTTTGTGTTTATAAGAGAAATCTCATTGCCTTGCTCATAGTTCTGGATAGTGGAATAAGGAGACAGATAGTCTATGCATAGCAGTGACGATTTTTGGGAACATATATATACACATTCCAAGAAAATAGTAAGTTGGCCTATGGTAACATTGAAAGAAAAAGAACGAAAAAGAGTATATGGAAACTTTCCACGGATCAGGTTCGAAGGATGGCCATTGCCGTGACCTCGTTTTGTGCAGGAAATGGAACCTTTCCCATGGCGATCGTCGGAGACGGTGTGCAAGGGAAGGGCGCAGATCCTTTTAGGCTTGTCAGGAAGATCGTGGCGGCAGAGGGTTTCGACTCTCCTCCTGTTACTGAAGCGGCCTGGATCGTGCGCCCAAATGAAGCCATGGGTGAAACAGGTAACCTCCGTCCATACCTCCCATTGCATGCTGGGCCAAATGCAAATAGGACAGATCGGAAGGAGAGACCAGTAAAGCTGCCCGAGACCAGAGATCCGCAGGTCGTTTACGTCTTTGGGCTCGGATCTCATTTTGGGGGCGGAAAATTGGAGGAAATCGGTCTGATAAACACAGGACCTGTCAGATTAGGGATAGACGGGCTTCCATCCATACAGTTGTCTCATGCATGCAAAGACGATGGGTTGCATGGGGCATTTTTGCCTATGAACGCTTGTGCATGGCCCAAAGCCTGTAGATCCAGGCCGGATCACCCAAAGATGAGCAAGATCAAAGAACCCCAGGAGTCCAGGCAGCTGATCGGTGGTTCTATGCACCGATCCAACAGAGAGGTAGCAGATCGCAACAGGCAGAGCAATGGCAGGGGAGGTTTGCATGTTGCAGATCTGTGCTCTCTAGCAATACACTGGCCAAAATTTTGCATACCTAGCCTAGATCTACTTGATCCAGCCAACATCAGAGATCCCAGGCAGCAGATCTGCGGTCCCAAGCAAAGATCGAACGGAGTTTACGCAGATCCAGTCATGCACAAAGAAAGGCGACTCAAATCGAGGTCGAATCTAAAAGATTGCTCGCAGTCAGAGCAGGTAAGAACAAATCGTTTTCAGATTTTCATTAAGCTCCCTGAAAGGAAAACCCGATTAGTGTGGGTTCATGCAGGAGACACCATCTTGCAGCTGAAACAGCAGATTTGGACTGAGTTGGGTTACCCAATTCAGATCCAACATTTAGTCAACGGTAGATGGTCCCTTCAGGACCCTAGAACGTTGGGAAGCTATGAGATCAGTCCAGGAACACACATTGGTTTAAATCTGAGGCTGAGAGGAGGAGCTCAGCCACAGGGACAGTCAAGCTCCTCTGGGGGAGACAAGGGGAAAGGAACAGCACCCCAACATCAACCTAAGGGAGGCACAACCTACAAAAACATATTACAAGGCAACAGGAAATCAGAGCCCTCTCCAGATCAAGGCGGATACAAACCCAGGCCATACATAGTAGATCAACTGGGGCATTCCCCAGCCCTGAACCTTGACTCCACAGGACTTGATGATTTTGTTAAGTCCTATGAATCGCCGGCCCTTATATGCCGTTTTAACAGTTTTTGGCCTAAGCCAATGGATCTATTCCATTGGATCTTTACAAACTGGACCATGGAATGTGATATACATCTATGTTCCAAGGGGTTTTTTATAGTCAGATTTACATCCAAGGAAGTCAGAGATACAGTCATCAGCACTGGGCCTTGGTTTTGGGGAACAGCGGGGCTGTTTACGACCCCATGGTTTTCAGATTTCGATCCAAACAAAATGACTGTATCCACAGTGCCGGTGTGGGTTCGTCTTTACAACCTTCCTCTACACTTCTGGAGTGAAAAAGTACTGGAAGGTATTGGGAACAGCATAGGGAAATATATCAAAACAGATCTGGAAAGGACTAACGAAAGGATCTACACCTTCGCACGCATATGTGTGGAAGTAGATCTAAGCAAAGGGCTGCCGGAAAATATCAGGCTAATCTACAAACAACAAAACTGGTTGCAAGCACTAGACTATGAAAACACCGCCTTCAGATGCAGGATCTGTAGGCAGACAGGACACCTGCAAGGCACATGCCCAGAAGCCAAGAAAACAAACAGTAAGAAGAAGCAGAAAGGGAAGCAGAGGAAAGGATGGCAGTTCCCCACCCCAGACTCAGAGGACGAAGAATCAGAAGCAGAGGAGGAAGAGCCTCCTGCAGAGAAAGCAGAGCTTTCTCAAGAAAAAGAGACTCAGAAGGGAACCACACCAGTCACAAAGGACTCACAGCATCACTCAAATCAGGCAGAGAAGAATCAGGCAGAGATGATGAGAGTGGATCAAAGTATGGGAGGCATCAAGCGGCATCACCTCTCAGATACCTCAGACTCAGACAAAGAAACAGGCCCACAGAATGCAGAAACACAGATAGTCATTGCTTCGATCGAGCCCCCTCAAGGAGAGTGGCGCAAGGTCGAAAAGAAAAAGGGAAGAAAAACTTGAAGGAACTCAGTTTTTTCTTCCCTTTTCTTTCTCTCTCCTCTCTTTCTCTTTTCTTATTCTTTGTGCACGTTAGTCTTCTAACGTTGTGTGGGGTGCGAAAGCACTCGAGCCCATGTGGCAGCTTACGGAATGCTTCAATGCATCTGCTAGTGTAACTTTTCATTAATTTTTTAATAAAAGGTTACCGTTTTTTTCCTTGGAAAAAAACATTGAAAGAAAAACATTTTTTTTTGAATCGTTGTTGAAGCTTTGTAAATAATAGTCAAGGGTCTCTATTTTGAAAACCCTAATCCGAGGGTATAGTAATAAAATTGTTCTACATATGAAAGCAGGAAGGAAGGAAAGCACCTATATGCTAATCCAATGCCCAGGCCCTAGGATTCTTTCCAAAGAAAACCAATTTATTTCCCTATCCAGTCAATGAGAAGGGGTGCACACGTATGGCTATCTGTGGAATCGGGCCTGATTTCTCACTTGTAAGGTGGGATAAAACTGGAACTATTAGAGCAAACTCTAGGTAATACAAACAACAAAGACTTAGGATAAAAGTAACTCGATGCAAAGGTTGGAATGCATCCATCAAGCTCGCAAGCCGAAAAGTGATAAATAAATCCATTCAACAATCGAGCCAAGGGTTGGTTGCCAACGTGTGGGAAAAGTGGTGATAAAATCCATTCAAATGTCCTTTGAAGAAGGGATCTAAGTACAACCCATCTACAGAAGAACAACCTCATTTAAGACAAAATGTCGAGAGTGTTTACCAGAGAGAGTGTTTACCAGAGAATTTGAGGATCGTTCAACCATGATTGTGAATGGGTGTCGAGCTCCAAAAGGAAAGTGAAGTAGCCATGCCAAGCTCTGAAAGGCGAGTGCATAAACCTTAGTGCCTTGGTGCCCCGTATGCAGATATCTTAAGATATCTTAAGAATCATTATTCGATGTACCCCCTGAGTTATCTGCAATAAATATCAGTCAAATATGGACCCCAACCCTTTTTCCTATAGCTTCAGGACTTTATGAAGACATGGCATCATATATTTTATAGATATGTGGAGAGTGCGGTATCGAGGCCAAAGAGAATCAAACTAACAGGAAGCCAAATGTGGTTGCTTAACACTATTTTATTTTATTATATAGGACCCCCAAACACAAAACCGAAATTAAATATAAATATAATATAAGATATTATTATATTATATTATATTAAAATAACAATTTGTAAAATAATATAACATATAAATTATATTAAATTAACAATTATAAAATAATATAATATAAAATTAAAATAAATTATATGCTATATTTAATTTTAGTTTAATATAATCTTAATCTTGGTTATTAATATATATAATAATCTTAGAGAATAATATTATATGATTTTTGTTGAAATTAATCATGTATTTCATGTGCTACATGTTAATATAAATTTAATGGTGTCATTGACGCAATTATGATGAAATCCCATGGTATCTTGTGATTAAACATCTAAAGAACCCCTAGTTCAACATGGCTACACAATGTGGAAAACAACAATCCATTCATTAATATAATTAAAAATTAAGAATATAAATATGATGACACCCAACCATATGTCAAGTGTTTAGGTTGAATTTAAATGCACATGAATAGTTCTCTTAGCTATTTAATAAATTGAATAGTACAATGAATCGAGATAATACATTGTTTGAATATAAGAGATTTGTGTTGGAGGGTTCATGGAAAACTAAAAGAGGATCCATTAGTTAAGAATTGTCATAATTTGTTTGTAAATGTATACAAAATAATTTTCCAATAAAAAACATGTTCTCATTTCTAAGTAATGTCAACTATAACAATCATGGAAACTATTTCATTCAAGGCATCTTGGTGCTTGTATTTTGAATGGGAGGATTATTTCTCAATCCATGAGAATGGAACACGATGATGTTGAGTCTAACTTGTCCATAATGAAGGCTATCGATGATTGGGTTGAGAAGTGATCCAAGATCTTTTGCTTATAAATGTATTAAATAATTACATGCATAAATTGTAGCTTAAACATAGAAATTTAATGTGCACATGAGAGAAGAGGAGAAACACATAAAGCATGAAAGAAGACAAGAGACCTAATAACAGAGTTTGTCCGATTTGGACTACGTCTCCAAGCCTTGCTCGATCAATGGGGAGGCCTTCATTCATTAAGTGGCATGATAAAGAAGAGTACAAGCATCAGTTACAAAACAGGAGTCTTATACCTCCATACTGAATAGATGGCTGAAAAATGCAGAACTTTGTTGGAGAAATAGATAGCACCATTGCGTTCATGGCATCGAGAAATGATGAAACCATATAAAATTTGTCAAAATTTGACAAAGTGAAAATCTGGCCTCAGGGAGAAATTGCTCGATCATGGTTCCACCCTCTCTCTGCACTGCTCATGGTTCCGCCACATGCAAAATAACCTGCCTCAAACTACGTACGTGCTCCCCGTCCCTTGGGCACACTAATGACTAAATTTAAATATGAAAAAGGTGGGTGGAGTTTACAAAAACTTCGTTGGCGGAATGGTTGAAGATCTGTTTGTTGTGGAGAGGGTCGGGCGGTCAAACCTCACCCCCTCCCATTTTTACATAACAAAATTTTAATTTTGGACGGGAGGTCGGGCTGGGCCCGCCTTGGGCGGCCCGCCCACCTCACCTGTCCCTTATCCCATGGTGGCCCATACACTTAACGGCAAGGAAAATTTTAAGGATGGAAAATTTTCTTGAAGTTTAAAACATTGGCGAATCTCACTAATCCCTAATATGCAAATTATAAATGTTTATTGATATATTTGTAAAATTAATCAAATTTATAATTATTTTATATATAGTCTCTCTATAATGTTGGCGATTTTTAAGGTAAAATAATTTTATATTCTAAAATTTGGGCGAATCGTCTTTTATAAAATTGGAAATTGGTGAATCTTTTTTGTGGAAAAATCATGGAAAATTAGTCCACTGGGCGAACATTAGCCCCTAAAATTTTCCATGCTTAACGGCGGTGGTTTGAGGTTGGGTCCTTGCCCCAAGGATCGGCCCACATAGTACTCCACGTGTGATAGTGGCCCGCCCAAAATGCATGGGTTCTGCCAAGTACAGGGGGAGGGGCCAGGGGTAGTGACCCACCCCTCCATTATTACATATGTTGATAAGGATTGGGGTGGCAGGGTTGGTGGCCCCTGACCCTTTTTTTTAATAATTTTTGTTTTAATATAACAATATGCCCATTTTGAAAATCCAGAATCTGGACCAAAGGAGACATTTTATCAAGGCAACAATTTCGCCTGGAATCCGGCCGAAGTTGCCCAGATTCTATCCGCTAGAAAATTTCCAAATTGTGTCTCCATTAATCCTGCCCAGTCAGCAAAAGTCAACCAAAACTTTGACTGCCTCTATCTTCCTCATCCAGACTCAGATTGGAGTGTCGTTCACACGTTGGAATCAAGGCAACGAGAACTTCAATCTGTTGGCAATTTAATTGACTTTCCGCCACTTTTACTTTTGAGCCTTTTCCATGCCATTGGGGTCTAGAGATCCACCTGAATCAATCCTCCCCATTGAGGAGCTTTTGGACTTCCAAAAGCTTTATCATTCAATTGGAAAGTGAGGGAATTGTTCCCTCACTCTTTCTTTTTCCAGCCATTTTTCCTGCTAGGGTGCATCCCTTTGAAACCAACTCGAAAGTATTCCACATTTCCCCATCGTGAAGTCCTGGTTCTTCTGTCAAGGATGATATCTTCAGGTAACTCATCAAGGTACTCTGGTGCAAATTCATCAACTGTAGGAACTGTGCCCACCTCTTCGGTGTCCATAATCAATGGTGGCTCATACAGCTTTAAGTTTTCCACACTCACTATGGAGTATATTTGCATATATGTCGACAAATCAAGATGGAAGGCATTGTTCCTAATCTTCTCCAAGATGGTGAATGGACCATACTGGATTGGTCGAAACTTCTTCCCTTCTCGCTTCATCATGTCCTTGTTGATATGGAACCACAAATTGTTGCCCACTTGAAATTGATGGTCAACTCGGTGTTTGTCATGTCGAACTTGTACCAGGCCTGACTTTTCTCCAACTGCTCTTGTACTGCTTGGTGAATCAACTGGATCCACTGAATTAACCGTTGTGCTTTGTCCCTGTCATCACGTCCACTGGAGTCATCTTCCCTTCCAAAGACCATATCAAAAGGATCTTTTGGGAGGTAGCCAAAACATGTCTCGAATGGTGAACAATGCATAGATGAGTGCACTGCTCGATTGTAGGAATGTTGCACATATGGAACATGCTCATCCCACAACTTAGGATGTTTCCCACAATAGCCTCGCAACAAGTGTACCACGATGCGGTTGAAAACCTCTATTTTTCCATCAGTCTGTGGATGAAATTTCGTGCTTCTTTTCAACTTGGTGTCCATCATCTTCCACAAGCTGGTCCAAAACTCTCCAAGAAAGTGAGAGTCTCGATCTGACACAATCGATGTGGGCAACCCAAAATGGACCAAAACATGCTGAAAGAAAAGATAAGTAGTCTACTTTGCAGTGATCTACTTTTTACAAGGCATTAAAATACGCATCTTACTAAAATGGTCAACGACAACATACAAATAATCATGACTTTTTCAAGACAAAGGAAAACCTCCTGCAAAATCCATCGACACACTTTCCCATGGATGACTCGGAATAGGGAGTGGTGTGTAGAGCCCAAGTTTTATATTAGAGGGCTTTGAAACAAAACACATCATACATCCCTTTACATAGCGAGTCACAATGTTCTTCATATGGGGCCAAAAACAAAATCTTTGTACATGACACAGTTTTTTCAACACCAAAATGACCAAACACAAGGGAGGTGTGGGCCTCCTGGATTACATGTGCCATTTCCCCTATGGGTATGCACAATTTACCAAGGTGATACAACAGTTTCCCCTGCAAGTGATAGTTGTCCACCTGTGAACCATGGGTTAGTTTTTCATAAACCTCCTTAAATTCATCATCGTTAGCATATTGTTCAGCATAACTTTCAAAATATAATGAAGCACTATGCAAAATAACTTTAAGAAGAAATAGGAGGGTGAGATAGCATATCGGCCACTTTGTTGCTAGTGCCCTTCTTATACTTTATTACCAAATGAAACTACTGAAGAAAACCCATCCACCTGAAATGACGAGATTGCTGCAACTTGGTTTGTGACTGAAGATACTGCAAGGGCTGATGATCCATATGGATGATGGTCTCCTTGCGATCAGGTAGTGTTTTCACTTTTTCACACTCTAGACCAAGGCATATAACTCCTTGTCATAAGTGGGATAGTTTATCACAACCTGAGAGAACTTCTCTGAATGGTAAAATATCGGGTTATTTTGCTACATAAGTACAGTTCCCATGGCATATCCGCTGGCGTCTGTCTCGGTCTCGAATGGCTATTGGAGATCTGGTAAGGCCAAGACTAATGCGGTGCTGATATTTTCTTTCAATGTTTCGAAGGACTTCTGTTACTTTCCTCCCTATTGAAAGACCTACTTTACACTTGTCAATGTGTGTGAAGGTGTTGCAATAGTGGAGAAATTGGCAATAAATCTCCTCCAATACTGTACTACACCCAAAAAGCTGTGAGCCTCGGTTACACTAGTAGGCTTAGGCCAATTTACAATTGCTTCAACCTTAGAAAGATCAATTTTTAGCTGACCATGACCAACAATATGACCTAGGTAAACCAAAGAGGTTTTCCCAAACTCACACTTTGACAATTTTACATAGATTTTTTCTTTTTTCAATACATCAAGCACTTTCTTCACATGGCATACATGTTCATTCCAACCTTTACTAAAGACAAGAATACCATCTAGATATACAAGAAGAAATTCATCAATGAAAGTCCCAAAGAGATCATTCATGACCCTCATGAAAGTGGCTAGAGCATTGCAAAGTCCGAATGGCATCACCATCCATTCGAACAACCCCTATTTGGTCTTGAAGGCAGTTTTCCACACATCCTGCTCTGGAACTCGGACTTGGTGATAGCCACTACGCAAATCCAATTTGGTCAAATAGATAGCATTCTTTCACTGATCTAATAAATCATCTATGCATGGAAGAGGGTAACAATTTTTCACCGTGATTTTGTTTAGTGCAAGGTAATCCACGCACATCCTCCATGTGCCATCTTTCTTCAGCACTAAGACAATCGGTGAGCCGCATGGAGGAGTGCTCAGTCTAATGACCCCTTGGTTCAATAGTTCCTGCACCTGCTTTTTTATCTCCTCCATCTTAATGGTCAACATCCTGTAGATCCCAATATTTAGTAAAGGAGCGTCATGCTACAAATGGATCTCATGTTGGATTTCCCTCTTCAAAGGTAATCCCCTTGGTTCCTGAAACATATCATAGTTAGAAATTAATTCACATAATTCCTTTTTATGCACATGATCACAACCCTAGAAAGCATCAAATAATTCTACATCTTCCCCCCTTAAAACCATAAGCATGCAACCGTTACTGGGATTCACCAACCTCTTCATTTGTCCTACACTGACAAGGTTGGCATTGATTTTAGTTTGATGAGCCATTACAATATATTCTACCCCATCTTTAGGGATTTAGTATTTATTTTCATGACGGAAGAAGATTGTCTTTCTATCATATTTATATGGACTCCCTAACACCATACCACAGATATCCAATGGTATCACATCAAGTTCTACCTCATCCACTAACTTAGAAGCGATCACAAATTTAACCTTGCACTGCTTAGTTACATTCAATTTTGATTTATCATGTATCCATCCAAGTGGGTAAGGTTTTGGATGTGGTTTGGTTTCTAAGCCTAGCTTCTTTACCAAGGACTCTGAAATTAAGTTTGCTTGGGATCCAGTATCAAATAGAGTTTCCACTTTTGTATGATTTATGATAACTCTAATATGAAATAGCTCAATTCTCTTTCATTCATTAGGAAGAGACTCATCTATTGAACTAGTGCCTTCATGTGATTCAGAATTAACATGAGGTGTAAGAGTACCTTTTGTTCCTACTGTTGTGACCAATGCTTCATCTCCGGAATCGGATCCAAGGTCTTGCTGCACAGTTGCCACTGTCTTCTACTTGCCTTTTCCTCCATACTTCTTTGGTCTCTTTTCCGAGTACAATTTCCAAAAATTATCATCGTCATGACCTTCCTTTTTGCAGCGAGTGAAATAAGGCCTTTCTCCTTCATCTTTCTTGGTTGATGTCATCCTTTTATCCTTTCCTTTTCCTTTCACTTTGGGTTTTCCATTTGGAGGTTTGAAAGGTGGTTTCTTGAAATGATAATCTCTTTCATTTTTTCCCCTGTTCTTAAGATGGATGGCCTTTACACTAGCCGAGTCAACAGTAGTTGGTTCAAACAATAATAATGAATGTCTAAGGTAACTATGTAATGATCCAATATACTTAGTTACTACTTCAGGTGAGTCAAGTGCAATGCCCAAATTAAGTGCTTGTTTTCTAAACTCCTCTGTAAAGCTTTGAACATCCTGACCTCTGCCTTGCCTTAAGTATTGCCAATCCATTAAGGCTTTTTTCTTATAACCCAAGGGATAAAATTGTTCCTTTAATACATAAATGAAACTAGGCCATGAGGAAAAAGGATTACCCTCACTCTTACTGCTTCACAATTTTCTCTCCCACCAGAGGAGAGCGGTGCTACTTAGCCGAAGAGAGGCCAGCTGAATCGTTGCCCCGTCCTCTTTGATTTTCTGAATCCTACAGTAGATTTCAATCTTCCGAATCTGGTTATTAAGCTTTTTTGCATTACTTTCACAATTAAACATGGGAAGATCAAATTTGACATCTAATTTAAAGAAAGGTTTCTTAGATGCATCCCTTGAATTTCTATGATGATGGTTATGAGAGGAAGAACTTTCACTCGTGGAAGGAAAAGGAAGGGGTTCTTCTTCACCATTTCCATGCATTGAACCTTGTTCTTCTGCCTTTTTCCCTTCTTCTTTCTCTAGCCTTGAAAGCAGTTGACCAACATTCTCTGCCATTGCATAGAAGGTTTTAAGGAAATTGAGCTCCTCTTCATAACGAGCCTCTTCATCTGCCATGTTTCTCCTTTGATGTGCACGCCCTGCTTCGGGATCGAAAGACTTTAGTTTCCCTTTGCCTCTTCGGAGCCTGTTTCTTGTTAGCATACAAACATGTAATTCACATCTACAAAGACCTACTCCAATATCACTTGATCCAAGATATTTTGCTTATAAATGTATTAAAGAATTACATGCATAAATTGTAGCTTAAACATATAAATTTAATGTGCACATGAGAGAAGAGGAGAAACACATAAAGCATGAAAGAAGACAAGAGACTTGATAACAAAGTTCATCTGATTTGGACTATGTCTCCGAGCCCTACTCCATCAATGGGGAGACCTTCATTCATTAAGTGGCATGAGGAAGAAGAGTACAAGCATCAATTACAAAGGAGTCTTATACCTCCATACTAAAAAAATGGCCGAAAATGCAGAACTTGTTGGAGAAATGGACAACACCATTGCATTCGTGGCATCAAGAAATGCTGAAACCATATAAAATTTGTCAAAATATAACAAAGTGAAATTCTGGCCCCGTGGAAAAATTGCTCAGATCATGGTTCCATCCCTCTCCCTGCACTGCTCATGGTTCTGCCACCTGCAAAATAACCTACCTTGGACTACATGCACGCTCCCTGTCCCTTGGGCCCTGATGACTGAATTTAAATATGAAAAGGTGGGAGGAGTTTACAAAAACTCCGTTGGAAGAATGGTTGAAGATTTGTTTGTTGTAGAGAGGGTTGGGCGGTCAAACCCCGCCCCCTCCCTTTTTTACATAACAAAATTTTGATTTTGGACAGGAGGTCGGGCTGGACCCACCCACCTCACCTGTCCCTTATCCCACGATGACCGATACACTTAACAGCGGTGGTTTGAGGTTGGGCCTATGCCCCAAGGGTCGGCCCACATAGTACTTCGCATGTGATAGTGGCCCGCCCAAAATGCACGGGTTCTGCCAAGTACAGGGGGAGGGGCTGGGGGTAATGGCACAACCCTCCATTATTACATATGTTGATAAGGATTGGGGTGGCAAGGTTGGTGGCCCACCACCCTTTTTTTTAATATAACAATATGCCCATTTTGAAAATCTGGAATCTAGACTGAAGGAGACATTTTATCGAGGTGACAATTTCACAGGGAATCCGGCCAGAGTTGGCAAGATTTTGTCCGCAGGAAAAATTCCAAATTGTGTCTCCATTAATCCTGCCCAATCAGTAAAATTCAATCAAAACTTTGACTACCTTTATCTTCCTCATCCAAACTTGGATTGGAGTATCGTTCACACCGTTGGATCAGGGCGACGAGCACTTTGATTTGATGTCAAGTTAATCGAATTTTTGCCACTTTGAATTTTGAGCCTTTTCCATGCCACTAGTGTCTGGAGATCCACCTAAATCAAGAAGAAAGAAGTTATTGGTCACACAAGTATAGGTTCAAAAAGGGGTTTATATGGTTATGCATTGTCATAGTTGGATTCTAAATGTATGCAAAAGAGTTTTCCATGAAATTCCATGTTCTCATTTCCAAGTAACATCAACTACAACAACCAATGAAACTATTTTTTATAAGGCATTATAGTGCCCATCCTTCAAATGGGAGGATTTTTTAGGCCACATGAATGGAACATGTGATGTCTAGTCCAACTTGTCCACTATGAAGGGTGATGCATGATGATTGGGTCAAGGAGAAAGAAGACATTCACTAAGCAAGTAAGAATATGAACTCATAGACTAATCCAAATCTGTATCTACAATGCTTGGATATCAACAATTTACTAGAAATTTTGCCACTATTTCAACATATATTAGGCTTTTGGAGATAAAGTAACAAGGCGACCATTATAAGCCAATTTGTTACCATGGCCAAATATCCTAAACATGCACAAGTTAATTTAACATATCATAAGCATAGTTGCCAAGAAACATTGATAATTCATTGAACCAACACATATGATTATTGTAGCTTAAAATTCACATCTAGGAGGGATATAACCACCATGAATAGGTTAGTTATGAACCAACAATAGGTCTCAAGGTCTAACATGGTAAGCACCCAATAACATGGATATTTTAGATGGATAATTTCATCTCTTTACATTTATATAATTTTATCATTTGTTTGTCGAATTCTTTGTGTGAGTCATATATGAGTCTTCAAACCCTCCCATACTGTCAATGCATGTATCTACTATAACCATGTCAAATTTCAATGCATGCAAGCACAAACTAAAAAAAATTAAATGTTGGCCCCTTTCACAGGTCAGTCTGTGTGGGGTCAATTAATTAAAGCATAATTTCAACTAATTGGTAAATGTTAAGTGGTGGATTGGTACTTAGGGGTAGGCCCACAACAAGTAACAATAAGCTTGACATCAATGATAATTGGTTCCTAGCTAGCCATCATTTTTACATTCATGGGGACTCATATCCTTAAAGATTGGAAGTAGGAGAATGAGACATATTATAAATTATGTGTGATTCATTGAGGCATCATTGCTTTTCATATAAATGATGGTGACAATGATGATGATGACGATGATGATGGCGGCGATGAAGATGATGATGTTGATGATGATGATGACGACAATGACGATGAAAATGATGATGACAATGACAACAATTTTAAAGATGGCGTGGATGAAAAAGATGATGATGATGAAAATGATGAGGATGGAAATGATGAAGATGATGATGTTGATGAAGATGACAAAGTTGATGGTGATGATGACAATGAAGGGTAAGAATTTTCTCAAATCAAAGGGTAAGGATTTTTCTCAACCTCTGGACTCTAAAGTACATTATAAGCCTGCAACTAGTAAATAGTAATAAATAATTTCATCTCCTTGAAATTTATATATGTTATAATTTTGTCATTTTGATTGTCGAATTCTCTCTGTGAGTCTTATTTGAGTCTCAAAACCCTCCCATATCATCAATGCATGAATCTACCATTACCAAGTCAAATTTCAATGCATACAAGCACAAACTAAAAAAAATTCTATGTTGGCCCATTCTCAAGTCACATCATGACTAGCTCAAGATACTTCTGCAGCCCTCACAACAAATCATTAGCTCATCAATTGCAAAAAAATATTATCATTTGTTAGTACCATGTTTCATAATCAATCAATTATAAACCGACTTTTAACACCTAAACATTAATTTATTCATCTTTTTTTAAATCATTATGAGACCCCCTTATGTTAACTTTGTTCATTTCTAGTCATGGGTTGACCTTACTTCTTTTGTGTAGGAGCCCCTTTATAAGTCGCGCTGACCCACCAAATTGTTGCATTGCCACCCCTGCTGGGTGGGCGTCTTGGCATGCCCAACATGCGATGCCCCCATGGATTCCTGGGCACCCCATATTCATGTGGGAATTCGCCCTGTTGTGCAAATCACTCAACACAATTCATTACCTCATCAATGAAAACAAAATATTAGCATTTGTTAGCATCATCAATCAATTATAAATTGTCTTTTAACACCTAAACATTAATTTAGTCAATTTTCTAAAAATCATTATGAGACCCCCTTGTGGTAACTCTGTTCATTAGAAGTCATGGCCGACATTACTTATTTTGTGTGGGTGCCCCTTTCCAAGTCAGTTTGACCCACATTGGCACCCCTGTATCATTACCTCATCAATGAAAACAAAATATTAGCATTTTTTTTAGTACCATGTTGCATCATCAATCAATTGTAAACCGTCTTTTAACACCTAAACATTAATTTAGTCAATTTTCTAAAAATCATTATGAGACCCCCTTGTGGTAACTTTGTTCATTGGAAGTCATGGCCAACATTACCTCTTTTGTGTGGGTGCCCCTTTTCAAGTTAGTATGACCCACCAAATTGTCACATTGGCGCCCCTGTCAAGCAAGCATCCTAGCGTTCCCAATACGCGATGCCCGTAAGGGCGCCTAGGTGCCTCGCCTTTGTGTGGGCACTTCCAGGGCATGGGTGTTCGCCCTGTTGTGAAAATTAGTGAACACAAATCATTAGTTCATCAATGACAACAAAATATTATCATTTTCTAGTACCATGTTGTATAATTCATCAATTATAAATCAAATTTTAATACCTAAACATTAATTTAGTCAATTTTTTAAAAATCATTATGATACCCCCTAGTGGGAACTTTGTTCATGGGAAGTAATGGGTCGACCTTACTTATATTCTACAGCTGCCCCTTTTCAAGTCTGGCCAACCCACCAACTCATCGCATGGGCACCCCTACCGGGTGGGCTCCCTGGCATGCCTAGCATGCAACGCCCCCATGGGGTCCAAGGCACCCTGCCTTCATGCGAGCACACCTAGGGTGCAAGCATTTGCCATGTTGTTCAAGTCAGTTAACACAAATCACTATCTCATCAATGACAACAAAATATTATCATTTGTTAGTACCATGTTGCATAATCAATTAAATATAAACCATATTTTAACACCTAAACATTAAATTATTTAGTCAATTTTCTAAATATCATTATGATACCCCCTTGTGGTAACTCTCTTCATTGGCAGTCATGGGATGACCTTAATTATTTTGAGCGGGAACCCCTTTCCAAGTCGAGTCAACCCACCAACTCATCACACGGGCGCCACTACGGGGTGAGCATCCTGGCATACCCAACACGCGATGCCCCCATGGGCACCCGAGCGCCCCACCTTCATGTGAGCATTTGCCTTGCTATGTAAATTAGTGAACACAAATAATTATCACATTAATGACAAAAAATATCATTTTTTAGTACGATGCAACATAATCATTCAAATAAACCATCTTTTAACACCTACACATTAATTTAAACAATTTTCTAAAAATCATTATGAGATCCCCTAGTGGGAACTCAGTTCATGGGCTATCATGGACCGACCTTACTTCTTTTGTGCGAGCACCCCTTTCCAAGTCGGGTCGACCCATTGACTCATCACACAGGCGCCCCTGTTGAGTGGGAACCTTAGCGTGCCCAGCATGCAACGCCCCCATGGGCATCCAAGCTCCATACCTTTGTGCAAGCACACCCAAGGCGCGAGCATTCACCCCAATGTGTAAATCAGTGAACAAAAAAACATTATCTCATCAATGACAACAAAATACTATCATTTTTATTACCATGTTGCATAATCAATCAATTATAAACCAAATTTTAACACCTAAACATTAATATTTTAGTCAATTTTCTAAAAATCATTATGAGACCCCGCGGTTGGAACTCAATTCATGGGCAGTCATGGACCGACCTTACTTCTTTTCTGCAAGTGCCCCTTTCCTTGTCAGTTCAACCCACCAATTCATTTCACGGGCACCTTGATGTGCCCAGTACGTGACGCCCTATGGGCACCTAGGCGCCCCACCTTCCTGAGGGCTTGCCCAGGGTGTGAGTGTTCACCCTGTTGTGAAAATCAGTTAACACAAATCATTAGCTCATCAATGACAAAAAAATATACATTTTTTAGTACCATGTTGCATAATCAATCAATTATAAACTGACTTTTAACACCTAAACATAATTAATTTAGTCAATTTTCTAAAAATCATTATGAGACCCCCTTGTGGGAAAATTTTTCAGGTGCAGTTATGGGCTGACTTTATTTCTTTTTTCGGGGCGCCCCTTTCCAAGTCGGTCTAACCCAACAACTTATCACATGGGTGCCCTAGCATGCCCAGCATGTGATACCCCATGGGTGCTCAGGAACCTGTTGTAGCGGTTACAACCACCCTCCAAAATTTTGCCTTAGCCTCGTTTCAAAGCCACCCTTCCAACCTTAACAACAACTTGCCTTGCTTTGTCAAGTTCACAAGCTTCAGTTTCTTTCTTGCACAAAGGAAGCCTATCAGTCACAGCTTGATCCATTCCCTTCACAGGCTATTCACCCGAACTTGGTCCAGCTGCAGGCTGAGCAGCTTCCCCTTGAAAATTACACATTTATGGAGGAAAACCAGCCTTCCCTCCAGAAATTACGCAAACCTCTCTGGCAGCCTACTGGGCTTCAGGATTGCACAATCCTGCCTGCCAACACTCCTAGCATGATTTGTGAAAATTTCCCCAGGAAAGCTGCTCAAACCAGAATTTGCACAAATCTAGGCAACAATCAGCTACTCTACCAAGAAATTGTGAAAATCTCTTGGGCAACCAGCCTAGCTCCCAGCTAGAAATGCGCATTTTTCTCCAGCAGTCGAGCAGTCTCTTGCATGTGCAGCTGAGTTGACCGGTCCCCTCTGGAACTGAGAAAAATAGACTTGCAAGCATGGGTTGCTTCTCCCAAGGAAGCATGCAAAGGCATCCCTTGTTTCAAGGATCTATGTTTAGCAGTTGGAGGTTACATGCAAGGAGAAATTCTGAAACCTCCCATCAAGTGTCACTTCCCCTAGATTCGTCACATGCACGTCACAGCCTCGATGTTATCAAAAATCATCAACCAGATGTTGCAGAGCTCATTCCTCACATCAACCTTGCAGCTCTGACATCCTACATCGCATCTAGGAGAAGTCGGCACATTCAGCTTAGTTGTTTTGGGGTAAGCCCGCTTCCCATGCCTTGTGCTGCATTTTCGTCGCTTTTTGTGTTTTCACTTGTGGGATTACTATAACGCTTGTTGTCTTTTACATATAAAATAGCTTGTCCTAGCTTTGTTTTAGTTTTCATTGCTATCTCATTGTTGTCGCATGCATGAAACTATTTTTCACTAACATTCGCCCAACCGGCGAACGGCCTCACCCACATGCATGTTGATCTATTTGTTGAATATTTCATTCATGTTTTTCATGCACTGTCAATCACTTATGCTATCACTAAGTGTCGCCATGCATTTACTGTCTTAGTTTCTTTCAGTTACCCGCCAACAAGTCAGGCTAACCTTGGCCTGGACTCTGCCTTCACTAAGGCTACATTACGCAATATGGAGAGGGAAGGCTCAACATCCTCTCTAGATTTGTGCATTACTGCCCAACACTAGCCTCCAGGACTGTTTTACGCATTTTTGGAGGACAGTGGCTGCTTGGCCCAAGAAATTGCACAAATTTATCCGTAGGCCAGAAGTCCCTCCTAGCTGGAATTGTGCATTGCGTAATCCTAGCAGCTAGTAGCCAGACTGGACCGTGCATTATGTATTTCCAGCAGTCAACTAGTCTCCCAGAATCCCAGACTATGTCTTGTGTAGTCATGGCAGTCAGTCTCCCTACCTCCAAGCCGAAATTGCGCAACCTTCATGATCATTCACCCAGGTATGTTGCAAGTCAGTTCTCATGTTCATTTCGGTTTTCGGCTAACATATTGCTTGCTATGATTTTTTCTATGTCTCCATGTATCCCAGGTGTTCATCAGCCTCTCAGCAATACATGTATAATGTTTTCGAAGAGAGCAAAGATGAAGACACCATTCAGAGCACGCTTGGGGATGTAGTCGATCAAGTGTCTATGATCTTGCCTACTCACGAAGACATCAAGTTGTCTGTAGACAAGGACATCAAGCAGCAGCAACACAGCGAGAAACATCATGAACAATAGTTGAAGGAAACATACCGAATGCAGCGAACAGAGCGGAAGGTAGTTGACAACACAAAAGGTGGAAAAAATTTGCAATATCAAGCAGATCCACTGATAATGAAAGCAACTTTGGAGACTCAAGAAATGATGTGACGGCGCGACATGAAGGACGCGTGAATATAGAGAATGGAATGAAGAAGGAGTTGCATGTGCCGAAGCAACAAATCAAGGAAGAACATGAAGTTGCACAAATAGACTAATGAGTTACAGCAAGATCACGAATAACAGTGGGTGCAACATGCACTCACAAATGAAACTGTGCCCGTACAAGTTAAATATCCATCCCAGCAGCTGACACAAAAAAACATGGTGAGCAACGTTGTTGATCGCATGCAAGGGATTTAGCAGCATGCATATCGTTGAGCACATGCATGCAATCCAACCCATTCAACACACTCACCAAGGTGAAGACAAGAAGCAAGTCCAACTGGAGCTAAACATTTACTTCGGAAATTTGATGCGCATGACCACCAACACACTCTTGAATATCAGCACAGACACTATGCATCAATGTGTTTTCGTTTTAGCCGCACCCAAGAATACCATGCGCATGTTAGCAAACGAGTTAGATGAAGGAGCCAAACAAATGCACCGTTTGCAATGGAGACAAGAGTTCGCTTCAGCAAGATGTCACCATGAGGTGCATGCACACCATCACGGACGACCAAGCTTGGAATCAACTCACCACCTTCACCATCATAAGCATGTCAAAGTGTCAGTCTCATCTCAATGAATGGAGTCTTAGTGATGTCTTGCAAAGCTTTCTCAAGCCATGTTGTCTCACATGAGTATGTGTGCATTGTAATGTTGAGTCATGTCAAGTGTAAGTCAAGTGTCGATAGTTGGATGTAACAGTCATAGAGTAGGTGAAGAGTCATGAGGGTGGTTGAACTGTCACAAAGGGGAATGTCAAGGGTCACCCCACCCTTTGCTATAAAGAGTCCCTCATAGCTCATCGTAAGGGATTTTGGTCAGCCAAGCTTCTAAGAAGAATATCTTGGAAAGAGTTTGGATAGTATTGTAACATGCCTTGGCTTCTCCATTGCACAGAGCTAGTTTGTCTCTTTGGAGAAGTAGGCGTATGTGGCTGTAACGTTCCACTAACGGGACTAGTAGGCTTACATGGATGTATTGTATGATTGGAACTAACACCTTTTATATAATAAGAGCTAATACATTTTCATGCATATGTTGTTATTGTAGTTGGATTGTTCTAGTTGCCTTAATGATATATGTTGTTTAACTTATGTATTTGCGTATGAACTGATTTGTATGCAATTATATTATCTTGTTGTTAATTTGTTGTATATGTTGTTAATGTTGTCATCTCCATGTCAACTGAACTATCAAACACCAGACAAACCTTTCACATGAACCTTTTTGTAACAACCATTGCACTCATTCAGACTTATCCGTGGCTGTTGTACATGTTATCTTACCTTGTGTGATGTGACTTCCGCATCCGAGTGGACTGCTCCAGAAGTCATGCATGTCCTTTTGTGTTGTGTGTTCCTAGCCGAGTTGGGACTGATCCCTTTCAACCTGGAACTCATCTTCACCCTCATCTCCCCTTTATGTGTTAGAACCTCTCATACATCTTCCTTGACTCGTTGCAGCAGTTACACCCTTGCTACTGACAGAGTTATCTTACTTGCCTCTATGCGACATCATGATCAAGGCATTGCTTTACGACCCCCTATTGGGACTCCTACACCAAACAGTCTTAGGTATAATTGGGACTTCTTACTGAGGAGATCCCCTTACATGTTGGCAGGTCCAACACCGTCAACATTTTTGTGCTAGAAGGAGGGCCAGATGACAAGTTAAGTCCTCACATCTGTTTTGAATCTCTACACATATATCATGGTTCACTATCAAACTACTCTTTCAGAATGTATGTCTTATCGAAATGATTTCATCATCTCAGAATAGCTCTCAAATAACTTGTCTCGTAAAACTTTTGATGGTGTAAGCTACGTAACCTTGGTAAGGAAAGTGGTCAGCATTGTAGGCTCATGTGAAAGACATGGATTCTTTGAAGAATACATGAGCTACGCATTGTTCATCTACATGCTTCGAGGGCACCCAATGCACTGGTGTGCCACTCTACCTGAAAAATCTATTCATTATCTTGTTCATCTGGTCACAGAGATAGACCATGCTTTCAGTCACTATGACCATAAAGCACTCAACAAAGAAATTATGAAATTACAAAAAGAACCCGATGAATCTGTTGAACAGTTTCACACACGCTTTTGTAATCTTGCATACTGATTCTCAAAAGATGATATTGATTGGGAATTTCTTGATGGAAGATTTAAGTATCTTCTTCACATATCTGAAACCCACTCAGCACACTTCGGTGATGGAGTTGTGCAATCACAGGTAGGCACAGTCGCTATCACAAGTGATTGTCCGCCTTCACCTCATCAAACAGCTCCACCACCACGGAGTGATGTGGGAGATCATGCACATGCCTCTGTTGAACTGTCACACTCTCCCACCCCACCTGCTCTTGAGATTTGCGCAGATTTGGCTAGAAAGCCTGTTGGTTGTCATGTGGACTCTTTCCCTCGACCTCTGTCATTGCATTCTATTGATCCTTCGGATTGTACTGTCTTGTGTTCTCCCATTCTGGACTCCTCACTTGTTGTGAACAAGGATCAAGCTATATATGGAGTTGGTGTTATTCAGCCAACTTACGCCATCATTCATGATGAGTGTGTGCGGGAATCTAAAGAAGAGCCCGCGGTGAAGGATGACTCCCTTCCAGCTGCACCTCATCCGCTTCATCCTAACATCCCTTGTGATTCTGCCACTGCTGATTTCCCCTGTGAAAACTCATTTCCAGATGCTTCTACTTCCGATCATTCACAGGACACATTGGATGTCAGCTTTTCATTACAGTGTGGAGAGGACACATATTCCTTGGAACATCCGTTCAATCTGTCATCTATCTTTCTTGAAAACACAGAGGGTGAACATCTTTGCTTCTCATCTACCCCTCTGCCTGATTCATCAAATCATGAGGATGCCGACGAACATCTCGAATTTTCTGATCTTGGTTGTCATGATCTATTCACTTCCTCATCCGATCACGATGTTGATTCAACCATTGTTAATCTATCTAAGACACTGGTCTACGATGATCTATCTATCCATGAGGTCGAAACCCCCTAGACTGTCGAGGCACTTTAGCCTGAGATGATGGTTATGTTAAGCCCTCGCTATCCTGAGGTTGGTTTCACTTCTAGTCAAGAAATTATTGAAATATTCAAGGCTCCTCATCACTCTTTGCTTTGCATTGAAGATCAACCAAACACCCAGATTTCGCTTCCTCCACTCGAACTACACGATCCCATCGCTCATGCATTGGAGGAATCTTACACAACAAGCACACATGCACATCACAAGTGGTCTACCTTTCTCACGTTTTCTTTCATGTCACAGTCAAGAGAATGCATACACTCAACATCTTCATGCAGCGAAGCACAACATCATGGCAGCACCACAGAATTCCTGTCATGCACTTTCACTCATCTTTGTTCTGTGGTTGCTTGTAAGCTCGGAGTGTGTTTGTCTTCACTGTTATATCTTTCTTGTTTGTTGGTTCGCACAGTTGTCTTGTTCGCGAACCATGCCTTCACCAACATGGGTCAACCAATGTGTCGGTGGCTGCATTGGAAGTATCACTTCACGTGAGATGACCCATGCACTGTTAGCTTAGGAGTAGGAGTAGTGTTTGCTTTTGAGTTGTTTGCTTGCATGCTTGTTTGCTTACTTGCTTTGTTTGATTGTTTGTTTGCTTGCTTGTTTTCTTACTGACTTTTCTTTCACTTTTGCTTCTACTCTTGCTTTGCTTTGTTGTTTCATATAGTTCGCTTGTTTTGTTCGTAGGATAGTTTTGCATGAAAACCATGTATGACTCTTGAAACGAGTTGGGTGACGTACAAGAGGGCTTGTACAGCTATCACTACGTGGTTATTTGTCATCTTGCCTCTATATGATGAGCTTGTTACTTTTAGTCCATGATACGTTGAAGGAAAATACGTATTGTTCAAAGTGAACCTTGGTGAAAACACAACGCTTGCACTCTAACTAGTGTCACCTTCCCTAGTCGATTTTTTTTGGGTTAGCCCTTGTCAGCTCAGTCAAGTAGAGTAAGGTGAGGGGGAAAACCTTAACAGGGACTATTAGCCCTGAGGCGCAGCACTGCTATTTTGAAAGGATAAAGGGAGGAAATATCTATTTTGCTGCCGCGGAGAGGTTCCCACATGGTCCATCACCCCACTTTTCTCACTCATCCACTCCCATTCTTGTTCACTTATGTCCTAACCCAACCCTTACATCATAAAAAAACCCACTTTTGCCTTGACCCTACATGACTTAACCCATTTTTCCTTGAAAACCTTACCTCTCCACCCATATGCACCCTTTGCACATTTCTCGAGGACTTCCCGTACCTCCGTGTCCCCCCGTCGTTGATCTTCCCATCAATCCGACGGTCTGCACTTCACCCGACCAATGTGATATGCTCGATCAATCATCGTCGTTAGATAATTTCCGCTAGATCTAATGGCTATCGCGCATATCTCTAGGGCAACAAGTAAGAGGGATACCCACCCATTAAAGGTAGTTTCCTCTCTCTCCTCCGCTGCTACCTGGCCCCGATGAATGGAATCGGGCGCGCTCCGACCTTTACTGCTTACCGCCCGATGACAACCTGATATAAACCATTCCCTGTTAGGCCCCTATACTACTAGTGTAACCCCTTATTGTTATTAGTATAACCCACTTATTATATTGATGTACCCATGTAGTGCCCATATTGTTACTATTGTGCCCCATAGAAGCCCACTATTGTTATTATTGTGCCCTTACATTATTATTGTTATGTTGGCTCTGATTATGTTATGACCCCTTAGACTCTTATATATAGAAAGGAGGTCTTTTCATTTGTATCATCCAAGAATTGTTCATTTATGTAATGTAAAGGAGGTTGCCCCCTCGAAGAGGCTGAATTCTAAGGCATTGATCCATCTTTTCTATCTTTTCTTGATCTGGTTTCATAACATTTGGTATCAGAGCTTTGGATTCTAGGGTTTCGCTGCTCCAAACAGGTCATCGTGTCATTTTCGCTATAACTTTTTTTCTGTGATGTTTCAGAAGTTGAAAACAAACCCATTTGAGAAGAAACCGTGCTGAACCTCGGGTCCAAATTTCAGAGCTTTTCGCGCTATATTTGTGGAGATATGATCTAAGGAAGTTGGTCTTTCTGCAGACTCCTAAATTACATTCCAAAGAGGTGACCTGGGGAAAATCATCATAACTTTCTCTCTGGGGATCGGATTGAAATTTCGTAAGAAGGTACAGAAAGAGGACAGACTGTAATTTCTTGTGTGCATTTTTCAGATCCAAAGGTCGAAACAGTGACACGTGGCACTTCATACAATTTCGCTCTTCTGGAAAGGTCTATAATCAGGTCATCTTGGGAGATTGTGCATAACTCTTTCTTAGACAATCCAATTTGGATCAGACTAGTGGCATTGGAAAGAGGACACAGAGGGCTACTATAGGTCACAATTTCATAACTTAAAGATCTAAAAGTACAGAGTTACAGTCGTTTCAAGGTCGAGCTCCTAAAATCAAGAAAAAGCAAGATGAGGAAGTTTGATGGCAAGGATCCGGCAAATTGGATACTTCAGATGGAGCAATATTTTGATCTACATGGTGTAAAACTGTTACAAAAGGTATGTATTGCATCTTCATATTTAGAACCAGATCAATTTTTATGGTACGAAGGGCTTTGTTCTCGTAAACAACTTGTTACGTGGTCAATTTTCACGGAGGAAATGATAGCACATTATGAGGATACAAAGAGCAACACCACAACAATTGGAAAAAGTAAAAGGGCTTTGTGACATAGTGGAAAGCAAAATTATGGAAACCAGGAAGCGTACCCCTCACAACTATAAATATGGAAGTGTTGTTTCTCCTAGCCTTCCACAACCTACAAGGGTTACACCACAACAATTGGAAGAAAAAAGAGAAAAAGGGCTTTGTTACAATTGTGATAGCAAATGCACTAAAGGTCATAAGTGTGCTAAGAAGAAATTATTTTACATAGAATATGAAGAGTAGGAAGAAAAGGATCAAGAAACATAAAAAGAAGAATATATACGCCAAGACCCCACCCCAGAGAAAGAAGAAATGAATTAGACCCTATCTTGTAAAGCATTGGCAAGAATTACCACTCCTCAAACTCTCAAGATAGAAGGACATATCAAGAAGAAAAAGGTGCAAGAAGTGAAAGATCACATCGAGAAAGAAGAAATGAATCCAACTATATCTTGTAATTCATTGTTCGAAATTACCATTCCTCAAACTATCAAGATAGAAGGACATATAAAGAAGAAAAATGTTCAAGAAGTGAAAGATCACATCGAGCATCAAGAAATGAATCTGACCATATCTTGTAAAGGATTGGAAGAAATTACCACTCCTCAAACTCTAGAGATAGAAGGACATATCAAGAAGAAAAAGGTTCAAGCAGTGAAAGATCACATCGAGCATCAACAACAATTTCTCCAACTTTTAAAGGATAACGCCACTTCGGTGCAAAATCAAACGAAACAACAGGTAGATCAACATCGTAGTGAAAAATGTTTTGATGTAGGTGATTGGGTATTTTTACTTCTACATATCAAGCAATCTATTTATGAGAAGGAAATGTTGGCAATACTACATGCACTTAAAAAATGGCGACCTTACCGAATGGGAAGACTCTTCAAGGATGAGGATGTGGAAGCATTGTTTTGTGCTATTTATATTATCCAACCAGATTGGATAAACGAAGAAAGGGATGAATGGAAGAAGGACGAAGAAGTATGGCCACTTATTCAAAAGTTGCAAATGATCCCAATTCAAACAATATTGCCAGAAATTGAAAAGGAAGGAAAAATCATATTGGAACCTGGAGCAGTCACAGAAACAAGAACCCAACAGCTACAAAATCGATCAATTTCAAAGTATCTCATCAAGTGGAAGAACTTACCCGCTGAATATTCCACATGGGAGGACAAGAATTTTATACAGAAGCATCAAGAACCACTCAAGTGTTGAGGACAACGCTTTTTGAAAGAGAGGAGCATGTTAGGTCCCTATACTACTAGTGTAACCACTTATTGTTATTAGTATAACCCACTTATTATATTGATGTACCCATGTAGTGCCCATATTGTTACTATTGTGCCCCACAGAAGCCCACTATTGTTATTATTGTGCCCTTACATTATTATTGTTATGTTGGCTCTGATTATGTTATGACCCCTTAGACTCCTATATATAGAAAGGAGGTCTTTTCATTTGTATCATCCAAGAATTGTTCATTTATGTAATGTAAAGGAGGTTGCCCCCTCGAAGAGGCTAAATTATAAGGCGTTGATCTATCTTTTCTATCTTTTTCTTGAGCTAGTTTCATAACATTCCCACTTAGGTAAAACCGCTCCCTGTCGTTATCTTTTGAGAACCTCCTCCACCCAATAGCCGTTTGATCTACTCATCTGAGATCTAATGGCTCGGACTTATTCCACTCCTGCCACGACTTCAGGCCTCCAACGATTGATCTCCTCCATCCATCTCTTTTGATCCAACGGCCTTCGTTCATGATCACCTCAGTTCGTCCTCCACCACCTAACCAACACCCTAACCATCGATCCATCCCATCCAATGGCCCATATGCCCCCGTACCCCACTTCCCATCAGTCACCCGAGGGGGAAATTTGTTGGCTCTGTCGGTGTTTGTGACAGTCGGACAGTTGAACTGAAATAACGGAATACATGGCCGAAAGGGGAAAAAACAATAGCATGATGCAGTCGAACCAACAGAAATGATCATGGAACACCACTGGCACGAGTGAGCCACCAAACAGCTCAGCATTATTACCACAATTTGGTTACTGTGTTTTTTAGGAAAATAGACCTCTGAGCTCATGTTTGCCTAGTTATGGCATCAAGTAGTTAGAAGACAGAAGGGATAGATTAAGACATCTCGAGCCTCAGAGGGTTCAAGATCATTGTAAAAAGCCTATAAATGGCTAAAAGTTTGAAGTATTAAGGGTTCAACTTTTGGAGACTGTGGATACTCTGTTCCTTCCAGTGTCTCATCTTCATTCCAGTAATACAAGCTTCTTTTGTTGTTACATGTTCAATTGCCATCTTCTCCTCTATTCTAAGCTTGCACTTGAATAGGTTATTCATGTTTTCTTCTGTGTCTAATGATAGATAACTGTCATCTTATCTCTGCATTGATAAATTAGATCTACAAGCTTCATTTACTTTATGTAGCTAGCCATTCATACATGTTTATGTATGCATCTGCTGGTACATTCAGGATTCTCCACCTATTCACTGAATCTATAAACTATTGAGCATTAGTGGTCTAAAGCCTTGTCAAGCTGAGGGTGTTCATGCATGTCTTGAGTGGAAACAGAGTTGAAACAGTCATCTGACTTGATCCAAACCCCAATCCATTCCAATAGTTCAAAGAAAGATATTGAAGATTTATATGTTACCAGGCATCTCTAAGCTACAACCTAGGAGATTTTCTAGGAGTGATAAAATAATTGGTGTCGTTGCTGGGGAGAGGAGACTTAAGATTTGCTTCCCTAGGGAACGACATAGATCTAGCTTTTTTGATAGACAAAGTTTGGACACTATTTGGGTTGTAATCATCTATCTGGCGACTTTGATGGGGGACGAACCTCTTGGCGACTCCACTCCATAGTTTTGGCTCAGTTTGGGAGGCATACTCGGAGAAATCCTCAGAAGCCACGCGCTGACCTTGTCCTTGACCCTAAAAAGATCATCAAAGAAAGAAAATTGTTGAAGAAAGGAGCATCAGGTTTAGGTAGTTCCAAACAATATCCTATATCTCTTCAAGAAAATCCTGTAATAGAACAAATACATGTTGAGAGTATAGCATCTAATACTAGCAATGAAGAAAAAATCTCAGAGATCCATAGAGCTCCTTATTCTTTAGGTTCTTCTTTTGTTGTAAGCCCAAAGGAAACCTCACCTCATATCCATCATACTCCTCTACTCCTATCAGTCTCTCCTCAACCCTCTATCATACAGACTTCCAGTACCCTTATAGCCACCACAATTATGGCAGCACTTACCAAAATGGAAAGAATCATAGCTGCTAGGTATGGGCCCCTAGTACTGCCCACTCCTTTGAATGCCATGCCTACTGGAGAATATTAGGAGTATATTCCTAAGTTCACTAGGACTAAAGGTGTTACAGCTGAAGAACATCTTGAATCATTCTATAGCTATGCTGATAACCTCGACATTAGTGAAGATGATATATGGATGAGAGTCTTTGTCCAAAGTCTAGATGGAGAGGCTAGAAAATGGTTCAGAGAACTGACCCCAAGGTCTATAGCAGATATTGAGGCTTTAGATGATGCATTCCTAAAGCATTGGGGGGATAAGAAGGATCTGCTCTACTACCACATTGAGTTTGGGAACTTAAAGAGGGAAAATGGTGAGTTGTTGTCTGATTTTAATAAGAGGTTTAACCACATGTATAGCAAGATACCAGCTGAAGTAAAACCCACCACTACCTCTGCTAAACTCACCTATGCCAGTGCCTTTGATTCTGACTTCTGTCTATTGTTGAGGTATAGGCGATGTGCTACTTTGGCTGATATGCATGATGCATCCTCGGAAGTAGAATCAAACATCATGGCTACATAGAAGCTCAAGGGGAATGTTGATAGAAGGAGACAGAGGGGAGAATCTTCATCATTTTCATATCCCAAGATAGATAAAATGACCAAGATGATAGATTCATTAACCTCTGAAATCTCCAAATTAAAGGTTGAGCAGCACCCTAGGAAAGGGAGAGTTCCTAATACCTTCGCTCCTAGAAATCCAAATCCATATAGAAGAGCTAATGAGCAGTTGCAGATTCTGCAAAGAAGAAAAGATGCCAATGAAGAACAAAGGGTGAAGACCCCTTTCCAGAATGCAGTCATGGAAGAAGAACAGTTTGAAGAAGATGATAAGATCCATTGTCTGGAAGACAAAGGAAGTGCCTCCTTTTTTACCTTAGCTGCCTATGAAAAGTCATTATTCAATTACCAGATCAGCCAAGAGTGGGATGGTGGGGCTGTTCTGCAAACTGATGATCGACACAGATATGATCTGAGGTCGAAGATGAATAATGCCAAGGAAACTCCTATTCAGAAAGTTGTTGTCCCTGCAATACAGCAAGATAATAAGCAGAAACGACTAGCAGTTGATCCCATCATCCTCAAAGCTCCAGCTCACGAGGTAAGAGGCCCTAACAAGTCTCCTTCTCCTTTTAGTTTTGAATCAGAAATTCAGAAGCTAAGAATACCTATACCTCTTATTGAACTAGTGAAGAATGAGTCCTTCAAGAGATCTATCCTCGAGGCACTTGAGCCTAAAGCCATCCAAGCCTCCACTGACTATGTAAATCTGCAAGATGACAAACCAGCTGTTGTTCTCAGCCCAATGATTGAAAATTATGATGATAGCTCCCCATCATTCTATGTCTCTTTGACTATTCATGACAAAATCCTTCATAACTTCCTTCTGGACACAGGATCCAACCATAATCTAATGCCCAAGACTGTCATGGATGAGTTGGGTATTGACATTACCAAGCCTTGTCATGACCTATTTTCTTTTAACTCTAGAAAAGTGAGATGTTTGGGATTAATCAAAGACCTAGCCATCACCTTGTCTCAGCTGCCCATGAAGAACATGATGATGGATATTGTGGTAGCAGATGTACCCCCCAAGTTTGGCATGTTGCTTTGTAGAGGTTGGATCAAGAGATGAGGTGGAACATTGCAAAACGATCTGTCTTATGCTACTGTCCCAGTTTTTGGAGGTGAGAGTAGGAGATTATACAGAGAAGCTCAGTTGGCTTATATCATCAGTGATGAAAGGAATCCCACTAATCATCCCATTTATGCTGTCGACACTGATTTTGGAGCCTATATTCTTTAGATTGAAGAACCCCAGTTGGCCTCCATGTAGCTTAGGAAACCGGTTTTCCAAATCACAGAGGAAGAAGGCCCACAAATTTGGGACATGTTCTTTGATGGAGCTTGCCCTAAGGAAGCTGTAGGGGCAGGTGTATTCCTTGTGTCCCCCACACAAGAATGCATTCATTTATCTTTCAAATTAACTTTCAAGTCACAAATAACATAGCAGAGTATGAAGCCTTGATATTGGGCTTAAACGCTGCTAAAGAAATGGGCATCAAAGGTCTGAAGGTGTTTGGAGATGCAGACCTTATCATTCAGCAGGTGAACAAAACTTTCCAAGAAGAGCATCCAAGGGTAAAAGCATATAGAGATGAGGTATGGAAGCTCAAGGGATCTATTAATAGTTTTAGCATTTCTTACATCCCTAGAATGAAGAACCAGCGTGCTGATTCCCTTGATGCACCTGCTAGCATTTTTATTCCTCCTTTCCCTCCTAAATTGACTTATGAAGTTTAGGTGAAATATAGACCATCTCTGCCTGATAATGTCAAATACTGGAAATTTTTTGAAGATGATGATGAAATTAATAGGTTTTTCCAGGGGAAACTGGAGAGGAGGAAGATGAAGACTGAGCACATGGTGGCTAGGATTTAAAGACGACCTGTTCAACTGCAACCATAGTACCAACTCTGGAGGAGGAAAGTGCCAGGGCAGCAGAGCTTCGCAGAAGAGGGCAGGTTCTGACCCTACAGATGAAAAATGCAGGGTCCATCGGGACCCCATCATATAAACAGGTAATGATGCACAAGGAGAAGACTGCACTGGATGGAGTGCAAATATCCGGCTCTAAGAAATCAGGCAAGGAAGACCTGACAAGCAAAGGAAAGAGAAACATTGAAGGTAAAGATACCAAGAAACACAAAGAAATCATTGGAAGCAACAATACTGCGAACAGAGACAGGATAAAACCTTTCCCAGAACAGGTTTCACAAGAAAACGAGCCTGAGGATGATCGAGCAAAAGAGAAGGAGGATCTAAACCAAGCCAAGGTAGGAAAGGAAGGAACAGTGATGGCAGCCAAAAAGAAAGAAACCCAGGGACCGTGCAAGCCCAAAGCAACTAAAACCCTACGGGTAATAATTTCTAACCCAAAACTACAGGCGTACCGTGACTACATGGTAGAACATGCAGTGATCTACAGGTTTATGGGATTCTGGCCAACAGAACGAGCTCTATGCATGTGGATAAAGCAGCAATGGAAACCCAAAGGGGATGTAAGACTCCACTTAGGAGCCAAAGGTTTCTTTACTGTGGTTTTTTCCAATCTGGAAGACAAGGATCGAATATTTGATGGAGGCCCGTATTTCTTTGCCTTAGCAGGTCTTTACATGAGACCATGGAAACCCAACTTCGCACTAGAACAGGAAACCTTCAAACAGGTACCGGTCTGGATTCGCTTGTTCTCTCTACCGATTGACTACTGGGGACATGCAACACTTGAACAGATAGGCAACAAGTTAGGTACATTCATCAAAGCCTCAGAAGCAACATTACAGAAAAGATATACCTCATGTGCAAGAATCTGTGTCGAAATGGATGTCTCGGGAGCGCTTCATGAGGGCCTATGGTTGGAATACAGAGATGAAGTGTATTTTCAAGCCATAGACTATGAGCAGATCCCATTCTGCTGCAGGAAATTTCATGAACATGGACATTTGATCAGAGAATGCCCAATGAACAAAACGACGGAGAAACCCAAGGAGAACAGAGGAGATAAGAATAAGGAGGCCTTTGTGCGACCTAAAGCTAGACAGAGAGCAAACAAAAGACAACAAACTAAAGCAAGCACCTCCTTCAGAAGCACAAGCAATGCTTTTGAGGTGTTAGAATCAGACACAGATTCAGAGGAAAACAATCCAGAGAGTGAGACAGTACGAGAAAGCAAGCCCACAACCATACCAGGAATGAAAGAACCTATTTCTAAGCCATCAAACGACATCCCACAAGCTCAGGGACCAACAGAAGGATTAGAAGAAGATGTAGAGATGATAACTAGCGAAATAGGGCTAGAGGACATGGAACTAAGTGACATTCTTGAACAAGAAGGTATGGATCTACCAAACATGGTAGAAAATTGGAAAAAGAAAGGCATGGAACACATATCGGAAGAAGAGGTGAACAGAATCAACGACTTATTCATAGCAAGACAACAAGCAGAACTGGATTTGCAGAGAAAGAGCCTGGGAACAGCAAAAGGACTAGGGGTAAGAGCTCAGGGGCTGCATCAAACCACCACCAACTCAAAGTACCGGAAAAAACGAGGAAGAAGGACTAACAATGAGGCATTACAAGAACTAGGTCAGATGCTCCTAAATTCAGGTAAGATGAAAGCCCTTGAGGCGTTCACACTAACCTCCTAAACTTTGTTAATTATGAAAGTACTTTCATGGAATGCTAGAGGGCTAAATAGCCTAAAGAAACAACATTTATTAAAGAAAAAAGTCCAAAAGGAACAACCAGACATAATTTTTTTGCAAGAAACTAAATGCTCCAGCAAAATAATGGGTAACATCAACAAAAAATTGGGTAAACGAATGGACTACCTAGAAACAGCAAGCAATGGTTGGGAAGGGGGCATGGCCATTCTTTGGAACCCACAGGTTATCCAGCTTATATCCTCTGAAGCTGCCAGATCTCATATATCTATAGAAGTCCAAATAGTAGGAAATCCAGTCACATATCTATGCACTAATGTCTATGGCCCTCAGAAACTAGAGGCCAAATTGTTATGGCTCAGCGCTCTAGCCAACGTGCAATAGAGATATCCTCAAGAAAAAGCCATTTTCGGAGGTGATTTTAATATGATCACCTCGCTCATGGAAAAAAAAGGAGGCATCAGAATGCTCAATAGGGATACTGAAGCTTTCAAAGACTTTATTAAATCGACCAAGCTGGTAGACATCTTCCCCAAGAGTGGTGCTTTCACTTGGAACAATAAAAGAGGGGGTGACAGACAAATTTCCTCTAGACTGGATAGGTTCTTAGTGACAGAAACCATTCTTATGGAAGGGATCACTGTGGATTTGGACATACTACCTAGTGGAGGTTTGGATCACTGGCCCATAATTATGAATGCGGCTATCCAGGGTACACCAAGGAACAAGCCCTTCAGATTTGAAAAGTTTTGGCTGAGTCATCCAGAGTTTACTTCGAAAATAGAGCAATGGTGGAGTGAACCGTTAGACATAAGAGGAACTAAAATGTTCATTCTCCAAGCGAAACTTAAACACATCAAAACCAGACTAAAAACCTGGAATCAAGAAGTCTTTGGCAACATATTTAAAGAAAAAAAGAAGCTGGAGGAGCAAATGGAACAAATTCATAAGGAATGGATCTAAGGAAATATTAACCAAGAAACTGTGAATACAGAACAAAAACTCATGCAGGATTGGCAGATTAGGTGCCAACAGGAGGAAACTATATGGAAGCAAAAATATAGAATTCAATGGCTTAAGGAAGGTGAAAATAACACTAAATTTTTTCACAGATCGACCATTGATCAGAGAAGTGCTAATTAAATATTAAGAATAAAGGATTAACAAGGAACCTTGGTGCAAACTCATCATGAAATATTAAGCCTTCTCATAAATCATTTCAGCCAAATTGCACGAGAACCAGATATTGATAGAGAGGAAGATATTAAGGAACTTTTGACTTCTATTCCCAAGCTCATCACAGAGGATCAAAACAAGGCTTTAAATCAAGCCATCACCCTAGAAGAAGTGGAGGACGCAGTGAAAGATATGCCAAATGGTAAGGTGCCAGGGCCGGATGGCTTCACCATCGACTTTTACAAAGCCTGTTGGGAAATAATCAAAACAGAGGTTTGGGAAGTGGTGGAGGATTCTCGACGCTCCTCCTCCATCCTAAAATCCCTCAACTCCACTTTCATTACCCTTATTCCAAAGGAGGAGGAAGCAAACACTCCGTCGAAGTTTTGGCCAATTGCATTGTGCAATGTTTTGTACAAGATTATTTCTAAAGTCATAGCCAACAGACTAAAACCAATTCTTCCAGGTATCATTTCGGAAGAACAATCTGGCTATGTAGAAGGGAGACAGATTATGGACAACATCTTGCTAGCTCAAGAGATGATTCATACTCTCCGAACTCAGAAAAAAGAGGGCATGTTAATGCAGTTGGACCTATCAAAGGCTTATGATAAAGTCAACTGGAACTATTTGGAGGCTATTTTAGATGCCTTTGGCTTTGCGAAACAATGGATAATATGGATCCTAGCCTTGGTTAAGTCCACCAGATTTTCTATCCTGGTTAACGGAGCTCCCACAGCCTAGTTTACACCCTCTCGTGGCCTACGACAAGGGGATCCCCTATCCCCCTTTCTGTTTGTTATTCTAATGGAAGGTCTTAGCCGACTTATCAGAAGAGCAAAAGAGGATGGAATTATTCAGGGACTCCAACCCTTGCCCTCAAGCCCTGCAACAACACATCAGCAGTTTGTCGATGATACAATGTTGCATGGCTCACCCTCTGTCAAAGAAGCTCTTGGTTTCAAAAATATTCTCAATCGCTTCAGTCTGGCATCAAGTATGGAACTTAATCTAGCTAAATCTTCCATTTTCTTTTTCAATACGCATATAGCAGTCCAGAAAAATCTGTCTACTATCCTCAGATTCAAGAGGTGTAACCTCCCGTCAAGATATTTAGGCATTCCACTGACTGACAAACCCTGGCAAAAACTTCATTGGGAAAGAATTATCGCCAATCTAGAGAAAATGTGTCATCATTGGACGCACAGAACCCTCAACTTTGCAGGTCGCCTAGTCCTCACCAAATCCGTCCTCCAGGCTATTCCTCATTTCATGCTTTCTATTCTCCCGGCACCTAAAGGTGTTCTTCAGAAAATCTGACTCGTCCAGAAAGCATTTCTTTGGTTGGGCAATTCAGGGAAATAGAAGTGGTCTTTAATGGCATGGGATAAGATATGCAAACCCAAAAACCTGGGTGGGTTAAATCTTCAGGACCCCTTCACCATCAACCGAGCCTGTGGAGCCAAGTTATGGTGGAGGTGGATAAAGGAACTGAACCTGCCCTGGGCCAGACATTGGAAAGCAAAGTATGCTAACAACTATAGCCTGCAAAATTTGATCAGAATGCAAGAACCCCCTAATGGATCTCCAATTTGGAACCTTGTTAGAACTAATCGGAACATAATTCAGGAATAGAGTTTCTGGGAAGTCCGAGATGGACAGACGACCCTCTTCTGGGAAGATGCTTGGCAGCAATTACCTAAGCTCGAAAGTCCTGAATTCTTAACCATTCAAAGATGAAACCAGGAGCTAGGAAGGACAACAGTGAACCATTACTAGACACCCAATGATAATAACCAAGCATGGAAACAGTGGATATTCAACGATTCAAATCAGCCGGAAGAGGAAGATAACAGTACAAGAGCAATGTAGATAGAGCTAGCCAAAAGAAAGATAAGGAATGCACGTGATGCAGATCAACTGCGTTGGGGCAAGCTAGAGGGGGGCAATTTCTCCCTCAAAGAAGCAAGAGTCTACATAGAAGAAAATGAACATAAGGAAAAAGTTAATTGGTACAGTAAAGTTTGGGATGCTCAACTTTGGCCGAAGATTAAAACTTTCCTTTGGCTCTTGATGCACCAAAGAATGCTAACCTAGGAGAACCTGTGGAGAAAATGATTCATAAGCCCCTCACGCTGCCCCCTGTGTGAAAATGAGGAGGAATCCATGAATCACCTCCTCAATACTTGTGAATGGACAGAAAGCTTATGGAACTGGATGGAAGCCATATTTAAGAGAACGGACATGGAAAGAAATTCAATACAGGAAAGTATAGGGAATTGGCAAAGTAATTTCTCCAAAACCAAAACGGTCAACACATTATGGAAACTTATCCCGGGATTTATAGTGTGGATAGTATGGAAAGAACGAAATAGAAGAGTGTTTCAAAATGAAATGAAAACCATAGAATTTATGAAAGCCACAATTCTGCAAAACATGAGAGAAACGGTTCTTACTAGAGGGAAAGCAGAACAGAACAAGGATTTCTCAGTCTCTAATTTACAAATTCTATAGGCATTTAGCATTGAGATAGGTTCCATCACAGTATCTTTAGAACCGCAACAACGACAAAGGCCCTCCGTGAATGTTTGGTCTCCACCACCGACAGGCTTTCACAAACTCAACTTTGACGGGGCTTCTCGTGGAAATCCTGGTCCGGCAGGTATAGGAGGTGTTCTTCAGGATTACAAAGGGGAAATACAACATATTTTCAGTCAATCATTGGGTGAAGGGACGAACAATGAAATGGAATTTGCAGCTTTAGAGCAAGGGTTACGAATTCTTATTCACCTGAAAACAGGAGCCACAGTGGTGGAAGGGGATTCTCTGTTGGCTATTAATGCAGCAAGGAGAATGCAGATGGGGGCAAAACCAAGTAAGGTAATGAAGCATTGGAGGCTGGATAAGATCACAAAGTTCATAGTAGAGCACCTCTCAAGCCTCGATGGAATCATCTTGCAAGCAGTAAGAAGAAAGGCAAACGTGATGGTTGATGTCTGGCCAACTACGGGATCGATCACCACTTCACCTACCCGGACACTTGTTGGCATGATGTCACATGCACCAAGCTTCGGAATAAGTGCACACTTCTCTTGAGATAAGACATTCGTTAAAGGAAGAAGTGGTGCAGGCGTACAAAGGATTACGCCTTAATAGCAAAGGAAGAGTGGGAAATCATTCACACGAACGAAGTGCATCGAATGAGGAGGACATCCAACAAAAAATATGATCGGCATCGTCAGCAAAACATAGGGGAGGACACATGGTGCTCAACCAATAGGCTCAAGCAGGGTAGAGTTAAAGCTCTGGATACGTATCATGAATAGGAATTGGAAATTTGTAACAACAGTTATTATGGCAGGATCAGCACCTATCCAACGGCAAAGTGGGATATCACAAGCTAGGCCTACCCACCCTCTTCTATATCTAAGGTGTTCTACCAGAAGAGTAGTATACTGCTCTCTCACGGCTCGCAACTTAACAATCGCAGTGCGACTAGGATTTTCAGTGTTTCCGTGACCTGCAATAGCATTATCGTGCATGAAGGAAGTCAGAATGTCTCTGCTAACTGGGACTTGCAGAAGGCCCAGGAGGCTTATGAAACCTGAACTACCCAGAAAGAAAAGCGTAAAATAGAAGAGATAGAAGCAGCAGTAACAAAGGAGGAAGAGCATTTGGAAGAGCAAGATCTGGAGAAGGAAGTGGAATGGCTTTATGATCCAACCACTGCAACTACAAGAGCAACTCAATTTGTTCGAACCCAGGGAGAAATGTGGAGGATGAAAACAATGCTAGCCAAGGCGCTCAGCAAGCAAGCCGAAGACATCAAAAAAGCTCACCAGGCAGAGAATTTGGCTAAGCTTGATGCCATAGAATTTAATCTCAGTGCCCTGACTCAGGAAGTCAGAGTCCTCTCGTAGAAACTGAGTGTCCTCATTAGTCTCCTTAGGCACTCCATGCGTCAGGGAACCTCGGCTACGGTGGAGGTCATGGAGGAGGCAACCGGCACCAGTCAGGTGAAGTGCCCCACTCCTCAGAGGAATCCGCAGCCTGAGAAAGTGACTGCAGCAACCGGCCCGAGTGCTCACAGTTCAGATTATGTAATCTTAAAGCTATAATGGCTTCTTTGTTTCTGATATCTCTTCTAGTTTTGGTGTGTTATGTTCCTGGCTTCTATGATCTTGGTATCTCGTAACTATAGAGGTCCTCCTAATCCTCTATCTTTCCTTTTGTTTCCTCTGTCCAGTCGCCCGGTGTGATGAACAGTTTTGATGTTTCAAACCCCTCTTTAGGTAGCCCTGCGTGGTTAGCCTCGGGGTCAGTTTATGAAGTTGCAACTCCTCATAGACAGTTTGAGCATGCATTGAAGTTTTGGCTATGTCTGTGCGTGCAGACCCTTTTATATCTTATGTATTTTATGAATTAATATAAAACTGCTGATTTACAAAAAAAAAAAAAAATTCCAAGTCATTGATGAATTTTCTGAAATGCACATTGACCAAGAAAACCAAACCATGGAAGAATGCAACCAGTCCAAGCTAAAGGATGAGATTGGTCAGGATAGCATTGTTCAACTACCTAGTAACCATATACCCAAAGGATTGGTGCCCCTAGAAAAGTAGTTTGATCATAATTAGGTACCGTATAAGCCTGCCAAAAAGGAACATGAGTCTGTAGTTCATATACATAATGTAGGGAGTCCAGCCCATCCAAAGTACATAAATCTATCCACGCACTTGTCTTTTGCCCAAAGTTCTGAGTATTGCACCCTGATGAAACAATTTGCTGATATTTTTTCTTGGGAGTACAGTGATCTTAAGACCTATGAGATCAACATCATTTAGCATAAGATCCTACTGGAGAAGAACACCATCCCTTTTAAGCAGAAGTTAAGACCTATTAGCCCTCTCTTACTGCCTTTGATTGAAAAGGAAATCAAGAAGTTGTTGGATGCCAAGATCATAGTTCCCCTAAGGTATTCAAAGTGGATAGCTAACCTTGTGGTAGTAAGAAAGAAGAATGGAGAAATCAGGCTTTGTGTTGACTTCAAGAATCTGAACAAATGCTCTAAAAAAGACAACTACCCCTACCTAAGATGGAACATTTGCCGCAAAAAGTTTCAGGGGCTAGAGTCATGTCTTTCTTAGATGGATTTTTAGGTTACAATCAAATTGTTGTACATCTAGAAGATCAGGAAAATACTACCTGCACTACTCCTTGGGGCACTTTCATGTACTCCAAGATGCCTTTTGGACTGATGAATGTTGGGGCTACTTTTTAGAGAGCCATGGACACAGCCTTTATGGGAGAGAAGTACAAGTTTGTCCTTATTTACCTTGATGACATATCAGTCTTTTCCAGCAATCACAAGGACCATTTGTAGCATCTAAGGAAGGTGTTTCTAAAGTGCATACGGTTTGGAATTTTTGTGAACCCAAAGAAGTCACATTTTTCTCTAGAAGAAGGCAAACTTCTGGGACATATTGTTTCTATTGAAGGTATGAAGATTGATCCAGCAAGAGTTCAAGAAATTCAGACATTGTCCATCCCAAGGTCAAAAAGGGACATTCAATCCTTCCTGGGTAAAATTAACTTTGTAAGGAGGTTCATTCCAAACTTTGCAGAGCTAGTGAAGCACATCACTTCCATGTTGAAGAAAGGATCAGAAATAAAATGGAAAGATGTTGCAAGAATCCCTTTTGAAGCCATCAAACAGGCTATCATGGAAGCTCCCACTCTAATCAACCCATATTATACCAGGGAGTTTTATATATTCTCCTTTGCCTCTTATGATACACTTGCAACAATTCTATTGCAGAAAAATGATGAAGGTGTAGAGTACCCTGTGGCCTTTTTCAGCAAAACTCTGAGGGATGTTGAACTAAGGTATGACATTATTGAAAAACAAGCTTATGCTCTCATAAAATCTTTAAAGACATTCAAAATTTATATCCTGCATTCCAAAGTGGTTGCATATGTACCTTCAACCTTAATAAAAGATGTCCTAACTCAACCTGATATTGATGGAAAGAGAGCTAAATGGATTGCAAAATTCATAGAGTTTTAGCATAGAGGTGAAGCCCACCAAGCTTGTCAAAGGCTAGGGCTTGGCTAAGCTTATGGCTAAGGAAAATTGTAGTTTGTTAGAAATCAATTGCATAGGTTCAAATTCAGGTGGCGAGCAGACCGAGGAAGCAGTAGAAGAGCAAGAGCAGAATCAGTCTTTGGCTGAAAATCTAGCCACTTGTGAATGGTATTCCAGCATAGTTCATTTTTTGCAGAAGCTAGAATTCCCTCCAGGGGTTAGCTCAAGTCAAGTCCAAGCCATTAAGCTCAGATCAGCCAAATTCTGCATTAGTAAAAACCTACTTTATTGGAAAGACCCATCAGGGATCCTCTTGAGATGTCTAGACAAAGGAAAATATGTGGAAGTCATGCACCAATTCCAATCTAGCATCTGTGGAGGGCATCATTATTGGAGAACCACAGGCCACAAGATCCTGAGAGCTAGGTATTATTGGCCTCCTCTGTTCTCTGATGTGTTTTCTTTTGTGAGGTCTTGTGACAAATGTCAGAAGTTTGCAGGAAGACAACAACTAAAATCTCTACCCTTGAAGCCAGTACACGCTAATGGTCCCTTCCAACAATGGGGCTTGGACTTTATAGGTGAGATCAATCCACATTCCAGTGGCCATCACAAATGGATCTTGGTAGCCACTGATTATTTCACCAAATGGATTGAGGCTATACCCACTAAAAATGTTAATCATCAGGTTGTCATAAAGTTCTTGAATGAGAATATTTTCGCTAGATTTGGTTGCCCAACCAAACTTGTCACTGATAATGCAGCAGCTTTCAGGGCAAAAGAATTCGTGGACATGTGTGAATCCATGGGCATTCAATTGGTGCATTCTACCCCATATTACCCTTAAGGCAATGGCCTGGCAGAATCATCTAACAAGAGTCTTGTAAGGATAATCAAAAAGTTGTTGGAGGACAACAAAAAGAGCTAGCATTCCAAGTTGAAGTTTGCATTATGGGATGACAGAGTTACCAACAAGAAGTCCATAGGAAATTCTCTGTTTAAGCTGGTTTATGGTGTTGATGTTGTTTTCCCTATCCAGTTGATTCTCCCTGTGGCCAAATTCTTCCAAGAAGAACAAGATGAAGAGAATGACATGGTGAGGAGAATGAGTAACTTGGTTGAATTACAGCAGATCAAGGAACAACTGGTTGAGAAGTCAAGAATTCATCAGAAGAAGATCAAAGAAACCTTTGATAGAAAAGCAAAGATGGATAGTTTTTAGGTTGATGACTGGGTTCTCAAATGGGATGCATTGAAGGAAAAGAAGGAAACCATGGTAAATTTGATGCCTTATGGACAGGACCATTTGTCATTGCTCAAGTTCAGATGAACAATACTTTCATTCTGCACAATTTGGAGGGAGAAGGTGTTTTTGATTGCCCATTCAATGGGTGGTTTTTGAAAGTTTACTTCATATGAGGCTTTAAGGCCTTAATATTGTAATAGGTTTTTCAGTTTTTTTTTATGCAAAAAAACTCCATGACCAATGGAACACTAGGAGATAAGTTTGTTTTGGTTGTTACTGAAAATGCAATAGTCTACAGTTCTTGAAACCTCATAGGGAGGCTTTCATCCCCAGAAGGAGCCAGTGTTAGCCCTGAGGCGCAGCGCTACTATTTCGAAAGGCTAAAGGGAGGAAGTGGTCTGTTTTACTGCCGCGGAGAGGTTCCCACATGGTCCATCACCCCACTTTTCTCACTCATCCACTCCCATTCTCATTCACTCATGTCCTAACCCAACCCTCACATCATAACAAAACCCACTTTTGCCTTGGCCCTACGTGAATTAACCCATTTTGCCTCAAAAAACTTACCTCTCTGCCCATATGCGCCCTTTGCACATTTCTCGAGGACATCCCATACCTCCATGTCCCCCCGCCATCGATCTTCCCACCAATCCAATGGTCTACTCTTCACCCGACTGATGTGATATGCTCAATCAATCATCGCCATTAGATCATTCCCGCCAGATCTAACGGCTATCGTGCATATCGCTCGGGCAATAAGCAAGAGGGATACCCACCCGATAAAGGCAGTTTCCTCTCTCTCCTCCACTGCTATGTGGTGCCCGATGAATGGAATCGGGCAGGCTCTGACCTTTACCGCTTAGCACCCAATGACCGCTTGATATAAACCATTCCCGCTTAGGTAAAATTGCTCCCTGTTGTTATCTTTCGAGCACCTCCTCCACCCGATAGTCATTCGATCTACTCATCTGAGATCTGATGGCTCAGACTTATTCCACTCCTGCCACGACTTCAGGCCTCCGAGGATTGATCTCCTCCATCCATCTCTCCCAATCCAACAGCCTTCTTTCATGATCACCTTAGTTCGTCCTCCACCACCCGACCAACATCCTGACCGTCCATCCATTCCATCCAACGGCCCATATGCCCCTGTACCCCACTTCCCATCAGTCACCCGGGGGGGGAAGTTTTTGGCTCTGTCAATGTTTGTGATAGTCGGATAGTTGAACTAAAATAACGGAATACATGGCCGAAAGGGGAAAACAACAGCACGATGCAGCCGAACCAATAGAAATGATCATGGAACGCTGCTAGCATGAGTGAGCCACCTGACTGCGCGGCATTATTACAAGAATTTGGTTACTGTGTTTGTCAGGAAAAGAGACCTCTGAGCTCATGTTTGCCTAGTTATGGCATCAAGTAGTTAGAAGACAGAGGGGATATATTAAGACATCTCGAGCCTTAGAGGGTTCAAGAGCATTATAAAAAGCCTATAAATGGCTGAAAGTTTGAAGTATTAAGGATTCAACTTTTGGAGACTATGTATACTCTGTTCCTTCCAGCATCTCATCTTCATTCCAGTAATACAAGCGTCTTTTGTTGTTACATGTTCAATTTCCATCTTCTCCTCTGTTCTAAGCTTGCACTTGAATAGGTTATCCATGTTTTCTTTTGTATCTAATGCCAGATAACTATCATCTTATCTTTGCATTGATAAATTAGATCTGCAAGCTTCATTTACTTTCTGTAGCTAGCCATTCATACGTGTTTATGTATGCATCTATTGGTACAGTCAATATTCTCCACCTATTCACTGAATCTATAAACTATTAAGTATTAGTGGTCTAAAGCCTTGTCAAGCTGAGGATGTTCATGCATGTCTCGAGTGGAAACATAGTTGAAACAGTCATCTGACTTGATCCAAACCCCAATCCATTCCAATAGTTCAAATAATGATATTGAAGATTTATATGTTACCAGGCATCTCCGAGCTACAACCTAGGAGAGTTTCCTGGAGTAATAATAGGAACATCAGAGGTATAATAAACTACTTCTCTATTGGAACAACCTCTTCTGCTCTTAATAAGTCGGGATCCCTCTTCTGCCTCTGAAATGATTAAGTGTTATGCACAGTGAAAAATTCAAAATGAAGAATAAATAAGGTGAAAGAAGAGAAAGGATTCTTGTGTAGGGAGGTGATGCAAGTAACTCTGCCGAGGTACTGACCAGGCTCGCTAGTAGCGGATCCATGCTTGTGTTCCTATGTGATTCCATCGGGGTACTGTCCAGGCCTGCTGACAGTGGAGCAACACCAGAGATGAAACTAAGACTCTCACAACTATATTTCTTGTGTACCTATATACTCCTCAACCCCAATCGAAACAACTGTGTTTCCTTGGCTTGGAATGTGTGTCAATCAACCAAGGGTTTGGCAGATGTTGCATCTTACAATCAAGTTAGTGTGAAACAAAGATGAGCTTAAAATTGAACAATACTTCCGGAGGTGTTAAACTTGTTTTTCACGAATAAGGTCCATTCAGAGAGCTGGAGTTCTAACAGTGTGTCACCAAGTGTTGTAGCAGCTACAACCACCCTCCAAAATGTTTCCTTAGCCTCATTTTGGATCCTCCCTTCCAACCTTCACAGCAGCTTTCCTTGCTTCGTCAAGCTCACAAGCTTCATTGTCTTTCTTGCATAAAGGCATCCTGTCAGTCACAACTTGATCCATTCCCCTCACAGGTTGTTCACCCAGACTTGGTCCAGCTGCAGGCTGAGCAGTTTCCCCTTGAAAATTGTGTATTTTTGGAGGGCAACCAAACTTCCCTCCAGAAATTGTGCAATCCTCTCTGGCAGCCTCCTGGGCTCCAGGATTGTGCAATCTTGCCTGCCAACACTCCCAACACAATTTGTGCAAATTTCCCCAGCAAGGCTACTCAACCCAGAATTTGCACAAATCTAGGCAGCAGTCAACTACTCTGCCTAGAAATTGTACAAATCTCTTGGGCATCCAGCCCAGCTCCCAACTAGAAATGCACATTTTTCTCCAACATGCGAGCACTCTCTTGCATGTGTAGCTAAGTTGATCGGTTCCCTCCGGGACTGAGAAAAATAGACTTGCATGCATGCGCTGCTTCTCCCAAGGCATCATGCAAAGGAATCCCTTGTTTCAGGGATCTATGTTTAGCAGTTGGAGGCTACATGCAAGGAGAAATTCTAAACCTCCCACAAAGTGTCGCTTCCCCTAGATTCATGGCATGCGCATCACAGCCTCTATGTTATCAAAACTCATCAACCGGACACTACAAAGCTCATTCCTCACATCAACCTTACATCTCTAACATCCCACATCACATCTAGGTGTAGTCGAGACATTCAACTCAACTGTTTTGGGGTAAGCCCGCTTCCCATGCCTTGTGCTACATTTCTGTCGCCTTTTGTCTTTTTGCTTGTGGGAGTATTGTTTGCTTGATTTCATTGAACATTTGTTGTCGTTTACATATATACTAGCTTGTACTAGCTTTGTTTCAGTTTTCCTTGCTATCTCACTACTATCGCATGCATGAAACTGTTTTGCACGAACGTTCGCCCAACTGGCAAACTATCTCACCCACATGCATGTTGATCTATTTGATGAATATTTCATTCATGTTTTGCATGCACTGTCAATCACTTCTGCTATCACTTAGTGTCGCCATGCAATTACTGTCTTAGTTGCTTTCAATTACCCGTCGGCGAGTCGAGTCAACCTTGGCCCGGCCTCTACCTTCACCAAGGCTACATTGCGCAATCTAGGGAGGGAAGGCTCACCTTCCTCTCTAGATTTCTTTATTCCTACCCAGCATTGGCCTCCAGGACTGTTTTGTGCATTTCTAGAGGACAATGGCTGCTTGGCACAAGAAATTGTGCAAATTTGTCCTTAGGCCAGCAGTCCTTCCCAACTAGAATTGCGCATTGCGAAATCCTAACAACCAGCAGCCAAACTGGACTGTGTATCACGCAATTCCAATAGGCAGCCAGTCTACCAGTAGCCTAAACTATGCCTTTTGTAGTCTTGGCAGTCGGTCTCCCGACCTCCCAGCCGAAATTGCACAACCTTCATGATCATTCACCCAGCTATGTTGCAAGTCAGTTCTCATGTTCATTTTGGTTTTTGACTGACATATTGCTTGCTATGAGTGTTTCCATGTCTCCAGGTATTGTAGGTGTTCATTTGCCTCTTAGCAGTATAGGTACAATGGTTTCCAGGAGAGCAGAGATGAAGACACCGTTCAGAGCACGCTTGGGGATGCAATCGATCAAGTGTTTGTGAGCTTGCCTACTCACAGATACATCAAGTTGTTCATAGAAAAGGACATCAAACAGCAACATCACAACGAGCAGCATCATGAAAAACAGTTGAAGGCAGCATACCACATGTAGCAAATGCAGCGGAATGTTTTTGACAACACAAAGGTGGAACAAAGTTTTAAGGTCAAGAAGATCCACAGATAATGAAAGAAACTATGGAGACTCAGGTTATGAGGTGACGCCACGACATGAAGGTTGCGCAAAGACAGAGATGGAACGAAGAAGGATTTGCATGTGTCGAAGTAGAAACTCAAGGAAGAACATGAAGCTGCACAGACAGACGAATGAGTTGCAGTAGGATCAGGAATGGCAGTGGGCGCAACATGCACTCACGAATGAAATTGTGCTCGTACAAGTTAAAGATCCATCCCTGCAGCTAACATGGAGCAGACATGGTGAGCAATGTTGTTGATCGCATGCAAGGGATTCAGCATCATGCATGTCGTTGAGTGCACGCATGCAATCCAATCCATTCAACACACTCACCAAGGCAAAGAAAAGAACCAAGTCCAACTGGGGTTGAACATATACTTCAACAAGTTGATGTGCATGACCACGAACACACTCTTGAAGATCAGCATGGACACTATGCATATGTGTGTTGTCGTTTCAGCTGCACCCGAGAAGACCATGCACCTATTAGCAGACGATTTGGATGAAGGAGCCAAACCAATGCACCGGTTGCAACAGAGACAAGAGTTCGCTTCAGCAAGATGTCACCATGAGGTGCATGCACACCATCACGGATGACCAAGCTTGGCATCAGCTCACCACCTTCACCATCACAAGCATGTCAAAGAGTTGGTCTCATCACAGTGGACCAAGTTTTAGTGATGTCTTATAAAGCTTGCTCAAGCCATGTTGTCTCACATGAGTACATGTGCATTGTAATGTTGAGTCAAGTCAAGTGTAAGTCAAGTGTCAATAGTTGGATGTAATAGTCATAGAGTAGGTGAAGAGTCATCAGGGTAGTTGAACTATCACAAAGGGGAATGTCAAGGGTCAACCCACCCTTTGCTATAAATAGTCCCTCATAACTCATTGTAAGTGCTTTTGGTCAACCAAGCTTCCAATAAGACTATCTTGGAAAGAGCTTGGACAGTATTGTAATGCGCCTTCGCTTCTCCACTGCACGGAGCTAGTTCATCTCTTTGGAGGAGTAGTCGAATGTGACTATAACATTCCACTGATGGGGCTAGCAGGTTTACATGGACGTATTATATGATTGGAGCTTACACTTTTTATATAATAAGAGCCAAAACATTTTCATGCATATGTTGTTATTGTAGTTGGACTATTCCGACTGCCTTAATAATATATGTTGTTTAACTTATTATTTGCTTATGAACTAATTTGTATGCAGTTATATGAATCTTATTGTTAATGTGTTGCATATGTTGTTAATGTTGTCACGTCCGTGTCAACTGCTCTATCGGACACCAGACAAACCTTTCACATGAACCTTGTTGTAGCAACCATTGCACTCATTTGGACTGACCCGTGGGTATTGTACTTGTTATCTTACCTTGTATGATGTGACTATCACATCCGAGTGGACTACTCTTCCGGAACCCATGCATGTCCTTTTGTGTTGTGTGTTCCTAGCCGAGTTGGGACTAATTCGTTTCAACCTGAAACTCATATTCACCCTCATCTCCCCCTTATCTGTTAGAACCTCTCATACATCTTCCTTGACTCACTGCAGCAGTTACACCCTTGCTACTGATAGAGTTATCTTACTTGCCTCTGTGCGACATCGCGGTCAAGGCATTGCTTTACGACCCACTGCTAGGACTCCTACACCAAACAGTCCGAGGTCTAATTGGGACTTCTTATCGAGGAGATCCCCTTACATGTTGGCGGGTCCAGCACCAATAAAAGAACCATGGGGGCGCGCCAAGGGTGCGAGCGTTCGCCCTGCTGTGCAAATCAGTCAACACAAATCATTAGCTCATCAATGAAAACAAAAGATTATCATTTGTTAGTACTATGTTACATAATCAATCAATTATAAACCAACATTTAACACCTAAACATTAATTTAGTTAATTTTCCAAAATCATTATAAGACCCCCTTGTGGGAACTCTTTTCATTGGAAGTCATGGGATGACCTTAGTTCTTTTTGTGGGCATCCCTTACCAAGTCGGGTTGACCCACCAACTCATCGCACGAGTGCCCTGGCATGCCAAACATGCAATGCCCCATGGGCACCTAGGTGCCTCGCCTTCGTGCAAGTGTACTCAGGGTGCGGGCATTCGCCCTACTGTGCAAATTAATCAACACAAGTGACTAGCTCATTAATGAAAAAAAAAATATCATTTGTTAGTACATCCATGTTGCATAATTAATCAATTATAAACTAATTTTTAATTCCTAAACATTAATTTAGTCAATTTTCTAAAAATCATTATGATACATGTTGGCTTGTTGGGGCCTGACCCAGGTTCAGAGGTGATTTAGCCAAACAAATCCCAGCACTACTGGACCTTTCGGTAATAGTCCGTGGAGCGTGGACTGAGGTCTCACCCAAAGTAGTATGGGAGCATGATAGAACCAGGTTCCCACACCCTGGAGATGTCTGATGATTTCAAGTGGTCCGTGGTTCGACCATGCATGCACGTTGCTATGTTCACTTACCCGTACCTTGCAGCCTGAGATGTTGCCTTTGTGTAGCCCTACTTGGGGGCCGAACATTGTTATTACCCAAGTCTTTACTAGTATCCCACTGTTAGTTGATTAACTTAGCTTATTTGTATGCGTTAAGTTATACTTAGCAATATAAACCATTCATACATGTGTGCGCAGTAAATAAACAGTATATTTGTGATTTACATTAACCATGCATTAATCCAAGAACAGATACACGAATTGGTAACAAAACCTTTCTTTATTAATCTCTTCTTCGGTTACAGACTCGACTCTACCCTTTGCACTCAACTGCAGGGGTTCATGCACTCAGCCGTAGACTACTAGGCCTCTGCGCACTCAGCTGCAGAGCCTTATCCTACTCTACGACCCAAGACACACTTAGACACTTAGACTCTTGCTCTTCGCTTCTACTTCCTTCCTTCGTTCTTTTTTATACTTAGAGCCTCACTCTATTTATACAATCCCATGGTCTGCACACCATGGGTAGGCTGACATTACATTACAAGACTAGGGCGGACAACCCTGTGACTCTATCATACATTTGCACTCCGTGCCCATAATTCGCGGAGTCTTTACAACAATATTGGGTCAAAATTTGGGCTTTGAGCCCCAAAACATGCCTCATGGGGATTCCATGCCCAACAGGCCCCCAACATGAACATCGTGACTTGCCCTCGAGTAACTTGGTCAGCGCGGCGATCATGGCATGGAGTCCCTCTAGCTATTCTTAAACTGTGCTGAGATACGCAGCACACTGAGCTGCACGTCAGGTAATCCTTCCTCCAAACTAGTAGGTTCCTCGCCCGTCTCAATACGTGACAAGTGATCCGGTCCTGTGTTCAAGTGTCCAGGTTTGACCATGAACTCAAAGTCATATTCTTAGAACAATAAGAGCCACCTACATATGTGTCCCCCCTAACACAGGCATATTGACCAAGTACTTTAGCGCGGAATGGTCTGTATACATCTTGAAATGTCCTCCGAGCAAATAATGTCAGTGTTTTTGGAGCACGTACACCATCGCCAACCCCTCACACTCGGTTGTGGAATAGTTCTTCTTGGCTTTGGACAATCTACGACTTGCAAACGCAATAGGATGATCCAAGCCTTCTCTGCCCTCTTTTGTGAGCACTGCTCCTAGCGCGATACATGATGCATCAACATGGACATGAAACTCCACATCCCATTTTGGGAAGACCAAGATTGGAGCAGAGGCCAACTTCCCCTTTAGGACATCTAGGCTATTCATGCAATCATCATTCTAGTAGAATGTGACATATTTTTTCAATAGTTTCACCATCAATGCGGTGATATGAGCATAGCTTTTGATGAACTTCCTATAGCACCCTGTGTGTCCCAAGGTAGTGCGTAGCTGTTTAACACTTCGCGGTGCTTCCAAATTTAGAATCACTGCAACCTTCGCAGGGTCCACCATCAGTCCTTGTTTGTAGACTACATGTCCCAATAGGTTTCCAAAGGGAACGAGGAATGTGCACTTCTTGAGGTTCAGTGTAATTTGGTGTTGTCGACAAGTATCCAACATCAAGTGTAAGCTTGCCATGTGGTGCTTAACCAATCTGAAGACTGTCCAGTCATCCAAATAGACCTCCAGGAACCCATCCGTGAACGAGTATGCTTCTTGTCCACCAACATTTTCCAATACTTCATCTGTGAACGGTGTCGGGAATGGGTCTTGTACACAGGTGTCATTCAGCTTCTTGAGGTCCACGCATGTTTGTATTTCACCCTTGTTCTTTTTCTCCTACACCACCATAGAGCTCACCTAGTTGGATTCTTCCATTGGCTCAATAATTCTGGCTGCGAACATTTTATCTAGTTCTATGCGGACCTTTTCCTTATACTTCGGATTCAAGCAGTAAGGCATCTATTTAACCAGATTTGCGTTGGGTTTTAGGGTGATCTTCATCATCCCTAAGTCACCAACGATCCCTTTTAAGTCTGTAATCTTGGTAGGGAATAAGTCTTGGTACTCGCGAAGTAACTCGGTGACCTTATCCACCGTGGCATCATCCCAATAGTCATCGAGCGTTGCATACTTTGGTTCAACCTCCATCCCAATGTTTACCTGCTTCGTTTTTAGCGGCACGGTGATTTCAGGGTCTTCAATCAATGGTCCTCGAACCTCGTGACATCCTTTAGTTTCTAGGATGTTAATTTTCTGTGGATCCTCATCATCCTCCTCAATATTTACATTGTAACACTGCGTAGCTTAGCTGTGTCGCCCATTCCGGCTGAAGCACTTCCATTGGATCCTGGGGTATTTTGAATATAGTTGTTTTTACTGCTTGTAGCACATCATCAATAATATCCCACCAACGATATTCAAACATGAAGGTTAACAGGAATCCTTCACGCAAGATATCCCATTCGCTCATGCCATGGTGGACCTCCATCTCAGTATACCAATTCATGGGTATGACATCCAGGGAATGACAGAACAAATGCACCCATTCAAATTGTGGCTCTTCCCTGTAGACCTTGGTCCATCTCGGGAGGTGCGTACATGGATCATCCCGTCTGTCATATTTGTCTATTAGCCATATCTACGGTTCCCCAAATCGTAGGCGCATCATCCTTTTGCATCCCCGCCAATCCTTAAAATTTCGTTGGTTCGTACCCCACCACCTTACAGGCGTAGAGTGCAGTATCCATTTCAGAGCATCAAACCGATGTTGTTCTGGCACCTTTCTTTAAAATTTGTTCAAGAACTCATCCACCATTGTTAACCTGTCATACATAGGTAGATCCCTTACTTTTGTGGTCACGCAACCTGGAGTGTTCCTTTATCATGCAATTTGGCTATTAGTGTGGGGCAGTCCTCCATCTCATGATCAAACTAGGTACAATATAAACATTATGCTCTCGTCAGATTTGTACAATCGCGGGCGTAATTCCTGGTCCCATTCCGCCTCGACCTCATCCGTGCCCCTGAAATCCAATGCACGCCATCCCTGCATTTTGATCGAGGGATCGTGTTTCAGTCTAAACGCTGTAGGTAGGAGTCTGATCCATCATCAGTTCATAACTTCTACAGGTGCACTCATCATGGCCTACTGACCTACAAAAATTACAGAACAACTGTTGGGACGTTTGCGTATACTTCTGTAATAGGTGGCAGTTATGTGTAGCATGCTTCCCTCCTATCTGACAAATCGCGCACCATAATGCAGGCATTGTGCTGGTCCTTCTTGTGCCTTTGGTCTTAATGGCATCGACCCTTCTCCTGCCAAGTAGTTCGCGAAGACTAGAAAATGGTCCTTGTCATGTCCCTGGCCTTTGCACTTTATGCACCATACCTCCTCGCGTGCCTCTAGGTGAGTTGTCCTGTCCTGTTTCAAACTCTGCATCTCCAGACACAGGTTTTTCAACTGCGCGTGGATCTGTTGGACTCCCAGGCTAGGATCTTGTATTGGGGTCTCATGTAGTCTCATTGCAATCTCCAAAGCTTCGGCCTGAGTGGATAGCTTCTGTTGTGACAGCGCGGTCCTTAGATGTGGTGTTAGTGACACTACAAACCATGTGCAGTGCTACCCATCCGTTAAGGTCATATTGGCTTCACGAATCATACCCTTCAATCTCTGATCCAGCTCCCAGGGGGTCTCGCCTGGAAGCATCGCGATTTCCTTAAACCCAATAATCGATTATGTCTCTGATTTTGGTCTGCTAAATTCCCTGTTTAGCGCAACTTGGATATCCGCGATCCTTGCATTTGGATTGTCATTGGAATGCTTGATGTACCACATCAGTGCGCATTCCTGCAAGGTGCTAACCAGTGTTTCCTTCTTGATAATATCATCCGTGACTCCTTGCGCTTCCCATACAGCCTTTACCACGAACCAAAATTGGTCCGAATCTTTGTTCCCTACTCCTTTGAATACCGACAACTTTATTGCGCTCGCCATATTGAACTGTGGTGGTGGCGGAGGTGGTGTGGGCAGAGATGGGGGTGAAGATGGTGAAACTGGTGGTGGTGTAGGTGGGGGTGGTATGCACGGAATTCGCTGCCTTATCAGAATGATCACACTTCTTGGTGAAACTTTCGCGAGCTCTTCCTCGCTTTCTCGTTGAGGTGAAATCAAGGGGCTCATTTCTATCTTTACGCTACCTTCGTTTCTATAGATCCTCCCACTTCGCATAGCCTCAAACATTAATTGATTCGCATAACTCGCTTTTCACACAGTAGCATATTAATCCAAGTGTTCAAATATTTAACGTACTTACCTCGCAGTCCTTTGAGGAAGCATCATTCCACCTCATGTAGCTGACTAAAGTGTTTACCATGAATTCAGTGATAAACCCTCCTATAATTCGATCGAGCCAATGTTCCACAGCGTGTGCAATCTTATCTTCTGATGCTTCTAGTCTGCACACCAACTCTGGAGTCCACAAAATAGGTTTTTCGAGCCTATACCTTCCTTGACTATCTGTTATCTTCACGATCCACTCATACAACTCAAAGGGGAAGGACGCAAAGAAAATTTCATGGATTTCTGTATATAAGTAGCACTCTAACCACTCTTCCTTCGATACTCACGGATTCCTATTTTCCTGCCCGCGAACTCGTGAATTTTTCTGTCCATCCACTTTTCATTTATTTCTTTGTCGGATTCCAGTGACACGACATCAGACATCTCTTATGCAGATCCCGATCCCGACAACGGAACCATTTGTTGGCTTGTTGGGGCCTAACCCAGGTTCAGAGGTGATTTAGCCAAACAAATCCCGGTACTACTAGCCCTTTCGGCAACATTCCACAGAGTGCGAACTGAGTTCTAACCCGAAGTAGTATGGGAGGGTGCTAGAACCAGGTTTCCACACCCAAAAGATGTCCGATGATTTCAAGTGGTCCGCGGTTCGACCCTGCGTCCACGTCGCTACGCACACTTACCCGTACCTTGCAGCCTGAGATGCTACCTTCGCGCAGCCCTACTCAAGGGTTGAATGTTGTTATTACCCAAGTCTTTACTAGTATCCCATTGTTAGGTCATTAACTTATCTTATTTGTATGCGTTAAGTTATACTTAGCAATATAAACCATTCATACATGTGAGCATAGTAAATAAATAGTATATTTACAATTTACATTAACCATGCATTAATCCAAGAACAAATACATGAATTGGTAACAAAACCTTTCTTTATTAATCTCTTCTTCGGTTACACACTCGACTCTGCCCTGCGCACTCAACTGCAGAGCCTTCTCCTACTCTACGACCCAAGACACACTTAGACACTTAGACACTTAAACTCTTGCTCTTTGCTTCTACTTCCTTCCTTCATTCTCTTTTATACTTAGAGCCTCACTCTATTTATACAATCCCATGGTTCGTGTACCATGGGTAGGCCTACATTACATTACAAGACTAGGGCGGACAACCTTGTGACTCTATCATACATTTTGCGCTCCACGCCCGTAATTTGCGGAGTCTTTACAACAATATTGGGTCAAAACTTGGGCTTTGAGCCCCAAAACATGCCTCGAGGGGATTCCATGCCCAACAATACCCCCTATTTGAAACTCAGTTCATGGGTAGTAATGGGTCGACCTTACTTCACACATCTTCCTAACTGTCATTTCGCCTGGTTCACCAGTCGCCCAACTCACCCAGTATGTCTACTTAATGAACTAAAGTCAAAATTGGAAATGATGGTATAAACGTAAATAAGCTTCTCTTCGTTTCGGGAATAATATATTCTCTACTAAACAAGGCCATCTACATGAAGGTGGAAGCTCATATGGCCCCTCCTGGCCTCCTCCCTCCCACCCCTCCTCCCCACATTACTCTCAATTCCCCTATACCTAATCTATCTACTATAATATATTTGAAAGAAACACAACAAGATAAAAAACATAAAAACTATGAAAATAAAAATTTAAGGTGAAAAAAAGAGAACAAACTAAATGAAAACATATAAATACATACCTCATATTTTTCAACATTTTGATATCATTAATCTTCTTCCTCATCCAACTCATCATCTATATCATCCAATTCAGAATTCATGTAAAAAGGATTTTCCATATTAGCATCATCATCATCTGGAACATGTTCTTCTACATTTGGTTCAACTTCTTACAGTTTTTCGTTTGACATAACATCAATATCATCTAGTTCATCCAAATTAATATTGTCTTGATTAACATATATTCCTTGAACTTCTTCAACGTCTTTGTCTAACACTACTGAACCCCCTTCTCCTCTACATCATCTTCTTCCACTGCATTATACGTTGTGGGCCTTCCTCTAGGATCATATCTAACAACATATGAACAACTCACTTTACGTGGAACGTCTATGTAAAATTCTTGTTCACATTGGCTTGGAAGAACATATCGCTTTGATCCTAGCTCAAAATTCCTTGTATCAACCATGGTAAATCCGTTAGCATGCTCAATAATAGTTCCATTAGGGTCACGTTCATGGATTCGTAGCCTAAACCATTTGACATCGAACACAACTATTTTAAAGGATTTAAAGTCACACTCAAGTATATCATGTAAATACCCATAGTATCAATTGTCAGATAGTTATGGATATCTGTCACCTCTAGAGGAAACATTGATAACTTGAAATATTGTAGTTATCCCACTATCAAAAACATTGATCCTTGAAATATTGTAGTTATCCTACTATCAAAAGTTTTCATCTTTTCATCCAACCTTTTGATGTGAAATTTGTGTCCATCGCACCATTTTTTGTTGTGGTGTTTCAATTTCTATACGTCAAACACATAAAAAATTCATTGTCAATTGATAAGCATATTTATACTTGAAAAATTTTCAATTAAGAAAAAAAATATGCCATATGCATCAATATAATTGTAAAAAACTAAGTCGTATGGGTGAATATGCTTATCTGATAATATTTTACACCATACATTATATCAATTTCCATCTGTGTAAGATTGGTATCTCCACTACATTGAGCTTCTTTGACCAATTTATACACACCATACCATGATAACCTGCCATTATTAAATTGTTTGCATTGTTCAATCCATACCTTCATCCAATCAAGATTGTTCGCAATGTATAAATGTATTGCATCCCACTCTCGACTGGTTGTATTAAAATAAAACAATTCACATATATAATTAGTTACCATGTTATACCTTCATAAAAATGGATTATGCAGGAAGACTAAAAATTAAACAAGTACAATATACATAAAAATAAAAAAGTCAAATGTGTTATAAATCTCCATTATCTACTTACATCTCACTTTTCTCATTTTGCCTTTCCCCAACAAGTGCTCCCCTTCAACTTTTTCCACGGAGTTGACATCCCAAATGTGATCCAACACATTAATACTTTTTCCTTTTTTCACAACTATCTTGATGAATATAAACCATGGTTTCATATACCATATATCACTCTACCATAGAACCCTCAAGACATGCTCTTTGTCTCACCAAAGCCTTCAGCGATTTCAAGTGCCTCTCAACCATCCACATTGATCTTGTGTGTACAAGTCCACACTTTTCAATCTTCTCGACTTGGTGTATGAGGTAGTGTTCTTTTATATTGAAAAATACTGGGGGTAGATACTTTTTCAATTCACACATTAGACGAGGAATTTGTTTCCTCTAATACTTTATATCTTCTTTATCGTTTTATTTAGATGACAACCATCTACAAATGAAGCAATAAAATCACAACTTTCAACAAAAATATATATAGTATATGATGACAAGTAAAACACATCCAGTCAAAAATATGTGACACAACAACTTATTGAACAAATTACACTTTACACATAAATCTCCACTTACCTCATGTATTTCCAGGATCATATATAACTTGTTTAACATTGTTGTCAAAGTTTTCTGGGAGAGATAGAGGTAGAACATACTGTAGCAAAATCGATCATTATTTTTTCCCAAATTAGTAGGAAAAAAAACACTAATTAACAATATGTTTCACCAATATATAAATATATACACCAAAATAATTTCCTTAATGGACGCATGCCAATCATGACTTTTTACCCCACCTAATTTACCTTTCTTTGTTAGGATATTCTTTATGTTTGAAGAAAATCCAATTGGAAATTTAATTTTTTTCAGTAACCTCTTTAACATCCTTTCTTTTCTATTCTGTCAATAACCATGGAAGGGTTCTTATATTTTGGCTGTCTATATCGCTATTTCAATGAGTCGCACTTTGCAATGCATGGTTGGCCGCCTTAATGTCATTACAAATATTGACATTTTTTTCTTTATCTCTCCTTCCATCTAATATTCGCCATAAGGTCTTTGTTACATTCTTCCCAGTGTGCATTGTATCAAACAAATGAAGAATTTCTAGGTGCTCATAGTACAAGAGTCTATTGAATTTCTCAGGATAACTTTTCATGCCTCGTGGAATTTCCCTGTTATTAATGGCTTGACAACCTACAATGTGAATCATTGTTAGCGATATTATAACAACAATATAACCTGTCAATTAGAAAAGTGAATAAAATGCCATAAAAATATAAAATAATCCAAATATATCATGTATATTGATACATAGACAATTCGGTCTATATCTTGAGAGACTCTACTATACTATAACTTCCATGCATGAGGTGTCATTCTTTATGGTATTAATCCAGTCTCTTCGTTCCCATTGAAAAGATTTTTTTTGTACTTCGGTACCTATGGTTTTTAGAAAGGAGGTGCCTATACTCATCAAACACCTCCTTTATTAAGCTTCTTGAATGATGAGATTTCATCTTAGGACCACAAACTAGACAAGCAAATTTACCCTATGTTTGAAGACCTAAAGATACGGAGTAAATTTTCTATCAATTATTTTAAGTATACAATGAAGGTCAAACTATTTTAAAAACATACATGAAATGAACTTCATATTATCAAACATTATTAAAGTGTAGGGTAAAATTATAACATACCACGGAAATGTGTTAGCCCTGGGGCATCGTGTGTTGAAATGTGGCAACAAGAATATTTCAATTTAATTTTTCTTGAATTAAATTGTGAATTAAAATCGAATTTAGTCTTAACAGCCACTTGGAATTAATTGATTAATTCATCTTGACTTAATTAGTTGGAGAAATTCAAGTTAGAAGTCTTTCTAAAGTCATGCAAGAGTTATCGCTAAAATTTAGGAGATAAAGTTGAGTTATATTTGAGTTGTAATTAGTTGACTCAGTTTACTGAGTTAAGTCCAGTTAAATTAGTTCCAAACTGTTTGAGGAACTAATAGAGAGTTAACAATCAGTTGATGCATGCATGCACTCAACTAGTGTACTCCAGTTAACTAAAGATTTCCTCATTAGAAACTCATGCATGTCTATTCTGAGAAACACACAGTTGAGCTAAATGTCAAGGAAAATGTACTATCAGTTGTATGTGTTTTCCTATAAAGAAAACTCATGCATGCAAAAAGAATAAATTCATCGAGGATTGTGTAGTTTTGACAGTGTGTGAGAGCAGTGTTCCACTTGGTGAGGTGAGAATCATCCACTAGGAACAGTGCAAGGAAATAGGAGCTTGGAGGGCAGAGAGGAAGGCTTGTGAGATGCCAGGATTTCCTATGAGCACCTATGAGGATTGTAATTAGAATTGGCTAGCTATGAGAGCTAAGGCCTTGTATGATTCCTATGTATTTCCACCTTGTATGATAATACAGATAGTGGGGTTTTTTATCTAAGGCTTTCCCCAAAGTATTTTCATGTGTATTGTGCATTGATTCTTCTTCTTCTGGTTATGTTTTCATCTCTATCTTTAAGCTTCCGCAAATTGATAGTAGAAGTAGGTTATAGTATTTTTCTTTGGTTATATTGCATTATCGGGTTAATCTACAATCAGATTTTCTACTTGGTCTTAGAGCGATATTTGTAGAGAATTTGCAGAATTTCTACATGGTATTAGAGCCAAGTTTATCAGAGCTATGAACAGTATACTGAGAAGATAATTCGAACTTTAAAGTTCAAAGTTGCAAGTGAAAATCGAATTCATATCATACTTTAAGGTTGGCCAATTGCATTCTATGGCTTGAGACTCGAGTATGCCTTGGAAGGTAGCTTGAATTACATAGCATGGAAAGATAGAATGGAGGTTGTATTAGAATATAATGGCTTGAAGGATTTCATTGATCAAGAAATCCCAAAGCCAGCTTCAACTAATGCACAAGATTTGGCTGAGTGGAAGAAGTGTGTGGTGAAGGCGAGATGGATCATCCTTGAGGGAGTTTGAGACAATATTGTCTCAGGTCTCCATGGGAAGGATACTCCATTTTCAATGTGAAACACATTGAAGGACCTCTACCAGAACAGTAACGACCAGAGGAAATTGGCACTCAGGGATAAGCTTCAAAGAATCAAGATGGAGAAGGGAAATACTATTTCCACATATCTGAAAAATCTCACCACTTGCAGAGATGAGCTTGGTAGTGTGGGAATAACTACTGCCGATGATGATATGGTGAGCCTCGCTCTCCTTGGCCTTCCAAAGATCTGGAATAGCTACCAGGACTCTGTGAATGGAAGGGAGAAAATGTCGGATTGGGAATGATTGTGGTCAGATCTCATGTAGTAGGAGATCAGGAGGAGCACACGAGATGGTTCTTCATCCAAGGATCATGATGAAGAAAATTTGGCCTTAGAAAGTAAGGCAAGGAAAGGGAAGGGGAAGGCTTCCCATTCCAAATCAAATTCTTCTCATGTAGGGAAGAAGGGTGACAAGTCTAAAGTGATATGCTTTAATTTTCATGAGATGGGACATTATGCGACTAATTTCCCATCGAAGAAGTCTAAGAAGGGATCTTTAGAAGGATCGGAAGGTGAGGCATTGGCCTCTCAGTTCGAAATGGACTTTACCCTAATCGCATGCATGGTGTCATCTATGATGGGTTGTGTTTGGTATCTTGAAAGTGGAGCCTCATTCCACATGACCAGCGATAAAATTTTATTCAATACCTTGGAGGAGAAAGACCTCAAGATGCGCATAGAGATGGGTGACGATAAAAAGTATAGTGTTTCAGGAGTGGGCACGGTTGCTTTTCAGAAGGAGCGTGGAGCTCCTATCACCTTGATAGATGTGAAGTATGTGCCTGGACTGAAGAAAAACTTGGTATGGGTCGCGATGTTGGAGGATAAAGGCTACGATGTTGTCTTCAGTAAAGGAAAGGTGTTCCGAAGACACATAGCCACGAGTTAGACCAAGAGGATAGGGATTCGGGTGAAGAATCTTTATAAACTGGAGGTAGATGATTGTGTAGCATTGAGTATGAAAGTAGAATTGGTGCAAAGCCAAGACATTGGCAAGTTCTGGCACAAGAATTTGGGCCATTTGCATCATGGGGCTTTGAAGATAATGCAATAGATATCTAAAGGACTTCCCAAAGGTAAACTTGAGCAAGTTGACACATGAAAAGGTTGTACCTTGGGAAAGTACAACAAGTCTTCCTTTCATGATTGAGACAGTCGAGCAGAGACTATCTTAGAGCGAGTTCATACTGATGTGCGTGGACCATTCTCAATGGAATCCACAGCAAAGCAAAGGTATTATGTGATTTTAATTGATGATTATTGTCATAAATGTTGGATTTATTTCATGCATAAGAAGGACCAAACCTGCTCAAAGTTTTGTGAGTTCAAAGCTTTGGTCGAGAAAGAGTCAAGGAAGAAGATCAAGGCCTTGAGAAGTGACAACGTGGAGAATATGTCTCTCAAGAGTTTAAGGACTTCTGTGCAGTGAAAGGAATTAAACGAGAGTTGACGACACCTCATAACCAACAGCAGAATGGGATGGCTGAGAGGAAGAATAGAACTATTGTAGGGGCAGCACAAGCAATGTTGCATGACCAAGGCCTACCACTTCACTTGTGGGCTGAGGAATGCAACACAACGGTCTATTTGCATAACAGAAGCCCACATTGCATACTTGGGATGAAGACACCAGAGGAAGCTTTCTCCAGTAAGAGACTAGAAGTGGGTCACTTCAGGATCTTTGGCTCATCGGTATATTGCCATGTGAGAAAGGATGCATGGAAGAAGCTTGAGCCGACAGCAGAGTTGGGGATACTTGTGGGGTACACTGATACACCTCACAATTATCGAGTGTACTTGCCTACTAGTCAAAGGACAGTGGTTTGCAGAGATCTCAAGTTTGATGAGCAGAAGGCCATGCGAGCTTCCCTTGAGAGGGAGCTCCAACTACAGGTTGTGGAGGAACTGTTGGTTCCCAAGGAGGAGGAGCCTCAAACTAATGTAGAGCAGCCACATGCAGAGTTTCTAGGAGTGGAGACATCCACTCAAGTAGAGTCTTCTAGAGATGGATGGAAGCACACAAGAGAAGCTAATAGATTGTTGAAGGATGCGAGAGAGAATGTGGGAGCACCATCTTCTCAGCGTAGATAGAGGAGGTCACCTGAGAGGTACACTGGATACATGGCCCTTGCTGGGGACTGTGTTGAGACCGAGCCATCTTCCTTTGAGGAAGTAGTGCAGCAACCGATTTGGGTTGATGCTATGGTGGAGGAGTATGACTCCACAGTTCATAACAGTGTTTGGGACGTGGTTCCGAGACCGGAGAAAAAGTGAGTTGTGAGTTCCCGTTGGCTTTACAAGGTAAAGCGAGATGTTGATGTAGCGAGGAGGATCATGTTGCTACAATGTATATTTCAATAGAGGAGCAAGATGCTGGAATTTTGACAAAGGCATTTTCAAAGTGTAAATTCGAGTTCCATAGAGATAGCATCAGGGTGGTAGATAATCCCTTTCTTGTTGAGAGGGAGTGTTGAAATGTGGCAACAAGAGTATTCCAATTTAATTTTTCCTTGAATTAAATTGTGAATTAAAATAAAATTTAGTCTTAACAGCTACTTGGAATTAATTGATTAATTCATTTTGAATTAATTAGTTGGAGAAATTCAATTTAGAAGTCTTTCTGAAGTCATGCAAGAGTTATCCCTAAAATGTAGGAGATAAGGTTGATTTATATTTGAGTTGTAATTAGTTGACTCAGTTTACTGAGTTATTTCCAATTAAATTAGTTCCAAACTGTTTGAGGAACTAATAGATAGTTAACAGTCAGTTGATGCATGCATGCACTCAACTAGTGTACTACAGTTAACTGAAGATTCCCTCATCAGAAACACATGCATGTCTATTCTGAGAAAGACCCAGTTGAGATAAATGTCAAGGACAATGTCCTATCAGTTGTATGTGTTTTCCTATAAAGAAAACTCATGCATGTAGAAGGAATTAATTCCTCGAGGATTGCGCAGTTCTGACAGTGTGTGAGGGTAGTGTTCCACTTAGTGAGGTGAGAATCATCCACTAGGAACATCACAAGGAAATAGGACTTTGGACGGCAAAGAGGAAGGCTTGTGAGAGGCCAGGATTGCCTGTGAACATATGTGAGGATTGTATTGAGAGATGGCTAGCTGTGAGAGCTAAGGCTTTGTATGATTCTTATGTATTTCCACCTTGTATGATAATACAGATAGTGGGGTTTTCAGTTGATGCTTTCCCCAAAGTATTTTCATGTGTATTGTGCGTTGATTCTTCTTCTTCTGGTTATATTGTTCAACTCGATCTTTAAGCTTTCGCAAATTGATAGTAGAATTAGGTTATAGTATTTTTCTTTGGTTATATTGCATTATTGGGTTAATCTACAATCAGATTTTCTACATGGTTTTAGAGCGGGATTCGTAGAGAATTTGCAGAGTTTCTACATCATGAATTATCCATACAAGAATTGCATGGAATTCAAATTCCATTTGTGCATCTATTGCTCTAAAAATATCATACATAGTGACATTGTCCACTAACTTATCGATAAGAGGCTCGATATATACGTTCATATCTTTGACTTGGTACTTACCTAATTGATTGAACATACAATACATAATTACTACATATATGAGTAAATAAAAAAAAATTGTAAGGCATAATTGAACATATATGAGTAAACAAAATATAGGACATAATTATGAAACAAACAAGACAAATGAGATGTTATTGTCTTGAAAAATTTATTCTAAACAAACTAATACCTGGAACAATCATTGTCAACATTATGTGCTCCCACATTATTGACTTTCGTGGAGGAATGTTATTATTGATAACAAAAACGGGCCACGCCGAGTAAGTAGATTTGGGCTCTCCTAATGGTTGACACCGTCAGCTGCTAATGAAATCCTAAGATTATGAGGTTCTCTTTAAAACTCTGGACACTTTTCCTCTATATTCCTAAATGCATATCCATTTGCAGGCATTCGAAGAACACCAACTTCAATTTTATTCGTTGCATGAAAATCCATAAGTTATGCTGTGATTTTGCACCTGAACAATTGTCGCAAACGTGGAATTGAGGGAATATAATGAAGAACCTTGCAAGGCACCTTTTCTGTTACTTTATCGGTTTGATATCTACTCTCGTTACATTTTGGGAATTTTTCTTTCAACTGATGTTCACTATAATTGAGAATATCATCATTAGGGCATGCATGAATAGCTTGATACTCCATTCCAATATCTTTCATAATGGCATGTAAATCTCAGTACGTATGAGGTAAAACATTAGATAGTGGTAACAGAAATTTACCTAATAATCTACAACATTTAAAAAAAAAAAAAAGTAGTACTAGTTAATATACTAAACAATATTAATCACACATATTGCATCCAAATGTTACAAACTAATGAAATGATGATCAATGTACTAACATTAAAAACAACAAAAAAATAATTACTTTATCTTGTGTATAGTACTAAATGTCAGTAAATACTTTTCCCTACGATTATGAATATCAAAAGACTCTACAATTTGGTTTTGGTGAAGGTTCAACCCTACAGTCTTCGTTAGGATTTGGTTAATATAACCGCAGAACACTACAGCTACAGGTGGTCGGCATCGAAGAGCACAGGGAGTGGTTGTGTCTGGCTATCCTGTCAGTTGGTGGTTACATGCTAGGCTAGTATTATCCGCAATGAATACGCTGAGATATTTTTGCGATCTTTGAGGCAAGTTTAGGGCAGGATAACAGATATTTTTCTTTGCTGAGATGGATGAGGAGCTGGTTGACTACTGCTCATACCTACTAGAATAAGTTTCGATCTAGACAAAATATCCACCTCAGTAATCCGGAATGGAGCTACCAGGGCCAAATGGATAACCGGCTTTGCAGGTTGACACACCTAGGTATTCCTCAGTGGAGGTCTTTGGAAACCCCCCTACTCTAGGTTTTGAAGGTATTTTTTCCTTGACTGTAGAGAAGTGCTCGCATGGGTTTCATAGCGCTAGAGAACCGACAAACCAGAATTGGGTCTATGAGCAAAAATTTCAATATTTCCGGGTACCATCACCATCAACCCTTTATTTCATTGATAAATGTCTAAACCCTAATTCACCAAATGAATTAAGTACAAAAAACCCTAATAGGGTTAGAATAGGGGGGGTGTCAAAAAAATATAGGGATCTAGTTTCCTCAGGGTTGCAATTTAATGGTAAGAATCAGGGGTGGAGGAATAACACAATACCATTCACGGCGGGTCATGGTGCCTCTGCTTCAGCTCATACTTATAGATGTTCTGCTAGAATTCTTGCATTCAAAGACGAAGTTTATCAGGTGGACATTAGGGTTATCCACGCTAAAAACAATCCCACGCAAGACTCAGAAAACTCTGATGAAGGGTCGTCTAAGAATAGGGAGAAGAAATCAAAAAGCACAAAAGTAAGAGAAAGAGATTATTTTTTGGTATTAGGGGAGGGCATCAAGCTAGATGAGGTTATGGATATGACAGATAGAGTTTTGGTAGGCAAGGTCCGCAGTAGGAATTATTCTTTGACTCAATTGAAGAAATGGATTTCAGAAGTATGGGGCCAAGTTTTAGATGTTATGTTGACTGTGGTGACAATGACCAGGGGATGGTTTTCCCTTCGTTTAACTAAGGCACAACATGCATCTTGGGTGCTGACAAAATACTAGCATGTTGAGATGGTGCCCATCATGATGAAAATATGGTCTCCCCTTTTCGATCCTGAGAAGGAGCATTTTGGGGCAGCCCGGTCTAGGTAAGAATGTCAAGGTTGGCTCTCCAATTTTGGACAGAATATGTCTTCAGGAGAATTGGGGATGATTTGGGGGTTTACTTGGATTATGATAATTCATTTAATGAGACAGGTAAAATGGATTTTTCTCGTATTCTGGTTCACCTTGATACCAAGGAGAGTCTCGTGGAATGTTTGATGCTCCAATGGAGGGGCTTTTCTATATTGCAGAAGTTGGATTATGAAGGAGTATTGTTTAGATGCAGGATATGTCATGAAGTTGGGCATATATTTAAGGACTGTCCACTGCTAGAAAATGAGAATATTGATGGGGATGTTATGGATAGAGATGAAGGCACAATTAGAAATAAGGATGCCTCAACCGATATGTTGTAGGCCCAACAAAATAGATCAGCACAACACAATAAGGTGACAGATAGGGAGAAATATGGGTGAGTTTTTTCATCCAGACAATAATCTGTGATGGTTACCCATGCACAAGATTCTTCATTAGCTCCCCTCTCAAGTATCAATCTCTCTTCCTAATCCTCTAAACCTATAATTTATTTAAATCCATCTTATTATTCTGCTTTATCTGGTCTGGATATGAATCATGGGATGGTTTTATCTTTATGCAATTTGAGTGTTGTTGCTTGCCCCATGGTTTTAGTCCTTATATGTTGCTCGGATCCTTTCCCAGTTATTCCTTCTTTGTCTCACGATTATGATCCCTCGGCGATGGTCATATAACCTGAATCTAATACTAGCCATAGATACAACCTGAGATATTTATCTAAACATCCCAAAGCTTCAGATGGGTATAGGTCTCCCATCTCCTCCTAAGATTCCCAAATTTCCTAGGGGTATATAATCCAATATGTTAAAAGCCATTCATAAGACCTGCGTTGATGTAGCAGAGGGCAGACAATTATCACTTGAAGGGGTTCTTAGATCAAAGTGCACCCCATTCATGGTTACCCAATGAAGTGGATTTATTTTAATTGTCGAGGGTTGGCTAGTCGTGCCAAAAAATTAGCCCTCAAAAGATTATTTGAGTCTGAAAGGTTGGATGTGATTTTTCTACAAGAAACATTGGGGAATAACAAACAAATTGTATCATTACTAGAAGTTATGGTTAAGGGGTGGACTTTCCAAGATTTATATGTGAGAGGACGATCAGGTGGACTTGTAATTGGTGTTAACTATAGAATGATGAAGCTAGTGAATGTATGGAGTAGGGAAGGTGTAATAATGGTGGATGAAATCCCTGAAGAGTTGGGCTTTGAAATAAGGATTGTTAACATATACGGGCCATGTCACAATCGTATGGCTTTTTGGGAAGAAATCATGGGATTATCTTTTATGCAAGTTGAGAATATAGTATTAGGTGGAGATTTGAACTTTTCGCTGGGTCATGCAGAATCATGGGGAAGCCATGCTCAGGTGGACTCGCTCACTAGTTTTTTTGAGCATCTATTGGAGAACAATAATTTTATTGATATAGAAGTACCGCACATCCAGTCCACCTGGAGAAACTGTAGAACCGGAAATGTTATGTTAGCAAGCCATCTTGATAGATTCCTAATCAAGGAAACTTTGATGGATAAGATAACTTCGATCAAACAATGGGTGGGTTCGGGAGGTATCTAGGATCACTCACCTATCTTTTTAGAAGTGGTTGGAAATTTCCAAAGTTGCGAGTTCCATTCAAATTCAATGCAACATGGTTAAGGGATGAGGAATTCCAGGGGATTGTCAAGGAGGTCTGGCAGGCTAGCTCTCTCAACGAAGACAGATCCTTGGTTGAGAATTTGGCTGGAGATCTTAGTCGACTACAGAAAATGATGATTGAATGCACAAATCTTAAGAAAAGAGAGGAAGAGGAGACCCTATATGAAATCGAGGAAGACCCTGACAGTGGCGGTTATGCAACGGTAGAATCAAAATTGTCTATTACTCAAATGGAAGCAGAGAAGAAAAAGATATTAAAGGAGAGGGAAGAAACATGGAGGCTTAAGAGTAGGGCTATTTAGCTTTAGGTAGGAGATGATAATACAAAATTATTTCAACAATATGCAAGAGGATGGAAGGCTATCAACACTATATGGTCCCTGGAGGATGAGAAGGGATCACCAACTCAAACTTTTAGGAGTATAACAAATCTGGGAATTCAACATTTTGGGAACTTGTACAAAGCACAACGAGAGGCGTCATTGACAGAGATTATTAAGGTAGCTAGACTCTTCCCCATATTTGTGAATGAGGAATTCAACAAAGAATTGAATATTTCAGTCACGATGGGGGAACTAGAGGTTGTACTGAAGTTTTTCAAAAAAGACAAAAGTCCAGGGTCAGATGGATGGTCGGTGGAATTCTTCCTTGCTTTGTTTGAGTTGATTGGTCGAGACTTACTAAAGGTGATCGAGGAATGCAGAGTGAATGGGAGAATGTATGAAGCATTCAATGCCACTTTCATCACCTTAATTCCTAAATCTGATAATCCCAGAAGCTTTAATGATTTTAGGCCTATATCCCTATGTAATTGTATATATAAAATCATTGCAAAGATAATAGCAAATCGAATTAAGCCTATTTTATCCCAACATATTTCCAAGGAACAATTTTCCTTTTTGGAAAATTGTCAGATCCATGAAGCTATTGGTATTTCTCAGGAAGGACTCCATTCCTTAAAAGTTAAGAATCTGAAAGGCATGATTCTTAAAATTGATTTATCAAAAGCATATGATAGGACCAATTGGTTGTACATTAGGATGTTGTTGACTCATATAGGATTTCAAAATGCTTTTATTAATTGGATAATGTGTTGTATAACATTTGTTTCCTTCAGCATTCTTATTAATGGGTCATGTTAGCACTGCCACATGTTTGAGCATTTATGAGGGTCAAGGACAGATTGGCCGTGGTGTTTTCTGCAAAGAGGGATTAGCAGCAGTATATTTAACATTTTCCCCCTTTATTTGTTTCATATCCTTATAACTCTCGTCACCTTCATTTCCTCCTTCCCTTCCTTTCTCTTTACTCTCCCTATCATCATTATTTTTGTTTGTTTTTATAAACCCCGCCTAAACCCTGTTTAACCAGCTCCCGGGTCATATTGTGTCTAAAACCCATTAAACCCCGTTACCTTTTATAAAAGCCTGAAAACCTTTTGAGCCCCGCATTAACCTATGTTTCACGGCTTTTTGGCGTACCCCATATATAAACCTTTAAAAAAAAACTTCGTTCAAACGTACTTTTCATTTAATCCCCGGCAAACCTTTGTTAAGCCATTGTAACCGCTCATATAATAAAATCATAACCGGGCCCGCCCTACGCCTGTCACATCAACCCCGGAGCACAGGTTTGTTACCTCAACCGTCCGATCACGCCCGCTTTATCATTTGACGTTATACGCTCTCCCAGCTCCGCAAACCTGCTCGTTATATAACTCTCGGGGAAAGCGGTTTCACGCCTATCAAATCAGACACTCGGCACTCGCTGACTCATATCGCACCACCCTGTACTATATCGCCTATTCCCATAAGCGGTGTGGGAAAACCACTTCTCGCCACCATACCTAGCTCCCCGCTCGTTAACCTGTGTTCAACTCCGTCTCCCGTCGGCCATTAGATCATTCCCGCCCCGATCCAACGGCCATCGTCTGCCTATCCTTGTTTACGCCCAACAACCCTCTCAGATCTAATCTTTGTCGTCCGTTTTACCAGATACGACGGCCTATAGCTTATCTCAACTCTGTGCCTTCACATTGCCTCCCACTACCATATCCAGGCCGTCCATCTGAACCATCCAACGGCCATCATTCATTCTCGGCTCTTCGTCCATTTTCTAGGCGTTTTTTAATGTTTTTGGCTCGGCTCATGCATGCAAAGAAGAGAGTGATGATACAGCAGTGTGCACGTTAACTCCTCAGCTACCTGCATTCAAGAATAGCATGGTCAAGGACGAGAAAGTACTACCTCGAGCAGTTGAATTCATTCAGCAGTTATGAATATTTATGCAGGAAACATTCTACCTGTTCAATGAATACACCAGAGTACAGAAAGAGCCATTTTGCTCATTAAAACATTCAGATTGTAGTAGAAGACCCAAATCTAACTGTAAATGTGGTTGATGGTCAATTAAGACACCTCCACACATGCGCTAGCTAAGATTTTTTGTAAACAAACTCTATATATACTCAGAAAAACAATGTAATCAGGTTGATGAGTGTTATTCTGTTGTAAGCTTCAACTTCTGGAGACTGTAACTACTATGATACCTGCAGCTTCTGGTCTTCATTTCCAGCTAATACAAGCTTCTTTTGCTGTTAATTGCTCACTTTCCACTTCTTCTTCTTTGTTCTAGGTTGTGCCTGTTTTACATTTGTTCATGTGTTGTTAATGTTTAGCATTAGAGGGGTTGTCATCCCACCTCTGTGTTAGGTTTTAGCATGTATCATTGAATTTGTTTGTAGGTTTCTGTTGTTTTAATGCCAAAGCGCTGTCATCATGTCTGCGTATTAGAAAAATAGATTTACAGACCTTTTAACTGGTTGCAGCCGGCCATCACAGGGTCCTGTGCATCTGTTGGTGTGGTTAGTCTTCTCCATCATCACATTTTCCTTAAACTGTGAGTAATTGGTGGTCTAAAGCCTTGTAGTCTGGGGGTGTTCACCCATGTCTGGGGTTAAGCATAGTAGGAGTGGTTATCTGGCTTGAATATGCAGCATTTCTTTCATTCATCCACCAATTTTCCAACATTTTTGTTGAGTTTGTAATGTTCCCGAGCATCTCTGATATACAACCTAGGAGACTTTCTTGGGGTGATAACATTAATTTGCGCCATTGCTGGGGAGAGGAGAATTGAAGCTCAGCTTCCCTAGGAGAACGAAATAGCTTCAAGCTTTGATGACAGACAAGGTTTGAACATAGTTTTTGGTTGTAATCATCTGTCTGGTGACTCCATTAGAGGAAGACCAACCTTTGGCGACTCCACATTGAAGTTCTGGCTCAGTTTGTGAGACATACTCGAAGAAATCCTCAGAAATCTCCTGCTGAACCATTGCCTGACCCTGAAAGGACTGTCAAATCGAAGAAATCTTCACAGAAAGGGGCATCAAGATCAGGTAAGCCTAAGAAATATCATGCAACTCTGAAAGATAAAGTTTTTGCTGAAGATTTACAGTTTGAAGATTTAGAAATCAGCACTATTAATAAAGATATTCCTTCAGATATTAGTTCAGCCCCTTGTACATTTAGTTCCCCTTTGAGTCTTACTCCAAAGAAAGCATCCCAGTCAGTCCAAAACATCCCTTTATCTATGCCATCCATCATATTACTCCCTGCTATTTAATCTGCTAGTATTCTTCCAACTACTCCAGTCATGGCAAGCCAGCAAGTACCCACGAGGATAGAAAGAATTGTTGCTGCTAGATATGGACCATTAGTCTTGCCTGTGCTTTTAAATCCTATGCCTGTGGGAGAATATCAGAAATATATGCCTAAATTCACTGGCACAGAGGGAGTGACAGCAAAAGAACACCTTGAAGCTTTCTACAGTTATGCTGATAATTTATATATAAGTGAAAATTATGTGTGGATGAGAGTTTTTGTCCAAAGCTGATCCGGATTTAAATAGGAACGCAACAAATTACAGAGATAACCATATACACAAAGATGCAGCGGAAATAATACTTCATTTCATTAATGGAAAATACTGAAATATGCTTACAAACAGATATGGAAATAAACTAGCTAGGGCGATGGTAGCTTATCTCTGAGAAGAGATGTGATGGCTACATGTCTCTGAACTGTGTTACAATGAGGCTCGAAGGCCTATTTATTGTTGAGAAACAATGGAAAACCCTTAACATTCCAAAACCTAACCCTAGGAGATGAAACGCCAAACTGTGGGCCCCGTTTGGGTAAATTGGTACATCAACTTCCCAGGGTCGTAACTTTGGCATACGATCTCTGTTTGACGTGTACAATAGCTCGTTAGAAAGATCTATCCGAGAACTACCACTTTGGGAAGGGCAACATGGGTCCATGGACCCATGTTGCCCCCAGATTTCCCAAAAAACGTCGTTTAGGGCCTCAAAACGGCTCCAGAAGTTCAGGACCCGAAAAACTGCTAAAAATAGTAAGTTGTGCTACAATTAAGGAAACTGAAAATGCTGAGAAAGACAATGGTGGGGGTCCAGGTGGACTTGGCAGGTGGCCACCAATATCCACCTGGATCATTCCTCCCCCCTTATGAAGCAATGGTCCCCATTGCGTTGAGCTCCTCCATGAGATGAGGAAACTTCTGTTGAACTTGTTCCCTGGTGAGCCACTTGCCCTGCTGAAGGAGTTGGCCCGCTTTGACAACTCGATACAGTTGGATATTCTGTTGGCGAGTGTTCTTGATCTGTGTGTCCATGATCCGATCAGTTACAGCTTGTTCCATGCAATCTGGATTTAATTCTGTGGGTTTGAGCTGTTCTGCAATGTCGGATGTGTCTAGCAATGGTGGAAAGTATGGCCGAAGGCGGTCCACATTAAATACTGGGTGCAGGCCAAGGAATGGGGGAATGCTGAGCTCAAATGCATTGTCTCCCATAGCCTTAGTAATGGTGTAAGGACCATATCGGAGTGGTCTCAATTTTCGATAGGCTCCAGTAAGGCGTTCCTTTTGCAAATGCAACCAGACTTTGTCGCCCACCTGAAACTTGTGTGGCACCCGATGTTGATCATGTCGCTGCTTGTACTTGGCATTTGATTTCTCAAGAATGTCATGGACCTGCTGGCGAATATGTTGGATGCGCTCAATGAAGCTGGTGGCCTTATCTGTTTCGGACTGGACATGAGCTGAATTCATGTGAGTAGCTGCAAGTGGCATGGCCACATCAATGGGGCATAGTGGCTGGAATCCCAAACCCACCTGAAAAGGGCTATGGCCAGTGGAGCTGTGAAGAGCTCGGTTGTAGCTGTGCTGAACGTAGGGGAGGCTCTCGTCCCATGTGCGTGGATGCTTTGAGTTATACATGCGCAGAATGTGCACAATCATCCTATTGACAACCTCTGTCTGGCCATCAGTTTGAGGATGGAAGGCTGTGGACTTCGTGAGTTTGGTGTCCAGCATTGACCAGAGACTGGACCAAAAGGTGCTGAGAAACCGACTATCTCGATCTGAGATGATAGACTGTGGGATCCCAAAGTGCACCCACACTCGTTCAAAGAAGAGTTTAGCAGTGGCTTCTGCTGTGATATTCTTCTTGCAGGCCATCATAATGGCCATCTTTGAGAACCTGTCGACGACCACAAAAACACAGTCATTTCCATGCTTAGTGGAAGGAAGGCCTGACATGTAATCCATGGAGATGGATTCCCAAGGTCGACTAGGGGTAGGCAACGGGGTATAGAGGCCTTGCTTCTTAATGGTCGGTTTGGCAATGGCACAGGCAGTACATGATCAGATGTACTTCCCAACATCCTGTCGAAGATTCGGCCAATAGAAATAGTTTTGCAGTACTGCCACTGTTTTCTCGACCCCGAAATGCCCAGCAGCCCGACTGTAGTGTGCTTCCCAAATCATCTTGGCACGCTCGCTTGAAGGAACACAAAGGTGACCGAGGTGGCATAATAGGGCATCCTGGAGGTGAAAATCTGCAACCTGCCGACCCTCCAAGAGTGTCTGGTATGTGTGGCCGAATTCTGGGTCGCTTTTGTAGAGAAGTGGCCAATCAGAAGTCTCGTGCCCGCAAGAGTTGAGCACGGTGGTTAGCGCCATGATCGGTGGTCGACTGAGGCAATCTGCAACATTATTGGTGCTGCCCTTTTTATACTTGATATTCAAGTGAAACTGTTGCAGGTATGTAGACCACTTCTGATGGCGATCATTCTGCAATTTCCCTTGGGTCTGTATGAACTGCAGAGGTCGGTGGTCTGTGTGGATGACCGTTTCCTTCCCCAAAATGTAATGCTTCCATTGTCGGCAAGCCTGTACAATGGAATACATCTCTTTATCATAAGTGGGGTACTTCCGAACTGTGTCTGAAAGTGTTTCACTGTGATATGCCACTGGATGTCCATGTTGAGTAAGGACTGCCCCAATAGCATAGTCAGAGGCATCTGTCTCGACCTCAAATGGTTGTTGTAAATCTGGTAACGCGAGCACTGGTGCCGTGCAGAGGCGATCCTTCAACTCCCTGAATGCCTTCTGTTGAGATTCAGACCAAAAGAATTTTGCTTTCGCCCCGCCCTTGGTGACTTGACTCAAGGGCCAAGAAATATGAGAAAATCCCAACACAAACCTGCGGTAGAAGTTGGCAAGACCTAGAAAGCTGCGGAGCTCTGTTAGAGTGGTTGGAGAGGGCCAATCCCGAATGACTTGGACCTTGGCTGGATCGACATGCACCCCCTGTTCATCAATGATGTATCCCAGATACTGAACCTCGGTCATGCCAAAAGTGCATTTCTCCAAATTGGCACATAGCTTGTGTTGCCGCAGTGTTTGGAGAACCTGTCGGATGTGGTGGAGGTGCTCTTCCCAACTCTGGCTGAAGATCAGAATGTCATCCAAGTATACTACTACAAAGGAGTTGGTGAATGGCCGCAAGATGTCATCCATTAGCCTCATAAAGGTTGCAGGAGCATTCGTCAATCCGAAAGGCATGACCAACCATTCGAAGAGGCCCTCCTTGGATTTGAAGGCAGTCTTCCACACATCTGAGGGTTCAATTGGTACCTGGTGATATCCTGACTTCAGATCGATCTTGCTGAAATATTTCGCCCCCTTTAGTTGGTCTAGGAGGTCATCAATCCGCGGGATCGGGTACCTATTACGGACAGTGATCTTGTTCAGCGCCCGATAGTCAATACAGAGTCTCCACGTCCCATCCTTCTTCTGTACCAACACTATCGGGCTCCCACAGGGCGAAGAACTCGGACGGATGTGACCTTTCTGCAGGAGCTCCTGAATCTGCCTCTTGATTTCATTGTTCTCCAGAACGGAGCGCCGATAAATTGGTCCATTGGGTAGCGGCGCACCTGGGGTCAGATCGATGGAGTGCTTGACTTGACAGTGCAGAGGAACCCCTGCCGGGGAGGTGAAGATGTCTTCGTACTCCTCCACAATCTTGTCCATCTGTAGCTGCCGTGCAGAGGGACCCCGTTTGGAGGCCGCGGTCACTGTCTTCTTCTTCCCTTGAGGGCGTATCATCAGGAAAACAAATTTCCTGGTTTTGGAAATGATCTTACTGCATTGTTTTGCAGTAATCAAAGAGATGGCGGTAGGTGGTGCTACCTCTGGTATCCTGAACAACTTATTTCCCAATGTAATAATAACAGCACGGGGCCTTGATTCATACACAGCATGTCGCTTCCACAAGTATGGTTGTCCTAGTAATACATCACAAACTTCAAGGGGAGCAATGTCACACAATACCTCATCCGTGAAGGGCTTGATGTTGTATGGAAGGCGACACTGCTGGCTCACGCGAAGATCTCGCCCTTGGTGAAGCCACCCAATGGTGTATGGTTGTGGATGTGCTGTGGTCGGTAAGCCCAACCGCTTCACGACCTCTGCCGAAATGAGGTTCTTTTGACTCCCGCTATCAACAATGAACTGTATCGGGGAGCCCTTTACCCACATCTGGGAGTGGAAGAGACGCTCCTCCTCCTCTGGATCTTTGGGTTCATTTTTCTGGATCTTTGTGGTAGCAACAGTGGCGCTGGGATCCGCATCAATGATCTGCTTCCCTTTTTCATACCCCTTATCGGGTTCTGACTCAGAGTCGGAACATGCATCTGATTCTGAAACCTTTAGCTCAGCCACCAGTGACTGCTTGGCCCGACACTCACTTGTGTTGTGAGTGGAGCTCTTATGGAACTCGCACCATTTTCCAGTGTCCTTTCTCGGCTTCGCGGCATTGCTCTTTGCTTGCAGCTTCGGCTGGTTGTCTTGGGCTGTCCCGCCTGGGCTTTGTCCTTTGTTCTGTGGTTTGGGGGCACCTTTCCCCTGCTTTGGATTCGCAGATCCAAAGTCTCGGTTCTTTTGTTTAAACTTCTGCTCGACCTTGACAGCATACCGGTATGCTGCGCCGAGCGAGGGGATGTTTAGGAACTGTATTTCTTCCTGGATGTACTTGTGCAGGCAGCCACGGTATTTGAGTATCAAATGTTGCTCCGAATCCTTGATACCCAACTTTGTGCGAAGGGTATGGAAAAGATTGGTGAACTCCGGCACGTCTTGGTCCCTTCCCTGCCGCAGCGTGGTCCACTTTATGTATTCATCCTCATAGCTTCCGACAGGGTAGTACTGCTCCTTGATGGCATCCCGGAACGAATCCCAGGTGGGTGCGGCTGAAAATAGTGAGCCAGTACTTTCATCCTTCTGCTCGCAGTAGGTTTCCCACCAGTCCTTGACGTGGGGGCTGCTTTGAGAAGAGCAAAAACAATCTTTTCCCGACTCGAAAATTCATGAACAGAAAAATAACCCTCTAGCAGATTTAACCATTTATCTACGGCATCGGCGTCTATCTGACCCTCGAATATGGGGATTTCAAAATTAACTTGTACCTTAAAGGGTGTGGCGTTTCCAGAGGAGCTGCTGGAAGCCGATGCGCCGCTTCTGGGTAGCCGCTGAAGGATCTGCGCAAAGCTGTCCATCATCGCGTTCCGTTGTCGCTCGAGCGCTTCTTCGAGCAAGATTTTGATGGGATCTCCTGCCCCCTCGTCTTTCTTCTCGTCCGCCATGGGAGGCCGTCGGGATTTGCGAGGCTGGTCTTGCAAAGGTTCAACCAGTTCAAGCCCTAACTCCTTATATCCCGACCTTGTTGGGGACATGCAAAGAAAAACAGAGAAAAAGCAGACCGCTCTGATACCACTGATCCGGATTTAAACAGGAACGCAACAAATTACAGAGATAACCATATACACAAAGATGCAGCGGAAATAATACTTCATTTCATTAATGGAAAATACTGAAATATGCTTACAAACAGATATGGAAATAAACTAGCTAGGGCGATGGTAGCTTATCTCTGAGAAGAGATGTGATGGCTACATGCCTCTGAACTGTGTTACAATGAGGCTCGAAGGCCTATTTATTGTTGAGAAACAATGGAAAACCCTTAACATTCCAAAACCTAACCCTAGGAGATGAAACGCCAAACTGTGGGCCCCGTTTGGGTAAATTGGTACATCAACTTCCCAGGGTCGTAACTTTGGCATACGATCTCCGTTTGACGCGTACAATAGCTCGTTAGAAAGATCTATCCGAGCACTACCACTTTGGGAAGAGCAACATGGGTCCATGGACCCATGTTGCCCCCAGATTTCCCAAAAAACGTCGTTTAGGGCCTCAAAACGGCTCCAGAAGTTCAGGACCCGAAAAACTGCTAAAAATAGTAAGTTGTGCTACAATTAAGGAAACTGAAAATGCTGAGAAAGACAATGGTGGGGGTCCAGGTGGACTTGGCAGGTGGCCACCAATATCCACCTGGATCAAAAGCCTTGATGGAGAGGCTAGGAAGTGGTTTAGAGAATTACCCCAGAGATCTATAAATGATATTGAAGCATTAGATGATGCATTTTTAAAGCAATGGGGAGACAAAAAGGACCTGTTGTATTATCATACTGAGTTTGGTAATCTGAAGAGGGAAAATGGTGAATCTTTACCTGATTTTAATAAAAGATTCAATCGAATGTATAGTAAGATACCAGCTGAGGTAAATCCTACTCCTACCTCTGCCAAACTCACATATGCCAATGCTTTTGACTCAGATTTCTGCCTGTTATTGAGAGAAAGAAGATGTGCCATTCTAGCTGATATGCAGGATGCAGCACTAGAGGTGGAATCTAACATCCTGGCTGCAGAAAAACTAAAAAGTCAAGCTGACAAAAGGAGGCAGAGAGGTCTAGCTTCTACTTCCTCTGCATCATCTTCAAACCCCAAATTTGAAAAAATAACTAAATTGATAGAGTCATTGGCTGCTAAGATATCTAAGCTGGAGGTTGAGCAGAATTCAGGAAAAACAAGGCAGCAGAACACATTTGCTCCTAGAAACCCAAATCCTCTCAAAAGAGCAAATGAGCAATTACAAAATTATGTAGAGGGGTGAAGAATCAAAAGAAGATCAGAAAGTTAAAGCTCCTTTCCAAAATGTAGTCATGGAAGAGGAACAATTTGAAGAAGATGAGGATGAAATTCATTGCATGGAAGATAAATGCAGCGCTACATTTTTTACATCGGCTCAATATGAACAATCATTGTTGTAGGAACAAGACAGTCAAGAATGGGATAGAGAAGTTGTCCTACAAGCTGAACAGCAGCAGAGATATAATCTGAGATCCAATGCAAAGAATGTCAAAGAAAATTATGCCCAAAGAGCTGTTGTCCAAACAGAACCACAGAATATCAAGCAGAGAAGACCAGCAGCTGATCCAGTCATCCTCAAAGCTCCAGTTCAAGAGGTAAAAGGTTCTGATAAGTCATCTTCTTCTTTCAGCTTTGAGTCAGAAGTTCAGAAATTGAAAATATCTATGCCTCTGGTTGAATTGGTGAAGAGTGAAGTGTTTAGAAAGCCTATCCTTGAAGCCCTTGAGCTAGAAACCAAACAAACCTCCACTGACTCTGTTAATTTGCAAGATGACAAGCCTACCATTGTGCTTAGCCCCATGATTGAGCCTGCTGATAATAATTCTCCATCTTTTTATGTCTCATTAACCATTCATGACAAAATCCTCCACGACTGCCTGCTAGATACAGGGGCCAGCCACAATTTGATGCCTAAAGCTGTCATGGAAGAATTAGGCCTTGATATCACCCAAACCTATCATGATTTATTTTCGTTTGATTCAAGGAAGGTCAAATGTCTTGGATTGATTAAAGATCTGGCCATTACCTTAACTCAGCTGCCCATGAAGAGTATTATGATGGATATTGTGGTAGCAGATGTCCCTCCTAAGTTTGGCATGTTGTTGTCCAGAGAATGGATTAAGAGATTAGGTGGGACACTACAAAATGATCTATCTTATGCCATTGTCCCATTTTTGGGAGGGGAAAGTAGGAGATTGTACAGAGAAGCGCAGTTGGCATATATCATTAGTGATGAGAAGAATCCTACAAATCATCCCATTTATGCAGTGGACACTGATTTTGGAGCATGCATCCTCCAAATAGAAGAATCTCGGAAGGCCGTAATGCAAATCAGGAAACCAACAGTTCAGGCCGAGCAAGAGCAAGGAAGTCAAATTTGGGAGATGTTATTTGATGGAGCATGTTCCAGGGAGACTGCAGGAGTGGGGGTGGTGCTAGTATCTCCACAACAAGAAAGTATTCAACTATCTTTTAAGCTAGTTTTCCAAGTCACAAATAACATAGCAGAATATGAAGCTCTGCTGTTGGGCCTTAATGCAGCAAAAGACAGAGGAATCAAGAGTATAAAGGTATTTGGAGATGCTGATCTGATTATCCAGCAAGTAAATAAAACATTTCAAGCAAAGCACCCAAGGCTGAAAGCATACAGAGATGAGGTATGGAGAATCAGAGACTCTTTTGATTATTTCTGTATTTCATACATTCCTAGAGCCCAAAATCAGCTTGCTGATTCCCTTGTTGTGTCTGCTAGTCTATTCATCTCTCCAATGCCTCCCAAACTAGTTTATGAAGTGCAAATTAAGTACAGACCTTCCTTGCCTGATAATGTCCACCATTGGAAAGCTTTTGATGATGACGATGAGTTGATTAGGTTCCTTCAAGTCATTGATGAGTTTTCTGAGATGCAAATTGACCAAGAAAATAAAGCCTTGTTAGAAAACCCCAAGTCCCAGCTTAGAAATAAAATTGGTAAAGACAGCATAGTTCAGCTTCCTAGTAATCATATTCCCAAGGGCCTAATTCCTCTTGAAAGACTGTTTGACCAAAATGATGTGCCTTACAAGGTTGCCCAGAAAGAAGACCAATTTGCAGTCTGTAAACATGATATAGGAAGTCCAGGTCAGCCTAAATATGTAAATTTGTCCACTCATTTGTCCGCTGATCAAAGTGCTGAATACTACAACTTAATGAGGCAATTTGCTGATGTGTTTCACTGGGAATATAGTGATCTGAAAACTTATGACAAGAACATAATTCAGCACAAGATCCCTCTAGAGAAAGACACTATTCCTTTTAAACAAAAGCTGAGACCAATAAACCCCATGCTTCTTCCACTGATTGAGAAAGAAATTAAAAAATTGTTGGCTACCAAGATAATTGTTCCTCTCAGGTATTCAAAATGGGTAGCCAATCTAGTGGTGGTGAGGAAGAAGAGTGGAGAAATCAGATTGTGTGTTGATTTCCGAAATTTAAATAAATGCTCCAAGAAAGACAACTATCCTCTACCAAAAATGGAGCATTTGCTACAAAAAGTCTCAGGAGCTAAAGTAATGTCTTTCTTGGATGGATTTTCAGGCTTTAATCAGATTGTTGTTCACCCAGATGATCAAGAAAAGACCGCATTCACTACTCCTTGGGGCACTTTTATGTATGCCAAAATGCCATTTGGTTTGATGAATGTTGGAGCCACCTTTCAGCGAGCTATGGATATAGCATTTGTGGGAGAGAAGGACAAATTTGTGCTTATCTACCTTGATGATATAACAGTTTACTCCAGCAGCCATCAAAATCATTTACAACATTTGAAAAGGGTGTTCTTGAAGTGCAGGAGGTTTGGAATATCAGTCAATCTCAAAAAATCTCAATTTGCTTTAGAAGAAGGCAAGTTGTTAGGACATATTGTGTCTGCTGCAGGTGCTCAGATTGACCCAGAAAGAGAAAGCAATTCAAACTTTGACTGTCCCTAGATCAAAGAAGGATACTCAATTTGTTCTGGGAAAAATAAATTTTGTAAGGAGGTTCATTCCAAATTTTTTTGAACTAGTGAAGCATGTGACCTCCATGTTGAAGAAAGGATCAGAGGTAAGATGGACTGATACAGCAAGGAAATCATTTGATTCCATCAAAAAGGCTATTATGGAGGCTCCCACGTTAATAAGTCCAGATTACAGCAAGGAGTTCCATATATTTTCTTTTGCCTCTGAAGACACCATTGCAGTTGTTTTATTGCAACAAGATGAAGAAGGTTCAGAACATCCAATAGCATTTTTTAGCAAGAACTTGAGGGATGCTGAACTAAGTTATGATATTATAGAAAAACAGGCATATGCTCGTATTAAATCCTTAAAGGCTTTCAGATTCTATATCTTGCATTCAAAAATAATTGCATATGTGCCTTCTGCTGCAATAAAAGATGTCTTGACACAACCTGATGTTGATGGAAGAAGGGCTAAGTGGATTGCAAAAATGATAGAATTTAACATAGAGTTGAAGCCCACTAAGTTGGTCAGAGGTCAAGGTCTTGCCAAGCTATTAGCTGAAGAAAATTGCAAATCGTTAGATATGGATTTCCTATGCACAATTGCAGAAAATGGTCGGGCAGAAGAAGAGGAAACAGCTGAAACAGAGACAAAACAGTCAGTGGCCGAGAATCTAGCTTCATGTAACTGGTATACTGAAATAATTAATTTATTGTTGAAGCTAGAAATCCCTTCAGGCTTAAGTACAATTCAAGCTAGAACTTTAAAACTCAGAGCAGCAAAATATCGCATTATGGAAAATCTTCTCTACTAGAGGGACCCATCTGGAATATTTTTAAGGTGCCTGGACAAAGAACAATCAAAAGAAGTAATGCAGCAGTTTCATAACAGCATGTGTGGAGGGCATCACTATTGGAAAACTATAGCCCATAAAATTCTCAAAGCTGGGTACTATTGGCCCACTTTATTTTCTGATGTATTTGCTTTTGTTAAATCTTGTGACAGGTGCCAAAGATTTGAAGGAAAATAGCAGTTGAAATCCCTGCCCCTAAAACCAATAATCGCAAAAGGACCTTTTCAGCAGTGGGGCTTGGATTTTAATGGAGAAATCAATCCACATTCCAGTGGCCAGCACAGGTGGATATTGGTAGCTACTGATTATTTCACAAAATGGATTGAAGCAGTCCCTACAAGGAAGGTTGATCATAATGTGGTCATGAAGTTTTTGACAGAGAATATCTTCAGCAGATTTGGTTGTCCACATAAATTAGTAACAGATAATGCAGCAGCCTTCAAGGCTAAAGAATTGGTGGAAATGTGTGATTCAATGGGCATTAAACTTGTTCATTCCACCTCATATTACCCTCAGGGAAATGGTCTGGCAGAATCCTCTAATAAAAGTCTGATCGGGATAATTAAAAAGTTGCTAGAGGATAATAAAATGAATTGGGATTCTAAGCTCAAGTATGCACTATGGGCTGACAGAGTGACCATTAAGAAATCCACAGGGAATTCTCCATTCAAGCTGGTGTATGGCACTGAGGCTGTATTCCCAATTCAGTTAACTCTCTCTGTGGCAAAATTCCTTCAAGAAGAGAAAAATGAGGAAGAATACATGCCAAGAAGAATAACTGATTTGACATAGTTACATCAGATTAGAGAACAACTGGTGGAAAAGGCTGTAGCACATCAGAAGAGAATCAAGGATGCTTTTGACAAAAGGACAAAAATAGATAATTTTCAGGTTGGAGACTTGGTTCTGAAATGGGATGCACTAAAGAAAAAGAAAGGCAACCATGGGAAATTTGATGCTTTCCGGACAGGGCCTTTCATCATTTCACAGATTCAGGGGAACAATACCTTCATACTAAAAAGTATGGGAGGGGAACTAGTTTTTGACGGCCTAGTTAATGGGCATTTTCTGAAAATATATATGATTTAAGGTCTTTGGCCTTAAAAGATTTAAATAGTTTTTTTTTATCAGTTTTGTGCAGGCAAAGTAGACTCCATGCCAAATGGAACACTAGGAATTTTGGCTAGTTTGTTTTCAGCCTTAAAGGCAGTGGTCTGCAGGTTCTTGAGACCTCACAGGGAGGATCTCATCCCCAGAAGGAGCCAAATGTTAGAACTGCCACATGTTTGAGCATTTATGAGGGTCAAGGACAAATTGGCCGTGGTGTTTTCTGCAAATATGGGCTAGCAGCAGTGTATTTAACCTTTTCCCCCTTTATTTGTTTCATATCCTTATAACTCCCGTCACCTTCATTTCCTCCTTCCATTCCTTTCTCTTTACTCTCCCTATCATCATTATTTTTGTTTGTTTTTATAAACCCTGCCTAAATCCTGTTTAACCAGCTCCCGGGTCATATTGTGTCTAAAACCCATTAAACCTCGTTACCTTTTATAAAAGCCCGAAAACCTTTTGAGCCCCCCATTAACCTATGTTTCATGGCTATTGGGCGTACCCCATATATAAACCTTAAAAAAAAAAATTCGTTCAAACGTACTTTTCATTTAATCCCCAGCAAACCTTTGTTAAGCCATTGTAACCGCTCATATAATAAAATCATAACCGGGCCCGCCCTACGCCTGTCACATCAACCCCAGAGCACAGGTTTGTTACCTCAACCGTCCAATCACGCTCGCTTTATCATCCGACGTTATACGCTCTCCCAGCTCCGCAAACCTGCTTGTTATTTAACTCCCGGGGAAAGCGGTTTCATGCCTGTCAAGTCAGACACGCGGCACTCACTGACTCGTATCGCACCACCCTGTACTATTACCGCCTATTCCCATAAGCGGTGCGGGAAAACCACTTCCCGCCACCGTACCCGGCTCCCCGCCCATTAACCTATGTTCAACTCCATCTCCCGTCAACCGTTACGCCCTGATCCAACAACCATCGTCCGCCTATCCTTGTTTACGCCCGACAACCCTCTCAGATCTAATCTTTGCCGTCTGTTTTACCAAATCAGATGGCCTATAGTTTATCTCGGCTATGTGCCTTCCCATTGCCTCCCGCTATCAGATCCAGGCCGTCCATATGAACCATCCAACGGCTATTAGCAGTTATGAATATTTATGCAGGAAACATTCTACCTGTTCAAGGAGTACACCAGAGTACAGAAAGAGCCATTTTGCTCATTAAAACATTCATATTGTAGCAGAAGACCCAAATCTAACTGTAAATGAGGTTGATGGTCAATTAAGACACCTCCACGCATGCGCTAGCTGAGATTTTTTGTAAACAAACTCTATATATACTCAGAAAAAGAATGTAATCAGGTTGATGAGTGTTATTATGTTGTAAGCTTCAACTTTTGGAGACTGTAACTACTGTGATACCTGCAGCTTCTGGTCCTCATTTCTAGCTAATACAAGCTTCTTTTGTTGTTAATTGCTTACTTTCCACTTCTTCTTCTTTGTTCCAGGCTGTTCCTGTTTTGCATTTGTTCATGTGATGTTAATGTTTAGCATTAGAGGGGCTGTCATCCCACCTCTGTGTTAGGTTTTAGCATGTATCATTGAATTTGTTTGTAGGTTTTTGTTGTTTTAATGCCAGAGAGTTGTCATCCTGTCTGCGTATTAGAAAAATAGATTTACAGACCTTTTAACTGGTTGCAGCCGGCCATCACAGGATCTTGTGCATCTGTTGGTGTGGTCAGTCTTCTCCATCATCACATTTTCCTTAAACTGTGAGTAATTGGTGGTCTAAAGCCTTGTAGTCTAGGGGTGTGTTATAGATATTTTTGTGCCTCGCGTCAAGGAGCAGGAAATGTCGATAATTACAGGGATCCTCAGTCCCTAAACATGTTGTTCTTACCCCTAAAAGAACAAGGTCATCAATCAACAGCACTTCCAATCAGTTCTCCACCTGAAAACACTTCAGAACAGGCTTATTTTGGATCATGTCAGCTGCTTAACTGAGCTTCTGCGTTGTATTGCAACTGTCCCACTCTGTACCTGCGCTGGAAGTCAAAAACAATGAAGGCTACCTGCGCTGGGCGAGATTGGCCAAGTGGCACAGTCCTCCTGCAAGGTGTCAATTGCCCAGGAAGCTTCCAAACTGACACTTGGTTCATCAGATTCGCCTTGTGATGAGTAAGAGGTACTTGATCACCATGTGTAACCAAGGATCTCCAAGTGGACTCAAGAACTGAAGATTAACTGAAGAGGGAGAGGACACTAGTCAGCTCTATGCCAGCCTCAAGCTGACTCATCCTCTCTTCTTCTCTCCTATATATAGAGCTCTTCTATGAGGTCTAAGGAGGCTGGAATTTTGTATAAGCAAGGAGGTGCTGTTGGTATATTGCCAGGATTATTGGGTGATTGTTTTACTAGAGGTGAAGAAGAGAGTTCTTGCTGCCGAGGAGGTGCTGCTGGATTGGGGCCAACATCATTGGTTGTAACTTCCTCTGGAACCCTGTTACTTTCTATCAATAAAGTTTGCATGTTCTTCTATATACTTGTTTTACATAGATGCTTTTGTGTTTACATGTATATTTGATGCAACCTAATCCATGCTTCAATTATGATGGCTTGTATCTCGTAGTTTGCTCCCTTTTGTTGTGCAGATTCTGTGTGTAGCTGGATCGGCTTGGAGAGTAAAGAGCTGGGAACGGGGTACAAAGCGAGAAGGACAAGGATCGACTAAGCGCAAGACACCAGGTTGGTTGATCCTCTTTCTATTCTCTCTGTGCTTTCATAAAGATGAACATGAAAACTTTGTCATTCAGTTGTTGCTAAAGTCTGTCACCTTTAGAAAGGGTTAGTGTCATCCGCATCGGATACTTTTCCCCACAACAAACTGGCGACTCCGCTGGGGAGATCCTAGTATCTTGTTGTTGTAGTATTTTGCTATTCATTTCTTGAAGAAAGGAGTACCGAATCGAAAAGCTTTTGACTCTATCAAAAGCGAAGTAGAGGGTTTTGCTACTCTTGCTCCTTTGCTGAGCAAATTCAAGATTTAAAGAGCTAATCTACAGATGAATCCTTACTCTTAGTGATAGATCTTTATCCTCTTGATCATCCCTTAGCCTGTACTTAACCCATAGCATTTTATTTCAGTCAAAACAGTACATTTTTGAGCTTTTTATGACCTGGAATTCTTAGCAGACGTAACTCTCGTAAGTCAGTGCAGGCTGTCCACAGGCAGTCTGCATTACAGCACAGGTGCTCCCTTCGGGAACTGCGCTGAGAGTGAAACTGGCAGACCAGTGCCTGCGCTGGTCCAGTTGGCCTTAGTCTAGCTCAGCTCTTCCTTTGTGTCTTGGCCCTGTTTGCGCTTGTTTTTTGGCTGATTGCTTGCTGGTTATTGTATTTGCTGTAGACCTTATCTCCTTGACATTATTCCGCCTCAGTTGTGTGATGAAATTGTAAACGTTCTTTCAGTATTTCTTGTTTCAGTTACAATTTCCCATTGTGAAAAGCGAACCTAGTAGCTGTGGCCTCTTAGATTGCGATCTTATGAGTTAGTGTTATTGCTGTTCATAGCTGTTTTGGATTGGTTTGCTTCTCACTTTATGGTTTGAATCTATACTTTTCCTGTATTTAAAACAAGTCTTTCATAAGGTGTTCTTTTGATTGTGGACAAGCTTGTTTATTTTTACTTGAAAGTTGATTCAAAAATCATACAACAGTTTCCTTTTGTTAAGCATCAACATTAAGGATAACGAAAAGAAATACATGCATTGTGCATTTTGCATTTGACTGTATGCTTGACGATTTAGGAAAATGTGCATTTTAGTGTGTGTTCTTTGATCTGTGGAAAAAGTTGTGTCTTGCTCTTTCCTCAAGTAGATTAAGGTTTTCAAAGTTGAAAGATTGAAAAGATTTTGCTTCTCATTCTTAGATTGCATATAGGAAGTTGTATATATACATCTCGTGGCGAACCTGAAAGGCAAACTGTTAAGGAAGATCAACATTAAAATAAACTCAATTTACATAACAACGCTTTGGAATTTAACGCAAACATCTAGAGGTCTAGGTAGAGACGTGTTCCGGCGTCGTTAAACATAGTGACTGTCGATCTCTACGAAGGTGGGTGATTCCTCCTGAGAGTCGGTGGCACTAACACGGATTTGAGCTCCCGCGTACCGTCGCGTATATTGGGAGACCCCTATAGGCTTTTATCCTTTATCCTTAGGAAACCGTGTCGGCCGCCCTACTGATCGCGATGCAGTGAACACAGCATTCACGAAGATCGACCACCCGTACCGTAAAACGTATTCTGTGGTTTCGCGAAAGGTTTGGCACACCCTCTGCCTAGATCTCCAGAGCAGTTTCTTTTGGCTCTTTTCAAACTCTATAATTGAAAAGGTCCAACCAAGCATTTGTCACTTCGGGCTCGTTAATACATCGAAGGCGACTAGAGTCATCTTTAGCTTTTTCTCGACTCTTAAAACATGAAAAAGCAAGTTTGTGTCTAAAAGCGTCGTAAATAAAACTTATTTTAAAGCGGAACATAATCACCTGTTATTCCCACGTTGATCTTTCAGTTGAAAAGTATGGAGCCCACCAACCAAGGAAGTAACCTTGGCGGAAGTCCAAATCCCTTCTCCTCTTGGGGAGATGTTGGTGCGCCTCATATGGCTACATTGTCACTTCCAGGATTGACAATCAACCTTCCTGTTTGGCTCTTTTCAACTAATGTTGTCCAAATCGCCACTAATCCTGAGCAGTCGAATCAACTGTCAGAACAATCTACAACTACCCACCAGCCTTCTACCTCTTGTGATACTTCCTCTGATCCTTCATCTTCGCAGGGTAGAGCCGGCAAAAGTCAGCCTCCCAAGGAGAAGAAGGAAAAGAAGAAGAAAGGGAAGAAGCAGAAGGAGCCTCTGGCGAAGGCGACTGGGGGCAAGCAGAAGAAAACTGACAAAAACCCACACACTGCACCGACTGGGCCTAAATCGCCATGTGTCATTTGCAAAGGGATCCATTTCCATCGTGATTGTCCTTGTATTCCCCGGATACTAAGGGACTGGTCCCCGAGGTTGCACAATCCGGTAGCATCGACCTCTGGTTGTCAAGTTGATTGCATTCCCTCAACTAGCGAGAGTGAAGGACGAAGAAGGGGACCAAGATCACCCTGTCTATTGTGTGAAGGTCACCATGCCATCCACAAATGTCCATTCTTAGATGAGGCAAAGAGAGTTTTGGAAGATCGCCCGGTGTCACCGGTGCAACTTCTGCCTGGATACCGAAAACTCGCGCCTAATCCCTCGATAGTTGAAAATCCAGTTGAACCACTCAAGTGGTCAGCTGATGTGTCAGTCATTGAGAATGAACCTACCGAATCTAGACCAGACGAAAGTCTAAAGGTCGAAACGGCAGTTGACCCGGTTCTTCCTTCAAAGGTTCTATCGTCCAATGACTCCGTCATTGAAGACCCGTCTTCAAATGACACCGTCACCGAAGTGTCGTCTTCATGTGACACCCTCACTGATGAGAACAAGGATGACACCATCCAGGTTCTCTTTATCAGCACCGACTCCGACGAGCATCCGGGCAATGCGCCCATTCCTTTATCGCAGGAAGGAACATCATCTGAGTCGTATCCGGCCGTATATTCGGTCCCACCACCAAGCAACCTGGTTGTATCCTTTGATTGGAATCAACTAGGCAGACCCCGGTTACCAGCCAGTACACCATTTAGAATCATTGTCCAGATCTATAGAATGGTTATGGCTGGTACTATCATTGATGAAGGGGCGTCTGTGAGTATCCTTTCCTCTATTGCTTGGAAAGCACTGGGTTCCCCAGCGCTTTTACCTGAGTTGAGAAATCTCTCAGGTTTTGATAAAGGAACCAGTCGACCATTAGGAATCCTCCCCGATGTACCTGTTACATTGAAAGGGAAGACCGTCAGGATGAACGTGTTGGTAGTTCAAGGACCCTTGGATTATAACCTACTCCTTGGACGCGACTATATTTATTGCATGGGAGCGATAGTCTCCTCACTCTTTAGAGTAATGTGTTTTCCACACGAAGGAAGGGTGGTCAAGCTCGTAGACCAGCTTTCATTTCCGGGATCTCGCATCACAAATAGTCAAATACCAATCCTAAATGGTCTGTTCACTCAAGATTTGCCTCCGCCCCCAGTCCTCCTTCCCGATGAGCGCGAGTAATTCGGAAAGAAAGACTAGGACCCAGGGGGCATGCACCCTGGTCTGCTTCGGGCAGAAGAAACTCCGGGTATAAGGAAGAATTTCCGCAGGAGAACATGACTAGTCCGTACCCCGTCCGAAGGAAGTGGGGTTGTTCTGGAATAATGATCTTTTGTTAAAGTTATGTGTTTGGGAATCATTCACCTTTGTCTAAAAAAGTGGGCAATGCCCAAGTAGGAATTCCCTTATTGTAACAAGTAGTCACCATCTTTAAATTCAAGCCTCGCCCATCGAAACATATGTTTTGAAGGATAAGCAGGGGCAGTAAACTAAGAAGGAGACCGTATTGTTGTGACAGAGGGTAACCATCTTTGGACAACCCAATGATAGACACCGCCGAAGAAAGAGATTGATTTGCGGCAGCGAATAGAACCACTCTTCGGATAATAAGAAAGAGGCAAGCCTCCCTCGATAATACCAATGTTTTATCTTTGAGTAGTGTTCTTCTATTGTCACAATAGCTGTTTGTTAAAAGTGGGCCGACAGGAAGTCTGAGTACTGCGTAAGACCCCTTAAAATAACGAGAAGACAAGTATCGTTAGCATTAGATTAGCAAGATGACAAATAACTGTGAACACCCAAAGAAAAGCAGAAGTAGGAGAGAGGAGGGGCAACCTCGAAATTCTATCCTATACCTGGGGGCATGCAAACTTTCTGGAGTGCAAGCTAGGGGCGGTTATTTATCTGGTTTTAAGATTAGCCGTTCCCAAACTTGCATGAAAGAAAGCCTGTGGGGCAGAAGTAAAATTTGCCAAAATAAGAGCATAGCTGTAGTAAGGCATAAGCTCTATAAAAATTGGTCCTTATAGGAGGCATTCTTATGACTGGTATATCGAGCAGTTTTAGCATATAGTTCATGCTCGTTAAAAAATAAACGCGAAATTCGAGCAGTTTTAGGCCTGAATTTATGCTCGTTAAAAAATAGAAAAGTGTGAGCAAATGTTTCCCCCAGAGTTTAAGCTCATGAAAAAATGAACCGGTAAATAACCTTTTGAGATCGTAAATTCATTAGCCATAAGAACCTTGATCGTGTTTTCATCCACCACCTCCACCGTTCATTTGGCCGATCATTCACTTCCATTGGTGTGTTTACCTCTTTTGAGAAACAGCTGCGAAGAGTGATTTCACCTAGCCATCCTTGTGACACTGCCGTGATTGGAAATTCCAACCTGTACCTGGAATCTGTAGCTATCCCTGTTTATCACTCGTTCCTCAAAAGACGAGTCTTCTTTCAGCTCTTTTCACTGACTCGTAAAATATGAAAAGTTTGCCGAGTTTTGGCCTTCCAGCTCGTTAAAATGACCGGAACGCTATCCCTCCTCTAAATTTTAATCTTTTTGGACTTGAGGGATTATTGCACAAAAGGATCGAGCGCTTGCCTGGTTCAGCTCGTTAAAAATACCGAACAGCCATCCCTTCTGTATTGTTTTATACTTTTTCGGACTTAAGGGATTAGCTGACGAAAAAGGAATTATGGAGTTGACTTTCTGTACCTTTTTAGACTCTCTAAAAATGAAAAGGACCGAGTTTTCCTTGTCGTTAGACTCGTTAAAATAATTAAATAGCGACAAACTTGTCTTTAGACGAGAACGAGTTTCCCTATCGCTAGGCTCGTTAAATCTTAGCGATGGGCTTGCCCGAAGGGCAGGTTATAGAACAAGCATATGTTATCCTCCTCAAGCTTGACAAAAATAAAGAGGTACTGGTCAGAAATGACTGGGGAAAAATTGGGAGAACATCAAAGTTTAGAGGTAGCAAGTCACTCTTGAACATGACACTTTTCCTCCGTATCACATCGGGTTGGGTTGTCTCATTCACCGGTTTCATCACCATGGTCCTCGCCACACCATCCATTCGGGGTAATGCTACCGATCCATCGCATCAGTGTCGTTATATGTTCAAGAGGGGTCATTCAGAAAGTGTCGACCGTGTCCCATCCACTACCATACATTATCCTTCATCCATTTCACGATCGCCACCCTGAATCATATGTCACAGTTTGTTTCCACCTCCACTAAATCATTAGCTCCGTTCCGTGTCATTGATGTGGGATTCATTAAGGCCCTCCTTTGACGGATCGCTTCTTGTCGACATCAGCTCATTATCCAAGAAGTCGATCTAGGAACACCCCCATCAGTACTTTGAAGCTTGCATGCCTCAATGGCAAGTTTCTCACTTCCGGCGACAGGTATACATCAATGACCTTCGACCAGAAGATTTTGCGCGGCGTTCGACGCCAAGTCCTTTATTCACGCCACGTGAATTGTACTGCCGTACCTTGAGGGTCATCGTCCTTATTGGTGATTCCTCTCGCGCTTGTTAACGGTTTTCATTATTGACCGGTAATCAAGCGATGTCTTTCCATGTTCGACTTCAGCGTAATTCTCACATGGATCGACTTGTACTTAGAGTGAAGATCGAACGAGTTTGAAGACCCCGGATCTAGTTTCATCCATCCGGGCTGCGATATATATTCAGGAAATATAAAAGCATTTACCATGTACATCATTGCAGCAGATGATCATCCTCCTCAAAGGATGATAATTTTAGCGGAAGATTATCAGTCTGTCTTCAGACGATCGTCTGTCATATGTACCAAAATGTATTTATAGAAAGCTGAGCATGGGAATACCCGCCTCAGCTAGATCATGAGAATAATGATGAATGAAAGATAATGTATTGTATTGTATTGTATTACAGGGCACTCTCCTCAACACTGGAACGAACTTCGGACCCTCTAGCTAAAGCATTTCACCCGATTAACGGCCTCATACTTTAGGGGGCAACTGTTATAGATATTTTTGTGCCTCGCGTCAAGGAGCAGGAAATGTCGATAATTACAGGGATCCTCAGTCCCTAAACATGTTGTTCTTGCCCCTAAAAGAACAAGGTCATCAATCAACAGCACTTCCAATCAGTTCTCCACCTGAAAACACTTCAGAACAGGCTTATTTTGGATCATGTCAGCTGCTTAACTGAGCTTCTGCGCTGTATTGCAACTGTCCCACTCTGTACCTGCGCTGGAAGTCAAAAACAATGAAGGCTACCTGCGCTGGGCGAGATTGGCCAAGTGGCACAGTCCTCCTGCAAGGTGTCAATTGCCCAGGAAGCTTCCAAACTGACACTTGGTTCATCAGATTCGCCTTGTGATGAGTAAGAGGTACTTGATCACCATGTGTAACCAAGGATCTCCAAGTGGACTCAAGAACTGAAGATTAACTGAAGAGGGAGAGGACACTAGTCAGCTCTATGCCAGCCTCAAGCTGACTCATCCTCTCTTCTTCTCTCCTATATATAGAGCTCTTCTATGAGGTCTAAGGAGGCTGGAATTTTGTATAAGCAAGGAGGTGCTGTTGGTATATTGCCAGGATTATTGGGTGATTGTTTTACTAGAGGTGAAGAAGAGAGTTCTTGCTGCCGAGGAGGTGCTGCTGGATTGGGGCCAACATCATTGGTTGTAACTTCCTCTGGAACCCTGTTACTTTCTATCAATAAAGTTTGCATGTTCTTCTATATACTTGTTTTACATAGATGCTTTTGTGTTTACATGTATATTTGATGCAACCTAATCCATGCTTCAATTATGATGGCTTGTATCTCGTAGTTTGCTCCCTTTTGTTGTGCAGATTCTGTGTGTAGCTGGATCGGCTTGGAGAGTAAAGAGCTGGGAACGGGGTACAAAGCGAGAAGGACAAGGATCGACTAAGCGCAAGACACCAGGTTGGTTGATCCTCTTTCTATTCTCTCTGTGCTTTCATAAAGATGAACATGAAAACTTTGTCATTCAGTTGTTGCTAAAGTCTGTCACCTTTAGAAAGGGTTAGTGTCATCCGCATCGGATACTTTTCCCCACAACAGGGTGTTCACCCATGTCTGGGGTTAAGCATAGTAGGAGTGGTTATCTGGCTTGAATATGCGGCATTTCTTTCATTCATCCACCATTTTTCCAACTTTTTTGTTGAGTTTGTAATGTTCCCGAGCATCTCTGATATACAACCTAAGAGAGTTTCTTGGGGTGATAACAGGTCGGCTTCAAACTTATTCCATGAAAATTGGGGTCTCAGGCAAGGTTGTATGTTATCACCTTTGTTATTTCTTTTAATTATGGAGGGTCTTAGTAGATTTCTATCTGGAGAGAGGTCCCAGGGTCACTTCAAATGTGTAAAAATAGCTGAAAAATATCACTTTGTCACATTTACTTTTCATAGATGATGTTCTCATTTTCATGAGTGGAGTTATCAGTGATTCAATAGTGCTCAACAATATTCTCAAAAAAATTTGCAAGTCTACAGGGATGGAGACTAATCAGGACAAATCTACATTATCAATATTTGGCTGCCCCCAATTTGAATTAAACTACGCCCATCAAAGGTTCCCCTATCGGCAGCTGGATTTTGAAGATGGTCTGAAATATTTAGGCTTTCGACTAAAACCTAATAACTATAAAATTGCAGACTGGATGTGGCTGGTGGCAAAGATTGAAAGTAGAATTAATGTTTGGTATCATAGATGGTTATCAAGAGCGGGTCGATTAGTACTTATTAAGTCAGTACTGGAGGCTATCCCTATATATTGGATGTCTTTATCATGGATTCCAAAGGGTATTCTTCATAGAATACAACAATCTTGTTGTAGGTTTCTTTGGAGGGGGAAAAGGAAGGTATACCTTTTGCATGGGTTAGGTGGGATCTCATTGCCCTCCCTAAAAAATGGGGAGGTTGGGGGATGAAAAACTTAACATGTTTCTCCAAGGATCTTGTAGCAAAAATGGGATGGAAATTGATCTCATCAAATAGTTTATGGACAGAGGTGGTGACTGTTGTACCTCTGAGATAGTAGTAGGTTAGCTACCAATGCCAGAGCATATAAAATAATTGTTTTGGGGTTTTTGGTTTTAGTTTTGGAAGACCAATGAATAAAGACAGATGCAGAATTGAAATACTTAATCCTTTGGGTTATATTAACATCTCAACAAAGGGCTATTATAAAGCTTTACACAGTGACATAGATCAAAAATAGTGGTGAGAAGAAGACAGAAAATAATATGATTATCACAGTTTCCAGACTATAAAACAGAACAATCATAAGTGTGAAAAACTACGTTCCAAAGGTTCAAGGCAATATACTTAAGCTTACATAAGATGTTGATGATTTATTGATTAGAGGGGATTAGCTAAACAAGCAATTCATTAATCCATTCTATTAATAGATGATCACTTCAGAAGCTTATAGGAATTAATTGAGACACAATTATTCCTACCTAGATATCTCTATAAGTCATATGCATATGAAGAAAGAAATAATGATTAATAACTATAAAAACTTACAGGATAACACAAACTGTTTAAAACCAAATTCAGAATCCTCTGCTTTGTATTAAGGTTCCACAAAGACTGAGTACATCAAGTGTCTACAAAAGCTTCCTTCATAGGTGAAACCAGGTTCAAAGTAGAATGAACAGTCACAACTTAACAAGCGATGAATAAGGACTCTTGAACTTCGAACCCATAACAACTTGAGAAGGGAGTTATTTATACAATAATGAAACTAAGGAAATATCCTAGAACTGATTAAGATTTATTCTAGTAAAGGAAAGATCTTCATACAAGAAGATAGGGGTAGTTGTTGAACTGCTTCTTGCTATCCCTTTTATTCAGGTTGTACTAGCTTTGTTGTCTGATATTTTTCCCCTTTAAGTTGCTTGATCGTTTGTATTCTTTATGCTGGTAGATTCCTTCACTTGATCTTTCATCTGATACTCTTTGAACTCTGTGAATATCCTTTGACCCTGCTAAGTAACCTTTACTGTTTCGTTTTACCTTTACTGTGCATTTCAGGTTTTTACTGTGTTTTTCAACAGTAAATCCCTTTATATTTGTCTTCAAACTATATGTAGGCTTTTTCTTTGTAAGCTTGGAACAGGGGTTTTTACTTGCAAAACACAGAAATTGTTAAGAAATCATAGGTGACAGAGGAGGACATCAATGGCTTTATTGAGCTTGAGAGGATATTGGAAGGAGTCTAGAGCGTATCAAATGGTAAAACAATGGCTTTTTGGGTCACAGAAGCTTATGGAGGGTTTACTATGAAAACAGGTGAAACAAAGGAAGAATGGTGATTTTGCGTTTAAACAGAAAAACAATTTCCTTTTTTAAATATGGCGCAAAGTGAATAGTGTCATTTTGTCATTATGCGGAGGCGGGAGGCGGTTTTGGTTTTCTTCGCACCGCTTTATGGGGCGCAGGCGGTTTTGGGAGGGGGTCACCCGAAATAAGCTGAGCCTGACACATAGCAAAGGAGGTCTGTGGAATATAGCTTTTCGAGCGGGTAATGCTTGTACAGAGAGCCAACCCGAAATCACTGAGGATTGTTGGATTTGAATGGACGTGATCAGACAGTGGTGGAGTGAAAGAGCAACATGGATGGTCCCAATGATTAATTATGGCGGCATTGGCTTTATTTATGTGTTAAAACTGAGTTTAGCGGGGTTTTGTGGTTTAAGTTATTTCTTTGTTAAAATCGTAAAAACCTTTTAAGAAAGAAATTCTTTGCAAAACATGGTATGGTGGATTTGAAAAATTATGAATTCAGGCGGATAAATGATATCGGGTCTGGGTGCATATTGCATATCGTAATCGTAATTTAGGGGAGGAAGGCCCATCACAAAGGAATGTAATAGGGGCCGGATGTGACGTGAAAATAAAACATGAAATATATTTGTGTCGTGTCCGGGTTCCCATCGCAATCGGAGATCGCAAATGGCGGATGGTATATGCTTTAGTAGGACTTGCAATGGGGGCAGATGCGAAATGGAAATGAGTTATGGTATATATTGCGTCGGGTCTGGGTTCCCATCGCAATCGGAGATCGCAACAGTGGAGGTTTATTGCTTTAGCGGGACTTGCGATGGAGGCGGATGCGATATGGCATGAAATATGAAATATATTGCGTCGGGTCCGGGTCCATCATGTATCGCATATCGCAATCGGAGGAGAGTGCATTCATATGAAAGGCTTGCGATGCGATATGTTATGAAAATACATAGTTTTATAATAAAACTAAGGGTTTCGGGTTATTTAATAAAGGGAATTAATATATACGGGAAAAGGGACTTTTAGGGGTTTAATACTATAGGTTAGTGTTAATATGAAAATATGAGCAGAAAGGGAAAATATACGCGAAAAGGGGAAATATACTAAGTATTATGCTTTTCATGAGTTATTTTCTTTTCATATATGCATTAATACTTAGGGTAAACATCTTTTTGTGGGTTTTTGGGTAAAAGGGAATTTAACATGAAGTTTTCACTTTTCCTAGGCAAAAAGGGTTTTGACCTTAGGAAAAGGGGTTTTTATGGAAAATGAATGAATATGAACTATATGAAGGTAAGAAGGGGAAATTAGTGAATATAAATATGAATGGAGATGAATGGGAAGTTAATTAATTGATTTTGTAGACCTTCATTTGCTTTGTGTGATTGCCTCATGGACATAGAAACATATAGTAAAACATGATAAATGTACATTGTGTCCAATCAATCATTAAACTTCTACAATCTTTCTCTACTTACCCTTTGCTTATCCTATCATTTTTTATTCACTTAATGGGTGCATTTAAGCTAGCAAACCCTTTTCCTTTCTTTTTATTTTACAAAAGCGACCTATCTAATTCTAACCTTATAACATCCAAGGGCTCAGATTAAACTGATGAGAACCTTATTATTCTCTACCTAACTACTAATCTGCCATGATTAAATAGTTTGGTCAAATCTTTATTCTCTAACTATAACATCAAATTTAAAGCATGAAGTAGCCAAGATTAAACAGTTTGACTGTCATGGGTTGTGGCATTTATGACAAGCTGCACACAACCATTATTTTGCAGAAAAAATAGTAGTGGTATTTAGACTTGCTCACTTACAGAGTTTATTTGTTTTCTTTTCTTTCTAACCTAACATTTTCTTTTTGTCTTGATTTTTTAGGACATCTAACCTAACATTTTCTTTTATATGGACATTATCATCAAGATATTTTTTTCAAAAACATTCTATTCACTATTATTATGTCCATATCCTAACTTAACATTTTTCAAAATGTCTATCTTGTCAAAACCAAAAAATGCTACAACATTGGCTCCATCTGGGGACTACTTTCTCCTGTAGAATGCAAATAACCTATAGATCCATGTGCCTTCTCCTCGATCTATGGAGTCCTTGCTGTAAAGAAAATCACACTGAGATCTTGAAACGTAAAAGAAAACTAGAGCATTTACAATGAAAACTATTTCAACTTCTTAGTACTGAATGTGATGTTTGAGAAACCTTCCACTTACAGGATAAGTGGAATATAGCCCCTCAAGATTCTGCAGCACAAAAGTGTTGTTACCCTTCTCTTCTCTCTTGGCATCCCATATTAGAACTAGATCACCTTCCTTAAAGTCCCTCTCCCTGGCTCTTCTGTCAAATAGGGTATTCATCTTATTCTGATATTTATTCAATTTGTATTGAACTTCATCTTTGTTTACATTAAGTTTAATAATCTGATTTATTCTTCTTGAAAAATCATCACGTTCATCTGTAGAATTCTGCAGGAATTCTAAAATAGGGAAGGCCAAATTGGTAGGGAAAATTGCATCTTTCCCATAGACTAACTGAAATGGATATTTCCCAGTTGATCTCTTTGGAGTAATTCTGTTTGCCCATACTGCATAAATCATATGTGAATCCCAGCTCTTCTTATGATCAGTTAGAGTCTTTTTTATTACCTTTACTAGACTTTTATTTGATGACTCTGCAAGGCCATTACCTTGAGGGTAGCATGTAGTTGAATGATGTAACAGAATCTGATATTTCTGGCAAAAGTCAATCATTTTAACACTAGCAAAAGTTGTTGCATTATCAGTTACAATTTGAGTTGGGCAACCAAATCTAGATAAGATATTCTCCTCAATAAACTTAATTACTATTGAATCAATAGCATTTCTGACTGGAATTGCTTCTACCCATTTAGTAAAGTAGTCTGTTGTAGTGAGGATCCATCTATGCTGATTACTTGAAGTGGGGTGAATTTCTCCAACAAAATCTCATCCCCATTGAGAAAAAGGTGTTGAAACTATTGATGGAATAAGTGGAAGGGCTGCTAATTTTTGTTTACCAGCAAACATTTGACAAGGAACACAATCTCTGACCTTTTCCCCTACTTGCAAGAACAGTTTGGGCCAATAAAATCCTCCCCTCAGAATCTTGTATGTTGTTGCTCTCCAAGCATAATGTCCTCCACAAAATCCTGTATGACACTAATCAATGATTCCTTCAGTTTCTGATTTTGTTAAACATAATAACAAAATATTTAGTGGATCTTTCCAGTATAAATTTGCATTTATAATGCAGTACTTGACTGATTTTAACTTAAGGGTTTTACACTGGGTTTTGGAGAACGATGTTGGACACTCAAAATGGATCAAGAAATTTACAATATCTTGATACCTGTTTGACAACAAGAATTTTTCATCAATGTGTATAGGATTGATCTGCTCTAAGGGTAGAGATTCTTGTGGATTATCCCCTTCTACATGAAAGGAAGGTTCTTGTGGATTCTTCCATTTAGGATGAAGGGAAGGTTCTTGTGGATTCTCCCCTTCTGCAAGGGCAGAAGGTTCTTGTGTATTCTTCCCTCGTATTTCTAAAATAGAATTGATTCCAAGTACTTTGCAATTGGATTCAGCTAGAAGCTTGGCTAATCGTTGACCTTTTACTAGCTTGGTAGTCTTGATAGTTAGATCAAACTCCAGAATTTGAGTGATCCATCTACCTCTTTTCCCATCAATGTCTGGTTGGGTTAGGACAATTTTCACATCACTATTAGGGACATAAGCAGTAATAGGTGAATGCAAGGCATACATCCTGAATGATTTCAAGGCTTGAATGAGGGCATAGGCTTGCTTCTCAATGATGTCATACTTAAGCTTAGCATCTCTCATAACCTTGCTGAAAAAGGCTATGGGTTGGTCATGGGAATCTTCATTTTTCTGTAATAGAATGGCAGCAAGGGTTGTTTCAGAGGCAAAAGAGAAAATACTAAATGGCTTAGTATAATCAGGGCTGGCTAAGGTGGGAGCTTCAAAGATAGCCTTTTTTATTTGTTCAAATGCATGCCTAGAAGTGGGATTCCATTTGACTTCATGGTCCTTTCGAAGCATGTCAATTATATCTTTTACAATCTCTGCATAATTTGGAATAAACCTCTTAGAAAATTAATCTTGCCTAGAAAATCTTGAATCTCCTTCTTGTTTCTAGGTAAGGTCAATGATTCAATGGCAGATACTCGTTTGGGGTCAATTACTACTCCCTCCTTTGAAATTAGATGGCCCAACAGTTTTCCTTCTTTGACAGCAAACAGCGACTTCTTAGGGTTCAATGATATTCCGAATTTTCTACACCTATCAAAAACCTTCATCAAGTGCTTTAGATGTTTCTGATCAGATTTAGAGAAAACAGTTATGTCATCAAGATAAATAACCACAAATTTATTTACCTGACCCATAAAAGCTATGTCCATAGCTCTCTGAAATGTCGCTCCAGCATTGGTTAAGCCAAATGGCATCCTAGCGTACATCAATGTACCCCAGGGTGTAGTAAAGGTTGTTTTCTCTATGTCTGTTGTATCAACATTCACTTGATTGTAACCTGAAAAACCATCAAGCATAGAAAGTCTTTGTGCTCCTGAAACCATTTGAAGTAACTGATCCACTTTGGGCAAAGGATAATTATCTTTTAATGATTCTTTTTTCAAATTTCTAAAGTTCACACAGAGTCTTATTTCTCCATTTTTCTTTCTAACAGGAACTAGATTTGCAACCCAATTAGAATATCTAAGAGGGAGGATAATCTGAGCATCTAGCATTTTCTTAATCTCCCTTTCTACAGTTGGTAGAAGGGCTGGATTTATCCTTCTAAGTTTCCGTTGATAAGGTTTTGCTTCTGGCTTCAAAGGAATCTTATGTTGTATTAATGAAGTATCATAGGTCTTTATATCAGCATAAGTCCAAGCAAAAACATCCTTATAATTTTGCAGTAACTTAAGATATTGAGCTTTAATCTCAGGGTCTAGAGATGCACATAGTTTGATGTTTTTGATATCTTCATCAGTTCCAATGTTAATATCTTCTATGTCATCTTCTGGAGAAATGGACTGAGGGTTTCGGAGGACATCATTTTGATGTAGGAATTTACAGGGTAAGTTCCTCAGACAGAACACCAAAGGACACCGCTCACAAACAGATCACAGATCAATACACCAGTATTTTGACGTGGTTAAAACCCTCAAAGAGGGAAACAGTCCACGGCCTGAGCCAACGCGGCCACTTCAGGAAATTTATTAATAAAAGAATGAAAATTTACATATGCTTCTCTCATAGACGGATTACCCTACAAATGACCCTCCATGCTCTTTAAATAGATATCATGGACCAATCGGGTGTTAAGCCACGGATCAAGTGTCGGTAATACCGAGGAGAGAATGAACCGTCGGATCACTACATATCGTGACCGTCGGATTATAAGTTACAAAATGTACATGGTAAAGAAACACACTTTACCTAACTCTATACTAGACCAAGTTGTACTTAACTATTTCCTATGTGTCGGAATATCCTAACATCCCCCCTTAAGAACAACTTGGGATAGGATTGAAGGATTTACAAATATGACACAATAGGAGAAGGAAGGAGGCACTAGAGCCTATCCCCCCTTAGTGACAACTTCCTGAACTCCAACCATAAATCGAAGTTTAGTGAACTTCGCCTCTATGAGAGCCTTTGTAAAGATGTCTGCAACTTGATCATCTGTTGAAAAATATTGCACTTCAAGAACATGGTAGTGAATGAGCTTTCTGATGAAGTGCATGTGCAGTTCAATGTGTTTGTTGCGCTGATGTTCGACTGGATCTTTGCATAGCTGAATGGCACTTTGATTATCACACCAAAGTGTAGTCGGATGCTGCTGCTGAAAGCCAAACTCTGACAGGATCTGACGAAGCCACAAGGCTTCCTTACTAGCTTCTACGGCACCACGATACTCTGCTTCTGCTGAAGAAAGAGAAATGGCACCTTGTTTCTTGCAAGCCCATGTAATAGGTCCTGAACCAAGAGTGAACACATAACCTGTAGTAGACTTCCGATCATCAAGGTCACCAGCCCAATTGGAATCAGTGAAACCAACTAATAGAGGAGCTGCTTCGGCACTGTAATGAATCCCAAACTGAACTGTACCTTGAACATAACGAAGTATTATTTTAGCTGCTTTCCAATGACTTTCATGTGGGTTTTGCATAAACTGAGCAACAAGGCCAACAGCAAAGGAAAGGTCAGGACGAGTATGGGTTAGATACAAAAGTTTTCCTACAAGTTGACGGTATAAGGTAGCATCAACTTCAGGAGATGTACAAGTGACTGAAAGTTTGACTCCAGACTGAAAGGGAGAAGGGGCTAGCTTACAGTCTTCCATGTGAAAATGGCGTAGAATATCACAGGCATACTTGGACTGAGAAAGGGAAATACCTTCCTTGGATTGCAAGACTTGAAGACCGAGAAAATAATGTAAGTGTCCTAAGTCTGTCATTTCAAACTTCCTTTTAAGGCTAGACTTCACATGGTTTATAAGGTTGGGATCACTACCAGTCAGGATAAGATCATCAACATAAAGAACAAGAATGATAAGAGACTTGCCTACTTTCTTGGTGTAGACAGTATTTTCAGAATGACAACTAGAAAAGCCATTTTCTAAAAGAAAGTTATCCATTTTGGCATACCAAGCTCGAGGAGCTTGCTTGAGACCATAAAGGGATTTCTTAAGCCGACATACAAGGCTGGAGTCTGTTTGTATAAAGCCAATAGGTTGTTCCATATAGGTTTCTTCATGCAAGTCCCCATGCAAGAAGGCGGATTTAACATCCATCTGATGGACTTCCCATTTGAAAGAAGCAGCAAGGGAAAGAACAAGGCTGATAGAGTTCATTTTGGCAACGAGGGAGAAGGTTTCAGTGTAGTCAATGCCTTCAACTTGTGAAAAACCCTTAGCAACAAGACGAGCTTTATGTTTATCAACTTTCCCATCTGGTCCATACTTGGTTCTGTAAACCCATTTGCATCTAACAAGTTTTCGTCCCTTTGGTAGAGGAACAAGATCCCATGTATCATTTGCCAATAATGAATGATATTCTTCATTCATAGCTGCTTCCCAATCTGGATGGCCTGAAGCTTCTGCAAAGTTGTCAGGATCATAATTCACTGAAGCTTGAGCCAATAAAGAAGAGGCTCTCTCGAACTGAGAACGTGTACGTCGCTGATCTGTAGGATCACCGAAAAGATCACCTGCTGCATCCCGAGTAGCACGGACCCATTTTGGAAGCTGAGGAGCTGAAGGAGGATCCTGAGAAGGTGGGGGAGGATTTTCATCCTCGCTTTCATCATCTGAAGAAGAAATATTTTCAAAAGTAGAAGAGATAGGAAGAGGTGGCACATCCGCCGAACTAGGCTCGCAGGGCGATATATTTTCAGCAAACTTTACATCTCTTCTAATGATAACATTTTTGGACTTAAGTGAATAAGTCTATATCCTTTGACATCTTCAGAATATCCAACAAAAATACATTTTTCACTCTTAGATTCTAAAGCTTTATGTTTCTCATCTGGAATATGGGCCCATGCTTCACTTCCAAAAACACGAAAGTGACTTACATCTGGTTTGATTGAGCTCCATGCTTCTTCTGGAGTGATATTCTTTAAAACCTTAGTAGGAGTGCGATTTATTATGTAATTTTCACAGTTAATTGCTTTTGCCCAATAATTAAGACTAAGTCCTTTAGATTGAAGCATACAATTAGCCATTTCCTTTAAGGTGCGATTCTTCCTTTCAGCTACACCATTTTGTTGTGGAGTATATGGAACAGTATGTTTCATTTGAATTCCATTCTCAGTGCAAAAGTTGATGAATGTGTTTTTAACATACTCTCCGCCATTATCAGATCTTGGCTTAAGAATTTGATGTCCAGATTGTTTTTCAACAAAGGCCTTAAAGGCCAAGAACATGTTAAATACTTCACTCTTGAGTTTTAAAAAGTATACCCAAGTGCGTTTGGAGAAATCATCAATGAAAGTTAAGAAATACTTGTATCCAGAGAATGAAGCAACTGGAAGTGGACCACATAAATCACTATGCATGAGCTGTAAAGGGGCTGAGGCGTGCCAAGAGGCACGTTTTTCAAAACTGTCCCGATGATGTTTTCTGAGTACACATCCGGAACAAACACCATCTCTGCAAGATACCATTGGAAGACCTGTCACCATATTTTCTTTACATAGATTCTGAAGAGAGCGATAGTTTAAGTGACCAAATCGCTCATGCCAAAGTTTGCTCACTTCATCATTATGAGCAACAAATACTGAGGGAAGATTTGATGACCCAAAGTTGTGAAACTTATACAACCTTGTAGAATCATCAGCAATGTCAGTAGCTAAAATCTGTCTAGGATCTCTTAGGTCCTTAATTACAACATCGTGAGGTGAAAATTCAACGATTTTACCTTCACCTGAATGAGTTATCTGATATACAGATAGAAGGTTGCAAGATAAGGTTGGAACACATAATACATCATTAAACTGACCATTGTCTAGATGAACAGTTCCAGTCCCTACAACACTAAGAGATCTATCATCACCAACATATATATTTTTGGTGTTACAATCATTTAAAGAAGAAAACATGGCTTTGTTTTTGGCCATGTGATAAGAAGCTCCAGAATCAATGAGCCACTCATGAGAATGAGAAGAAGAAGATACATTTAGTGCATAGCTAGACCGAGATGCTTGACAACCACATGCAGAAAGTGCCATTCCTGAAGATGAAGTTGAAGTTGAAGATTGCTCCAAATGGATGTTATGCTTCTTCATTGCTGCTTCCAAGGCTTCCATCTTCTTAAAGCATTTGGATTCTAAGTGGCCATCTCGATTACAAAAGTTGCAATGTCTATCAGTCTTCTTCCCTTTGGTTTTATTTGTCTTATCATTTTGTTGAAATGATTTTTCATTTTGAGGCTGGAATTGCTTAGGACCCTTGTTTGGTTTAGGACCATTCTTTTTAGGATACAACTTCTTAGGATTCTTTGGATTTGGTTGCTGTTGGGCGACTAACGCTTTCTTAGAAGAGTTTCCAAGATGAAGAAGACCAAGGTGTAAGAGTTTTTCTTGTTCTCTTATTAAAGAATCACAAAAGGAATCAAAGGAAGGGGACTTGTAGGTTTGTCCTTGAGAAATGAAGGCTTCTATTGTAGAATGGAAGGTGGAAACAAACACAGAATAGGCTGGTCCCAACTTAGTAAGGAAGGAGTAGATAAGGTTACTATCTTCTTTCTTAACCTTAACACCTTCCAAGAGAAGTCTAAGGGTCTTGAACTTGGACAAAAAATCTTCAATGCAAGAAAAATTATTGGGGTCCAATGTAAGCAATTCATTTTCAAGTTGCTGGGCTTTAAGTTCATTTTTAATTCCAAAGACTTTAGAAATTTGTTGCAGTGCTTCATCAGGAGTATCAAGTTCTGCAATATGGAATCTAAGATCTGGAGAAATAGACATCCCTATCAACCCACGTGCTTGGTCTTGCCTATTTTCCCATTTAGCTGCCTTATCTTCATCTTTTGGTTTGGTCTCTTGGCCTGTGGCTATTCTGTAAAGACCTTTACTTCTAAGTAAATCCACAATGTAGGACCACCATTGGAAGTAGTTAGTGCTATCAAGAATGACTTGGCATGGACTTTCCATTTTTAACAAAAACTGAAGCTATAGATGCTAAAACTAAGTGTACCAATGGAAAGATCTCGAAAAATTAGGCCGTTTCAAAAAAAACGGTTCTGAAAACGGCTTCCGGATGAAGAAGTTATGGCTTTTTGAAAAAAAAATTGACGAAGTCGCTGACGAAGTGCGGGAATGTGCGGAAATGAAAAATCCGCCCCCACAAAATGGAGACTTGAACCCAAGACCTCTACTCTCATAAATTAGCTTTGCACCAAGTGAGCTATACAAAAAGTTTGAGAGAGAGAGAGAGAGAGAGAGAGAGAGAGAGAGGGGTTGATGCTTTGGGTTGCGTGCTTGCTTTGAGAAAGCTCTTTTTCCCTACAAAACAAAAAACAAAAAACCCAACACGGACATACAAAAAAAATAAACCTTACGGCTCGAAGTTAGCTTTAGCCAGAAACTAAATATTTTCAAAAACGAACCTTGTGGCTCGAAGTTAGCTTTAGCCGGAAACTAAATATTTTCCTCAATGTTTCTGATTTTTCGAGATCACACTAAGGCGCAGCGGAAAAGAGCATACGCATGAGAAAAATCCTTCCTTTCTGTTTCTGATTTGCCCAGATCGCACAGAGTCGCAGGGCAAAGAGCATACGCAGAAATGAAAGGTATAGATCCGGTAATAAAAAAGGCTAAATAAACCGAAAACCGAAATAAACAGAGAGAAAATAACTGTAAACTGCAAATAAACACTGTATACCTCCAGATCACGCAGCTAGGGCTACCGGAAACCTTTTCGCGTGAAACGAAAGGGGTTCCTCACTGGAACAGATGCTCCCAAGACAACAGAGCAGTCCTCTCGGCCCAAAAGCAGTCAGAAACAGTAGATCTAGGAAACGGTACTCGGATGCAGTTCTACTGGCTTCAGATTTGGATCACCAACGGACGCGGCCCTCAAATAGCTCTGATACCATGTAGGAATTTACAGGGTAAGTTCCTCAGATAAAACACCAAAGGACACTGCTCACAAACAGATCACAGATCAATCCACCAGTATTTTGACGTGGTTAAAACCCTCAAAGAGGGAAACAGTCCACGGCCTGAGCCAACGCGGCCACTTCAGGCAATTTATTAATAAAAGAATGAAAATTTACATATGCTTCTCTCATAGACGGATTACCCTACAAATGACTCTCCATGCTCTTTAAATAGATATCATGGACCAATCGGGTGTTAAGCCACGGATCAAGTGTCGGTAATACCGAGGAGAGAATGAACCGTCGGATCACTACATATCGTGACCGTCGGATTGTAAGTTACAAAATGTACATGGTAAAGAAACACACTTTACCTAACTCTATACCTAACTCTATTGTACTTAACTATTTCCTATGTGTCGGAATATCCTAACATTTGATCAAACAATCTTTCCAAAGGAATAAGTCCTTTTGGAATAAAATTATTAGATAATTGAATAATGTCATGATTAACAATTTGGGTTTTAAAATCTGAAGTATCATTTCCATATGCATTTTCATTTATTTCAGTTCTATCTTCATCAATTTGTAGAAATGAAAAATCATCTATTACCTGCAGAAATGATTTCAAATGTTCATCATCTTCGAATATTTGCCAATGTTTCTGATTATCTGGAATAGATGGCCTATACTTGACTTGTATATGATAGAGTACATCAATATGATCAGGAATTTTAAAAGAGCTAGCATCTACATGAATATTCTGATCTCTGGGAATATGAGTCAAATTAAAAGCATCAAAGAAGTTTTCAATTGAATCCCATACTTCATTTCAATAGGACCTAAGTCTAGGGTGCTTGGTTTGGCAAGCATTTCGTACTTGCTTAACAATAAGTTCTAAATCAGTAAAAACACTTAAGTTTTGAACTTTTAAGCTTTTGGCTAATTGTAATCCTAAAAGGAAAGCTTCATATTCAGCCACATTATTTGTAACTTCAAAGTCTAATTTACATGATTGGGTTATATTTTCTTTTTCAGGTGAAATTAAAACTACTCCAGCTCCTGCCCCATCTTTTGTGCAAGAGCCATCAAAGAACAGTTTCCAAATATCAGTTTGGTTTGGTTCAGGAATTTCAACTACCTCTTCAATTTTGACTTGAGTTTTATGTTGGTTTGAAGTGAGTTGAAAACAACCAAAGTCTTGATCTATTGCATAAATTGGATGGTTCCTTGGCTGGTCAGTCTTACAAACAGTATGTACAAATCTTACCTCTCTATATAATCTTAATTTCTCTCCTCCATAAATAGGAATAGTAGCATATGACATATCCATCTGTAGAGTTCCCCCTAATTTGGCACAGCAAGACCTAGAAAGGATCATTCCAAACTTGGGAGGGATATCTGTGACAACAATATCAAGTACTACACTTTTCACTGGAATTTGGGCAAGGGTAACCACTAGATCCTTGATCAATCCTAAACAGGGCAACCTTTTAGAATCAAAGGTGTATAGGTCATCGTAGGATTTAGTTATGTCGAGTTTCAAATGATCCATGATAGATTTTAGCATAAGGTTGTGTGATGCTCCTGAATCAAGCATACAAATATACAACATGGAATCATTTGTTTTAAGAGTTACATAGAAAGGAGGCACTATCTCATATATCATATCTGAACTAGGGCCAAAAACTACTGTTGGTTTTTCATCTTGCAGACTTATGACATCACCTTCAGCATCAACCGAGGTATTCTGTATCCATTGTGTGACTTGGCTTTTATAACCAAGGTTTTTAGAAAGTTCTAACAGTGGAATTGGGATTTTAACCCTCTCTAATTCTTTTTCAACACTAAATGTAGTCAAAATGTTTTTTCCAGTTTGGGTAATATCAATTGACTGATCTAAGGGTTGAATAAGAGTTGTTTGAGCTTCAATAGTTTTGGTACGTGGTTCAATTATTGGAGGTTCCTTGGGAGGTCTCCCAGGACCAGGTCTAAGCCTAAGATCATACTTCTTGTTTAACTCTGCAATTAAAAATTCAGAGAAAGCATGATATTTAGAGACTTGTGAAGCTTCCTGCTCTTCTTGAACCTGATTTTGTTGTGAGAGAGGAATGATGGCTGTTTGATTGGAAGAAGAATCCATACTATTAATATCTTCAGTAATTGTCATAGTATTATCATCAGGTTGTTGGTCATCTATTAATGGAGGAGTAGGAACCTATTGACCATTGCTAGGTCTCTGAATAATTTGTAGTGGTGGATTTCTTTTATACTGACCTTGATTTTGGTTTTGAGGTCTAGTAACTGTTTGTTGTATTGTCCTAGGTTGGGTCTCAATATTTGGAATCCTATTTGATAGGTTTCTAAGAAGAGATGTTATTTCATCTATTTTCGAGTCTTCTGATTTAGTCCTAAAGGAACTAGAGGCTTCTTGAACAGATTTGAGTTTTCTTTGGGCCTTTTCTTCCTTAAGTTTTAACGAAGTTGAGGCTGCCCTATTTGCTTCTACTTCTATAGCGTTTATTTGCATATCTTCAAGGGTTCTTGAAGTTCTCTCTCGTAGCATAACAGCAAAGTCATCATCAAAAGATTTAGAGAATATAGACTTAGCTGCTGCTACAGGGGGCTTACAATCAACAGGCATTTTGTGATAGAGTTTATTGAATCTTTTGATAAAATCTGATACTGGTTCACCGAAGTTCCTTTTAAGCTCTTCAAATTATGTGAGGAAGTAAAGATGATCCTTTTTTTCACCCCATTGATTTTTTAAATATGGTTGTAAGCTCTTCCAAATTTCTAATGGTTGCTGCTAGTAACTGCCTAAACCAAATCCTCACATTTCCTTCAAGTGACTGTACAAACAATCTCATATAAACGTTTTCTTGTTCAATATTCATGTTGTCTGCAAAGTCTAGGAAAGCTTGTAGATGGTCCTCAGCTGAGGGACCAGTTTCTCCATTGTACTTGGGAAGGTATTTTAAGTATCCAGCTGGGAATGCATCAAGGTTATTAGGTAAGACTAAGGCAGCATATCTAGCCTGTACAATAGGTCAGAAAGCCATGATAGTAGGTGGTGTATGAGGTGCTTGAGGTGTATGAGGTTTTCCAGGTGGAGTATGAGGTGTTTGTGTGGATGTAGAGGATGAAGAAGAAGTAGAAGAAGAAGATGGTGATTCTGAGGTTGATGAACTAGTTGGAGGTAAAGGAGGAGATCTCCTGAAAGACTTCAAAGGAGTCCTAAGAACTGAATTTGGGACCTGTAAAGGAATACCTTCTTTTGTTTCAAAGAGAGGATTGGAATATATAGAAAAGGTCTCCTTAGATTGTTTAGAAGAAGAAGCTTCAAGTCAATCAAAAATGGAAGTAAAATGATAGGTGGCAGGGGATATGAAGTCTGTTGGTTTATATTCTGGTAAATTAACACCTAAATCAGATTCAGTTTTAGGTGATCCTGGTGGTAGTGTGGGTATTGGATTAGATTCTAATGAATGAATAAGGTAGGCTGACTTAAAATCAACTCCTTTTTCTAGAAGTTCAGCAACCCTAGGTGATAAATGGGAGTAATCAGGATCAGCTAGGATATTACTATAGGGGTCAAATGATTATAATTCTTCAGATTGCATGACTGAAGAGGAAGAAGAATATGGTTGGTGTCCCCTTTTAGAACTGGATTTTCTCAGAAGCCTTTCAGGATCTAACAGAGGCTTAACTATGTCAACTTCTGAACGAGATCTGGTATGTTTAAAAGGTGCCAGCTTGCGAGTGTGGAGTCGCCTAGGTGAATGATTTTAAACTTTATAATCCCTTTAATCACCTTTAAAGGAAAAGAATGAATGAATAACGTTGTCTCAAGGGAAACTTAAATGAAATTCGAATCCCCAACAACGGCGCCAGTCTAATGTTGTACCTCTAAGATAGTAGTAGGTCAGCTACCAATGCCAGAGCATCTAAAATAATTGTTTTGGGGTTTTTGGTTTTAGTTTTGGAAGACCAATGAATAAAGACAGATTTAGAATTGAAATACTTAATCCTTTGGGTTATATTAATATCTCAACAAAGGAATGCTATAAAGCTTTACACAATGATATAGATCAAAAATAGTGGTGAGAAGAAGACAAAAAATAATATGATTATCACAGTTTCCAGACTGTAAAACAGAACAATCATAAGTGTGAAAACCTTCTAAACTACGTTCCAAAGGTTCAAGGCAATATACTTAAGCTTACATAAGATGTTGATGATTTATTGGTTAGAGGGGATTAGCTAAAAAAATAGTTCATTAAACCATTCTCTTAATAGATGATCACTTCACAAGCTTATAGGAATTAATTGGGACACAATTATTCCTACCTAGATATATCTATAATTCATAAGCATATGAAGAAATACATAATGATTGATAACTGGAAAAACTTACAGGATAACACAAACTGTGTAAAACCAAATTCAAAATCCTCTGCTTTGTATTAAGGTTCCACAAAGACTGAGTACATCAAGTGTCTATAAAAGCTTCCTTCATAGGTGAAACCAGGTTCAAAGTAGAATGAACAGTCACAACTTAACAAGCAATGAATAATGACTCTTGAACTTTGAACCCATAACAACTCGAGAAGAGAGTTATTTATACAACAATGAAACTAAGGAAATATCCTAGAACTGATTAAGATTTATTCTAGTAAAGGAAAGATCTTCATACAAGAAGATAGGGGCAGTTGTTGAACTGCTTCCTACTGTCCTTTTTATTCAGGTTGTGATGGCTTTGTTGTCTAATATTTTGCCCCTTTAATCTGCTTGATTGTTTGTATTCTTTAAGCTAGTAGATTCCTTCACTTGATCTTTGATCTGATACTTTTTGAACTCAGTGAATATCCTTTGACCCTATTAAGTAACCTTTACTGTTTGTTTTAACCTTTACTGTGCATTTCAGGTTTTTACTATGCTTTTCAATAATAAATCCCCTTAGATTTGTCTTCAAACTGTATGCAAGCTTTTTCTTTGTAAGCTTGGAACAGGGGTTTTTACCTGCAAAACATAGAAATTTTTAAGAGATCATAGGTGACAGAGGAGGACATCAATGGCTTTATTGAGCTTGAGAGGATATTGGAAGGAGTCCAGAGTGTATTGGAAGGTAAAACAATGGATTTTTGGGTCACAGAGGCTTATGGAGGTTTTACTGTGAAAACAGGCGAAACAAAGGAAAAATCGTGATTTTGCGTTTAAACGGAAAAACAATTTCCTTTTTTAAATATGGCACAAAGTGAATAGTGTCATTTTGTCATTTTGTCATTATGCAATATCTTGGTACTTGGATAATTCAGGAACAGATTGGTCAGGATTTATATCAATTTTTCCACTGCCTTTTCATTTACCATCAAACACAGGAAGTAGCATCAACATGATACATCACAACACATATATGATTTTTTTGCTTTTTTGTTGAATATCTAGAAAGATCTGGTTTTGTGTATATTTTTTGTTTCTTGAAACTATAAACAGTATTCTCCTGCTATATTATTATAGGGACACTTTAAAATATGTGGTATGGTATGACCACCATTTTTGAGATATACTCCTTTGAATCATTTACAACATGTAATTTTCAATATTTTATATAATGAAAGTTACAATTTTTCCTTGGGGAAACAAGTACTAAATGTCACAATATATTACATACCTTAGGAGTTGTGTCACACATGTATTTGAAAAACCATTCACCACCATTAAGTTGACCAGCAATAACACAGTAGAGAGGAGATGCTTTTGAGCCTTCATAAAGAGGTTTAGTTTCCCTCTCAAGTACGGGTATATCAAAAGCATGGTCATCATACTGGTTTCCATCATCATCCCTTCCAACATTATTAAATATCTCCTAGATCAATCTATTTGTCCCATATTCTTCAACTTGTTATCAACATCATTATCTTATTTCATAGGATCATTAGCTTGGTCCTCAATATTAATCACTCCATGTTCTTGAACAGGTGCTTGTACTACAACCACCTCTTCCTCGTCGAGCAATGCCCTATGGGGATCATACTATACAATTACAATCAATAAAGTAATATTAGTATATATAGCAAATATTGAAACGTTGATATAACAATCGTTTACAAATATAATATATAAGGAAAACAAAGACAAAAAGAAAGACAACTTAGGTGAGAACAAGAAACAAAGACAACAAATCAATGATGATGCTTGTGCAATTTATCAATATATTTAGGAATATGTTGAAAAAATCTAAGAAAGATGTTACTTTTGTTGACATGTAGGAAGTGAGACACTTTCAAGATACATAGTCATGACCACAATAAAAAATATATTGATCTTATTTTGCATTACCATTATAGTGTCATATTATTTCTTAATGTCATATTTTGCATAATATACTTTAAAAAATTATTAATAATGCTCCATAAAAACCCATGATTAACCTCTAAATCCTCTAGGTCCTAATTAACCCCCTAAACATACATTAACCCCCTAACACCTTAACCCCATTCCCCTAAGCCCTTAAACCCCTAAGCACTAAGCCCTTAACCTCTAACCCCTAAACCCTTAAACAATAACCCCTTATCGCTAAGCCCATAAAGTAACTAACCCCTAACTTGACCTAACCTCTTAATCCACCCTAACAAAAACAATCAAATAATATATTTAGGCCACATCAAGATGACAACATTGGTCAAACACCTCCCAAAAGAATATTATAAAATACATTTACAATAGAAAAATACTACAATTTACAATAGAAAGACATACAATCCAAAATACAATATACATATAAACATTTACAAAAACAATCTACATACAAAGCATATAATAAATAACTTACAAATGGATGATATTCATGTCTACCTTTAGTGTCTCTACAATGCTTTTTATCTAATTTTATTAAAATTCTCCTTGGCCTCAATCCCTTGCAATTTCTACAAGGGAAATAACATCTTCGACCCTCAATGTCAATCCCACGTATCCTTGGTTTCCTTGAGGAATGTTATGTGACATTTTTTGTCACCAAACTTTCAGTGATGATTTTGTTCAAAAATTAACCTCAAAATAAGCCTACAACCTTTCAAAACAATCGCAACTAATATATATAGCAACTATGTCAAAGTTATATGATGTTAGGACCTATATATATATATATATAATCATATATATTATATTAATATATTATTGATATTAATATTAATATATATTAATAATATTATATATAATTATAATATTAATGTTATATTTATTTTAATTAGTTAAACTCAACATAAAGTGGTCCCATATTAGACATTGTTAGTGGAAAAAACCATTAATGGTGGAATTGAATGTTATGCAACAGTTATTTGTCATTTGTTGGAAATTGGACAACACATTTTCATATTGGATAAAGCATCGGATATATGATGGTAAAAGAACTCCTATCAGATATTCGACGACGTGATGGATTATAGGAAAAATGTCGGTTAATCTACGGGAAAAGACATTTCGTCAAATATTCAACCATTAAAGAACTCTCGTCAGATATTCAATGGGCATTGGGATTTTAGAAAAAAATATTGATTTAACTTCCAACTCTTTTTCCAATTTTATCCATTCCGTTGGATTTCACCATCGGAATTTTCGACCAAATGTAGTAGTGAAGTATGGATATTGTTGTGAAAGTGAAATCCTATAAAGGTACAAGGAAGACCCATGAGGGTAGTGAAACTCCTTAAATCCAAAACACTATTGGTTGGAGGTCGTCATGTTTGGTACCTTGATTGTGTGAGGCCTAGAAGGGTACCTGGAATATCTCTAAAGGTAGTGGAACTCTTCAAAGCCACAAGACTGTTAGTTAGAGGCTATTAGGTTTGGTACCTTTGGTACTCATCAAAGGGTACCTAGAAGGCTTATGAAGGTAGTGAAACTCCTTGAAGGCACAGGAAAACTACTTGGAGGCTGGAAGGTTTGGTATCTTAGCTATGTGAAGGCTTTGAAGGGTACTTGGAAGACTCATGAGGGCAATGGAATTCCTGGAAGCTGCGGAAATGCTATTTGGAGGAGGTCTGGCTTGGTAGCTTGGTCGATTGTTGTTGGTACTAAGCTTGCACCAATATTTCAATGAGTTGATGTCCATGGACTCAAAACCCTAGCTTTGGGATGACCTATTATTGAAATAAAATGAATAGAGTGGTCAATGTTTAGGTGGAACATCGAAGATTTGCAACCAATTAGACAATTAAAAAATAAGTATCATCTTTTGTATTTATTTTGGCTGCAAATGTTATGTATATGTCAATGAAATGTATTTGTATGTTAATTAAAAGATGATAATTATGTTAAAAATATGTCTATGCATATTTTAGTAAGCATTGCATTATGTGAATAATTATGTGATAATTTCCTAGAAAGAGGGATTTTTTTCATAATACAGAATTCCAAGGGTAAGTGGCACTAGATTGGGTCCCAACAAGAGACTGGAATAGATCGGAAGGTGGCCAAGAGTATGTTACAGGTAGTATTAAAGCCCATGCTACAAAACTTGGCATGTATGGGCCAAGTGCAAGCAGAAAAAGTAAAGGTTGTAGGTAAAGCATTTAACAAAGTGCTGGTAGGAGGATGTCAGCCAAGTACTTGTCAGAATGCCCTAGTGGAATTGGGGAAATTGAATCCATGGGTAAAATTTTCAATTTTAACTTTTGCCTAAATGACATTACGCCAGGAACTTGTCATGTTGATGAATAGACAGAGTCGGTTATGGAATAATTTGGGGAAAATCCCAAAATTTCAGGCCATTTATTAAAAAAAATAATGTGAATTGGTGAAAAGGAGTTTCACTGTAGGTTAGAGGGGAAAATTGCCATTGATCTACATTGATGCGAGATCTAAAAACTGAGATAAACTATGGGACCCCCCTTGTGGTCAAATTTTAGTGAGTAGGGGGGTATTACAGCCAATATCACTTCAATGGTTTTGCCCCACATCTAGAGCAATTAGATATCCTTTTGAATGGGGGAAAAATCACTTTGATTAGCCCACGCATATGGAAAATGATATTAAGTTTTCACCCAAGAAGTTTTGTTAAATAACATGCAAGTTGAATAGGCAATATCTACACAGTTGAGATCTAATCATTCAGGGTGATTGCAACCCACCCTCATGGTTGTAGTTTAATTGGTAGCGGGGGGTCCATGGTGGAATTTGTGCCCAGTTGGTTGGTCATATCAATGCGATTGTCACAAAACAATGGTTGAGAATGATCCCCCCCCCCCCCCCCCGCCCACCCACCATGGTATATGTTAAACGGGGGGGTGATTGATATTCGCACCAAATCGCCTAGCTTGGATCAATGTTGGAGATTAATTATGGGGCCCACCATTCCCTAAACTTCAAATTATTGTTAGGCTTCCACAATGTAAGTAGTCTGGTCAAGGAAATATAGTGGGCATGAAAATAAAATGACTTACGAATAAAGGTAGAAAGCCACGACAAAGCCACCTAGGCACTAGAGAATAAGTGATGCTGACATGATAGCTCGCATGGAAAACTGATGTGGAACTCCATGTCATCATGGCATCATGACATCTTCATAATATGACATATGCCAGGTCTTGGACCTCGACATTTAAAACTTTTATTGAAGTAATGTGAAGAAAAATCGAGGGAGAGTTTTCGAGATGACATGGATTGATGGCTTTGATGGAGCCACCTGGACATAAGGGAAACAGGAGATGTTAACAATGAAGCTTACGTGTTCAGCTGATGTGGCATTCTAAATTAGCATTATGTCATTATGATGTCATCATGATATGATGTATGTTGGGTCTCATACCTCAACGTTGCAATTGATGTCAAATTGAGGTGAGGAAGCTCGATGTTGAGTTATTGAGATGACGTGGACCGATGGGTCCCACCTCAAGCACAGTGAAGAGAAACCGCAGGTATTGGATCTCAGGTTTCAATGTTTCCAAATGATGTTAGAGTATAAAAAGGACCAATGTCGAGGCACCAAGATGATGTGTCTTAGTAGAGGACCCCACTAGATCTTGGGCCTTCGAATCTTCAGAATTTCTAATTGAGTAGAAAAGAATCCAAGGGAGATTGATACTGAGATGTTGATGCCAAGGCACTGACACCATATCTCATGCCTTATGATATCATAAATTTTCAATTGAGTAGAAAATAAGTCGAGGGATCTTGATACTGATGACGAGGTACTCACATGATGTGTCATGGGAGAGGGCCCCACAAATTCTCGGGCCTTGGGATCTCAATTGTTTTCAATTGAATAGAAGAGAAGCCAAGGGAACCCAATGTTGAGATCCTGGTTAGTGATGTGAGCTCGGTGGGGATATTTTTTTAAATTTGTTCCCAAAAGAGACAAAGAATTTTTTTAAGGTAAAGTAGAAGTTTATATGCAAGCCAAGTGTTGATCGAGGTGATAGAGGGTAGCTTGAGCCTAATGAGAATTGGGGGAAACCCAAAAGGTATAAGGACTTAGTTATTTTTCTCGGGAAAATAAGAGGTGCATAGCGAGGTTTTTGTATGTCTCAAACAATGATAAAATGCAGTTACATGTGGTGTTTAGGGAAATTGAGGTGAAGGAGTTGTGACTGGATGGGACATTACAACTAAAGGAAAAGGCATACAATCACTTTAGCAAAATGTAACTCAGCAATTAGAGCACATATTTGAGTTTTGTTGAGCCAATTACATTAATTAAAAAAAAAAAATCACAATCCGTTGCGTTATTATCATGAGTCCTTTTCCTAAAAGGAAAAAAATCAATACCCCTAAAATAACTAAAATTCTAAGTCTTAGTAAATAGGGTCCCCTAGAGAAATTAGTATTGACATGATATCATTCTGCAACTTCATATTTTTATTTTATCACGTGGCATTATAAGGAATTATAAATGATTATAATGTACTTATGTATGCACTTTATATATGATTCAAGGTTTTTATTATACTAACCATGTTGATGAATTCATATAGTATCATTATACCCATACTTTATCCTCATTTAAATGCTCGGTTTTTGGTATGCAAAATCAGTACATACTCACTTCAGGGGGAAATCATGTCTACATTTATAAATACATATACATAGAAACCATCTCTTGACCAAGATGTAAATGATGCATATGGTGGTGAAAGTTTCTTTTATTTTAATATTAGTACAATAACCATGTGAAAAATCCTTCCCTCAAAAGTGTGAACAATAGTCATGATGTTATGATTATAAATTTATTATAATTTTTCCTCGTCTACGTAGACTTCAATAGGGCACCTTGGGCATATATGATATACATTCAGCATATAATTTATATAGTTTCCATTGTCCTAGCAAGTATATGCTCGCAAGGTTGTTTACATACTTACCGTGTTATTGACATACTTATAAGACGTTGCATCATGTTCGTTATGCCACATATTATGAAAGGCATGGGCACATAGTCAGATTAGGATATTACAAAGTTTGGTGCCCCACTAATGCTAATGATACTTATGTGAAGTTGATTGACCTTGATTGTTGTTAAGGCAAAGTCGTGGGACTTGATTGTTCAAAGATTAAACATAATTTATTATTAGATAATCCATAAGTTCATGGTCATGAAGGTATGGTGATGAGATCTTGTATCTAAAGCATTAAATGCAACTTTCTTTCACTATTGTCAACTCAAGCTATTTTACTAAGAGACCACCCACGGCATGCATGTGGGGAATTTTTTTTATGTGTAGCATATGTTATGGTTAATACCCCAAATACGACCTTTCTAGCACTCTTAATGGACATATGTCAAATGTTGTTTATTATATGATCTATGTCTTGGTGAAAACATATATGGAAAACCAAACTAAGCGCAAAATTTTTGACACATCCTAGCTCGCATTACCTGACACATATCAAAATTGATTTAATGTTGTCAATTACATCAATGTTACAACATGAATATTAGTCAGTTTTTCAATGTTCTAGTCAATCGATATTATATGATTTTATGAATCCATGCCTATAGGTCAATCATACAGTGCATTGGTGAATTTATCGGGTAGTATGTGTGTTTATTGTGCCACACCTCAAGGAGAATGTCGGGGCTCACAACTGAAGTAGGCAATTGAGCTCATCGACCACTCTACCCCTGTAGAGAAATGAAAGCTTGCAACTCATTAATTATGGTTCTACTTTCACAACCACTTAGAGGAGCTGTCAGCAATTGAACAAAGGAAAATAAAGCTTAAGGTCACAAGTATGACAAGAAGTTGGTATTTTCTCTCTGGCTAGTCATTTTTCTTGTACTAGGCTAGTTTAGTTAGTTTGGACACAATGCAAGAGTTAATCCTTCTCATAACTTTCCTATTTCATCGTTCCATGTCTTTACAATTGTCACACATATGTAAGATATGGTGTTTTTCATGCCAACTCCTTCATGGTGAAAAATCCATACTGACTCCTAGTCATTATGTTTTGTTTTCATCATTTAGGTTTGATTGACATCGTTTCAAAATTGTTATATGTAGTGGGGATGGCCATGACATGACCTACAATCCCAATTTATTAGTGGAGCCCTTGGCCTTGTGAAATCTAAGACAAATATTATCACCCAAAGCACAAAAGACCCCGTGTTGAATGTAATACAACCTTTGGTGGGAAATTTCATTTATATACCACCATGCTAATAGCCCTGTGAGTGAATTTGAAAGGGCTTTGTTTGTCCATGATTATTTATTTTTCCTCACAAGCCCTCAACCATGGCTAACACAGAGTGCCCATTTTTAAATCAAGGTCGAGCCTACTACCCAACACACCACATTTACTATACATATATATTTGTGAGTTCTTATATATTTCCCCTTCATTTTTAGGTTGGTCATACACCCCTAACTCATTCACCACTACAACGCGCCTCTATATAAGCTCGTTTGGGCCAATCCCGTGACCATGGCTAGCACAATTCAGACTTATTAAGCAAAAAAGGCCCTAAACTTTGTCACATATTATTTATCAGCGACAAAAATTCTATGTTTATGTTCCATGATAAGTTACATTGGCCTATGCACTAGTCCTAGTATAGTCACTTTATACTCCTCTGTTGCAAACTTGGAAATATTATTTTGATACAGAAACCCTCTCGTCATAGTGTCAAGTTGAGGCAAACCCTACAACTCAAGCAAGTGTACAATCCTTTGCCTTATATGATGACTCGCCATTCGTAATTATGTTGTGTCATGCCCCCCCCCCCACCCTAGCTTGCATTTCAATTTTGGACACACTTATATTTTTAACATACACATTTAAGTTGTATTTTGATTTAGTTGTCCCATTTCATGCATTGTGGATCATTTTGGAAACATGTCATACAAGTTTATGAGAATATATATTTGATCTCTCGTGTCTCCAAGTTTATTTTATTATTGAGAATGTTCAAATCCTTAGTCATGATGTGAATTGCAACAAGGTCATCCCTCATCTCTTATATATATATATATATTAAAATTGGTCACTAAAAAAATAAAGGATGACCCTATGTAAATGACAGGCTCACTTCACACCATACTTATCACTTGCAACCTCCCATGCTAAGACAACGTCCCTCACCCTTAGCCATTTTCTTAACTATGCTTAGAATAAAATCCTAGGTAGTTTAAAATGTTTATTTGTACATTGGAAGCCAATATGAGTAAAGAGATGTGAAGCTCAGCTCTTACTTCACTCACAGGTCACCAAATCTTAAAGGCTAAAGTAATTTTTTTATGAATACATTACTAATTTCAATCATATACCATGTATAAAGGTGTCCTCCCATGCTAATATATGTAGCCATCATTATGCATCAAAAGACAAATTCATAAATATTGGCTTGAACTTTACTCAGCTACAAAGATTTTATATATTTTCCACTAGTGTGTTAATTGGTCTATGGTCATGATTTTTCCATTATGGGGAAACTCATAATGAAAAAGACTAGAGATGTTACAGGCTTCATGGCATACATGTAACTTCGATCAAATAAAATGGTGTATTCTAGGGGGCATCCTGTTGGGTTGCGTTATATTCCTTCCATGAAAACCCCACGCGTGAGGGGTGTCATAGGGGGGCGGGCTTGTGGTATACCTTGTTCAGTGGGAGATCTGCCGGATCGATTCTTGTGGAGAAAGAACATGGCGAGTAGTGGAAAGATAGAGATCGATAAATTTAATGGTCAAAGTTTTGAGTTTTGGAAACTCAATATGGAGGATTTGTTGGTGGATAAAGATCAGTGGATCATGGTAGATCCAGGTAATAAACCAACAACAATGTTAGCTGAATACTTGGTGAAGTTGGATCAAAAGGCAAAGAGAACAATACAATTGTGTATCTCAAATTCAATATTGTTGAATGTATCAGGGGAAGCTTCGGCGAAGGCTTTGTGGGACAAGTTAGGGACTTTGTACCAATCTAAGTCTCTGGTAAATAAATTTTTCCTACGGAAAAAGTTGTATAACTTGGGGATGAAAGATGGAGACTCAAAGATAGAGCCTATGAACGCATTTAATATTATGTTAAGCCAGTTATTATCTGTTGATATTAAAATTTCAGATGAAGATAAGTGCATCAGTTTTTGTGTTCTCTACCAGATTCATGGGATAGTCTAGTTGTTGCAATAGGTAGCAATGCAATTGCCTTGCAGTTTGATGAAATAGTCTCATCCTTGCTATCGGAGAAGAAGAGAAGGAAAAATATGGAGGGCCAGAATGGTGATGCCTTGTCTGTACGAGGATGGTCCCAGAACATAAACAAAAATAAGTCCTCGAGTGGGAGATCTAAATCTAGAGGGAGATCTAAATTTCCAAGAAAACATGTAAAGGTGTGTTGGAAATGCAGAAAGGAAGGGCACTACAAAAGGGACTGCAAATCTAAAGCTCCTGAGAAAGGGAAGGAATCTCATGATGCTTCTTCTATAGAGGAAAAAACTACCTCAGATGAAGGTGGGGATGTGTACTTGGATTCTTCTTCAAGTACACATGTAGATCATGAGGCATGGTTGATTGACTCAAGTGCATCCTTTCACTTCACTCCCCATAGGGAATGGTTCTGCGAGTATGAAAAATGTGATGGTGGTGATGTCTTCTTAAGTGATAACAGGAAGGCTAGAATTGTTGGTCGTGGAAAATTCAAGTTGAAGTTGCAAGGTGGAAGGATTATAACACTTTCGGTTGTTCTCCATATTCCTGCATTGGCCAAAAATCTTATTTCTGTAAGTAAGCTGGATGATGCAGGTGTAAAAACAGTGTTCGAGAAAGATACCTGCAAGATGGTTTGGAGAGCATTGGTATTGATGTGGGGAGTTTGGATTGGAACTCTATACAAGCTTCAAGGTAGCACTGTTATTGATGGGTGCAACATTTTTGTGGTTCCTAAAAGTGGAGTAGAAAATCTAGTGGTCTCTAGAGAAAAGACCATGCTATGGCATCAAAGCCATGGACATATTAGAGAGAAGGGCCTTCAAATACTTCATGGTAATGGTATGGTAGAAGGAATTTCTAATAGCTCTCTCGATTTTGATTATTGTGAAAATTGTGTATATGGGAAGTAGAATCGGGTGAGTTTCCCCTCTGGTGGTAAGAGGGTGAAACATATATTAGAGCTTGTGCACAGTGATGTGTTTGGACCTGTGGTAGTTCCATCACTGGGAAAGTCTGTGTACTATGTATCATTTATAGATGACTTCTCAAGGAATACATGGATATATTTCCTCAGAAAGAAATATGAATTCTTTGAGAGGTTTAAATAATTTGAGACTCTAGTGGAAAACTAGACAGAGAAGAAGATAAAGGTGCTGAGGACAAATAATGGTGGAGAGTTTTGCAAGAAGGAATTTGAAGATTTCTGTAAGAAGTGTGGTATAGCACGACAGAAGAATACTCCATACACACCTGGACAAAATGGAGTTGCAGAAAGAATGAACAAGACGTTGTTGGAAAGGGCAAGAAGCATGCTCAGTGGTGCCAAGTTAGGATAGGAATTATGGGTAGAGGCGGTGGAGATTGCATGTTACCTGGTCAACATATCACCTTCATCAGCAATGGAGGATAAGACTCCACAAGAGGTATGGACTGGTAAGAAACCTTATCTTTCACATCTAAGGGTATTTGGATGTGATGCATATGTACATGTTTCAAAGGAGAAAATAAAAAAGTTGGATAATAAATCTGAAAAGTGCATCTTATTGGATATAAGGATGGTTTAAAAGGTTATAAGCTTTGGAACCCAGAAACAAGGAAGGTTGTGTACAACCAAGATGTGGTGTTTAGAGAGGTGAAAGATGTTATTAAACATGAATTCCTACCAAAGGAACCTGAGAAGATAGAGTTTGAGCTAAAGGAGGAAGAATTAGACTCTACAGCAGAAGAGGAATCAGAAGATGAAGAGCCACAAACTCCAGTTGTGAGAAGATCAGTTCGAGAAAGAAGACAACCAGAAAGGTATAGTCCATCTGCTTTCTATTCAAATTTTGCTTTATCTGTTACTGATGATGATCCCATAATTGTGAAGGAAACAGTAGATTCAGAGGATGGAAAAGTCTAGAAAGAGGCCATGGTTGATTAAATGACATCTTTGCACAAAAATGAGGCTTGGGATCTAGTGGAGTTTCCGGCTGGAAGGAAACTCATTGGTAGAAAATGGGTGTTTAAGAAGAATATGAATACAGAAAGAAAGGTGGATAAATACAAAGCTTGATTGGTAGAAAAATGTTATTCCCAGGTGTCGGGAATTGATTTTGGTGATATTTTTTCTCCTATTGCCAAGGTAGCTTCTATTAGATTACTTTTATTGTTTCTGTTACTTTTGATTTTGAGGTAGAACAGATGAATGTGAAGACAAAATTTCTTCATGGGGATTTGGAAGAAGAGATCTACATGAAGCAACCTGAAGGCTTTGCGGTGAAGGGTAAGAAAGAACTGGTATGCAAGTTAAAAAATTCTCTGTATTGGTTAAAACAGTCACCAAGGATGTGGTATCAAAAATTTATACATTTATACGGGGACTTAGCTTCACGAGAAGCAAAGCAGATCATTGTGTGTATTTTAAATTAAGTGGTGACGTGTCATTTATCTGGTCTTGTATGTGGATGATATGTTTCTGGTTGGAAATGACAAAGAAATTATCCAGGATTTGAAGACTCAATTGTCCTCCAAATTCGACATGAAAGATCTTGTTGTTGTAAACTATATTTTGGGCATGGAAATTAAATGAGATCGAGCAAAGAGGAAGCTCTAGTTAAACCAAAGGAAGCATGTCGAGACAATATTGCAAAGGTTTAATATGCAAGATAGTAAACCAGTGAAGGTTCTTATTCCTGTAGGTGTAAAGTTTTATGCAGAACAGTGTCCCAAAACACAAGAAGAGGAAGAGGACATGTCTCATGTTCCATATACAAGTGCAGTCGGTAGCTTGATGTATGCAATGGTCTGTGCTAGACTAGAAATTGCACATGCAGTAGGAGTATTGAGCGAGTTTATATCAAAACTAGGGAAGGAGCATTGGACATCAATGAAGTGGGTTTTCAGGTGTTTGCATGGCACTAGTGATTATGGTTTGTGCTACCAAGGAAGACAAGGATTGGACAGAGTTTTGTACATCCGTGGCTTTGTTGATGCATACTAGACTGGAGATATGATCAGAGAAGATCTACAAGTGGGTATGTGTTTAACCTATTTGGAGGTGCAGTCAATTGGATGAGTAAGAGACAATCTGTAGTGGCACTTTCAACTAAAAAGGCGGAAAACATGGCAGTCACTCATGCAAGCAAGGAATCATTTTGGTTGTAGAGATTGTGTTCAAGTATGGGGTTAGTACAATGAGCTATAAGGATAGATTCTGATAGCCAAAGTGCCATTTTCTTGGCAAAGAACCTTGCTTATCATTCAAAGACAAAGCACATAGATGTCCAGTATCACTTTGTGAGGGATATGGTTGAGGAAAAAAAGGTGTTGTTGGTAAAGGTGGACACTTTGAAGAATATTGCAGATGCATTGACAAAGTCTGTGAGCACTGAGAAGTTCTCTTGGTGTAGAGAAACAATGGGCGTTGCAGGGCTGGATCAATGACTAAGCTCTCATGTGGAAATAAAACAACAAATGGGAGAATATTGGGTTGTGTTATATTCTTTCCACGACAACCCCACACGTGGGGGCGTCACAGGGGGGGTGGCAGTGCCCCATGTACGTTGTGCAGGGCACTTTTGTGGGATCACAGGGGTGGCGGCTATCCCCCTATCAGGGGGTATGTAGGGGGGGGCGGTAGACCCCCTGCACGGGGTCCGGGTTAGCACCCTGGGAAAAAAAATTTGACCCTATATTAGGTGGGCGGACCTACCTATGGTTTTGTGCATGGATTTCGCACATGGTTTTGGGCATGATGGTTTTTTGCCCATGGTATTTTGTAGATCCGGTCAAGGGAACTACGTTTATGTCTAATTTGGGGTTAATGGATTGGGGTTTATGGATGCTTCGGCATGTATATATATGTATTATAACATTGAAAAGAACATAATGAAAAATCAATCTGGTAGTCCCGGTTTTGGGATCCAGGGGAAATCTCTATGTATATATATTTTATGTTTTATGCTCTCACCATTGTCTATTTTCTGTTTTTAGAATTCCTATGCTGGTAATTTCTGTACGTGGTTAAAACCTACACATCCAAGACTTCACTATCGATGAGAATTGTCTTGCTAATGAGTTCCACTAAGATTTTCTGGAAAAGTCCTACCGGTTGTGAATGATAACATCGTATTCCCTCAAGGTGATGGATGAAGTTACAAGCTAGTGGAATCCTAATGTCTACCATGCCATCTTTGACAAGATATATGTAGATTCCCCTCATCTATGAATGTTGATGTTACATATAGTAACTAGGATCTAGAAAGCAGCTAATGGTGGAAGTTGTCATGGTTTTGAATTGTCTGAATCAAATGTGATCAAGTAGGAATCAAAAGAGTCAACTATGCCTAACGTTGAAAGCAAATATTTACTTTGAGTTGGACATTTTTGAATGTACCACCCATATTTGACCCATGGAATGTAAATAGCATATATATGTAGAGAGAGGCTCGTGAGCCACGACACTTTAAATATGCTAGTGAGTCGAGGACAACTTTTGAGGGCCATGGTGCCCAGGTGCATGTGTGTAAATGTGTTATGTGGGATGTTGTGCCTATGTGTATGAGTGTTATGTGTTTTGATGTTTGTATGCACGTGTGCACAGTTTTATATTTCTAGGCTAGAGGTCATGGTAATGTAATTATTATAACACATGCATATTAATAAAATATAATGGATACATACCGAAAGGACAAAATGAGAATGAGGGGTTGAGACTCCATGAATGAGTAGAAGGGGCTCATATAATTTAAATAATCATTAAACGTAGCCCATGCATATAACCAAGGCCCATGAGGTGGCTTAAGTGATTGCCAAGTGGTGAAAAAGAGGCATGTTTGGAACTGTGAGGGGATTACTTAGGGGATTCCTACACTGGTGTGGGGGATTCTTATCACATATTCTAGCAGATAGCCATGGAAGTATGGATATTGTTATAAAAATTAAATCGTGTAAGCGTACATGAAAGACCTGTGAGGGTAAAAAAAATTCTTAAAGCCACAACACTATTGGTTGGAGAATGTTAGGTTTCGTACCTTGGTTGTGTAAGTCCTGGAAGGGTACCTAGAATACCTCTGAGGGAAGTGGAACTCTTTGAAGCCATAAGATTGTTGGTTGGAGACTGTCAAGATTGATACCTTGATTGTGAGAAGGCCTGTAAGGGCAATGAAACTCCTCGAAGGCACCGAAATGTTGTTTGGAGGATGGAAGGTTTGGTACCTTAGATATGTGAAGGCTTGGAAGGGTACTTGGAAGAGTCGTAAGGACAGTGGAACTCTTGGAAGCTACAGAACTGCTAGTTGGAGGAATTTTGGCTTGGTACTTTGGCCAGTGGTTGTTAGTATTGAGCTTGTACCAAGATTTCAATGAGTTGATGCCCATGGAGTCAAAGCCCTAGCTCAGGGGTGACCTATTGTTGAAATAAAATGAATAGCATGGTTTATGTCTGAGTGGAACATCAAATGCCTACAACCAAATGGCCAATTAAAAGATAAGTATTATATTTTGTATTTATTTCCGCCGCAAATATGTATATGTCAATGAAGTGTATATGTATGTTAATTGAATGAATATAATTATGTTTAAAATATGTATGTGCATATGTTATGCATTTTAGTATGCATTGTATTATGTAAATTATCGAGTAAGAATTTCCTAGAAAGGGGGGTTTTTCTTAGACTACAGAATGTTAGGGGTGAGTGGCACTAGATTGGGACCCAGCAAGAGATTGGAATAGATCGAAAGGTAGCCAAGAGTAGTGTACAAGTGGTTTCAGGTCCCAGGCTGCAACACTAGGCTTGTATGGGCCAAGCGCAAGGAGGCAAAGTACAGTTTGTAGGTTGGTTGTCGATAACGTGTTTAACAAAGTGTTGATAGGAAGACATTAGTCAGATATTTGTCAGAATGCCCCAGCAGAATTGGGGAAATTGAATCCATGGGTAAAATTTTCAATTTTAACCCTTTCCTGAATGACATCAGGCCATGAATTGGTCGAGCTGATGAACAGAAAAAGCCGACCATGGAAGAATTTGGGGAAAATTGGAGGAAAATCCCTAAATTTATAGCCATTTATTAAAATAATTTATGTAAATTGGTGAAAAGGAGTTCCACTATAGTTTAGAGAGGAAAATAGTCGTTGATCTATTATGGTGTGATATCTAAAAATTGAGATCAACTACGGGACCCCCTTTGTGGTCAAATCTAAGTGAGCGGAGGAATATTACAGGCAAAATCACTTCAATGGTTTCGCCCCACACCTAAAGCAGATAGAAATCCTTTCAAATGGGAGTGAAGTCACTATGATTGGCCCATGCACATGGAAAGTGATATTAAATTTTTGCCCAATAAGTTTTGTTAAACAACATGCAAGTTGACTAGGTGAAATGTGCATGGCTGAGATTTAACGGCTTAGGTTGATTACAAGCCCCCCCTCATTGTTGAAGTTTAATGGGTAGGGAGGGGGGAGGGGGGTGCGGTGGAAATTTGTGCCCCATTAGTTGTTCATGTCAACATTTGAATTTCACAAATCAATGATTGAGAGTGGCCCCCCTCCTCTCATGGAGGTGGGAGCAGGAGGTGATTGGGATCTGTGCCAAAATTATGGGGTCCCTCATTCCTTAAACTTGAAACTATTGTTGGGGTTCCACGTTACTAGTTGTTTGGTTAAAGAAATATAGTGGACATGATAAGTAGATGACTTAGCAGGATAGGTAGATAGCCATGATGGAGCCACGTATGCAATAGAGAACAAGTGACGCTGACATGATATCTTGCATGGACAACTAATGTGGCACTCCACATCAACATGGCATCATGACATCATCATAATATGACATCTGTCAAGTCTCATACCTTTACATTTACAATTTTTGTTGAAGTAAGGTGAGAGAATCATGAGGGCGAGGTGCCAAGATGACATGCACCGATGGCCACAAAGGAGCCACCTAGACACAGTGGAAATTGGAGAGACTGACAATGAAGCTTATGTGGTCAACTCATGTGTCATTCTATATCAGAATTATGTCAGTATAACATCATAATAATATGATGTATGTCAAGTCTCAGACCTCGGCGTTGTAACTGATGTCAAAGTGAGGTGATGAAGTTTGATGCTAAGTCGTCGAGGTGACATGGACTAGTGGGTCCCACCCTCAATATAGTGAAGAGAAACCACAAGTATCAAATCTCGGATGTGATAATTTTCATCATCTGTGCCACCTTCTACCTAAACATTAGAAATAGATGACAAGAACCTACTTAGTGAAGGAGACTAATATTGCAGAGGCCACAAAAATTGGCACTGGTAGGATATGTAGGTTATCACCATAGTAGTTATTACAGCCTCATAAATCTCTCTAGTTGCTTTTTTCTTTTAGGAATCGAGTTTTATCAAGCTCTGCATGAGCCCTCTCTCTCATTTTCTTTGCTCATAATAGTTATATGATGAAGACATTAAAATTACTTCTCTCCTAAGTTTACTTGAAGCACCTTCTCTCTTAATTTTAATTTCTTCATCTCATTTTCTTGAGCCTACTAGGAATTAATTCTCGTTTACCTGATGTTCATGCTTCAATCCCAAATTGAAAACTTTAATTTCACCAATATAAGGAATTGACTAATAATGGATTGTTCTAACATCAATCCATTGGATTACATTCATTTAACTTATATTTCTAAATTATATCGTCAATTTAAATATTTATATACATTATGTAATATAAACTGAAAACTTCAACCTATTTATAATGCAGGACAACCTCAAGTAGTCCCTCAAGATCAATTTTTGTATGAGAAGAATATTTGTATTTGCAGATTCAAGTTCAGAAATAGTAAAAAGCATTTTGGAAGAAGTAAAGCTTTTCACACACAACATCCTTTCCTACCCATGCTTTCAGGGCCAAAAATATTTATTGGACTTGTTATTTACCTCTTTTATGGTAATCAATAATTAATTACATTGATGTCAATCTCCTTAACAACCACTTTGTGAAAAAAGTTAGTTCTACCTTCCACTTAGATGTTGTCACTGAGGGATATACCTTTCATTGAGACACTATTGTTAGAAAGTATCTTTTGCTTCTCAGTCATTCCCCCATAGTAGATGGTGTGTTTCAGCAATGGGATAACAAGTAAGAGGAGAGGCACAACAGTTAAGGAAGGAGCATGGTGCACAACAGTCCTCTAGCTATGCATACATTGTTCTCAGGACTTTTTAGTATTAATTATTGTTCTAAAATTAACAGTTCTAGGATTAGGAAATATTGTTGGCCAAATTAGTTTTTTTTCTAGAATAGGTACTTTTTAATTCAGTTTGACTTACTTAGAATTATGAATTCCAAATTTAGGAGAGAAGGTGCTTCTATCAAATTTACGTGGTGGTGCTCCATACCAACCACAAAGTAACAACTCACAACCCAAGGTTTTGATCCTTGTTGATTTAAGATTACATTGGAAATCAGGTTGCAATTCTTAATCTAAAAATATGTCAACCACTTAGTCCATAGGGGGCTACTCAATTGGCGATCGCCGTGTTATGAAGTATTACGTAAACCATGAGAGTCAAAGTTCTAATCCCAATGGGTCGAGCCAACAAAAATAAAAATTATGTCAACCACCTGTAAACAAATCTGGCATATTATTATAAATGATGTCTTTGGAAGTACAAATTTCTTTCAATGAAAAAGTTTCAATCTAAATGCTTTCCTAGATTGGGATATAATGTTATTCGTTGGATAGAAGCTTTTGTAACTTGAACACTAATGACATTCAAACAAAGGATGATATGATCTGCATTTAGTTAGAAGTTCATTTGCTCCTGGTTGAATAATGCTTATGACTTGGTGTAGTATGATCCGGATTATCCACAATATTATATTCATCATGTCGACATTTCGAACCCCAAAGGGGGTCCATCATTAGGACAAAAAATGGTAGATTATGAATGATTGTTCTTTGAGAGATGAATCCTCCAACCAGCGTATATATAAACCTAATTAATCCTAAATAGTGAAAGCCGACTTAACCTACCTATATTAGTTTTATTTTTATTATTAGTTTATTTATTTCAGTTTTAATTTATTTTTGTTTTAATTATTTATTTTTATTTTTATTTATTATAATTATTTTAATTAATTAATTATTAATTAGTTTAGTTAATTAATTAATTAATTTAATTGATTAATTAATTAATTGATTAATTTATTTTATAGTTCTTGTTTTGATGATTTTATATTTCTTTTAATTTAATTAATTAATTAATTTTACCAACTTTTAATTTATTTTAATTTAATTATTATAATTATTTTAAATTAATTAAATATTAATTAGTTTAGTTTAATTAATTTATAAATTTTGTTTGGATGATTTTATATTTTATATTTCTTTTTTTATGTTAATTTTATTTTTAATTAATTAAACCCTAAGAAACTAATTTATAAATAAGTAATCTAATTAATTAATTAATTTATTTATAATTTTTATAATTTTCCAAATGTTAATTTTATAAAACTAATGTTACTATAATCTATGGTCATTAGAATAAATTTATTTTGTTATATTGGTTAATATTAATTAATTTTAATTATTAATTAGTTTTAATTAATTAATTATTTTATTTTATTTTTATTTTTATTTTGGGGAGAAACTAGTGATACTAAGCTACAAAAGATTTGGAGGGATTTATTTGTCTAATTAGGGGAAGCCAGTTTCCACTAATCTTGCTCCCGTACATTTATTTGTCTAATGAGGGGAAGCCAGTTTCCACTAATCTCGCTCCCGTACATCAGCCCTTGCGGAACACTCATCCAAAACCAAACATCATGTATGTTTAGAAGACGCCAAAATCATTGCAAGAGAGGATCATTATCAGAGGAAAATCAGAGAGGCCATCTAAATCATGAAATTTCCTCAGAACCTCAACAGGGACAATGGGAGCAAGATTAGTGGAAACTGGGTTCCCCTCATTAGACAAATAAATCCCTCCAAATCTTTTGTAACTCAGTATCACTAGTTTCTCCCCAAAATAAAAATAAAAATAAAATATAATTAATTAATTGATTAATTAAAACTAATTAATAATTAAAATTAATTAATAATAACCAATATAACAAAATACATTTATTCTAATGACCATAGATTATAGTAACATCAGTTTTATAAAATTAACATTTGGAAAATTATAAAAATTATAAATAAATTTAATTAATTTATTAATTTATTAAATTAATTAATTAATTTATTTATTAAATTAATTAATGTATTAAATTAGTTAATTTATTAATTAAATAATTAAATAGGTTACTTATTTATAAATTAATCTCTTATGGTTTAATTAATTAAAAATAAAATTAACATATAAAAGAAAAGAAAAAAGAAATATAAAATCATTTAAAAAAATTATAAATTAATTAATTAATCAATCAATTAAATTAATCAATTAATTAATTAATCAATTAAATTAATTAATTAATTAATTAACTGAACTAATTAATAATTTATTTATTTAAAATAATTATGATAATTAAATTAAAATAAATTATAAGTTGATTAAATTAATTAATTAATTAATCAATCAATTAAATTAATTAATTAATTAACTAAACTAATTAATAATTAATCTAACTATAATAAATAAAATTAAAAATAAATAATTAAAACAAAAATAAATTGAAATTGAAATAAATAAAATAATAATAAAAATAAAACTAATATATGTAGGTTAAGTCAGCTTTCACTATTTAGGATCAATTAGGTTTATATATACGCTTGTTGGAGGATTCTTCTCTCAAAGAACAATTATTCATAATCTACCATTTTTTGGTCCTAATGATGGACCCCCTCTGGGGTTCGAAACGTCAACATGATGAATAGAATACTGTGGATAATCCAGATCATACTACACCAAATAACAACCATAGAAGCTTAAAGTCTAACAATGCTTATGACTATTAAATAAGGAAAATTTGGATTGACATGATAATGTATCAAATCTAAATTGTTTTCTCCCCAATCTTTTAAAAATGGATATATATGTTGATTTGATTAAAAAGTTGCATTCGTAGTGGCATTAATATCAATTTTGTGACGCAGAGGCTGCTTGAGTCCAATCCATCTGAGACAAAACTATGCAAAGCATTAGATGAGATGTTCAATGGAGGAAGAATGCAGATGATTCATCTTTATCAGTGCTTGTCGATACCCTCATTAAAGAAGGGGATGAGAGCGAAGATGTTTTCAAATGACTTCTTTTCAAGTTTAAAATTGTCTCAAACACAAAGATCTATGTTGCGCTAATTGAAAAGCTCATCAAAGCTAAGAAATTAACCACTGCTTACTATTTATTTAGAGTATTGAGGAATGAAGGTGTTGTTCTCTCATAAGCAATCTCAAAAAGACTGGTAATATGAACTTAGAAAACGAACTGTCATAAGAATTAAAAGTATGTGGTTCTAATTTGATACATCCCAATGATTTTAAGAAAAAATAGCAGATGATAACTGAATTTCTAGATCTCTTACATATTTAAATTATGCATGTGTGTTATTCTTTTGATGAGTAGTCTTGGTTCTTAGGGTTGTCTGTTGATTGATTGTCTTGTCTTCAGTTGTTATTATGATGTTTTATGAGACCCCATCGGTAAACCTCTATGTTGGAAGAAAAAAAAGTTATTTTATCAAAATGAGGTGAATGCAAGATCTTGGGAAGGATAGAATATGAAACATAAACTCTAAAATACAGGTGTCCTTAAAATGTACTTAAGGGCTAACATGTTTCATACACTCAAGTACCGAACAATTTTGATGTCATTCACTGAGGTTGAAAAAGTAGCACTCTCTAATGCATAGAGTATGCAGGGATCATCAGACTGTTCCAGAAGAATAACAATGCATTTTGTGCATATCAGTATAAATGTTATAAAGCATCATTTTAGGACTTTTCATGCCTAACACATTATTCAACATGCGTTTTATGAACAACAACCTTGTCATTCATAAAGAATAGGTCTTATGTACTAAGGCTAGGCTATAACAAACCATCTCTTTGTAAATATTCAACCTTCAAATAAAATGTACTTAAGGGCTAACATGTTTCATACACTCAAGCACCAAACAATTTTGATGTCATTCACTGAGGTTGAAAAAGTAGCACTCTCTAATGCATAGGGTATGTAGGGATCTAAGTATGGGGGATTTACGCAGTGCATTATATTAGATATCATTTTTGGGATTCAACTGCGTTAAGTAAGTCATTCAAACGTATGACCATTTCCATGAGAGGTAGTCGTAACTGACTAATTTCTCATGATTTTTGAATAGTTCACTTAGCACTCATTGCATCGGGTGATGCTCACAGGGGTGAAGAAGTGGGATTGAAACTAGTGAAATGTGGAGAACGAATCACATAGCATCAATCATCACTTCCGGGGCTTGCACCCGGTAACCAGGACTTCCCAGGAGGTCACCCATCCCAGAACTCCTCTGGCTCAAGCGCGCTTAACTGTGGAGTTTTTCCCCACAATCAAGCCCACTTAGCTTGCTACCCCATTTGCAAAACCTTAGCAAGTATTGTGCCTCATGAACCATTCAAGTAGAGATCCCTTGACTCTTTTTGAATTTAAGTATGGGGGATTTACGCAGTGCATTATATTAGATATCATTTTTGGGATTCAACTGCGTTAAGTAAGTCATTCAAACGTATGACCATTTCCATGAGAGGTAGTCGTAACTGACTAATTTCTCATGATTTTTGAATAGTTCACTTAGCACTCATTGCATCGGGTGATGCTCACAGGGGTGAAGAAGTGGGATTGAAACTAGTGAAATGTGGAGAACGAATCACATAGCATCAATCATCACTTCCGGGGCTTGCACCCGGTAACCAGGACTTCCCAGCAGGTCACCCATCCCAGAACTCCTCTGGCTCAAGCGCGCTTAACGCTTGAGCCAGAGGAGTTCTGGGATGGGTGACCTCCTGGGAAGTCCTGGTTACCGGGTGCAAGCCCCGGAAGTGATGATTGATGCTATGTGATTCGTTCTCCACATTTCACTAGTTTCAATCTCACTTCTTCACCCCTGTGAGCATCACCCGATGCAATGAGTGCTAAGTGAACTATTCAAAAATCATGAGAAATTAGTCAGTTACGACTACCTCTCATGGAAATGGTCATACGTTTGAATGACTTACTTAACGCAGTTGAATCCCAAAAATGATATCTAATATAATGCACTGCGTAAATCCCCCATACTTAAATTCAAAAAGAGTCAAGGGATCTCTACTTGAATGGTTCATGAGGCACAATACTTGCTAAGGTTTTGCAAATGGGGTAGCAAGCTAAGTGGGCTTGATTGTGGGGAAAAACTCCACAGTTAAGCGCGCTTGAGCCAGAGGAGTTCTGGGATGGGTGACCTCCTGGGAAGTCCTGGTTACCGGGTGCAAGCCCCGGAAGTGATGATTGATGCTATGTGATTCGTTCTCCACATTTCACTAGTTTCAATCCCACTTCTTCACCCCTGTGAGCATCACCCGATGCAATGAGTGCTAAGTGAACTATTCAAAAATCATGAGAAATTAGTCAGTTACGACTACCTCTCATGGAAATGGTCATACGTTTGAATGACTTACTTAACGTAGTTGAATCCCAAAAATGATATCTATTATGTAGGGATCATCAGACTGTTCCAGAGGAATAACAATGCATTTTGTGCATATCAGTATAAATATTATAAAGCATCCTTTTAGGAATTTTCATGACTAACACATTATTCAACATGCATTTTATGAACAACAACCTTGTCATTCATAAAGAATAGGTCTTATGTACTAAGGCTAGGCTATAACAGACCATCCCATTGTAAATATTTGACCTTCAAATAAAAAAACTACACTCACTGTAAATTTCAGATTAGGGAATTGAACCTTGCAAAAATAACATACTTTCACTTTTTGCTTTGCTATCGGAAAACTCGTACACCACTTTAAGGTCACTACAATTGGTCACTACTGATACTTGAACTGCTCTTGCCTTTGTGCGTGGAACTGGGTAAACTCAATCTCGAAATGGATTTGCTACTCGATCTATTGCTATAACTACGTAAACTCAGTAAAAAATGAGTTATTACGTCCCCTCAATTTGTTTACCATCGTATGATGTGAGAACACGCCGTCTATTGAAAAAACCTTGGTTGGAGCAAAGTTATTTCTGAGCCCTAGACATGGTCAAGGCAAAGGATACAAAATTCAAATTGTTCACTTCTAGTAACATATTTATAGACATGAAAGGCAAAGAATAAAGAAACAAATTGTTGTGCATTTCAGCTAATGGGGCATACACAAAATAAATCTTTAATCCAGGGGCCATGTAGTTCAAAAAATAAAGCATCTAAAACTCCAAAGCTAAATACATTTTCAACTCCATGTATCTGGTCATTTTCCAAGATAGACTTTGCAGCCTACATTGTGCCATAACTCCAAAAGGACTAATTATAATATGCAATTTGCACCAGACTATGTCATGTGTGCATGAGAAGATTCCAATGGATCCAACAAGTCGTGCCCTTGGTCATATATCATCTGTTTACTTAAAGACCTCCCAACAGTTCTCTACATGTTTATTAGTTTTACCCAGATTGATTGTCTTACTCAGATGGATTTGATTTGAGGGGGTGGATATCTTGTTTCCTTGATTGAACTCCATGATGCTATGGAGTGGATTACGACCTTATACCATCTTTTTCATTCAAAAAAATAAATAAATAAATAAAATAAAAAAATCGTGCTCTGGCGTTGGTTGACACAAACAAGTTGATTCCATATTTATTTATGTGGGCTCTTCATGGATTTATTAGCAAGATCATTCTCCCTTTCATAGGAGAAAGGAAGATTTGCACAAGAGAGTGAAATGATTCTTTCTTTTAAATCAAAATTACAACATCTATTTTATAAGGAACTTATCTCCGCCAAAACTCATCTAATTCCTTTTCTACACACTTCGTCATGCATATTTCTCTTATTCAAATAGAATCTAAAACAATTTGTATAAATTTGTTGCAACATTAGCATTTTACTGTAAGGAATCTGATGCAGTTTAGTCTTATTATTGCACTGACTAAAATGTTGTCACTTATGGTTAAATCTTATTGTTGACCGACTTCAACACAATGGCTTCAAATCTCTTAAATCATGGACACTTGTCATTAAATTTTCTTGTTAAATCCATCTATTTTTCTACTCCAAACACTATTGTTTTCATTGTCAACCCGCATATTCTTCCGCTTCTATTTCAAATATTTTTTTTCCTAGGGGTCGAAAAAAAACATCACTATCAGACGTGCACTTTACACCTTCCTGTTTATAAAATTTAAAAACATGAAGGAATCGATTTTATTTTATACATCATTGAATATTTTACGAAATTTAAAAACAATTTATCATTAATTGTGTACGAGGATTTTGACAATCTGTACAAAATAATAAAGAGTTACGGATTTTGCGATGTCGCGGACTTAATAAAGAGCATACAAACATTAATTTCCTTTTGGGTTTATATCACCACCTTGCAGTACTTGCTTGCTTCCACTTGACTCAAATATTTATAAATATTTTATATTTGCAAGAAAATTGAAGCTTGATAGTGACGTGCAGCACATGATCTTTCCCATTCAACCATATCCTGTATCCTGTTAATAATCCTGAAGTGAACAATACAACAAAAAGGTTTAATAATCTTGAAGAGTCGAACATGACTTTCTTATTCCTGTGCTACCTACAAGTAATTACATAATTTTTTAAGTTTCCACTTGTATGGACAAGGTTGTATTCCTTACCATTTGATTTTTGGACCCCACAAATATTAGGGGGATTGGTAATGTATTGGGTCATTTTGTAAAAGTCTCATAATTAACTAAACAGGGATGGAATATGTCATACACTCGTCTATGCATATATATGAATATATCCCAACCCCTATCAGAGTTGATCAACCTAAATTACTAAGGGGAAATTTTGTGCCAACTAATCAATTACGAGTATGTTCATTTTTAATGCCATCTCTGTCATGAACATGGCCATCTTTTTAGAGACCGCCTAAATTGGAAGAAGTAACTAGACAGTGTGGGATCGGTGGGAAATGAAGGTTTCATGAAAATGACTCCCCTCAGAAGAAATCCCAAGTCACGCACCATCACAAATCAACCGATCCTCCAAGGGAAAAATTCTTTTGAATCCTTGGCGGTTATGGAGGAGGATCCTAAAGAGGAAATACTAAACGATGGAATCATGATGGAACATACCTAGAACGTGAAGGAAATGAAACAACCAGCGAAGCGGAAAACTCCAGAGGATGAAGAGGGGATAATGATAAAATTGATGGTACTAACGTACCGGATATTGAGGAGGTTGCTCAGTTAACAAGACAAAATTATGAGTCTTTGTCTAAGGAAGAAAGTGTTTTAGTGGACCTCCATAATCAATGGGTGGAGAGAGATTTGGTGGATTTGTCTAGAGAGCGACCTGAGCACTATGCAAAAGCTCTGTTTGAATGGCAAACACAAAAACAAAAGCAATCTTTGCAAGAATCAGGAATACATTCTATAGAGGAATTCAGAGAGAAAGCAAAAGACATTTTAGTCAAAGATTTGGTTAGACAAGCGAAAAAAAAAAGGGAAGGAAAACTAGAAAAGGACTCATTGCAAGAATTGGGAGAAGATTTAGTAAACCCTAGTCAAGTTATGGTGCTCCCAAATTATTTCCCTATAGTTCCAAAATACTCTCAATGAAAGTCCTCACATGGAACATTAGAGGCCTTAAAAAATAAAGGCAAACACAGATATTTACGGGATCAGATTAAAAAAGAGAAGTCGATAGTTGTGATTCTACAGGTAACCAAGCTAGTAAGGAATAAACTAGAAAATATTTTTTATTTTTGTTGGAAGGGTTTCCAATTCATGGCCCTATATGCACAAGGTAGCTTTGGGGGATTGGATGTATTATGGGATCCATCGGAAGTTGTTTTTCAAGACTGGGCGGCAAGCTCAAGAATACTAACATGCCTTTTCATATATCTGGGTACAAAAGACTTAGTTTCTTTAATAATGGTGTATGGACCCCTGGTGTCAATAGAAAAGCCAAAAATTTAAGTCAAATATTGTTTCATAGGAGGTGTTTCCTTGACCAATTATGGATTTTAGGGGGAGATTTTAATATTATACGGTCCTTATCAAAGAAAAAAGGAGGTTTAAGCAGGCTTGAACCAGTTTCTGAAATTTTTAATAGTCTTATTGAATAAGTGAAGCTAGTAGATGTACCTACGATCAATGGTATTTTTACTTGGAATAATTGAAGGGGTGAATGCCATCAAATAGCCAATCGCCTAGACATTTTTCTTATAATGAAGGCAGTTCTGCACATGGATATTTTCATAGATGCAATCATCTTGCCTTGTCTAGGGTTAGACCATTGGCTGCTTAGACTGAAAATAGATTTAAAGGAAACCCCAAAAAATCGGCCATTTCGTTTGGAAAGTTTTTGGTTGTGGAATCCATATTTTATAGAGAAAGTTAAAGTTTGGTGGCAGGAATTTTCAATGAATGGTAACAATAGAATGCATTCCTTTAAGCTAAATTTGCAGGCTTTAAAAAATAAAATAAAAATTTGGAACAAACAACATTTTGGAAATATTTTTGAAGAGACACAGAAGTTGGAAGTAAAGATGCAAGAATTGCAGCAACAAATGATCCTAGAAGGGAGAACTATGGACTTGGTTGTGGAGGAAGGGCTTACACTACAACAACCTAAACAATGACACCAACAAGAAGAATTGTTAAGGAAACATAAATCTAGGGTATAATGGCTAAAAGTGGGAGAACAAAATTCTAAGTTTTTCCATAACTCTATGTTGCAACAAAGGCGTAATAATAGGATTTTCTCTATAGTAGGGTCAGATGGTGATTGAAAAAAATTACACTCAGCTATAGAGACATAATTAGTATACTATAATAAGAATATCTTATCAGAAACCTCCTTTCAAAGGCAAGTCCAGATAAGCCAACTATTAACAAATATACCAAGAATTATATCCAAAGAACAAAATATAGCTTTGATGCAATTGATATTCTTTCAAGAAGTGGAAATGATAGTCATGGGCTTGCTAAAAAACAAAGCATCGGGTCCGGATGGTTTCACCTTCGACTTCTATCAAGCATGTTGGTCTTTTATGGGCGAGGAGATATATGAGCTAGTGGAAGAATCTAAACAAACACAGTCATTATGGAGAGGTCTAAATGCAACTTTCATTACACTGGTGTTGAAACATGGTCGTTCAGAGGATCCTAGTGACTTTTGACCCATTGCTTTATGCAATGTAATTTACAAGATCATCTCCACGAACATAGCCAAATGTTTAAAACCTCTACTCTCCATCCTTATTTTGCTAGAGATAACGGGCTTCGTGGAAGGTAGGTAGATCATGGATGGTATTCTTACAACTCAAGAAATTATCTACTCCCTAAAATTTAAGAAGAAACCAGGTATGTTGATTAAATTAGATTTGTCAAAAGCCTATGACCATCTCTGTTGGGATTACTTACTTAAGGCTTTAGATGCATTTGGTTTTTCTTGGCAGTGGATTTCCTAGATTTTATCTCTCATATCATCTCCATTCTTTTCAATAATAATCAATGGTTCACCATCTTCAAAATTCAGGCCAACAAGGAGTTTAAGGCAAGGGGATCCTCTATCCCCTTTTCTTTTTATTTTGGAGATGGAAGGCCTAGGTAGATTCTTAAAACAATCATGTTCTAGGGGACTTATTAAAGGACTCAAATTATTTGGGCAGGATTTAAAGTTAACACGTCAACAAATCTTTTGATGACATATGCCTATTTGGTTTACCCTCATTATGTGAAGTCAAAGGCCTTCAGAAAATCTTGCAAATCTTTGTTGATACCTCGGGTACTATGATTAACAAGGAAAAAACTAGGGTTTTCTTTTTTAATTGTAAGGACTCTGTTTCAAATCATTTGACTCATGTATTGGAATTTCGAAGGGGTCACCTCCCAGTCACATATTTGGGGGTACCACTAGCCCTATACCCAATATGAATTACTTGTTGGAAGGATTTACTAACTAAATTGTCTAACAAAGTTCAAAACTGGACCTTTTGCGCTCTAAATTTTATAAGCATGATGGTTTTGACTAAGTCGGTGTTACAAGCTATTTCAATGTACTAGATGACAACTATGCCACTGCCCAAATCTATATGATGCAAGCTCAAAACACTATGGAGAGACTTTTTGTGGAGAGGTTTTGATAGAGCCAAGAGATGGACGCTAGTTCACTGGGAGAAACTTACTCTACCAAAATCTTTAGGTGGATTAGGCCTTAGAGATCCAAACATCATGAGTACTACATTTGGAGCAAAATTATGGTGGCAACGGGTTAAAGGAGGAGACCAATTGTGGATATAAATATAGCTTCGAAAGTATGCCCAATTTTTTACTCCGTAAGACATATTACACGATATTAGGACTATTGCCAAATCAAGCTTATGGAATTGGGCTCATAATAGTAGAGAAATGGTGTAAATATATGTCTTTTGGGATATTAAAGTTGGAGCTAAAACCAATTTTTGGGATGAATCCTGGCAACAGATGCCAAGATTAAATGGAAAAAATGACTTGCAGGGGATTAAATCTTTCTTGGAAAACCTAGGTATGATTAAAGTTTCTGATTATTGGAAACAACAATTTGATGTATCATTTTGGAAGACATGGAAACAATAGGTCAACTGGCCTCCACCCCCTCACCCACTCCCATGGGAACTATTTTATTAGGAGCTTTGCAAAAGAAGGATTTGTTACTCAAATGGAGTAGATTTATTACGTTGGGGGACATGCCAGCATGGTCATTTTACAATTACATAAGCATATCAGATTGTGGCGGGACATCAAATTTTGGAGAAAGAGCATGTATGGAAGTGGATATGGTCGAGATTTTGGTGGCCGAAAATCTCTTCTTTCTTGTGGCTAATAGCTTGTAATTGTCTTTTAACTTGGGACAAGATTCGCAGGCGAGGGTTTGAAGGGACGTCCTTTTGTTTTCTTTGTCTCAAAGCAGAGGAGTCAACATAACACATCTTCTTTTCATGTAGGTTTGTTGTAGAGGTATGGGAAATTTTAATAAGTCTCTCTGCTCATCTGGTATTACATTTTTAGGATAAGAATTTTGCAGTCAATTAATGGTTGGCTATGCACTTCAAGAACCCAATTGTAAATAGAGCTTGGAATTTGATTTTTGGTTTTACCTTATGGAACTTATGGAAGGAACGAAATAACCAAATTTTTAGCTAGGAGGAGAAAAATTATTTTGATATGAGAATTTTTTTTCCAATTTACAAGAGACCATACGAACAGTACCATGGTCATCAACGGACTGGGAAGTTTAAGAATCAGAGAAAATCATCCTTCAAAACTTAAATTTGGATGGTAAGATGATTCCTTCTCCTCCTCATGCTTGTATAGATCACTCTTTAATGATTATTTGCCTTCCCCAACAAATTTTATAAAATTAAGTTTTGATGGTGCATCTAAGGAAACTCGGGACTTGCGAGTTTTAGGGGGATTTTTAGATATAACAAGTTAGTCAGTTTAAGAATTTTTGCAGTAGATTGTGATATTGCCACTAACAACCTAGTTGAGTCTCTAACTGTGGAGAGAAGACTCTGAATCGTCACTCGACAAGGTTTTAAGTTAATCCAACTTAATGGGGATTCATTACTCACAATTCAATGTGTTCGTCGATTACTAAACAATCAATCCGCCTCCAAAATTATCCACAATTGGCAATTAGAAAACGTAGTGGCCAATATTGCAGAACTATTGAAGAAATTTGAATATATCCTAGTCCAACATACATGACGAGTAGGAAATGGAGTGGTATATCACCTAGAAAACATGGGTTGTCGTTTTGTAGGGTTGTACATGTACAAGTCGTGGCCAATCTCAGACTAGGAAGAGGAGATACAACAAGTAATGGTTATGCTTTAAAAGGACAACAAACTCTATGCAGAAGGATCCTCGATGGGGGGTGGAAATGTGTTCACAACCCAATATTTTTTGAAATGGGTAATGATACCGCTAGGTGTCCATATGCGGTCCATATGTGGAAACATAGTGGTAAATGGAAAAAAACGCTACCAACTAACAACACCTCCTCATAAATGGGCAAGGTTAACGGGAGAGGGACAAGACTTATTGTTGCTTATTTTCATGGTTTCAATGTTTCCATTATGGTTATAACACACTCAGTCGTGGGAGGGAATGATGCATGCTATGAGCTCATTTATGGCTCTTTACAATAAAGAGGGAATGTATTCCTTAAAAACGTCATTAACACTTGTCCTTTTCATATCCTTTACTGGCAAATAAATGATATTTCAACCTCATGGTACTCCTTCTTCTCCTGCCGGTATAAAGTCCTGGATCAGTCATAGGGTGGCAAGGGTACGATGTAATATTGGGAGGTGAAGAAAGGTCTTGAATTCTTGAAAGAGGTCAATGTTATTTATCCTCTTTCTATACAATGCAGCCTTGGGGCCTATCTTCGAGTTGGTGGTCATGCTTCCCTCATCGATGCTCCAAGGTTCTGATTTTCCATGTATCTTGTTCAATTATCTTGTTTTGGTATGTGGCATATGGTATCCTAAGAAATTTTCTATCTAGTTTTAACAATAGCTTCTACTTTGACATTTTAAAGAGGCAATTGAGAGTTTTATGGCTTACTATTGTTAGTTTTGGGCTACATTGTTTGACGTTGGTGTCTAATAACAAAACTTGGTATGTAGTCGATGATTTTCTGCTATCATTTTTTGTGGGTAGTCCTGTTGTATTAATTTGTCTCTACAAGGTCAAGGAATTTTGGTTGCCCAAGTTGCTAAGAGTGTATAATTCAAATTCTATATTTCCCTTATCGTTCTTTTGTCACAAGTAATCGCGATCTGTCAAGGGTCACAAGATTATAAAGTCGATTTTCCTTTATGTTGAGGGGACTATATAACTTTGCTTGAGTTTGTGTTCTGTAAGGGGTCACCAGATTATATAATTGGATTTCCTGTGAGTTTTGGGGACAATATAATTCTGCTTGGGTGTTGTCCAATTTATTGTTATGAGAGTCAAATTACAAGTCTTGGGGTTAGTCAAGTCAATGTCAATACTACATACCACTTTGTGACTATGTCACCTCACCAAAGAATGGAAAACCAACGGGGAGGGGCCAATAGTAGTTATATTTCTCATCAGAGATGTTTATTTGGATGGAATTTGGTGGCAACTTTGTTTGACTCGGTTCCTCTCGAGATTAGAAAGGAAATTCAACACTTGGAATCGAGAGAATTTGGTGATAAGGCCTACTTCTCTGGTTTAGGGGTGGGTGTTCAAGATCTCAAATGGATTCCCAACCTTGGGAAATTTAGAAGAAGGAGATTGCACTTCTTGCATTCTGTGGCAATGCATCAACAATTGGACGCTCTATTTTCGTTTGGTGCTCCAAGACAAATAGGTGGACAATTACAAGATTTTTGCATGCCAGGAGGACATAAAACGCCTCCTAAGGAATGTTTTCTCTTTTGTTTGGATGATATACTCACGTGTTTGTAAAGGATGGAAAAGTATGTGCTGTCAAATTCTGATTTTGACTTTGAAAATATCACTGACACTCCTGTTGTTACCAATGTTTAACTGGTCAACACTTCTCCACTATCCAACACAACTCCCCTCTCTCTGGTCATCATCTCAGACTAAATGGTACTACTCCCTCATCAATAGTGGCAACATTTGGTTGCAAAGTGTCCTTTTGGCACTTTTCCACAACATGAACTACACATTAAGGGTTTCAACAGTCTTCGTGGCATCAAGCAGGCTAATGGGTGGTGACTTTTGTTGGTCTCTTGTCTTACTGTAATGATTTTAAAAATTTATGGTATAATTTTGTATTTTGGCATGTAATATTTCACCTCCTTTTGGTGTTGGAATATATATAGTTATCATCCTTTGTATTACTTTGTAAAACCAATGGTCATTGTTGATCAAACTCATTTCTATTTTTTGGAAGCTTTGATGTTATTCAAAGATATCCGGTTGGAGGTTTACACTCCCAGATTAGTCCTTTTGGATACGCATGATATCAATGTAAAATACTTTTATTAATAGAATTTTTTTGTACTGACTTACAAACAAAAGAAATGTTTTGATTTTCAAAAGAGGATCGAGATTTAACAATAAGGTTGAAAGGCATCACAACAAAGTTGTGACATGCGAGACTTAAAGCTATGTAGAAAAAATAACAACATATATTAAAAATGAATCCATTTTTTTTGTAGATTATAAGCCTTTGTATTACACTTATGCAAAAATTACATGTAACAGAGCTCTGAGGCCCAACATAAACCAACCATATTCAAAGGCCATGGGGCCAGGAGTCATGAAAGTGAAAGAACAAGAGGAAACATCTACCCAAAAAGGAGAAAGCAAATGTCCTCCTCGCAATTTCTTTGCATCATTACATACAAAATAAGAGGGAAAGGAACCTAAAAAGCATTGAGACACTGTGTGGCAGACACATAGAAAACTATCTTGAGAGTCGTGCTTTGCACAACTAGCACTCTCGAGGGTCTTCCCATACCATTAGGTAGGGCTTGTAATAATCTTCGTCATTAGTAAGGAGGTGCCCCATGGCAGCAGGATGACTGAACGTCGTTGGTTACACTATTTGATGAGGGGATGATGCAACACTATTGTTGCTGATGTGACCACCCTTACTGCTCGAGGGACCTATGTCAGCTGGAGTGGTCTTCGAGTCTCTGCGAGGCTTAGTAACAATCAAGCAATAGATTGTGGAACCCGACATTGTGTGACAATATGAGCTGGGGAGTGCGAGGGAGATTCATCCACCGCGTAAGTGAAAGAAGAAGAGGAGCCTTGGAGATGCATACCTAGGAGACCAACAATTCTTTCAATTGCAACTTTGGCACGATGTACATGGAAATCTAGATCCAAAACATTGTCCTCAAGCAGAACATTCATGTCCTCTTGGTTTCTGAAGTGTCGGGTGAGAAGATTGCACAGAGCCCAGAGGTGCTCCTATGACACAAAGCCCTTGAACTTTTGCATCAAATACCATCTTGCAATGTCAATGGGGGATGCTGCTGTTAAAATGTTCATCACCCTATCCATGCTACGGTGGGATAGGAGGCCTGCCTCTTCCCCTACCTCCTCTACGGGTGTGCTCACGGTCACACATCATGTCTGCAACATGCGCTTCCTCAATGCCAATTGACTCAATTCCGACTCCATTTGCGGGTTGCTGCGAATTTGAATGACTATTTCTCTTGGAGCTTAGCGATTTAACATGATGTTCATCCCACCATGTTGCATGACGAATGTACTAGTACAACTGATACCATAAATGCTGATGGAAGATGGTCTTGCCACCTCCTCCCTATCTAGAACCTTGTGTGCTATGGAAAGCGTGGTAATGGCATTGCCAAAACCTCAAGTCCTTCTTACAGTGAGTGGTAGTTAATGCCTTCAGTTCGCCAATTAACACTTAAATCTAGTGAAAAATAAATCCAATTAACTTAATAAAAATATATATATTAAAAAATTAAATATTTATGAAAATATTTATAATATCAATAAATAAAAATAAAAATATCAAAATATATATATATATATATATATAAAATAAAAAATATCAATAAATATTTCATATATATATATAATTAAAATATCAATTTAATTTTTAAGATGATTATATAAATATGTGTTTATTAAAAAAACAATTCATTTAATGATTATATAAATATGTGTTTATTTGAAATACATGAAGTTTAAAAATTGTCTAATGCCCAGAACATTGAGGCCTTTACCAATAGTTTGCTGGTCAACACTACTTATATAATAATGTTTAATAATGACTACTTTTACTGTGAGTTATCATCCAAATTCACTTAAGTTCTATCTGAAAAACGTCCACACCTAAAAATTCAACGATTTTGCAACTTACAGCATTGCGATAAAGTAGATGACGAACTAAAAGACACATAGGCAGTTCAACGGGAGGACCGACCACACCTAAAAGCTCAGCTAATTTGCTACTCACACCACTGAGATGGAATAGATCACAACTAGAAGACACCTAGACAGCAGCTTAACAATCCATCAATTCACTGGGCAACAATACCCCAGGTTGCAACATTTCATCTTCTGCTGCTTTCCTTCTCCCTTCAAACATAATTTTATTTTCTCACACAGAATCTTTCACCTGACTTCATATGGTTGCAACCAAAGCAGAAATCAATCTGTTTGGCAAACTGCTCTGAGGAGGGACGAACTGTTGCGGGAGGGTCAATGGCTGATTTCAACACTGGGTGACGAAAAACCTTCAGGATTTTTATGCCGACGGAAGATAAGATTGTTGTACCAGAATTTTTTCTTCTATTTCGGGTGAGTACGCATTTTTTTATTTCCAGGTCTCATGGATCTTCTCCAGGGGTTGGATTCATTTTTCTACATATCTTTTTGTCGTACTCCGTCAAAAAAACGTGCAGTCCAGTGCCTGGTCTAGTTACATTTCCTTGCATTAGCCTTGTAATCAATTGTCACTGTTGATCTGTATTCACAATGCACTGATTATGTTTATGTAATTGGTCCTTATCAATGAAGACGTCTAAGGTTGAGGGTGTTGTACGTGTTTCCCGTAGGCAATACTTTGCCGCAAGAAGTATGCGGGAAACCAACTCAACCAGCGTTTAGGTTCAAGCTGGCCTTTGTACCAGAGGGGCTTCCTTAATTATTTTATTTAACGTTGTTTACCTGTCACTGAACAACAGCCTTTGAAGCACAATGGCCAGATTTATGGTTTTAATTGGGGGTGGTTGGTGATCTTCTATTCATGAATAAAGACCTCTCTCACCCGGTCCCTTCTCAAAGTGGATGCTGGAATGGAAGCTGGAACACTTCCAGCGTCTAGCTTAACAGAATGATTTCGCTGCTTTTCAAGAATTATGATAGAAGAATGTAAGGAGATTCCTAATAATTGAGCAGTGAGCCTGACTATTTAACAACTAGGGAAACTTGGATGCGTGTAGAAGATTTCTATAGTCCAACAAAACATATTCAGGGGAAGATAGAAGGACAAACAATAATCAGTTCAAAGAAGAGCTAACTCAGAGAAACAATCCAATATACTAATATCTTTAAACGATTATTAATTTGCAGGGGATTTTAGAGAGATTGAAACTCAATCTATTCTTACCCAGATCTTCTATAATATTTTGAACATGTGCAGAAAACAAGTTATGGAAACACTAGAAAGACATACTAGAACCACAAATTCTATCATAAACTGGAGCTGGAAGGCTTTCATTAGAAATCCTATAATAGAAGCTATTACAAAGTCAAGAGCCTTGGCATCAAAAGCCAACCCTTGTTTATTACAAATAAAAGAATATATAGGAAAACCTTAAGCTGAACCTTCATCTGCTGTTACAAGCTTTTAGGGATCAAATCCTAACAATAATCTAAAAATAAAACAATCTAAAAATAGTTTGCAAATTGCAAGTAATTTGGAACTGTTTGCAAATTCTCTGTCTTAAAATCTGGAAAGTTGTTTACAAAGTGTCTCGAGCTGTAGGTATTGCTGGAGTGGTTAAAATCATGTTCAAAATCTCTTGGCTGCCAAGTGTTCATTTGGCTGCCAACTATGGTCCTTTGGATGCTAAAAAATCAAAAGATCTGCCACTGAATGTTGTAGCTGATTTTGAGCTTAGAAAATCTCAACCTCTACCCATTTATTTGGTCACTGTTTGACCTGCTGATTGGATGCCTAAGGATACTCATGTGATTCGAATGCCAATCTTGAAATTGTTTGGTCTTTATTATACACAACACAACTTGATTGAAGACCCGTATTGCCTTAACATACCTTCTCAACATAAGGTTGGTGAATCCATATAATAAATAGTTGTGATATGGCTTCCAATCACTGAATTGTAGACACATGTTTGGTTAACATCTATAGGTGCCAAGCAGTTGAGTCCACTGTAATAATCTCCAAGAAGGTAATGTACACTAAGTAGACCAATAATACTAAATTATCCCCAACACCTTCAGAATATTGCTTCCTCCATTGTAGTCATATCCATCAGTTGCAGTGAATGTTAAATTGCCTTCTTCCTCTTCCTCTAGGATCTGGATGATGATAGACTTCTCAACAAGAGCCTGTAAATAGTTCAGCATACCATAAACATTCCTCACCTGCTCCAGTTACCCAGAAGTAATTTTTCAATAAGCTTTCTGGTTGCAGATGATTACATGCGCATGTCCCATCCACTATTGGCACTTAAAAATTAAAGTTTCTTATATAACGAATTTGCAAAGCATATAAATCCAACGTCCTTGAATTCATCCTCCACCATTTAAACTCATCTGAATAATGTGCTAGTAGAAAATACAAATCATCTTTAGTGATATCTGAAACATGATGTACAGGAGCACCATAATTGTGTAGTAGAGAGGAAATTGGTCTTTCAAGGATGTGAAAAAGAAATTCTTCTTTGTACAGTATCTATATGATTCTATGCAAAGCTAGCACCAATTGTAATACCCAACCAAGAAAAAAATAGCAAGGAAGATATTCTCAAGATCACCAATCAAAACAATAGGCTTCAAAGAATCATACATTCCAAAGTATAAATCATGATAGACTATAATTCCCACACAGGAAATGTTGAACCCACAATAAGGAGAGATGATGCATCAGCTGCACCACCAGAGTCCAGGTTTAACCATCCCTGTTTTTCCAACGCATTTCTTCCATGACGGAATCTGGGTTTATACTCTTGATAGAACTGAGGAAATCTCCCAAACAGCTCAGAATTTGCCAGTATCCTTAACTAAACCTAATTAACGCCATTCTGCACAAAACCCATGTTTCGGATTTTTTAAATTCACCATCGTTTGTCCAGAATCCATGCCTGAAGTACACTATGCGAAAATGCCCACGAAATTTTGACCCAAGTCTATCACACAACTGTAGAATCTTTGTGCAATTTGGATCAAAACCAGTACATCATTCCATTGATTTACCATTCAAAATTTTTGGTATACAGGCCATAAAATAATGAGCAGTTGGATGCGATGTAATTGCAATCTGTCACAAATCTTTCAGAACTAATGAAGACAATCCAACCAGTGGTAAACAAATACCTCCTTGGATGACCACAAAAGACATACTGAAACTTCCCAGCCAAAGAAACTCTGTTTATTTATTCACTCAGCAGAGGTGGAAGACTGGGAAAAAAATAGCTTCCCACTGGGGTTCTCCAGGGTCCTCTACTTTTCCCTTCAATAATCCATCACAACGGAAACACGGTCTTGGTGCACACATGTGGAAATATTCATTCTTCTCATATCGTAGCTATAACAGTCACAATCTTCATTAGCTGCAGTGAGATTCATAGGTTCTCTTGGATTCCATGCAATGCCATTATTCCTTGTCTGCATATTAACTTGTTCAAGGCTGATGCCATTTGAAGTTCACATAGAAAAATACTGCGATCACTGGCAGTTGTAGCAAATATATCTTTTTCTGCAGGATTAAACCGTACATAAATGACAGTATTAGATCCCCAAGTGAACTGTTTATCGGTTATGACCTGTCATGATTCCAAATGTCAATTTGAGCCTCACCAGTTGCAAACGCATTACTATCTCACTGGTAATCTACAACCCTGAAAGAATTTTTTTTCCACATAGGTTGCTAGTGGCTTGTGAACATTCTTTGAGCCATAACTTGATTTCCCAATGCCAGCAACTGGGATATCCCATAGTCTAACTGTGTAATCATCTCCATAAGAAATAAGCCGCTCTCTTTCTGTAGACACAGTCAAACCATGCACCGCTCCTCTATGACCTGGAAATGGTTGAATTGTGCGCCTGGTAGCAACGTTCCAGAGCCAGATATCTCCATCCATGGAACCCAAAAATACGCTTTTCAAATGACGTGGGCTCTTTGCCATGGCAGAAATGCCATCAATAACAATGCCCACACCACGTTTAATATGGGTGGGAGGAGCCATTCTTACCTGAGCCAAAACTTTTGAATTCTTTAAGTCTATCCCTTAGAAAATTAATCTGTATTCTGCTGGTTTATTTCTTCTACTTGTAAATTCCGAACAAGTTATTTAAAACATTTAAATATTGAAATAAACACAATACAGTCACAACATCTACAGATCATCGCTGAAAGAAAACAAACACAGAAGTGACAATGTTATTTTTGGACAAATGTCCCCGAAAAAACCCAATGCGGGAAAACCGGTGCAATTATTCTGAGGGTATATTATTATGCAGTGTTTCCTTGAGTACAATTGGGTGCCTAATTGGCTCACCCGACAGAGAAAAATACACGGCAGCAATACCTCTCTATTCGGAAACAGGTATTCAGAAAACCTATCCCACAAAACCCTCTTTGATGACTCTGAAGCTCAGCGCTGGCCCTTCTGGCCTCTGTGTCAGCCTCCTGCTGCACTGCGTCAGCGCAGGACCCTCTGCGTCAGCCCTCTGAGGCACTGCACAGCCTCTGGGACCCTCTGCGTCACTCTCTCTATCTTCTGCGTGGATGACGCAGTCCCTCTGGGCTCTGCACTATCTCTGTTGGGCTTTGCGTTGCCTGCTCTGGTTGTTGCGCTCACTCTTTGTTTTTGTGCTGGTCTCTTGGCACTGTCTCTACCTCTCTGCCCAGTGCTCACTGCTCCTCGCTGCTGATCACTGATTCACTTTTGTTTAGCAACCCCGCTCTAGCAAAATGAATGACTGGTCACTCTGTTGTATCTTCCAACTGACCCTCAAGCCTCCTCTTATACTTTTCTCGTTGGTCCTTCAACGGCCGAGATTACATCTCTAATCAACAATTAAGATTAGATTTGGCTTGATCCATGAGTTTTGGAACCTTCTAACCCAGTTTTATATTAATACTCATTAATATTTTATTTTTCCTAACTTTAGACTTAGGAACTCCAGTAAAAATATTAATTATTTTAATATCTCCCAAACTGCGTACAATCTGTCCAAACCATTTCTAGATCTTGGAGATCTCATGTGTTTTAGCCTCTCCACCAATTTTCATGGCTACAGCACATCCGATGCTACCCCAAATCAACAAAAACCATATAACAGAATGTTTGAATTGTATGCCATATAGAGTGAAACAACCATCAACAACTTGTGACATTGCTCATTTTTACAAAGAATCAAGTTTTAATTCCACCAACTCAAATTAAAACCATAAGCTGATTTCGGAAGGGGTGCTGTCTGGTAAATGGTTTTGGACCTGGGGGGTCCGAAATGCACAGGAATATGCCACGTGGAAAAGTGGTTTATTTTTCAAAACAAGACTTCAGACCCCCCAGCTGTTAAATCTCGGATGACCTTGGGGGGTTCGAAATAGAATGAAAACCGTTGATTTAGTATTGACAACCTCCGCCATTAAAAAATGCCTGGACATTATGCTTGCCCTTCCTCATCTTGGCGCTTGTTGTTTGACCTTTTGACTTGCATGGCTGATTGGTGAATGCTGACTTTGTGATTAGGCCCGACCCAAATTTTTTTAATAACATAACTTCAATTTTAAATAAATATTTTCATAAAAATATACAATTATATTTTTATAAAAATACAATTGTTTTAAAATTAAAATTATTATAAAAAAATAATAAACCATTCAAAAGCACTAATAAGTATATATCTGAGCATTTAGCCCAAGAAGGAAATAGCAATTTCTCACTAAAAATTTGTAATTTTCAGTGTACCAAAATATGTTACAACGGAGGGAACCCTTTTCATTCCATTGAAAATGCTTTTATGGAATAGAATATGTTTTATATGGGATCAGACTAGTCACCCCAGACGATTCTTAACAAACCCATATGACTAAAACCTGAAAGGGCTAAGAATCTAGTTTGTTATCTGCCTCTACTGGAATTGGATCCATGGGTGGCTATACGGGACAATCCAACATACATCTGAAAATGCATACAAAACTCCTTGCCCAAAATCAATCCAGTCAGTATTCCTATTGCTCTTGGTGTTGGATTTCATTCAGCAGAAGCAAAGACACCCGATGTCAAAGTTTTGTTAAAAATTGTATTTAAAGATCTAGTTGATGCATGTTCAGATTTATTTTTGGTTGGTAAATGGCCGCTTATTATCAAAGTAGGCTCTACCATCAGCGTATATTCCATGACTGAGGGATATCTATTTTCTCAAGATCACCCAGGACAGAAGGATATCTATTTTGTCAAAATCTCCTGGGACTTGCACCTGACCTTACCTATTGAGATACTCTGCCTATGCCAAATTGCCTAGACTCAGTTAACTATGAGATATCAAGGGTATCACAACAATTGGCCACATAAAATGACATGTTCTTGGGGGATTGAATTCGGGTGAAGAAAGTTCACTTGATTTGTCACTTGACTAACCTGCTCGATGATGCAGGTTCAGAAATCTTTCCTTGGGAATTCTTTTTTTGAATTTTCCTTTTTCCTGTTTAAACTGAAAAAAATTGAATGTGTACTATTGGAGGGAAAGGGGATAATTAACAATGTCAATATTCTGAGTATTGCAAGTTTTTCAGGAATTTTTGTTTATGCTGGTCACATAAATCAGAGTTGTAGTTGTTATCTAACCTGAGAAAGTGGTTCAGACTCTAGAGCCCTTTTGTTCTTACTCAATTTGGGTATTTATGGTGTTTACATTTCATGAACCATTGGGGATTGAATTTGTATAAAATGGTGCAAGCAAAGCTTTAGATTGAACCCACTTTATTCAGTGATAAGGTAACTGCAACTTTTCATGAATATGTCAATAGACAGATTACATTTTGAAGGTTATGTTCCTTTTTCTATTCACTTTGTTGTATTTTCCACCTTTGGGGTCAATATTGGGGCAAACTGAACCGATGATGCATATGACCAGCTAATTTTTAGACCTAAAGTCTATTTTTATCTTCAACTGCAGAAACAGTTATATTTGTTGTACTTCTTGATCTGTGGCCAAAATCTTGCCCTTTTGAAGTTCCTGCTATGAGCTATCCTTTTGTTCTCTTTATCAAATCTTTTGCCTGTAGGATCTATAAAGTTGTTAGCCGAAACGTCCTTTGTAGTACCTTGTTTGGTTTATATTCGGGGATTCATTGACAGTATTGACATTTTGAAGTCTGCTGTTTTTGCTTCTGCGCATTAATTTTCTGTATTTGGTCTATATTTATTATTGTGTGTGGGCATACTTATGGAATTTCTGATCTTCAACTGGCAACTGCCACCTGTTCATAATTTGCCGAAGTCCATTTATTTGGGGATTGAGTTATGATATTTGTTTTCATAGAGTTCTCAAGGTATAGATGAAATGCTATTTCATATTCTTTGTTCTGATGTTGTTTTCCTTGGCCTTTTTTTGATGTCTGTAATGTGCTCGCATTACCATCAACAAGAACAATCTTTTCGTAATTGGAATTGTCTAGCAATTGGTGTATATTATAAAAAATATAAATCTGATTAACAATTAAACATGGTTTAAATTGTAGATTTTGCAACGTATTTTCTGCAGTATTATCTGGGCGAATGAAAGCAACAAGAAAGATGGTACACAAACATGGGAAATCAACTGCTTTAAGTTGTAATGAAGGAAGCACGTGTTCCTTGTCCGCTATAATCTGGAGTTTGGCTGCATGGATACTATTGATTCATGCCTACAACACCTTAACTCCATCAAATTCTAACAAAGTAGATTCTCAGGTGCAACAGTATCGCCTTTCCATGTACAGAGAACATGAAGATATAGAGGATAGGGGTTTTGAAGTCAAACAAAGAGGCAAAAAATTTATCTCCCAATCAGGAAAACACAGGGGAAGGAGACATACCCCAGTAGATGATTTTCTTGATGTCACATCTCAAAGAAGATCCCTTTACTTTCCAGAGAAAAATCTTGCAGTGAACCCTTTGAAGACTGAAGATAGCAGAAAGTACTACTTTTATCCTGGCAGAGAATGGTGTGACACAGACGGCAGGCCCATACAGACACATGGTGGAGGAATACTTTATGTTGAAGAGACTCAGACCTTCTATTGGTATGGAGAGAATAAAGATGGTCGAAGCTACCGTATGCACAGGAAAGGAACTGCACGAGTGAGTTAATCGTTTCTTTCACTTCTGCCGCTCTGAATGATGGATTCTATGCTATTATTTGTCTTCCTATGCATTTCATGAAAATGGACATATTTTTATGCTCTTCTGGTAATTTTATTTCTGTAGTTTTAAGTCGACAGAATGCTTGCACAGATATTTCTGGATCTACATTCATGTAAGAGTTGCTGTATGATTTTGAACATTTAAGTCAGCTTCCCGTTGTGAAAATTTACCATATCATGTCACTTGGTAAACTGATATCTTTTGCCCTTTTTTTGGACACAAAAGCAATTTCCTGTTCAGATTGCTGGTTGCTATCTTTAGATTTTTTGATTGTACAGACTTTTAAAACATGCCCAACCCATTTCCTTGTTAACAATACGAAGCATAGGATGATAATATGGGACACTTTCCTGGATTGGATTCCAGCTAGCTATTGCTTCTGCTTTTGGGCATATGGAAAGTTAAGTGCATTCTAGGGGGATTTGATTGCTTGTTTCTTTGTGTCAAGACTAAAGATATCTGTAAATGTTCTTGATGATTGCTAGGGTGTATTCATTTATTTTAAATTTTCCTCATCTTTAGTGTGGACTGTAGAAAATCCACAAAATTCTGCAACTGCTAATATGAACAATCTGAAATATAATTTCTTTTCATATAGACACAGAATTTCTCTACTAAATTTTGCAGCGGAATAGGAACATAAATAAACACAATCACACAACAAAAACACACTGCTTTTCTAGGGAACCCAACTGGGAAAACCCTCTGCTTGATTATTGATAGAAACTAAGCAATAGATCTCTTACAAATACAACTTGTTTCAATCTGAAAACAACCTTGTTTTCCTGCCTTGAACCAGGCTTGAAACCCTTGCAAGATTGCTGATCCCTGCCTCCTAAATTTATGCGCACTCTTGAGCCCTATTTCCTTGCGCTAGAGCTCCTAAATCCTAGTGCAATAGGCCTCCTATTAAATAGGGATTCTCCCTATTTCTGTGCGCACTCTCCAAGGAAATCTGCTCTCTATCAAACTCACACAAGCCTCAACACACAAGCAACAACCTGTGCTCTATACTGCCTTGTCTCACCAACTCGTGCTCATAAGACAATGATCAAATTGTGCCTTCTTTCCTCCTGATAAGCACTTTGATTAGGCTATTACTGGCAAGTTGTATTTGAGGAAAGTTGAACTGTTGATTGACTAGTTAACAAAAGCTCACTGGTTGTATTAACTCGCACTTCCTATAATTTAGGAGCCTGACTCAATCAACTCGACCTTTACCCAAAATAACTTGCACTAGAAGACAATAAACTCGGCCTTCCACTAATTAGCACTAGTAAACTGCTTCTTGCACTCCTAACTTTTAGGAATTCACCCTAAATTTTAGGAATTCACCCTAAATTTTAGGAATTCATCCTACTTTTTAGGAAGTAGCTCCTAACTCATAGGAACTCGTGCATGTTCAAGAAGAAACTCGTTGTGGTTCCTTTGATTAAGGCACCCATCAATGAACACTTTTTCACTAAGATTTTCAACACTCCCTCTTAGCGAGGAAGGTGTTCCTAGAAGAACCTCGTCCTCTTGGATCTGTCTTCAACACTACCATGTTCTCCGCTGCTACAACTACTCCCTTTGAATTAGAAGACTTCCCTGCTTTCTTCTGCGGAACCTGCTTTGAAGACCTGTGCTTTCCCACCATAATTCGCGAGTCCATCACTTTTCTATTCTGAGCATTTCCTACCTTGTTGCTCAAGGTTGCTCCCTCTGAAGGCATGCACCTCCAACTCCACAATTTGACACTATCAATGATCATAACTCCTTTTGTGTCATTGAGCTTTGGCTCATTGATTTGCCCACTAGCTGCTCCTTTTTCGATCAAAGATGCCAACTCATAGGGTCTTTAGCCTGCCCACTACTTGAATCACTGCTGCTCCACAAAAGAGAAGTCTTAGGGGAATGGAGGCTGCCCACTCTCACTGTAGAAGTCTATCTCTACACAGTGAACTAGGGCTGAATTTAAGCCCTCTTGGCTGCCTCCTTTGCTCCTTCAAGGATCAATCCTGAGCTTCAACAATTCTGCCGCTCCACCTAGATTTGATGTCCTTCTCAAATGCTGGACGTAGGGCACCAAAGACGCCTTCTAATGGCCCTCCAAACAGTACATAAATGTCCACCAAAATGTCCTAAATTTGGGCTCAAACACTTAGCAAAAACATCAAGCTTGGAAGAATACAAACATACCTTTGGTTTGGACGATTACTTCTGTCCCCAAATCAACTCGGCTTGTGCATCTAAGTCTGAAGCTTTGACTCTCTGGTTAGGGCTAGTGACTGTCCACGTTAGCTCCCCTAAACCTGGTCCAAAAATCCCTTAGGATCCTGTGGTTTTTCTCCTTTTGCAAGCCTTCTATATACCCTGGACTATAGGATAGTTCTGTCACCTGTTCAAGCCTATCATCCCCTCCAAACCAGAGGCTATAGGGCTCAGCCCTCCTTCTAGAACGCACAGAAAAAATCTCAGCTTGTGTAATTGAGAAATCCTCTACAAAACAACGCACAGATCTACCCTTTACACTGCCTGCAATCTGCCCTTAACTTGGCCCTGTTCAGACTTCAAAAGAGACACTTCTTGCTCCTTCCCTCTGCCTGAACTAGCTCCTCAAGTGCTTGCGGCTACCTCATACCATATGCTTCTTCACTATGACTAATTTGCTCTTGTATGTGCTATCTTTATTTTGATTCATGCTCTGATACCATGTAGAAAATCCTCAAAATTCTGCAACTACTAATATGAACAATCTGAAATATAATTTCTTTTCATATCGACATAGAATTTCTCTACTAAATTTTGCAGTGGAATAGGAACATAAATAAACACAATCACACAATAAAAACACACTGCTTAACTTTTTCTAGGGAATCCAATTGGGAAAATCCTTTTCTTGATTATTTATAGAAACTGAGCAATAGATCCCTTACAAATACAACTTATTTCAATATGAAAACAACCTTGTTTTCATGCCTTGAACTAGGCTTGAAAGCCTTGCAAGATTGCTAATCCCTGCCTCCTAAATTTATGTGTACTCTTGAGCCCTATTTCCTTGCGCTAGAGCTCCTAAATCCTAGTGCAATAGGCCTCCTATTATATAGAGAATCTCCCTATTTGTGTGCGCACTCTCCAAGGAAATCTGCTTTCTATCAAACACACACAAGCCTCAACACACAAGCACCAACTTGTGCTCTCTACTGCCTTGTCTCACCAACTCGTGCTCACAAGACAATGATCAAATTGTGCCTTCGTTCCTCCTTATAAGCACTTCGATTAGGCTATTACTGGCAAGTTCTATTTGAGGAAAGTTGAACTGTTGATTGACTAGTTAACAAAAGCTCACTGGTTGTGTTAACTCGTCCTTCCTATAATTTAGGATCCTGACTCAATCAACTCGACCTTTACCCAAAATAACTCACACTAGAAGACAATAAACTCGGCCTTCCACTAATTAGCACTAGTCAACTGCTTCTTGCACTCCTAACTTTTAGGAATTCGCCCTAAATTTTAGGAATTCATCCTACTTTTTAGGAATTAGCTCCTAACTCATATGAACTCGTGCATGCTCAAGAAGAAACTAGTTGTGGTTCCTTTGATTAAGCCACAAATCAACGAACCCCTTTTCCCTAACATTTTCAACACTCCCTCTTAGCGAGGAAGGCGTTCTTGGAAGAACCTCATCCACTTGGATTTGTCTCTAACACTACCATGTTTTCCGCTACTATAACTACTCCCTCTAAACTAGAAGACTTCCCTGCTTTCTTTTGCGAAACCTGCTTTGAAGACCTGTTCTTTCCAACCATACTCTGTGAGTCCATCACTTCTCGATTTTGAGCACTTCCTACCTTGTTTCTCAAGGTTGCTCCCTCTAAAGGCATGCATCTCTAGCTCCACAATTTTCCACTATCAATGATCACAACTCCTTTTGTGTCACTGAAATTTGGCTCATTGATTTGCCCACTAGCTGCTCCTTTTTCGATCAAGGATGCCAACTCATAGGGTCTTCAACCTGCCCACTACTTGAATCACTGCTGCTCCACAAAAGACAAGTCTTAGGGGAATGGAGGCTGCCCACTCTCACTGTAGAAGTCCATCTCTACATAGTGAACTAGGGTTGAATACTAAGCCCTCTTGGCTGCTTCCTTTGTCCCTTCAAGGATCAACCCTGAGCTTCAACAATTCTGCCGCTCCAACTAGATTTGATGTCCTTCTCAAATGCTAGACTTAGGGCACCAAAGACACCTTCTAACTGCCCTCCAAACAATACATAAGATGTCCACCAAAACTGTCCTAAATCTGGACTCAAACACTTAGCAAAAACATCAAGCTTGGAAGAATACAAACATACCTTTGGTTTGGACGATTACTTCTATCCCCAAATCAACTCAGCCTGTGCATCTAAGTCTGAAGCTTTGACTCTCTTGTTAGGGCTAGTGACTGTCCACGTTAGCTCCCCTAAACCTGGTCCAAAACTCCCTTAGGATCTTGTGGTTATCCTCCTTTTGCAATCCTTCTATATACGCTGGACTATATGATTGTTCTGTCACCTGTTCAAGCCTATTGGCCCTTCCAAACCAGAACACACAGAAAAATCTCGGCCTATGTAATTGAGAAATCCTCCACAAAACAACACACAAATCTTCCCTTTACATTGCTTGCAATATGCCCTTAACTCGGCCCTGCTCAGACTTCAAAAGATACACTTCTTGCTCCTTCGCTCTACCTGAACTAGCTCCTCAAGTGCTTGTGACTACCTCATACCATATGCTTCTTCACTATGACTAATTTGCTCTTGTATGTGCTATCTTTATTCTAATCCATGCTCTGATACCATGTAGAAAATCCACGAAATTCTGCGACTACTAATATGAACAATCTGAAATATAATTTCTTTTCATATAGACATAAAATTTCTCTACTAAATTTTGCAGTGGAATAGGAACATAAATAAACACAATCATACCATAGAAACACACTATTTTTCTAGGGAATTCAAGTGGGAAAATCCTTTGCTTGATTATTGATAGAAATTGAGCAATAGATCTCTTACAAATACAACTTATTTCAATCTGAAACAACTTTGTTTTCCTGCCTTGAACTAGGCTTGAAACCCTTGCAAGATTGTTGATCCTTGCCTCCTAAATTTATGTGCACTCTTGAGCCCTATTTCCTTGCGCTAGAGCTCCTAAATCCTAGTGTAATAGGCCTCCTATTAAATAGGGAATCTCCCTATTTGTGTGCGTACTCTCCAAGGAAATCTGCTTTCTATCAAACACACACAAGCCTCAACACACAAGCACCAACCTGTGCTCTCTACTGCCTTGTCTCACCAACTCGTGCTCACAAGACAATGATCAAATTGTGCCTTTGTTCCCCCTTATAAGCACTTTGATTAGGCTATTACTGGCAAGTTCTATTTGAGGAAAGTTGAAAAGTTGATTGAGTAGTCAACGAAAGCTCACTGGTTGTGTTAAGCCGTCCTTCCTATAATTTAGGATACCGACTCAATCAACTCGACCTTTACCCAAAATAACTCGCACTAGAAAATAATAAACTCGACCTTCCACTAATTAGCAGTTAGCACTAGTAAATTGCTTCTTGCACTCCTAACTTTTAGGAATTCACCCTAAATTTTAGGAATGCATCCTACTTTTTAGGAATTAGCTGCTAACTCATAGGAACTCGTGCATGCTCAAGAAGAAACTCATTGTGGTTCCTTTGATTAAGGCACAAATCAACGAACCCATTTTTGCTAACATTTCAACACTCCCCCTTAGCGAGGAAGGCGTTCCTGTAAGAACCTCGTCCACTTGGATCTGTCTCCAACACTACCATGTTCTCCGCTGCTACAACTACTCCTTTTGAACTAGAAGACTTCCCTGTTTTCTTCTGTGGAACCTGCTTTGAAGACCTATTCTTTCCCACCATACTCTGCGATTCCATCACTTCTCTATTCTGAGCACTTCCTGCCTTGTTTCTCAAGGCTGCTCCCTCTGAAGGCATGCATCCCTAGCCCCACAATTTGCCACTATCAATGATCACAGCTCCTTTTGTGTCATTGGAATTTGGCTCATTGATTTGCCACTAGCTTCTCCTTTGTCGATCAAGGATGCCAACTCATAGGGTCTTCAACTTGCCCACTACTTGAATGACTGCTGCTCCACAAAAGACAAGTCTTAGGGGAATGTAGGCTGCCCACTCTCACTGTAGAAGTCCATCTCTACACAGTGAACTAGGGCTGAATACTAAGCCCTCTTGGCTGCTTCCTTTGTCCCTTCAAGGATCAACCCTGCGCTTCAACAATTCTGCCTCTCCAACTAGATTTGATGTCCTTCTTTAGGGCATCAAAGACACCTTCTAACTGCCCTCCAAACAATACATAAGATGTCCACCAAAACTGTCCTAAATCTGGACTCAAACAGTTAGCAAAAACATCAAGCTTGGAAGAATACAAACATACCTTTGGTTTGGATGATTACTTCTGTCCCCAAATCAATGTGCGCTGTGCATCTAAGTCTGAAGCTCTCTCTGGTTAGGGCTAGTGACTGTCCACGTTAGCTCCCCTAAACCTGGTCCAAAACTCCCTTAGGATCCTGTGGTTATCCTCCTTCTGCAAGCCTTCTATATACGCTGGACTATAGGATTGTTCTGTCACCTGTTCAAGCCTATTGGCCCCTCCAAACCAGAGGCTACAGGGCTCAGCCCTCCTTCTAGAACACACAGAAAAAATCTCGGCCTATGTAATTGAGAAATCCTCCACAAAACAACGCACAAATCTGCCCTTTACACTGCCTGCAATCCGCTCTTAACTCAGCCCTGTTCAGACTTCAAAAGAGACACTTCTTGCTCCTTCGCTCTACCTGAACTAGCTCCTCAAGTGCTTGCGGCTACCTCATACCATATGCTTCTTCACTATGACTAATTTACTCTTGTATGTAGTATCTTTATTCTAATCCACGCTCTGATACCATGTAGAAAATCCACAAAATTCTGCAACTACTAATATGAACAATCTGAAATATAATTTCTTTTCATATAGACATAGAATTTCTCTACTAAATTTTGTGGTGGAATAGGAACATAAATAAACACAATCACACAATAAAAACACACTATTTTTCTATGGAATCCAACTGGGAAAATCCTTTGCTTGATTATTGATAGAAACTGAGCAATAGATCTCTTACAAATACAACTTATTTCAATCTGAAAACACCCTTGTTTTCCAGCCTTGAACTAGGCTTGAAACCCTTGCAAGATTGCTGATCCCTGCCTCTTAAATTTATGTGCACTCTTGAGCTCTATTTCCTTGCACCAGAGCTCCTAAATCCTAGTGCAATAGGCCTCCTATTAAACAGGGATTCTCGCTATTTGTGTGCGCACTCTCCAAGGAAATCTGCTTTCTATCAAACACACACAAGCACCAACCTGTGCTCTCTACTGCCTTTTCTCACCAACTCGTGCTCACAAGACAATGATCAAATTGTGCCTTCGTTCCTTCTTATAAGCACTTCAATTAGGCTATTATTGGCAAGTTCTATTTGAGGAAAGTTGAACTGTTGATTGACTAGTTAACAAAAGCTCACTAGTTGTGTTAACTCATCCTTCCTATAATTTAGGAGCCTAACTCAATTTACCCAAAATAACTTGCACTAGAAGACAACAAACTCGGCCTTCCACTAATTAGCACTAGTCAACTTATTCTTCGCCCTAAATTTTACGAATTCTTCCTACTTTTTAGGAATTAGCTCCTAACTCATAGGAACTCATGCATGCTCAAGAAGAAACTCGTTGTGGTTCCTTTGATTAAGGCACAAATCAAGGAACCCTTTCTCGCTAACATTTTCAACATGGACTCCTAAATCTAAAGCTCACAATGGATGCATTTCATCGTTTGTCTACTTCCTTAACAGTAGTTGGTTAAAATGAAAGGGGTAGTTGTTAGTGTTGATATTTCTAATTCTTGGCATTGTAATTGCCCTATGCAAAATATATTGACACAGAGACATCAACGTAAGAGAAGTCCTTATAATGAGTTGAGTATTTGGCATCTTCACAAGATCTCTTTCTCTTGGAATCATGAATTTAGGATAGTAATATGCCAGTAAGGTCCTGTGTCACCTGGAGTGGGGATATGGATATAGGTTGCAGAAATCACACCATGAAAATTTCAGGAAATGGCGAAACGACATATCCACATATGGATTTATGAGCATGGGGGGAAATTTATATAACATAGTCTGCATAAAATGTTTGAGCAGGAACTCTCAAATTTTCTCTTTTTTAACTGTTTTATTTTATTGCTAAGTTGCACTGATATGGATATTGTTCTGAAACATAAATGGCAAGTGTTTTGAAAATCAGTATATATATATATATATAGTCTTGTGTAGAGTTAGGTTGCTTGCAGAGGTTTAGCCCCACTTTATATTGTTGGCCTCCTTCCCTCTCATATAAATAGAGGAAGGAGAGAGTTCTTTTATACATTGATTTGATCATATTGTCTTTGAGATGTGGGTAGTGAGTGAACTTGTCCCTTTTTCTCTTTGTACACTTCATCATATTATCTCTGTGTCCTGGAGTGCTAGGTTCTTGGAGCAGTTCAAGGTTTTGCTAAGGTTAGTATTTCATCCTAAAGGAGGCAAAGAAACTAGTGTTTGTGATAAACTGTAGAGGATAAGAAAGCATTGCTCTTTTAGCTCGTGTGAGAGGAGAAGACTAGGGTATTGGAAATCTTAGTGCTACTTGTGATATTTGATTGAGGAGGAGACATCTTGGACACTTCTGGGAGACAAGTCTTGAAGCCAAGGAGGACATGCTGGTGTTGATGCTAGCATGTTGTGGATCCTTGGTGGTGGTTAGTGTTTTCATGGTTTTCCCTACCTAGGGTTTGTACCGCCTTTGTGATAAAGCTGTGGTATGTATATGTAGTTCATTTATTCTCTCTTTATATATATATATATGAAGTTTCCAACCGTCTAAAGTTGTTTAACTGATTTTCAATTAGCATTGTATTTTCCATTGGGTAATTTCCAGCACTTGTTCATTCTGATTTGACATAAAATAGGGCTGAAATTGAAGTGATTTAACACATAACTAGAAGATAAGAGAGCATATTTTCTGCTGTAATAAAGTGATTTCCAGATCTGGTATATGCTTTAAAAGTGTGCTTTAAGGGCTGAAACTCATTGGCATATGTTTGGTATCTTTTCTTTTGAGCTGCCTAGTGTGTTGGGTTGAAGTGAAGTGAAGCGTGGCCCACTGTTTGCTGCTGTAAATTAAAAATATCAGATCAACCCTAAGGCTGAAAGCGCACAGGGATTAAATCCAGGAAACCTCCATTATGAGGTGAAATTTCTGAAGTTGCATTAATTGCCCTAGACTGAAATTTCATTAATAAGGGGTTTTGACATGAAGGTTCAAGGAAAATTTATAAACTTTTGTAAAATGCCCATGATGATGAGCAAAGCAAGCATCATAAGTGTATGTGAAAGCCAAAAATGCTAGGGAACATAATAGTTGCAATCCATAATTTCAGAAGTTGATACCCAGATTTGTTGCAGACACCACACAAGACAACTATTGTAGATGACAACCTAGAGTAAAATATGAAGCAGAAGCTTTGTGAGATCATGGGCACCCGAGATCATGGGCACCTGAAGTTGTAAAATGGCAATAACAGATTTGCCCTCTTGACAAACGCCCATGAAATGCAATTTCAGAAGTGAATGCCTACAATTGTTTCAAACACCACACATGACAAATTGTTGTAGATATCACATCAGACTAGAAGATGTAACAGAGGCTTTGTGGAGATCATGGGTACTTGAAGTTTTAAAATGGCGGTCATAGATTCACCTTGTTAACAAACACCCACAAAATGCTGTTGTAACATATGTAAAATGTTTGCTGTAGTGGATGCTGGAAACCTGATGTATCAGATGTAAAAAATCTACTGTAACAGGTGTAAAAGATCTGCTGTAACAGGTGTAGCAATCTGTAGTAATGGATGCCAAAGGAACACTGTATTAGTAACTTAATCTGCTGAGCAATATTTGCAAAGTGCTGATGACCTTGGACAACAATTGTGTCAGATGTTTGGAGGTGAAGAAATCCTTAGACGTGTTTGAGAGCTCAGTCACTGACACCAATATATATGACATCTATGCATGAGAAATTAGGCGACGAAACCCTGATATGAGTGATTTACTTATGAAAAGATTGATGCTCTTATCTGTTTGAAGTATTTTGCCAGAGATTACTGCAAATCCCAGCTTGCAGTTACCGGTAGGAATGACACTTGCAAATGCTGTATTTGCAGACCCACAATGAACAGGCCCATTAAGATGTCAAACACAAAGGCTAGGTTTTTATAAAATTTCCTGTTCATTGTCATAGGCTGGTTCTTGAAAATGGATTATCTTGTGAATGAATTTGGTAACATGAGATGGTCATCAGAAGTTTGAGAAAGATTGGTTGATGAATTTATGATGTTGGACTCGACCAACATAATCCCAGGGAGTTATTGGTGATGGATGTTGTAGCAAAACAAGGCAGTGATTTATCATTTTCCCCTGGAAGACAGTGAAGATAAACATGTTTGTTTCAATGAAACAAAGAAGAGAAAAATGCACAATAATGGTGATGTTAAAGAGGGTGGTGTTGATTGCAAAGTGGTGGTGACTACTTAAAGGCAGCCTATAAGGTGCGGCCTCCAAACAAGGGGGGACCTTTGAAGGAGATGCTCAAAATGAATGGTATTCTCAGTGAACTCATGGTCTTGAATCTATGATTTCTACCTTCAATGTGATGGTGATGGTAATTGTTGAAAATGTAGCAAGCAAGGTCTTCTGGCTTGTGCCTTAGCCAGTGAAAACCTTGAGTTGTCCTTATGAGTTAGAATTTAGTTAGGATCAGTTATTTTCAACTTATTGGAATAATCAACAAGTTAGAATGCGTAGAGTTGGAGCTTTAGTTAACTGGAGTCTTCATCAGTTTGACTACAGAACGAGGTGGTAGTTAGTAGTTCAGTTAGAGCGAGTTAGTCTTTAGTCTTGATTGAAAGAAGAGCAAGTTAGGTCTCCAGTGTTGATTGGAGAGTGCACGAGTTAACAACTCTAGTGATGATTTGGAGGAGAGTGAGTAACACTCTCAGTGAACTTGCTATCAGAGCACGAGTTCTAAATTTGGAACTAGGCCTCCTTTCATGTTCGAATTGGGCCTATAAAGGAAAGACGAAGGCACAAGTAAATTACAATAGTTTTGTGAACAAGGTTTGTGAGACAAGACAACTCACGAGTTTGTGAGAGAGTCTTTGATTGTGGAGAGCACAGAACTTGTGTCCTAAGAAATAGGAGATCGCAGCTGCACAAGAATTTAGGAGATTGGTCATGTGCAGATTTTGAGGAGCCGGAGTCCTAAGAAATAGGAGGCAGAAAGTGTGCAAGGAAATGTTGATTTGGGGTAGCATCGAATGTGCTCTAGCCACGAAAATTGGTGGAGAGGCTAAGGCACATGAGATCTCCAATACCTAGAAAGGGTTTGCGCAGATCTAAACAGTTTGGGAGATATTAAAATAATTAATATTTTTAATGGAGTCCCCAAGTCTAAACTTGGGGAAAATAAAATATTAATGTGAATTAATATAAAACTGTGTTAGAATGGTTCAAAAGTCATGGATCAAGCCAGATCTAATCTTGGCTGTTAATTAGGGACTTAATCTCGGCCGTTGATTTGTCAACGAGAAAAGTATAAGAGCAGGCTTGAGGGTCACTTAGAGAACACATCGAGTTGATCAAGAATTCGATTTTCTGGGGCAGGGTTTGCTAAGGAAATCGAAGGAGTGATCAGAGTTGCAGCTAAGGGGCAGTGAATACAGAAGCAGAGAGGCAGGGATAGTACCAGGAGGATCAACGCAGAAGCCGGGAGAGAGGGACGCAGAGCCAGCCAGAGGTTCACGCAGAGGCAGCCAGGGCTCACGCAGAGGTAGCAAGGAGCTGCGTAGTGCCTCAGAGAGCTAGCATGGGTGATGCAGAGGCTCTAAGGGTTGACGTAGGGCGAGCTAGGATGACGCTGGGCTAGAAAGGGCTGACGCAGTCCCTAGAGGCTGACGCTGGGGTTTTCGTGGGGCAGATTGGAGTTAGGAGTTGTCGGAGTGTTTATCCGGGGTTTTAGCCAGAATATTTGTCTCTGAAGGAGAGGTACTACTGCCGAGGGCATTCTCTGTTGGGTGAGCCATTTTTGGCACCCAGATTGTATTCTGAAACTGCTTAATAATAAACCCTTAGATTGCTGCACCGATTTTCCCGCATTTGGTTTTTACGGGGACATTAGTCCAAAAACAACGGTGTCACTTGTGTGCTTGTTTTTCCTTCAGTTGATGATCTGTATGTGTTGAGACTGTACTTGTATTTATTTTCAGTATTTACATGGTAAATAACTTGTTAATTAACATAACAAGTAGAAAGAAATAAATCAGAAAGTACAGTGAGAATTTCTAACAAATAGACTTAGAAATTCCAACATGGTATCAAAGCGTGATTGCAAATCATAGGAGAACTGAGGACATCAGCTGAGCAGAGCAACAACAACAGAAAAATAGCTGTCCTGAGTGACAGAAGTTGTTCCTAGCAGAGTAGCAGCAAGGAAGGGGTGACGCAGTGCCTGCGTCATCAAGTTTGAGCCAAGAAGAGGATAAGCGCAGTGGTAGAGAGGAGCATATTCGACTTACGTAATGCCCTGTCATCCTTCTCAATCAGGAAGGATTGACACCCGTGGCCAGGAGGTGCGAATTTTGCTGGTGCCGGGATTGCACAGAGCCTAGGAGCTCTAGCCTTCAGTTTGCTGGGGTTTAGGAGGCTGTGGGTAAGTTGTAGAGTGGAGCTGGTGGGGTACTGTAGTGAGAACAGTACCTAACAGGGCAAGACCAAGGAGGAGGGAGTTGCTACCAAGGATTTCTAGCCGAGAAATTCGGATCAGTGGTGCAGCTGCACTAACGATCGGAGTGGGGGCATCTTGACATTGGTAGAAGGGTTTCCAGGAGGGAAATGGAGGCTCAGAGGGAGTCACATCAAGAACTTCCAAGAGGGAAGTAGAGGAGTAGCGAAATGGCAATACATAGAGTAAGAGACCAGGACAGACTGGATGGAGCCTCAAACTTCGTAGTCTGGAAGGCCAGAATCTTATCTGTCCTTGACAGAAATCGTCTCAAGCACTTTGCCTTGAAGACGATAGCAGTCCCAGATGACCCGGCTAATAATGATAGGTACGAGGATGGAATGGCGAGGGCTAAGAGCATCATCCTTGACGGGGTCAAGGACCATATAGTACCACATATTGCCGAGAAGAACACGACACAGGAGATGTGGGAGGCCCTGACAAAATTGTATCAGCATACTTCCGTGCGGAGGAAGATGCTACTAGAAAATCAGCTGCGGTCACACTAGATGCAGAAGGGAGAACAAATCTACACCTTCCTCAGTCGATTGAAGGAGATTCGGGATCAACTGACTTCTATAGGGGCCACGCTAGATCCATAATTGATGGTGAGAACAACCCTGAACGCAGTCTCAGAAGACTAGTAGGTGTTTGTCCAAAGCATACTGGGCAGGGCGACCCTTCCAGATTGGGAGGAGGTATGGGCGGCTCTTCCCCAGGAAGAGATCAGGAGAGTGACCAAGGCAGGAAGTAGTGGAAAGGGGGTCAAAATCAAGAAAGAGGAAGTGGATGCTGCCCTAACATCTGAGGGAAAGAAAGAAAAGTGAAAGAAGAAGGACCTCTCCAAGGTCAAATGCTTCCACTGTGGGGAGCTGGGTCATTATGCAACCCAGTGTCCAAGGAAGAAGAGTAAGGGAGAGGCCTCCGAGACCAAGGCTGCGCCAGCAAGGGCAAAGAAGGAAGTGGAGACAGATGATGACTGTTCCATGAGTGCTCACACGCCACTTGAGCGGAAGTGGGGAGACATCGAGCTGTAGTCAGACGAACTACAGGCGATGAGGGGCAAGATCCTCGAGGTACCCAGCCTCTTGGATTATACCTTGCTATGGGGGACTTGATGAGGAGTAGCAGTACTGGCGGATGTTAGTAGAGACGGATGCGACTAGACTCTAGAGCGACAGAGGGAGATACAGTGCAGGATTCCTAGGACAGTGTGAGGCAACAGTGTGAGATGCATGGGGTGTTGCAGCAACGCAAAGATTAGAGAGGGGGAGCACTGATCAGCGACAGAGGGAGCTTCAGCATCATGGGTGTCTCTAGCCTGACAGAGAGGTTAGAGTTAGGAGATCGGTTACTTACTTCTCGGTAACTGAGTTGCAGTGTAGTAGTTAGCAGTGGCAGTGCTATGGGCAGCACGATGCAATAGGATGAGAGGGAGCTGCTGTACAGATGCAGCAGTGGCAATGGCAGGGCCATGGGTAGCAGTACGAGATGCAACAGTGCAGATGATGGGCAACAGGCCTAGCATCAGCACAGGGACCGATGCCGGATGATCAGGGTGATGCTCAGTGAGGAGTATTGTTAGAGCATAGTCCTCGCTAAGATGGAGTGTTGATTTGGGGTAGCATCGGATGTCCTCTAGCCACAAAAATTGGTGGAGAGGCTAAGGCACATGAGATCTCCAATACCCAGAAAGGGTTTGTGCAGATTCTAAACATCTTAGGAGATATTAAAATAATTAATAATTTTAATGGAGTCCCCAAGTCTAAACTTTGGGAAAATAAAATATTAATGTGAATTAATATAAAACTGTGTTAGAATGGTCCAAAAGTCATGGATCAAGCCAGATCTAATCTTAGTCGTTGATTAGGGACTTAATCTTAGTCGTTGATTTGTCAACGAGAAAAGTATAAGAGGAGGCTTGAGGGTCACTTGGAGAACACATCGAGTTGATTGAGAATTCAATTTTCTGGGGCACTGTTTGCCGAGGAAATCGAAGGAGTGATCAGAGTTGTAGCTGAGGGGCAGTGAATACAGAAGCAGATGCAGGGATAGTACCAGGAGGATTAGCGCAGAAGCCGGGAGAGAGGGACGCAGAGGCAGCCAGAGGTTCACGCAGAGGCAGCTAGGAGCTGCGCAGTGCCTCAGAGAGCCAGCGTGGGTGACACAGAGGCTCTAAGGGCTGACGCAGGGCGAGCTAGGGTGACGCTGGGCTAGAAAGGGCTGACACAGTCCCTAGAGGCTAACGCTGGGGTTTTCGTGGGGTAGATTGGAGATGGGAGCTGTCGGAGTGTTTATCCGGGGTTTCAGTCGGAATAACTGCCTCTGAAGGAGAGGTACTACTGCCGAGGGCATTCTCGGTTGGGTGAGCCATTTTTGGCACCCAAATTGTATTATGAAACTGCTTAATAATAAAATCCTCAGATAGCTGCACCAGTTTTCCCGCATTGGGTTTTTTCGGGGACATTAGTCCACAAACAACGGTGTCACTTGTGTGCTTGTCTTTCCTTCAGTTGATGATCTGTATGTGTTGAGACTGTACTTGTATTTATTTTCAGTATTTACATGGTAAATAACTTGTTAATTAACATAACAAGTAGGAAGAAATAAATCAGAAAGTACAGTGAGAATTTCTAACAGATAGTCTGTCTTGTATTTATTTTCAATATTTACATGGTAAATAACTTGTTAATTAACATAACAAGAAGGAAGAAATAAATCAGAAAGTACAGTGAGAATTTCTAACAGATAGACTTAGAAATTCCAACATGAAATAGGAGGAATTGCGCTAGGATTTAGGGGCCTCCCATGCACTAGGAAATAGGGACCTAGTGCGCAAGGATTTAGGAGGTTTCTAGTGCGTAGAAGAGAGCAGGTTTTGCAGAACAAGTAAAGCTGGCAGCAGAGGAACAACTGTGTGCTAGAGGGCCTAGATCAAGCAATGATTAAGGCAAGCCAAGATCAATTGAATTCGATGAGATTTGTGAGAAGAAGCAGAATGATTTCTTAGAGGAAAATATTGCTTTGTAATAGATCCAATTGCTCAAGAACAATCAATAATATTTCACATCAAGGAAGCAGGTTTTCCTTGTTGGGTTTTATGAAAAAACAAGTGTGTCAATTTGTGTGATGTGTTTTTTATATCTTTGGTGTTTTTATTTCGTTGCTTATGGATTGTTAAGAAACTTTGTATCTTGGTGAAAGTAAACTAGTTTTCAGTGATTCATCTAAGTAGTTGCAGACTTTCATGGAAATTTAACATGGTATTGGAGCAAATATCAATATAAAGACCAACACCAAATTGCCCAGTTAGTGAACAATGCAGATTAAGCAGAAGGCCTGCGTTAGAGTTTGAAGAACATAGCAGTTCTTTGGATAACAGTATGGCGTTCCAAGGACTAAGGTCAGATCATAGTTTAGAGGGAGTCTCGAACTTCTGCTCATGGAAGGAGTGGATCTCAGTAGTGTTGGAAGATAATGGAGTGCTTGAGTATGTGAAGTAGGCAATAACTCCACCTCAAGATGCCCAACAGTTGATCCAACATAACAAGAATGACACCAAGGCGAGGAGGATTATTGTTGAGTGGATCGAAGATCATATTATTCCTCATCTCCATGAGAACAAGACATCATATGAGATGTTTAAACTTTAAAGCCATCTTAGATTTGTATCAAGGTTCCAGTGATGCCAGGAAGCTTGCTCTCAAGGAGAAGGTAAGGAGTATCTGGATGAGTAAAGGAGATCCCATCATCACGTATCTTTCTAAGTTCACTCAGGTTCGGGATGAGCTAGGTGGTGTGTGCATGGCTGTAGCAGACAATGGCCTTGTGAGTCTTGCACTTTTGGGACTTCATAAGTTTAGGGAGAATTTCGAGGATGCAGTAAGTGTCAGAGAGAATATTCCCATCTGGGAAAGACTATGGAGTGTCTTTGTTCAAGAAGAGATTCAGAGAGGGATGAGAGCTGGGAGATCAACTCCGGAAGAGGACGAGGAGAACTTTGCCCTAGCAAGCAAAGGTAGAAAAACAAAGGGCAATAGGGGCCAAGGAGAGGCCGAGTCCAGTCAGAAGGGCGAGACGAAGAAGAAGGTTTGAGCAAGATCAAGTGCTTCCATTTCCACGAGTTCAGACACTATGGCACTAAGTGTCATAATCGAAAGGAGTCCAGTAAGGATCATGTAGCTGCATCACCTGAGGTAGATGCGTTTTTTGCTCAGTTTGAGAAAGATTTCTCATTGATAAGCTTGCATTGATAACTTGCATGGCAAGCTCAAGAGACAACAATGTATGGTATATTGATTCAGGAGCATCCTTCGACATGACTGGGAACAAGGAGTATTTCAGCCACCTGAAGGAGGACATGCAGTTTCACATTAAGCTAAGAGATGATGGCAAGTACTCAACCAAGGGAGTTGGTATAGTTTGTTTTGAGAGGGAGTCAGGTAGCTCTCTCCATCTCAGAGATGTCCTCTATGTTCCAGGCCTGAAGCAGAACCTTGTTTCAGTAGCTACCCTTGAGGACAAGGGTTATGATGTCATCTCCAATAGAGATAAGGTTTAACTCAAGCACTTAGCTTCTGGATGTAAGAAGCAGATAGGTGTAAGGAAGAAGAATCTGTACTTGCTACAGGTTGAGATAGGCACAACCTTGAGCAACAAAGCAGGAAGTGCGCAAAGTAGAGACATGAGGGTTGAGGAGAGCAGAGCTCTGAGGGAGTCCTTAGAGCTAGAGCAGGTTAGAGCTCCCATGAAGGAGCCTTAGCCAGTATCACAGTTTGAGTCTTGGCTAGTTGGCAAGTGGGCCGACTAACAAGATGATGAGGAGAAGAGACTAGGTGGAGTGCAGGCAGCCACTCAGTCAGTGACTCCCTGTACAAGGAAAGTTCAGCCTAGTGGGCAAAAGAAATGTTTAGAGAGAATCAGAAGATAGTTGGACCTCCCAATACCACGTTCAACTAGAGTAAGCAACCACCTTCAACGGGGTACATGGCACTTATGACTGAGGTGATAGACTTGTAGAGCATGGTTGGAAAGAACAGGGCTTCAGATCAGATTCCTCAGGAAAAAGCATGGAAGTCTTCTAGTTTAGAGGGAGAAGCTACAACAACAGTGAATGTGGTAGTGTTGAAGACAGATCTAGGTGGACGGAGGTTCCTCCAAAAGTACCTTTATCACTAAGAGGGAGAGTTGAAAATGTAGCGAGCAAGGTTTTCTAGCTTGTGCCTTAGCTAGTGAAGACCTTGAGTTGTCCTCATGAGTTAGACTTCAGTTAGGGTGCATTATTTCCAGTTTTCTGGAATAATCATCAAGTTAGCATGCGTAGAGTTGGAGCTTCAGTTAACTGGAGTCTTCATCAATTTGACTACATAACGAGGTGGCAGTTAGCAGTTCAGTTAGAGCGAGTTAAATCTTAGTCTTGATTGAAGGAAGAGCGAGTTAGATCTCCAATGTTGATTGAAGAGAGCACGAGTTAAAAACTCTAGTGATGATTGGAAGTAGAGGGAGTAACACTCTCAGTTAACTTTCTATTAGAGCTCGAGTTCTAAATTGGGAACTAGGCCTCCTTGCATGTTTGAATTGAGCCTATAAAGGAAGGACGAAGGCACAAGTAAATTACAATAGTTTTGTGCACAAGGTTTGTGAGACAAGACAACTCACGAGTTTGTGAGAGATTTTGTGAGACAACTCACAAGTTTGTGACAAAAGCACTATTTAATGTTGAAGCAATATCAGGATGAAGTCATGATGGGCTACTAGGTCGAAGCATGTAAACAAGCAAGTACAACAAAGCATCCATGAGAAGAGTATTCCGAAGCATGGACAGATGACGAAGGAGTAGCCAGATGATAAGAAAACCTGATGTATGACAAGAAAACCACTTTCCACAAAGGAAGTAATGACATGACAAATCAGGAAGGAAAGTGATCGATGGATGGTGCCCTACTTAGAAGAAGTTCGATCAAAGACTTCATGACATCAAAGAAAGGAAGGAGATCAAGTAGCTGAAGAACCCACGAAGAAGAAGTTGCTAATGAATGAAAGAGTCCCTAGTTAAGACTCAAGAGGGAGTTTTGACAGGTCCCTGATCAAGAGGGAGTTTTGGATCACCCCTGATTACAAAGGAGTGACAATTGTGTTTTTCCATTTCATGTGTCATGCACTAGACCAGGACTAACAACTGTAAGTCTAGATGAAGGCCATGAATGGAAATGTAGACACAAGATAGACACAACATTCTTGTTTTCACTTGGGAAGATAGAATAGGAGGATTGGGTAATCATTTGGCATCCCATACTCTTTGAGGATGTGTAGGGCATCCAAGACAAGAGTAGGCAAGAGGATCGATATTCTTTGAGGGCTGGGAACCCAAGACAAGAATAGTCCTAGAAGTTCATACTCAGTGAACACCCGGGTGGGTATGTACCTTGAGAGACAATGACTAAGGTGTCTATAAGTCATTGGTCTCACCAACATTGTGCTCTGATCTATTGAGAGATAGAGCTATCAGTGAAGGCCTTGCTATGGAAACAATGTTGGTTATTATGATGCTATAACAGATGGATTGCAAATCCGGTTTCTCTTATGTGAATTCTTCAAGATTGATAATAGCCAAGCACCTTGTAATGTTGTATGAATACCTCCCTAGTTAAGAGGGAGTGTTGAAGGAAATGTAACTAGGTTCTGTCTTCATAAATGTACTTTTGATATTTGTATTTATCCAAGAAAAGAAATATTATTTTTATATATGTCAATGAATTTCTTGCTCATTGAAGTAGGTATAGCACATATTAAAGTGCTATAGGTAAGTCAAAAGGTCAAAAGAATTATGTTAAAGACCTTAAGGGTATGTTACATTGTGTATAAGAGTCAAAGAAGTCACCTCCAAGCAAAGTCAAGTCTCCTCCTAGCAAAGACACCATCAAAAGAAGCAATGGCACCATTAAAAGCACCCATCGAAGCAAAGGAAGTCAAGTCGGCCTAAAGGAGGGACAATCCTCTATATATAGAGGTTGTCCACTCCTCCAAAGAGAACGCAATCATCTCTGAAATTAGCGAAGGAAGAAGCCGAGATAAAGTGAAGGGAAATAAGTCTAAAAGGGTCTACAAAGTGCAATGAAGTAAGGAGGAAGAAAAGCGAAGGTAGAGGATTGTTTCTAGGGCTAGAAACAGTCACACGTGCGAAGAAAAGGAAGACAAATCTGTGGGTATGACAACAGGGACAAACAATCCATGAACTAGTGTTGTTTGGGTTTGAAACTAGGCCTACAAGGCCTCCCAAGTCAAGTGAAGAAGCCTATCTCTCTAGCGAAGGAAAATGACCTTAATTCTCTAGGGTACCTCTCACACGTTCGAGAATTAGGACTGCAGTGCTGTCACACTAAGCTTACCACTTTACATCGAGAAAGAACTCAGATGATCAAGAGAAGGAATGAGTATCCTTAGGTGAAGGATATCACTAAGAACAGTAGATAAAGTATCTCTTCTAGAAGATCTACTAACATTGGATGGAAGAACGAAGTGCCAGAAGAAGGACGAAGTGCCGGAAGGAGGTGGACAAAGTGCTGGGGAAACATAGTGCAGAGAAAAGGAAGGACTTGACTTGTGCTTGGAGGATCTTCTAGTCAAGGGTCTAGGGTTTGACATTGATCAAGAAAGAAGCTTCAATAAGAGAAAACTTATCGAAGGGTTTTCCTCTCAAGAGAAGAGAGGTTTTGGCCCTGGTAGAGAGCCAACATCTTGTGTTCTTGTTTTATGTTTAGATAGCAGTTTGATGAAGCACACACACATGTATTAATAAGAGAAGAAGAAGATTAAGCTAACAAAGACAAATTGTAAAAAGACATCACAAATTGTTATCTAGTCCCAAAGAATCATTCTACACCTAATTGCCCTAGATTCTTCAACACTGCTGAGGGTCACTAGGTGCAGCTGGGATGTTTTATGCAAACTCCCAAACCCCTTCTTCCTCCAACACCATGCCAATCCTCTCATGCCATCAGCAGAAGTTGGACACTCCATCCAACCTATCATCAAATCTGAGACCTTGGTATGCCATTCTTGCAAGTCGACCTGCTCAGAAACGCTAATGGCCAAGTCAAATTGGTGATTTTGCTCCCTCTGAATGCAGAACCTGATCCTAAAGATAAAACGATGTGCTACGTCTTCAATCAAAGGCTACGCTTTGATGCCATGTTATATTTCCTTAAAACCTAGTAATTGATTTATGATTTTCTAAGCATGCAACCAGAAATACAACTAAACTGTTGTTTTGAAACTTAAATCACAAACACTACTGAGTTTCTAACCATAGCATGCACAATGGAAGTAAATAAAACTGAAGACAAACACATGCAACACTGGAAATACCTAGGAAACCCAGCTTTGGGGAAAACCTACAATTTGTGTGTTTTTATAAGATTCAACGAATCTTTCTTGGGAAATTCTTAAAGCAAAGAAACACTTCCTTTTTACATCAAAAACCCCTCTAAACAACTCCCAATGCAAAATTAATTCACCCCCACAAGTGGCTCGGCCTATATGGCATGTTAAGTACGGTCTTGACTGATTGTATGACCCTCTCTGCACCCTTCTGTGTGCTGGATATGAATCGCCTTAATGCTGAGCTGAGATAGCGGCAGTGCAACCCTCTCTTTCTCTCTTGGTTGCTGAACTACTTGCTGAACTACTAAAACCCTACTCCCCCTTAAGCTGAGCTAACACACACACGCTATGCCAATCGAACTGACCACTTCTGCTCCCTATTCCCCCTAGTAAGTTGACCTGGCCCCACCATGATCATCAATGGATGAGATTATTTCATGATAAGGGCTAAGATCTAATCACATGTTGACTGTAGGCTTTTTTAATTTTCCTAAGGCCAACTTTAGGAAATAGTAAATTAAACTAATAATCTACTAAGTGGCTATCTTGTGGGTCTCTCTGCAAGCCTTCACACTTAGGAAAGTAGAACCATTGCTGCCCTACTCCAATAAAAAAAATAAGAAAGTGACTTCTAGATGTATTTAGACCACCTCAACCAATGCACCACGAGGTCCTTCACATGGCATCTTTTGTTCAAGTGAGGGACAATGGTGGAAGTGTGCCTTACCATATCATACAAGTTTTTAGTCTATAGTTTTAAAAGGTTTTATCCAACATATTTTCCAAGGATTTGTTGAAACAATAATGATGCAAAAACCCTAACAAAATCTAACTTAAGACTTCAGTCATTAAGGTGGTCATTTGGTCCTTATAAAAGTGGTATTTTTACAAGTATAACATTATTACAAAATCACAAGCTTGCATACAAAATAGCTCATGTACAAAGTCTAATTTCTGTTGGAAAATCAATGCAAATAGATTAGGGTTTGATTCTCCTTACTTGATAATTACTTGTGAGTTATGTTGGTTTCTTTTACTTCTTTATTATCTTATCTTTCATCAAGCAATTACCATATTATGTGTGTATGAAGATCACAAAACAAGAGACACAAGATGTAGGCACTATGCCAGGGAAAAACTCCCCTCGAGGGGAAAACCCAGTCAAAAATTCTCTTCCTTTCAATAGTATTCTTTGAGACTCTTCACCCTAGACAAAGACCAAACCTTCCCTCCACACCAAGTCAGCCTCCCAGATCTTCGACCTCTTTCTAGCAGCACTTCCTTCCCAACAACTTCGACTATGCAACAGCTTCTGGCATTAGGCAACAACAAAACTTGGATGACTTCGATCTCCCAAACTAGGGCACGAAACAAAGAGAGAGGCACCAAAGGTTCGGTTTTCTTCTTCTCCTTAGACCCCACCCAACTCGCACTTCATTTTGCTTCCTTAGACCCACTTCGCATTTCTCCAGCTTCCCTAGAGATATCGAACTAGCTTGAGATGAGATGCTCCACATGAATTCGACTTGCTTCTATTTATAGGCTTCAAGTGAGGTCGAATTAGTGTCCTTAGGTCGACTTGATGTGGAGGATACATAAATTATATTTGACTCAATAGTAAACCTTTTTACATGATTCAAAAACCCAAGAAGGGTCTCTTTGAATGTACAATGACTCTATAAACTCAATATTAATCCTAGGAGTCCACAATGGGGATTTTGACTAAAATAATGATGACCCAAGCATGAAACCCATGCTTTAATAAGTCATTGATACAATAATAAAAAAAAATTCTTTATTCTTTTGACAAGTACATTTCATGATGACTCAAATACATTAATGAAGACCAAACCTAGTTACATTTTTCAACATTCCCTCTTAACTATGGAGGTATTCATAATATACAAATACAATGGAAGATCTCAAACTGTAGGAACAATGAAGAACTTTAGGCATTGCAATGCCATGGACTAGATCCCTAACCAGGGCAATCTATCCATTGGTCTCTCATCAATTTAGGCGCCGCAATGCCACGAACTAGATTCCTGACCAGGGCAATCTATCCAAGTGGGAATAAGGTGGACTCATGCTTTCAACTTCTCTAGGTACCATCAGGCTTACTTGCTAACCACCAACACAGGGACCTAGGTGCGTATCCATGGTCAGAGCTCTACGACCCATGCCACCTTCCCTACATTGGGATCAAGACATCAACACAAAGTGTCGGCCAAATGTCCTCCCAGGCAATGCTTCACTCGCAAAGCCTCAACATATCTCTTCCAATCTCTTATCATCAATACAATCAGCAATATCTACTAAACCAAGCAGGTTCCTTAGATATTCAAATTTCTTATTAGGAAGAGCCTTTGTTAGTATGTCTGCTACCTGTTCATCTATCGAGACATACTCTAACTTCACGATCCCATCCTGCACCAGGTTCCTAATAAAGTGGAGCTTATTGTTGATATGTTTTGTTCTAGCATGAAACACAGGATCTCCAGACATTTTGATACAACTTTGATTGTCACAATTAATCACAGTAGGACCCAGAGACTTCTCGAACAAATCTGTCAGAAGCTTCCTTAACCAAACAACCTCGTTTTCTACTTCACATGTAGCCACATATTTTGCCTCATCACTACTTAAAGCAACAAAATCTTGCTTCCTACTCATCCATGAGATCATAGCAGCTCCCAGACTAAAACATCCTTCGGTAGTGCTCCTTCCATCAGTGTCACTACCACCCCAATCAGAATCTGTGTAGCCAATTAGCTTGACTTCCTTACTATCATACTTTAGGCAGTGATATATAGTGCCACAAAGATACCTCAATATATGTTTGGTAGCTATCCAGTGATCATGATGAGGCTCCAACTGAAACTGACTAAGAATGTTTACTGCAAAACATATATCTGGCCTAGTATTTACCAGATACATTAGGGAACCCACCAACTATCGATAGGAGGTAGGATCCACGAGACTAGAGTCAGAGTCCCTCAATTTCTTGAGATTGGTGATCATAGGAGTAGTCATCGACTTGGAATCCATCATCCCAAATTTATGCAACAACTTGATGATGTACTTTCCTTGCCCCAAATATATCTCCCCAGGTCTCTGCCATACTTCTAGACCCAGATAATAGTGCATCAGTCCTAGATCCTTAATTTCAAATTTAACTGCCAACGTCTTCTTGCATTCTTGAATTCTTTGCTCCACATCTGTGATGAATATATCATCCACATATGGTAGAATAATGGCGAGCTCATCATTCACGACCTTGATGTAGAGATTCAAATCAACATAACTCTTTACAAACCCAATTCTGAGTAGAGATGCATCCATCCTTACATACCATGCCCTAAGTACTTGCTTCAAACCATATAGGGCCTTCTTAAGTCTGCAAACACGAGAGTCCCTGCTATTAACTTCAAAGCCTTCGGGTTGTTCGATGGACACTTCCTCATCAATGGTCCCATTCAGAAGTGCGGTCTTCACATCCATTTGATGGATATTCCAACCCATTGTAGCAGCCAATGAAACCAAAGATCTAATGATAGTGTACCTTGTTGTGGGAGCAAAGGTTTCTTCATAATCAATGCCTTCCTTTTGAGAGAAACCACTTGCAACGAATCTTGCTTTGTACTTGTCTATACTTCCATCAACAACATGTTTGATCTTATAGATCCATTTGGAGGTGACAACCGATTTGTCACTAGGTCTAGGAACGATTTCCCAAACCCCATTCTTCATGATGGATTGATATTCTTCCCGCATCACTTTTTTCCATACCTCTTGATGAGAAGCTTACTTGAATGTAGATGGTTCAACTTCAATTAACTTTGTCATATATGCAGCATAACCAAAATATCTATTCGGTCTCTTACTTTCCCTGAAGGTTCCTTTCGCAGCTTCATGTCCGTCAAAAGTTCAACATCTTCTAATGTAGCTTTTAACCAATTTGGCCTTTTCCTTGTGGTTGGGATGACGGCCGATTGAATAGGCTCACTTGGTCCTTCTTCTTCTTGATTTGTAGTAAGGTTTTCATGATGAATTTCTTCTTTTTCAAATATGGGAACTTCTTCGTCATCAGAATCAATAGTGTTGTCGCACAAAGTGTCTAAGCACCGCAACAACGCTCAAAGTAAGGGCTATCACTCTAATCCTTACTCCGTTTTGACTCTCTCCTAGACAAGTCAAGGGGGGTAGTCCCTAAGGTGAATGGATGAGGATAGTCTGTGGAACACGGGCTCTAGGATATTTTAAGGATGAACAACTTGATGAACTTAGAACAAGTCTTGGTCAATTGAGACAGATAGATTAAAATAAGACGCAACCACAAGATAAAATTGATTATAGATTAGTGCCTTTATATTATATTAGCCATAGACTAAATAAGAACAAGTTATCCAGAGCAATTTATAATGTGGCAAAGCGACGATCATGAACAATTAAATGTAAAATGCTCAAAACTTTAGCATGCAGGATAATCTAGAAAAATTTATCTTTCTCCAACAATCAATATGATTTTTTAAAACATTTATCGCTCTTGACAATAGAGAAATCACAAAAATTGCATTTAATCACCAAAAACACCAAGGAACTTTAAATTAGAATTTTAATTATTCCTTAGGCAATAACTTTAATGTGATAAATGAAGAAGTAAAACAAATCAAAGGGTTAATAAATTAAAATTTTAATGGGCCATAGGCCACATTAAAATATTTAATGTGAGAGCGCAAGTCCTTTAATTTATTTAATTCTAAATTCTAAAGTTTTGAGTATTTTACATTTAATTGTTCATGATCATCGCTTTGCCACATTATAAATTGCTCTAGATAACTTGTTCTTATTTAGTCTATGGTTAATTCAATATAAAGGCATTGGTCTATAATCAATTTTATCTTGTGGTTGTGTCTTATTTTAATCTATTTGTCTCAATTGACCAAGACTTGTTCTAAGCTTATCAAGTTGTTCATCCTTAAAACCTCTTGGAGGCTATGTTCCACAGACTATCCTCATCCATTCACCTTAGGGACTACCCCCCTTGACTTATCTAGGAGAGAGTCTAAACAGAGTGAGTAAGGGTTAGAGTGACAACCCTGACTCTGAGCATTGTCGTGGTGCCTAGACACCAATGTTTTAAAAACCGAAACCAGTCCATCTAATGAATTGGGTTTCGAACCGGAACCGGTCGAACCGGGACTGGTCAGGTCTAAACGAACCGATTTAAAAAAAATACATTAAATAATTAAGTTTTAATGAAAAAAACTATTTTTAAGATTTAAAACCATGATTCCAAGCGAATAGAGACAAAATATGCAAAGATTGCTCATTTATATACCATGTAAAGGTGAATATATCAAAATGGCACTGAGTGCAATACATATCATCGACAAAAGACATAAGCAATGAGGCTCTAAATGGCCTCTAGAGTGCAAAGGCAAAGCTTACAAACTATGGGACCAGTGGCCTACTACAAGTCTACATATATGATAATAGTGATCAACATTATCACTTGAAACTTCTCATGAGTCATCATGATCAATCTCACTTGGTTGAGTCTCGACTCCCAAACTTTGCAACTGCTTGAGTCACAAACTTCTCTATTGGTTCAATGACTTGAGTCTCAAACTTCTGAAGGTATTCTGCCCTATTGCTTCATTTGGTGCTCCACATGGCTTTACATGGCCTCCTATCCCAGCCAAGTGTTGCTTGAACCTGTTAATACCCCCTCCTTCAATATATTTTTAGCAATATTTGCAGATCATTTTGCCATCAATCATATCACAATGAGCCCATGCAATATCCTTGGCTTTTGGAGGCATGATGACTACTACTTAGCTTAAACTCTCTGTTGTTCTACTACTTCAGCAAAAACTCAACACTCTCTAAGCTCTCAATCAAACTCACAAATACTCCAAATGAGATGTGTGAAACAAATGAGAGGGAGAAGGGCCTTTTAAAGGCTTGGAGAGGGTGTTTTTGGAGGGAAATAACCCTTACTTTCCCTCCAAAACACCCTAAAAATTTGGAAAACAGTGCTGCATGGGTCCTTCGTAGCCATGGTAGCTAACCGGTCGGTTTGACCACAAATTGGCCGGTTCCATCCTAAATCAGCTGGTTAGGGCAATTTTAGGCAAAATGGTGGGTCAAACCAGGTTTTTCTGTCGGTTTGACCGGTTACCGGTTCAGACTGGCCGGTTTTTAAAACACTGCTAGACACTTTGTGCTACAACAAATAGGAATATCTTTTGATTTCTTGTATGCTTGATTTTCATCAAATATGACATCCCTGCTTACTTCAATATGTCTACCTTTCTTAATGTAGATTCTATATGCTTTTGAGGAGAGACTATATCCAATGAATATTCCCTTGATACTGATAGAGTCCAACTTCTTTTGCTTGTCCTTTGGAACATGGATGTATGTTGGACTTCCAAAGATTTGTAGATGATCCACACTCGGGTTCTTTCCTGTGAATACTTCTTCGGGTGTTGTATTATCAAGACTTTTATGAGGACTTCTACTTTGAATGTAAACGATTGTTCCTTCTTCAATTGACCTATTCTTCCTTTTGGCCAATCCATTTTGTTCGGGATAATAGGGAACAATGAGCTCCCTCTTAATACCTACTTCCTTAGAAGTGTATTCCCCACCATTGTCAGACTGTAGAGTTTTTATCTTTCTTTCGGTTAGGGTTTCCATTTCAGACCTAAACTCCTTGAACTTATCAAATAATTCATCTTTAGTTTTGAGGAGGTAGAGCCATGCCTTTCTAGAATGGTCATCAATGAATGTCAGATAGTAGAGATGGCCTCCAAGTGATTTGTTAGACATGGGCCCACACACATTAGAATGGATGAGGTCTAATATCTCTTTAGACCTAGTTTCACTATTCGGAAATGGCTTTCTTGTATGTTTTCCCAAAGAGCATCCCTTGCACACACCTTCATGATCTAACTTCATATTGGGAATACCACGAACCATAACTAAGAGAAGGGATAACCTTATAATGTAGATGACCATACCTCCTATGCCATAGCTCAATGGGACTTATTTCCATATGAACCAAAGATTGAGGAGGTGGTGTAATGACTCTATAAAGGCTTCCTTCATGAACTCCAATAACCCTAGCTTTATCAATGCTAGAGTCTTTTCCCCAAACCAATACTTTTCCATCAACAAAAGCAACTCTTTCCCCTTTATCTTCTAAACAAGAAATAGAAAGAAAATTCTTTTTCAAACTTGGAACATATAGAATGTTGTTGAGGTGCAGCTTCGATCCATTCTCCACTATCAATGATCCATGCATTGTCATCATTAAGAGAACCTGTAAGAGCAGCCAAGAATCCTTGAATTTTGACCTTGTTGAATAAGTAATGGATGACCTTCTTGATCTAGCTTCCAGCAGTGTTGATACCCATTCTTATGTAGTTCATCAAAGAGGGAGAATCCATGCCAACAAAGTGATCTTCAACTTTTCCTGACCTTAGCTCTGATACCATGTTGGAAAATCAATGCAAATAGATTAGGGTTTGATTCTCCTTACTTGTGAGTTATAACTTATGTTGGCTTCTTTTACTTCTTTATTATCTTATATTTCATCAAGAAATTACCATATTATGTGTGTATGAAGATCACAAAACAAGAGACACAAGATGTAGGCACTATGCCAGGGAAAAACCCCCCTCGAGGGGAAAACCTAGTAAAAAATTCTCTTCCTTTCAATAGTATTCTTTGAGACTCTTCACCCTAGACAAATACCAAACCTTCCCTCCACACCAAGTCAGCCTCCTAGATCTTCAACCTCTTTCCAACAACACTTCCTTCCCAGCAACTTCGACTATGCAGCAACTTCCGGCATCAGGCAACAACAAAACTTGGAAGACTTCAATCTCCCAAACTAGGGTAGGAAACAGAGAGAGAGAGAGGCGCCAAAGCTACGATTTTCTTCTTCTCCTTAGACTCCACCCAACTTGCACTTCCTTTTGCTTCCTTAGACCCACTTTGCACTTCTCCAGCTTCCTTAGAGATATCGAACTAGCTTGAGATGAGATACTCCAAATGAATTCGACTTGCTTCTATTTATAGGCTTCAAGTGAGGTTGAATTAGTGTCCTTAGGCCGACTTGATCTCTTCTAGGCTGACTTGATGTGGAGGATACATAAATTATATGTGACTCAATAGTAAACCTTTTTACATGATTCAAAAGTCCAAGAAGGGTCTCTTTGAATGTACAATGACGATAAACTCAATATTAATCCTAGGAGTCCACAATGGGGACTTTGACTAATATAATGATGACCCAAGCATGAAACCCGTGCTTTAATAGGTCATTGATACAATAATACAAATTCTTTTCTTTATTCTTTTGACAAGTACATTTCATGATGACTCAAATACATTAATGAAGATCGAACCTAGTTACATTTTCCAACAATTTTTACTTAGGATATTGTGGTTAGGTGCACAAGAATAACAAATTATAGAAATGATTCTCAAAACTGAACTTCAAAACCTCAGATGGAGGCATCATCATTGCCCCACCAAGGTAGTTTAAGTTAGTGTTATTGGAAAGTGTAGATTTGAAACCTTTAAGCAACTTGTGGTTGACTTCATTTCGGGTTCATACTTTATCCATTGTGAATATCTTCCATGGTGGGAATCTGGCTTCTTCGCCTATAGCTAACTCACCTACCAAGAATAATATGAATTTCTATCATCGCATGTAACCAATTCAGAATTTTTTGAAGGGAGCCTAAACTACTAACTATTGACTGCACTAATATTGATGAAGGTTCTACAATGAATTTCCTTCCGAAGATTACCCACAATTAGTCGGCAGTTTGAGATTAAAACACATCAATTTTGTACTTAGCATGGAAAATACATGTCAAGTTAGACAAAGGTCTCATTAGAGAAAATCCCCATCATAATAAGTATATTATTCTATTACTTCATTTCATTCATCATTAAAATGCTGAACCGGCTTTTACTCAGCTCTCATATAATAAGATTGGTTGTGTTTCAATTCTTGAGGAATTCACTGCAGTATAGGTTCACACTACATCGAACAGATTGGGCATCATACTGCCTATGACATTTGATGTTCAGTGGTCAATATAAGAAGATAATGCGTGAATATTTAATGATCACTACAATTTCTGTGTAGTCCATGGCTATTTCATATTCCAAGTTGACATCCTATTATATCATTGAACCTGACAACATTTAAAGATAATGTTGTATTCTGTGGACAAATTGAGCTTTAATAAACTATTCAAGGGGATGATAATACAACCTTTATGATTAATTATCTACAAAATGCCTCTGCATCAAGAAAGTATATCATGATGAAACTAAATTTAAGGATGTGCCACAAGTCAGGAGATTCCTAATGGAGTTACAGCTGAAACCAGAGCAAATTTTGTTGTTGAAAAACATAGGATGATTGAACAGGAGCTCATCATAGCTCAACTTTCTTTTGTTACATACTATCATGAAATAAAATGAAGAGCAATGCACATCTAAGCTTGCATTGATTATTTGGAAAAGAACGAACGAATATGTCATGCTTTGTTGTAGCTTCCTTTTCATTTACTTTACATAGTTATGCAGTTATACCTAAATTTTTTGTTTGTGCCAAGAGGCCCATTCTACAGCCCGGACTGGAGGAGATCTCCACACATGTCTTCATATGTGTAATGCTTGTGTAAGGTTGACATGTATAATTTGATATATATCATACCATGATGTTGTGATTCATGAGGTGCATTCTACTTTGTGTGTGTGCGTGGAACACTTTGTGTAATATTTTGTTAAATATCATATCATTGTACCATGAGGTGCATTTTACAACCCAGGTTGGAGTCCATGTTTTTACGTGCATGTCTTGTGTGCTTAATATTTCATGTAGGGCTGACATATATATTTTGATATATATCATAGCATATGGTAAACAATCAAGGTAGAGGAGATCTCTGGGTGTGTGTCTTGTGTATTTAACACTTTGTGTAAGGTCAACGTATGTGTTTGTATATGTATCTATTATCATATCATATTAAAATTATATATATCTATTATCATATCATATTAAAATTAGATTATTATTATTTGTTATTAATAAGGCTGAGATCATATGCATGTAAAACAAAATAAGATAAAACTAGAAGAGATTCATTTTAACCCCAGCTCTATTAAGCACAAAGAGGGGATCAAAACCCTCGAGGTATAAAGACTTTAAAATTTAAATACATGAAGGTTTACGCCTCGAAGGTGTTGAGAAATCTAGGTGATGCAATGTAGATGATTTCTCTTCATGATAACTGTTTGTGATATATTTTTACTTTTCTTGTTTAGCTTCTTCTTTCATTTGGTTATTATTATTATTCTCTTCATCAAACAGCTACCAAATAATAAGGCAAAGGACACAAGATATAGGGCGATCAGCTGGGGCCAAAACCTCTCCAATCTGAGAGGGAAACCCACGATAAATCTTCTTCTTATAGAATCTTCAAATTGATGAATTCCAAGACCTAGACCCTTGACAAATACTTCTAGTCAAAGACACCTCCAAGACCAACCCCAATTTCTTTCTTGTAGAAGTTTCTTCTCACAATGTCAGCTCAAGTCAAATTTGTCCTTTAAGCCTTCGGACCTGCAATGATGACTGCAACTTCGGCCTTCTAAGTCTGCAATTCTTGACCTCCTGTAGCTCCCTGCACTTTTCGCACGTGTGAGGTAATTTGGGCAGTTTCAGTCCTTTTCCTTCGCTTGACTCAGCTTCTTTTCTTCCAAACTTTGGTCTTTGATATGGACTATTTTGATACTGATCTAGGCTTCTTTGAGATGGCAGTAACTTGATCTCCTTGCTGTAGATGATGCCCTAGCCACAGTCTGCACGTGTGAAGTTTTTAGCCAAAAAAGAGTCCTGAAAATGTGCCTTTTCTTCTTTGCTTGTCCCACTCTTTCCTTCGCTAATTTCTGAGCTCTTAGTTGAGTTTCTTGTGTGTGATCCTTGCCCCTAAAGGAGGTTGATTAGACTTCTTTATATAGGCATTCGATCTCATTCATTAGGCCGATTTGTAGCTGTCCCTAGGCCGACTTGTTGCTTCATGAGACCGACTTGATGTTTGCTTCTTTGACAAGGTCTTGGAGGGTCTTTTTACTCTATTTGACTCGAATAAATTTCTTAATATGTAACATGCCACAAATGGGTCTTTCATACATGACAATGACACATAAGCCCTAGAAGCTCTCAACGGGTTTTTGACCTATAAAATAAATTCTTCTTGAGCATGAAACCCATGCCTCAAGATCAACAATAATACATTTATTTTCTCATTACATCAAATACATAAAATCGTGATTACATATGTCATTATGAAGACCGAACCTAGTTACATTTTTCAACGCTCCCTCTTAACTAGGGAGGTATTCATAATACATACATGGTACTTGGACATTCTCAATCTGAAGAATTCTCATAAGAAGAGTCGGATTGGTAACCCATCTATGATTCTTTATAGCATAATATCATCTAGCATTGTCACATAGCAAGGCCTTGACTAACAACTCTATCTCTCCACAAGATCAGAGCACAATGCTGGCGAGACCAATGATTTATAGACACCTTCATCATTGTCTCTCAAGGAACATACCCCACCCGGGTGTTCACAGGGTATGTCCTTCCAGGACTATTCTTATCTTGGATTCCCAGTCCTCAAAGAATATCGGTCCTCTATGACTACTCTTATCTTGGATGCCCTACCACATCCTCAAAGAGTATCGGATGCCAGATGCTTACCCAATCCTCCATTCTTTCTTCCCAAGTGAAGACAAGAATGATGTGTCTATCTCTCCCTCTCAATTAGGGAGGATATACCGATTCCACTGAAAGAATGTACCCATTCCTATAAAAGGAATGTACCCAAGCTCCCTCTTAACAAGGAACTTGTCCAAGCTCCCTCTTAGCTTAGGGACTTGTTTCCAGTAGCAACTCTTTATTCATTGGTGGAGATCAAGGGACCTTCAACTGCATGTAGTGCTCCTCCAATCGATGTCATGAATTTCATCTTTAACATTATGAAGTCTTCATCTTTGGGACTTATTCGTAGGGTATCAACCATCCATCACTTTCCTTCTCGAATCAAGGCAGTCATGTTATCCTAACTTTCATTTGAAAGTGATCCATTAGACCATATCTGGCTTTTCTTCATACAACCACTTTTTCCTCATCGTGTTTCCTCCAGGATCTTCCATCCCACCACATGAGTACTAGTTGTGGGTGACTTCCACAACTCTCTTTTGGTAGCCTTGTATCAACCCATTCAGATATTGTTCAAAAATCAGAAGTGAACATCAAATCACAAATTACCTTTTGTGATGGCCCTTCATCATTACATCTGCTTGTTGCAACATCAACATCCTGCATACATATTGACACATCTCCAAGAAATTTAATGTCAAGGGTCTTCTTTCTTTACCAAGGTCTTCATACCTTTCCCATGGAGATATCATGTCCAATTCTTCTAGTTATTAGATGTTGATTTTCTTTTCGAAGTGACCATAGTTGCATCTTCCATGATCTCATCTTTTTTCCTTTACATATTGCTTCCTAGGAACTCCCAATCATAGTTCCTTTGTCTTTGTCAACCACCTCATATTTTATATGAGGACATATTATGTTGACTTCATCTGGTTAATATGTGAACCATGCCTTCAATGCATCTTTTCAACAGAAGAGAACCCTTTCTTTTTTGTCATACTCGTGAAGTAGAGTATCTATCCTAGTTGCTTGCAACTATACGATGACATGACCTAACTTATCAAACATATGCATACATACTTCTTTCTTTTGGTCATCTAGACATCCCTCAGCAACTTCGTTTCCTTGATTGAAAGTATTTCAACCAGGTCGACATGCTACATTCCTTTGTCATCATACCACCATGCTTTCAAACAATGAATCCTATCCAAAGTGGGATTTTCAGCAAGACATTTGCTTCTTCCAAGGGATGAACCTTCTAATGAATGTTCCATCAGAGGATCCTAATTATCCTCATCTTGCAAGTGCTCCTTTTCAATGATGTATGATGAGCTTCCTACCAGATGACTCTCGTTTAACCATAAGTACTACTTATGCTTCAAATGAGTTTACCAAGAATTACTTCCTTCTATTGATGACTGCCATAGACTTTTACTTCAACTATCTTTCAAGCTTCTTATGATGATGTCATGAGCTCTTGCTTCTATCGTATGCATTTATGATGCCATCCCTTAAACAATGCATCCTGTCATAATGCTTTTTTTCTTGACTGCCCTGGTGGAGGCCTTCTTCACCCTTTTCTCCATCTTGCTGAGATCCAGACATCCATAGTTATACAAATTCCTTCTTCCATCATGTTTCTTAGAACAAAGGTTCAACCCATCCATCTTTACTTCTTGTACCTGCAATATTTATTGACAAGCACCCCAAGCAAAGTATACAATACCAAAACATGATGCCAAGATTTTTAGGGTTTACATGCAATCAAGAGGTCATCCTAGGGCTTCTAAAGTTCAAACCCTAGATCAGATTCTATCCCCTCTTTATGTCATGCTAGGGTTCATCTTTTTCCCTAGAATACTAACAAACCCTAGAATCTTATCTTCAACCCAAAAATATCTTAAAATATACCATATGTTGACCACTACTGGTCAACTTCCCATGCAGTACACCCTCTTTTCTTGGCAGAAAGGGGTAACACCTGAACGACGTGTCCGTGCCAGCCTACAGTCATCAGCAGCTTGATCATTTCAATTGTAAACCCAGTCTGCATGTATGAATTGTAAATAATCTAAGCAGATCAGAGTCATGTATGTAAAATTGCCTAGGTGGACCTAACTTTCTATGATAATCTATGTCCCGGAAGGTTTTTCGTCTCACCGATCCATGGATCGGCAGAGTTTTCCTTCAAACCTGACCCCAAAGCCGGGATGGATTTTGTCATTAGAACTTTAGGAGAATCCTAGTGTGTTAATCTGCTAGATTATAGTTGTGTCGCAGAACTGGGTGATTTATGAGGGTCTGTGTTAAGTGGGCTTGTCCCCTTGAGATGTAAGTTGTAAAAGTCATGATGTAATGTGTCTTGAGGGTCGAAAAATGTTTTAAATCCCCTCGTGAGTCCTAAGTCCTAGGTCCTAGGTGATGTTTCCAAAGGTTTAGTTCGATGATCCATTTAAAAAATGAAATAAAATAATAAAATATAAAAATTTAAAAAATTTAAAAAATGAAATAAATAAAAAATAATAAAAAATTTAAAAATTTAAAAAATAATAATAAAATAATAAATAATAAAAAATTAAAAAAAAAATTTAAAAATTTAAAAAATAATAATAAAAAATTAATTGAATAAATCGACGGATGAGATCAAGAGATGTCTTGATTCTCATCCACGGTCAAGATCATTTCTACATGGATCATTTGAACTAGCCGTTGGGATCATTTCCTTTATATAGAGTCTTAGGTGGTCATTTCAGATTCATTCGATCTGTAAGTCAGTACTGAAAAAGCTCTCTTGTAATCTGATTTCTGGTTAATAAAGGAAGACTTTGGGGTCCAAAATCTTGCTGGTGTTACTCTCTGGAATTGCTGTGAGATGTTTATTTTTCTGCATATTTCAGTTTTCAGCGATTAATAATATCTTGTTTTCAGAGTATTGTGAGCACAGGTATCTTGTTCACCTGCTAGGGTTTGAATGTTGTTAGGGTTTCTGAAATAATGGCAGGTATCTCCATTATTTCCTGAGATCTAGCAGCATTCTTGCTCTCTTTATTGATGGTTGCTTGAGATGTGCAAGAGATCTTTAGGTGAAGGATATTGGTGGGCGTTTGGGGAAGTTCTAGGCTGAACCAGCCGACTCCCATAGGCTCTTCTTTGCAGAGCCCAACTGATTTTGCCCTGGGTTAATCATTTAAAATTTCTTTTCTAGTTTACATGAGAGATTTCTGAAACTCATCTGGTATTCTGAAAGTACTTTGGTTTTGACTGCGAAATCTGGCTATCAAAGGGGCCAAAATTACAAATTTTGTTTAACTGCTCTAGGGTTTAAAATTTTTTTTTTTTGGTTCTGCACATATATTTTTATGTTTGTTTTCTACACCAAAAATTGCATTTTTTTTAGGTGGGTTTAAATCAAAGCTATAAAAGAGATATTTTTTGCAGAAATGCGTAGCTATATTCAGCTCAGGGTCGGTACCACTTGACATAGCAACCCGCAGCTGGCCATAAATCTGAAAACGCTCATGAAATTCTTTGAATTACCGCTGCCTGATTTGCTTGAAGCCGCACGCTCATAAACGAATCATCATCTTCTGTTGAGTTGGATTACATGCTCGTTTCATTTGGCCGACGCCAAAAGTCCAAACTTAATAACGCATTGAGACATCTCCATCGGCCTAGATCATTGCTGCCAGTGATCTGCATATCAGATTCTTGAAGGACTGGGGAAGAAGACTGTGGCTCCTTGCTGTAAGAAAGAAGACGTCCTGATCATTGTTGAAGCGCTCAGTCCAAAAGAACCGAGCTCCACCTTCCGCATTGACCCTTATCAACGCGTCTCATCTGATTTACGCATCTGGTGACATCAATGAAAACTTCATTCTGCCATCCTTCATCAAAATCATTTCCTGGAGTGTAAACATGCTTGAGATTTCCATGATAAGATCGATCCATAGGCTATCACGCGGCTCAGTTGCTGGACATCGTGGCAAATAAGAAAGTCGTGGCAGAAGCGTGAGCTCTTTCCGCTGTGTGTTATCAAACTGTCCGGATCTCTCTGCGTGATTGGTGTCTGCAAGAGATCGATTTGAAGCCGCCAGGGTCACGGAACAGGTAAATCGATTTTTATCCCTGCGTATCAAGTAAGAACGAACTTCTCTTTTGGTTGCGTGATACATATTGCGTCTCTGCGTTTTATATTTTAGTTAGGGTTTTAGTTGTAAAAATAATTTCATTTTCATGAGTTTTATTTGGAATAGATTTTAGTTACGCTTTAGTTCAGGTTTTAATTAGATTTGAATTAGATTTTTTTTATTATTTTTGTTTTGACTTAGATTTTAATTTAAGTTTTAGGATTTATTTTATTTAGATTTTAATTTAGTCTTTTAAATTTAAATTAGATTTTTGACTTGGTTTTAAAATAAAAAAGAAATAAAATTTCTATTTTTAGGCTTGGTTAAAATTCAATTTTGTTTTGGTAGGATTCTGATTTGTTTTAGTTAGGTTTTATTTAAATTTTAATATAGTTTTAAATTTTCATAGTTTAGATTTTTTAGTTTTAATATAAAAAATAAAAAATAAAAAAATATTTTCAAAGGGATTTTAGATTTAGCTTTATAGTTTAGTTTTAGATTAATTTTTTAGATTTCTTTTTTAACTTTTGGGGTCAAAAAAAAAAAAAAAAAAAAAAATTTCTTCGTCAGATCCAGTTATTTTCAGGAAATATCATCTTTCGTGCTGAGATCTAAATTTTCAAGTCGAGATGCGAAATTGATATCTGGTTAATGGTTTTGGTCATTCTAAGAGCATTGTGTTTTGGCTGATGATAGATGATTACTGTTCATGGTCCATATTTTTATATCATTTAACAAGTAATCGTTTTAACCACAATCTCTTAAGGCACTGGTCTGCTATTTTAGTCAAATCATTTTAGTGCTTTTTTATAACGTATCTCGTGTTTCCCAACCAACTGGTCGACAGTTGGTCTCATCATCTCACAGGGACTACCCCCCTTAGCCGCGGGAGACAGGCTTAAACGGAGGGATCGGGGATCAGAGTGACAGCCCCCGGTCTGAGCGTTGTCGTGCCAATCCGCGCGACAACATTTTTTGGCGCCGTTGCCGGGGATAGAGTTTTTCTGTCCTTGGTTCTTACATTTCAAGCTTTTCTGTGTCTAACTTCTTGTTCAAGTGGCGACTCCACTTCCTATATTATCTGCAAGAGTGTACACTAGAAGACATCCAAGCAGTCTGTGCAACCCCACTCCTGATCCTGAAAAGGTTTACAGGGTGCGATCACACAAACTTGCTTCTCGTACACTCCTTGCAAATCTTGGACAAGAAGCCCTTTCCGATATTCATTTGCTCTTTAAAGGTCAAGTTAGGCGCAGCACCATGAGTCTGTATGCCCCATGTGATTTTTCGAACATTCCTGGATCCCCCAATGCTATTCCATCTGTTGGGATAGACAAATTGCCTAATTTTCATGGAGATAATGCCATTATTGTTAATTCCCATTTGCGAGATTTCAATATATGGATGGCTAAGTATGCTAGATCTCCTGATTTTGATCATGAAGATGTCAGGATGACTCTTTTTATCTTGACTCTAGCAGGTGATGCTTATGACTGGTTTACAGAAAAACCTCCAAATTCATTTAACTCTTTACAATCAATCATTAATTCATTTAGAGAAAAATATGGAGATAAGAGAGAGGGAAGACATCTTGTAAGAGCTCTTACTCTGATAAAAAAGAGAGATGATGAAACTGTTGAAGAATTTAATAGAAGGTTTAATGGTATTATTAGAGAATTACCTCAAGACTATAAACCTACAGATAAAACTCTCCAAGATTTTTACATTGATGCCTTTGGTCCTGAACCATCTTATGAGTTAAGGTGTGCTAAACTTACTGATTATCGAGATTGCCAAGCTTTAGCTATAGAACTTGAAAAGGACAAGGCAGCTTCTGGGAAGTCTGAAATCCCAGGTTTTGATAGGGCTGCTACGAAACTAAAGGAACCTAAGGGAAAAGCAGTCCAAGAGCCAGAAAGTGAGCTTGTTCTTAAATTGCTTCAAAAAATTGAAACTATGGAAATTAATCATAATAAGGAGATAAACACTTTGCAGAATAGATTGATTCAGATGGAAAGAACGCAATCGCAAAATTTTCAGCCTCGAAATAATAATAACAAAAATAATAATTGGCAAAGAAGGGGTCAATCTAGTGAGCAGAGACCCCCTAACCCGCTTACTAATCTGGTAGATGATGCTCCTCCTTACTGTCGTGCTTGCGATGCTTTTCACGAAGAGTCCTCTTGTCTCATTATCAGAAGACTCTTGGATAATGGAATGCTTGGGACAGGTGAGCAAATAAACGTAGTAGGGAGCAAGTTTCCTGTGCCCATGAATGATTGGATAGAGATTAAGGAAAGGAGCTATGATGTTATGGATCCTTCATCTGCTTTTAGTATTAATAACCTTGAAAATGAAGATGACATTTTGGCTAGGTTATATGGTGAGAAACCCTCTCCTGAGAAAATTTTAGAAATTGCTAGAGATAGGGGTTTGACATACCAAAGAAGGGATAAAGATCAGAGCGGGAATCAAATTCCCCCTCGAACTTTAAACCCTGGCATAAACTCTGGAATAGATGTTGATTTGGGAAGTTGGTTTAACAATGCAAAAATCTGGGTTCCTGTATCTGAGATCGCTAAGATCCCTTCCCAAAAAGACAAGTTACTAAAGGCAATTCAGGGTCCTCAAGTCAACACTTCTCAGCAGAAGATTCGCGAGGTTGACTATCATGATGCTCCTATTTATCTGCAAAGCGTAGATGCTGATAACAAAGATCATCAACCCTTCTTTATCACCTTATTAGTCAACGGGTATAAATTGAATAACTGCATGTTGGATTCAGGCGCATCTGCTTGCGTTATGACTAAAAGGGTCATGGAACAACTTAACTTAAGAGTTTCTAGACCCTACTATAATATATGTGCTATGGATTCTAAGAAAATCGAAGTACATGGTTTAATCAAGGATTTACAAGTTAACCTTTCAGTTTACCCGGACATCATGGTTGTTATGGATATCGTTTTCGTTGATGTACCTGATGCTTGGGGTATGCTGTTATCTAGAAAGTGGGCCTCTGATCTAGGAGGAAGCATTCAGATGAATTGGTCATATGCTATGATTCCTTCTCCTAGCGGTGATGGTTTTGTTAGGCTAAATAGAGAGCCCGAGAGGAAATTTCATGTTGAAAATCCTAAGAAGCCTCATAACGAAATAATTAGAGAACAATCTGACATCGGGAACTACTCTATCATGTCCAATTTCATAATTCCTCCCGATGATGAGATTAAGGATCTTAAGGATAACGTCTGGTATATGTACTTCGATGGTGCGTCCTCTAGTCATGGTAAAGGTGCAGGAATAGTGCTTAAATCGCCCCTTGGTCATATATTCAAGTTTGCCTACCGTTTAGAATTTGAAGCAACCAACAATGTCGCTGAGTACGAAGCTATATTGTTGGGTCTTGAATTGGCCAAAGCTTTGAGGATTAAATTGCTTAGCATCAAGGGGGATTCCGATCTGGTTATCATGCAACTTAAAAACAAATTCACATGTAGAAATCAGAGATTAAGAAACTATCGAAATGCTGTGTGGGATACTATGGATCGACATGATGCCCTTAACCTTGAAGCAATCCCTCGAGAACAAAATAGTTTGGCGGATGAACTTGCCGTAGCTGCTACCACTTTCCAGTTGTCTGACGAGTTAATTAACGATAAAATTAAAATGGAAGTAATATTCAGACCATCTGTTCCAGACAACTCAGAGCATTGGCAAGTTTTTAATGATGAAAAACAAGTCGTTCGTTTTCTCAATAGTTTGGATGAGTTTGAAGATTTTCGGATAATTTCTCAGGAGGATGGATCTTTAAATCATGAACATATCATAAATCCTACTCCTAGAAATGTGGTTGCCTTAGAGCAACATTTTGATCGGCATGATGCCACGAAGCTTAGAGAAGAAAACAAGATGAACCCAGGCGAGTACCTCGAAATCAACATTGGAACTTCTGAAAATCCGAAAATAGTTAAAATTGGTAAAGGTACTAGTTTGGAGGAAAGGAAAAAGTTAACTGATTTACTTCATGAATATAGAGACGTTTTAGCTTTTTCCTATGATGAATTAAAAGGCTATAGGGAAGATGTTATGGAGCATACTATTCCCTTAAAGGATGAAAATGCTAAACCCTTTCGGCAGAAACTTAGGCAAATTAATCCGAAATTAGCCCCCTTGGTCCAGAAAGAGCTTGCAAAGATGCTTTCAGCAGGGATCATCGCTCAAACTAGGCATTCGACATGGTGTTCGAATTTGGTGATTGTTAGGAAAAAGAACGGTTCAATAAGACTTTGTGTCAATTTTAGAAACCTTAATCTAGCATGCAAAAAGGATAATTACCCTTTGCCAAACATGGAAACTTTGTTGCAAAGAGTAACGGGGTCTGGAATGATGTCATTGCTAGATGGCTTTTCTGGGTATAATCAAGTTTGGGTGAAAAAGGAAGATCGACACAAGACCACATTTACAACACCGTGGGGTACTTTTGAATACATCAGAATGCCATTTGGGTTAACAAATGCTGGGGCTACTTTCCAGAGGGCCATGGATTATGCCTTCAAAGGGTTAATCGGGAAAATTATCGAAATCTATCAAGACGATCTTACTGTTTTCTCTAAAGATGGTATCAGTCATATAGATCATCTTAGGCAAGTTTTCGACAGATGTAGAGAATATGGAATTTCTTTGAATCCGGCTAAGTCTGTTTTTGGGGTAACAGAAGGGAAATTACTCGGTCATATCATTTCTAAGGAAGGAATCAAAATCGATCCCGAACGAGTTGAAGCAATTCAAAAGATTCCTCTCCCGCATAATCTTAAATCCCTTCAGTCTTTCCTTGGAAAGATAAATTTTATTAGAAGATTCATCCCAAATTATGCAGAAATAGCTAAGCCCATTCAAAATCTTCTGAAGAAAGATGCAAAATTTGTCTGGCAAGAAGAGGGCAAAAAGGCTTTCCAAGAAATCAAGTCCGCTATTGCAAAAGCTCCTGTCTTGGTTAGTCCTGACTATTCCAAGGATTTCATGATTTTTTCTTTCGCTTCTGAAGATACCATCGCCGGTGTTTTGCTTCAAAAGAATAAAGAGGGTCACGAGCAGCCTATTGCTTTCATGAGTAGAGCACTTCAAAACTCCGAATTGAAGTACAATACCATGGAAAAGCAGGTTTATGCCTTGGTCAAGTCTCTTAAGCATTTTAAAACTTATGTGGGTTATTCTAAGATCATTGCTTTCGTCCCACGTTCTGCTGTTAAAGACATATTAACTCAAACTGATTGCTTAGGGGCTCGTGCTAGGTGGGTTACTAAGATACAGGAGTATGATTTAGAAATTAGACCCACCAAGCTGATCAAAGGCCAAGGTTTAGCTCAAATGTTAACTGAAAGTAATGAAAAGACTCTTGGTTTGTTCTGCCTTGACGATTTATCTTCGCCAGAGTTGAGAAGATTAGCAGAGCATGAATGGTATAAGGACATAGTTTACTATTTGACAAATCTTGCATGTCCTAACCATTTAGTCGCTCATAAGAGGAGGGCTCTTAGACTAAAAGCCACTAAGTACTGCCTTATGAAGGATGGCCTTGGATGGAGAAATCCTGAGGGCATAGTGCTTAGGTGTGTTGACGATGTTGAGTCCAAAAGATTAATCTCCGAATTTCATTCAGGATTTTGTGGTGGTCATTATGCCGCTAGAACTATCGCCCACAAAATCCTGAGAGCTGGCTATTATTGGCCTTCGATTTTTTCTGATGTGCACAAGTATGTTAGAACGTGTCAAGCCTGTCAGCTGTTCACTGGGAAGCAGAAGCTTGCTGCCCTTCCTCTACAACCTGTTATTGTGGAGGCACCTTTTCAGCATTGGGGTCTGGACTTCATAGGGAAGTTCCATGAAAATTCTAGCAATGGCTACTCATGGATTTTAACTGCTACAGATTATTTCACTAAATGGGTCGAAGCCATTCCTGCTAAGAATGCCACTGAAAAGGTGATTATGGATTTCATTGAGAATAACATCATTACTAGATTTGGTGTCCTCGCTAAGATCACTACGGACAATGCCAAGGCTTTTAGTTCTTCAGAGTTTACATCTTTTTGCTTCAAATATGGCATTGTCTTATCTCATTCGTTGAATTACTATCCTCAGGGTAATGGTTTGGCTGAATCAAGTAATAAAAATCTCATAACCATTATCAAGAAGATAGTAGGAGATAACAAGAAGTCTTGGGACAGTAAAATCAAGTATGCTTTGTGGGCAGACAAAATTACTAAGAAGAAGTCTACTGGTAAATCTCCCTTTGAATTAGTTTATGGCTTGGATGTTACCTTACCTGTGCACCTAAAATTGCCAGCCTATCAGCTTCTCCAAAATTTTTCCACTAATAAAGATGTTGTTCAGAATAGGATAGATCAGATTGTGGAATTAGATGAGGCTCGTCGGACAGCTTTTGAGGCTATATGTAAAAATCAATCTAATATTAAGAAAAGCTTTGATAAATGCTCTCGATCTAGATCTTTGCAGGTTGGAGATATGGTTTTACTCTGGGATCGCAAAAATGAAAAGCCGGGAAAACATAAGAAGTTTGATAGTTTGTGGCTGGGACCATACATCATTAGAGATATAGCCGGGCCAAACTCATTCTACTTGAGCAGATTGGATGGCGAACCACTTGATCTACCAGTGAACGGCCAAATGCTCAAGCTGTTCTTCAGAGATGATATCTGATGCCATGGGGCATCTTCTGTATTGTATTTCTATCCCTACTCTTTGTCTTTTCAGCATTTCATTTCTGTTTTTAGGATTAGATTTACTTTTCATAGTTAATAAATGAAGAGCTTTTATCTTTCCTGTGCTTAATGTATATGATGATTTTGGACGGACGCTACTTATATTTTGTTGTGTGTTGCATGGATGCAGATTCTGGATTCTCACATTCCTACAGCGCAGCGACGTGTCCCCAAGTAGAGCCAGATGTTGACCACTACTGGTCAACTTCCCATGCAGTACACCCTCTTTTCTTGGCAGAAAGGGGTAGCACCTGAACGACGTGTCCGTGCTAGCCTACAGTCATCAGCAGCTTGATCATTTCAATTGTAAACCCAGTCTGCATGTATGAATTGTAAATAATCTAAGCAGATCAGAGTCATGTATGTAAAATTTCCTAGGTGGACCTAACTTTCTATGATAATCTATGTCCCGGAAGGTTTTTCGTCTCACCGATCCATGGATCGGCAGAGTTTTCCTTCAAACCTGACCCCAAAGACGGGATGGATTTTGTCATTAGAACTTTAGGAGAATCCTAGTGTGTTAATCTGCTAGATTATAGTTGTGTTGCAGAACTGGGTGATTTATGAGGGTCTGTGTTAAGTGGGCTTGTCCCCTTGAGATGTAAGTTGTAAAAGTCATGATGTAATGTGTCTTGAGGGTCGAAAAATGTTTTAAATCCCCTCGTGAGTCCTAAGTCCTAGGTCCTAGGTGATGTTTCCAAAGGTTTAGTTCGATGATCCATTTAAAAAATGAAATAAAATAATAAAATATAAAAATTTAAAAAATTTAAAAAATGAAATAAATAAAAAATAATAAAAAATTAAAAAATTAAAAAAATAATAATAAAATAATAAATAATAAAAAATAAAAAAAAAAATTTAAAAAATAATAATAAAAAATTAATTGAATAAATCGACGGATGAGATCAAGAGATGTCTTGATCCTCATCAACGGTCGAGATCATTTCTACATGGATCATTCGAACTAGCTGTTGGGATCATTTCCTTTATATAGAGTCTTAGGTGGTCATTTCAGATTCATTCGATCTGTGAGTCAGTACTGAAAAAGCTCTCTTGTAATCTGATTTCTGGTTAATAAAGGAAGACTTTGGGGTCCAAAATCTTGCTGGTGTTACTCTCTGGAATTGCTGTGAGATGTTTATTTTTCTGCATATTTCAGTTTTCAGCCATCAATAATATCCTGTTTTCAGAGTATTGTGAGCACAGGTATCTTGTTCACCTGCTAGGGTTTGAGTGTTGTTAGGGTTTCTGAAATAATGGCAGGTATCTCCATTATTTCCTGAGATCTAGCAGCATTCTTGCTCTCTTTATTGATGGTTGCTTGAGATGTGCAGGAGATCTTTAGGTGAAGGATATTGGTGGGCGTTTGGGGAAGTTCTAGGCTGAACCAGCCGACTCCCACAGGCTCTTCTTTGCAGAGCCCAGCTGATTTTGCCCTGGGTTAATCATTTAAAATTTCTTTTCTGGTTTACATGAGAGATTTATGAAACTCATCTGGTATTCTGAAAGTACTTTGGTTTTGACTGTGAAATCTGGCTATCAAAGGGGCCAAAATTACAAATTTTGTTTAACTGCTCTAGGGTTTTAATTTTTTTTTTTGTTTGGTTCTGCACATATATTTTTATGTCTGTTTTCTACACCAAAATTTGCATTTTTTTAGGTGGGTTTAAATCAAAGCTATAAAAGAGATATTTTTTGCAAAAATGCGCAGCTATATTCAACTCAGGGTCGGTACCACTTGACATAGCAACCCGCAGCTGGCCATAAATCTGAAAACGCTCATGAAATTCTTTGAATTACCGCTGCCTAATTTGCTTGAAGCTGCACGCTCATAAACGAATCATCATCTTCTGTTGAGTTGGATTACATGCTCGTTTCATTTGGCCGACGCCAGAAGTCCAAACTTAATAACGCATTGAGATATCTCCATCGGCCTAGATCATTGCTGCCAGTGATCTGCATATCAGATTCTTGAAGGACTGGGGAAGAAGACTGTGGCTCCTTGCTGTAAGAAAGAAGACGTCCTGATCATTGTTGAAGCGCTCAGTCCAAAAGAACCGAGCTCCACCTTCCACATTCACCCTTATCAGCGCGTCTCATCTGATTTACGCATCTGGTGACATCAATGAAAACGTCGTTCTGCCATCCTTCATCAAAATCATTTCCTGGAGTGTAAACATGCTTGAGATTTCCATGATAAGATCGATCCATAGGCTATCACGCGGCTCAGTTGCTGGGCATCGTGGCAAATAAGAAAATCGTGGCAGAAGCGTCAGCTCTTTCCGCTGTGTGTTATCAAACTGTCCGGATCTCTCTGCGTGATTGGTGTCTGCAAGAGATCGATTTGAAGCCGCCAGGGTCACGGAACAGGTAAATCGATTTTTATCCCTGCGTATCAGGTAAGAACGAACTTCTCTTTTGGTTGCGTGATACATATTGCGTCTCTGCGTTTTATATTTTAGTTAGGGTTTCAGTTGTAAAAATAATTTCGTTTTCATGAGTTTTATTTAGAATAGATTTTAGTTACGCTTTAGTTCAGGTTTTAATTAGATTTGAATTAGAGATTTTTTTTTTTTTTTTTTTTTTTGACTTAGATTTTAATTTAAGTTTTAGGATTTATTTTATTTAGATTTTAATTTAGTCTTTTAAATTTAAATTAGATTTTAAATTAGATTTTTGACTTGGTTTTAAAATAAAAAAGAAATAAAATTTCTATTTTTAGGCTTGGTTAAAATTCAATTTTGTTTTGGTAGGATTCTGATTTGTTTTAGTTAGGTTTTATTTAAATTTTAATATAGTTTTAAATTTTCATAGTTTAGATTTTTTAGTTTTAATATATAAAAAAAAAATTATTTTCAAAGGGATTTTAGATTTAGTTTTATAGTTTAGTTTTAGATTTCTTTTTTAACTTTTGGGGTCAAAAAAAAAAATAAAAATAAAATTTCTTCGTCAGATCCAGTAATTTTCAGGAAATATCATCTTTCATGCTGAGATCTAAATTTTCAAGTCGAGATGCGAAATTGATATCTGGTTAATGGTTTTGGTCATTCTAAGAGCATTGTGTTTTGGCTGATGATAGATGATTACTGTTCATGGTCCATATTTTTATATCATTTAACAAGTAATTGTTTTAACCACAATCTCTTAAGGCACTGGTCTGCTATTTTAGTCAAATCATTTTAGTGCTTTTTTATATCGTATCTCGTGTCTCCCAACCGACTGGTCGACAGTTGGTCTCATCATCTCACAGGGACTACCCCCCTTAGCCGCGGGAGACAGGCTTAAACGGAGGGATCGGGGATCAGAGTGACAGCCCCCGGTCTGAGCGTTGTCGTGCCAATCCGCGCGACAACACCATACATACTTTATGGTTACTTACCTTTGTCGAGATGACTTGCATTTCCAGATGCCATCTTCATCGATCTGTTTTCGGGTGTGAGATATTCTTCACTGTACTCATCTGCTGATTCTTCCAAGTATATGATTGCCACCGACCTTGGATTGATGTCCTTATAGCTTCATAGGTCCTTATGCAAAACTGATAGCTATAAGCATGTCACTGTTTCTTTCTAGCTTTGACATTTGTTTGATGACTAGATTACTTCAGGTCTGTTTCCTTGGATCTTTCAAACTTCATTACAGTGATCAGATATATATGAGATTGGTGACTGCCACATGTACTTGGTCACCACAGGATTTGAACTTTGTAAGAAGAGTAGAGTAGCAGTGTCACAAGGACACATCTTTGAAGAAGAGATCTATGCTATCACAGAGATAGAAAGATCTATGCTTCAAACTTTTAGCAAGTTTAGAATTCTTGACAGAGATCAACCGTATGCCCAAAAGAGGACCTTAATGAATTTGGATTGATGCTTCTTTTTGGAGTTTCCTTTATCAATCTTTTGCAAAATCTCAACTCTTGAATGGAGACTTCAAGGCATAGTTTTAAAAACCAGAAACGATGACTAGACTGGTCTACCTATTAAACTGGGTATCAACAATGTTCCACCAAGACTCAGGTGCGGGGAAACGTGTGGGAGTACCCTCAAATTTTAGGGAAATTTCGGGGGTGCGGGGAGACGTCGAGGTATATATATATATATATATATATATAGATATATATATATATATATATATATAGATATATATATATATATATATATAGATATATATATATATATATATATAGATATATATATATAGATATAAAAAATTCAAGTTCATATTCATTGTTCACTGTTCAATAATGAAAGCATAAAAATATTAAATAGACAATTGAATCATTGATCCATCCTCATCATTCATTTTGATACATACATCATTCATGAATCATATGACATACTCAAGTCTCATTATTGAATTATTCATACATACCATGAGATTCGATAAAAAAATTAAAAATCGATAATGAAATATTCAAATACATTGATTTGATTTTTGATTTTTGATTTTTTAATTTGGGTCTTATTAGACAAATTTAAAGGGGGATGCCTAGAAGCACCCTTTTTTGAAGCCCAGACGCACCCTTTTTGGGGAGTCTAGACTCCCACACTGAAGGGGGACGCCCAAACGCACCCTTTTTGGGGAGTCTAGACTCCCACACTGGGGAAACGAACCCCCTTGAGTCTCCCTGAGACTCCCCAAAAGGGGTGCATGGGGAAATGCACCCCCAAGAGACTCCCTGTCCCGGGTGCGAGAGTGCGTGCACCCGACCCTGGGGGACGCGTCCTCGTGGAACACTGGGTTTCAAACCAGAACCGGTCAAACCGGGATTGGTCAGGTCTAAATGAACGTTTAAAAAAAAATACATCAAATGATTTTTTTTAATGAAAAAAAACTATTTCTAAGATTTAAAATCATGGTTCCAAGCCAATAGAGACAAAATATGCAAAGTTTGCTCATTTAGATACCATGTAAAGGTGAATATATCAAAATGGCACCGAGTGCAATACATATCATCGACAAAATACATAAGCAATGAGGCTCTAAATGGCCTATAAAGTCCAAAAACAATGCTGCAAGTTATAAGGCCATTGGCCTACTACAAGACTACAAGTCTAGACTCTAGATTCTAAAGTCTACATATGATCATTCATCAAATTCATCACCACTAGTAGACATAATCATCATCATCAGTAGGAGCTACATAGACAACAATGATTTAAGGAATCTCTATATTATTAGACAAAAACCAATAATAGGAAGTCCTATTGCTGCTACAAAAGAACGATTCAACATAAAATAAAACATCACCATGTCATAAATCTTAAACTAATATGATTTGTTGTTGCCAATACTCATTTTTTAACACAAATTCCAATGACTTAAAGCAGAAATTTCTTCATCCAAATTACATGCCTCTTTGACTGAAGACCAAATTGTTGTGTAGGTTTGATTCCTACAATTTCATGAAAAGTGTGCTGGAACAAATTGTCATTTAGTTTTGATTTTTTATGAGTACGATTTGATGAAGACTGTCTGTGGGTTTCATTTTTCAATCACTAAAATGGTGGAAACGAAGTAGATAGTTCTGGTAAGTCAAATGCTCTATAAATTTATGGATCTGTGTTAAGGAGAATTTGCCTAATAACTCACATATATTTGTGCAGTGTGGGTCCCATTGAAATGACCGTATCCTGCTGATAATTTCCTGGTTAAATTTCCCGTTTATTTTTCTCCATTTTGAAAGTGGAATTTCACCGTTAAAAACTCAGTCTCACTCGACCATCATTATGATTTAAAAGATCACACCGTTTTAATTATAATTGAAACAATAAAACGATGAACTCTCCTCAATTCCCTTTGGAAAAATCAGTTTCAGTAGATTGTAAATGTGATTTAGATTTTCATAGCATTGCAATTTATAGTTTAAACGGTTAAACGACAAACTCCACCATTCAGTTATTTGCAATTAATTATAATTTAAATGGTAAAACAACAAACTCCTATGCGGCCTTGGCAACTGACCGACCGGTTTAGGATAGAACCGACCGATTTTACCATAAATCGGCCTGTTAGCACCGATTTTTCTGTTTTTTGGGCAAAGGGAGGGGTCAAACCCGGTTTTTTTGTCAGTTTGACCGGTTACTGGTTCAAACCGGTCGGATTTTAAAACACTGCTTCAAGGTAATTATATATACCTCAGAATCTGGGATCTGTGGTTGTTTGTAGATTAGACTTCATGCAACGGTGCAAATAATCCATACTTATTTTCTTCAAAATCCTGGCTTGCAACTTAACTTATTTTGATTCCATATTTTGGCTCTAGATCTTGACTGAAATTCGGTGCTACTTCTGTGGTGGATACCCTAGATTCTCCACAAATGAGAGGAATTACAACCCAGAAAATTAATTCTGATCTCTTCTTCTTGAGATGATGGAGCGAGGTTCCCAAGAATGCTTCAAGTGTAGGAACTAGGGTTTTTGAGATCTTCTTTTATTGACTTCCTTCAAGATGATGATGTAATCTTTGTCCTTGAAATGCCTTGGAGATGAGAGGATCTTCTTGATGATTTGATGCCCTTGATAATCTTCTAGAACTTTGGTTTTTGAGTGTCCTTTATTGAGCTGCCATTCCTTCACTTGTCACATTAGCTTTGATACCATGTTGAGAAATCTAGGGGACGCAATGTAGATGATTTCTCTTCATGATAACTATTTGTGATATATTTTTACTTTTCTTGTGTAGCTTCTTCTTTCATTTGGTTATTATTAATTTATTATTATTCTCTTCCTCAAACAACTACCAAATAATGACAAAGGACATAAGATATAGGCGATCAACCAAGGCCAAAACCTCTCCAATCTGAGAGGAAAACCCATGAGAAATCTTCTTCTTATAGAATCTTCAAATTGATGAATTCCAAGACCTAGAACCTTGACAAAGACTTCTAGTCAAAGACACCTCGAAGACCAAATCCAATTTCTTTCTTGTAGAAGTTTCTTCTCACAATGTCAACTCAAGCCAAATATGTCCTTTAAACCTTCAGACCTACAATGATGACTGCAACTTCGACCTTCTAAGTCTGGAATTCTCAACCTCGTGTAGCTCCCTGCACTATTCACACGTGTGAGGTAATTTGGGCAGTTTTAGTCCTTCTTTTCCTTCGCTTGACTCAACTTCTTTTCTTCCAGACTTCGGTCTTTGATATGGACTATTTTGATACTGATCTAGGCTTCTTTGAGATGGCAGTGACTTGATCTCTTTGTTGTAGATGATGCCCTAGCCACAGTCTGCACGTGTGAAGTTTTTAGCACAAAAACAGTCTTGAAAATGTGCCTTTTCTTCTTCTTGTCCCACTCTTTCCTTCGCTAATTTCTAAGCTCTTAGTTGAGTTTCTTGTGTGTGATCCTTGCCCCTAAAGTTTGTTGACTAGACTTCTTTATATAGGCACTCTGTCAGATTCATTAGGCCGACTTGTAGCTACCCCCAGGTTGACTTGTTGCTTCATGAGGCTGACTTGATGTTTGCTTCTTTGACAAGGTCTTGGAGGGTCTTTTGACTCTATTTGACTCAAATAAATTTCTTAATATGTAACATGCCCCAAATGGGTCTTTCATACATGACAATGACACATAAGCCCTAGAAGCTCTCAATGGGAGCTTGACCTATAAAATAAATTCTTCTTGAACATGAAACCCATGCCTCAAGATCAACAATAATAAATTTATTTTTCTCATTGCATCAAATACTTAAAATCCTGATTACATGTGTCATTATGAAGACCAAACCTAGTTACTTTTTTCAACAGAAGGTAGTGTCATTGTAAACCCATTCTGCAGGTTATGTAATGTAAATGATCCTAGTAAGATCTTGAATGTATTTAACAACCTAAGTAAGCCTATTATTTTGGCAAAAAATTTCATCCTAAGAGATTTTTTGTCTCCCTGACTCATGCGTGTTTCTAAACATAGATGGTCAACAAAGTTTTTCCCTCCAGCCTTACCCCAAAACTAGGGTGGAATTCTTTGTCAAAGTCTTAGGTGAGTCCTAGTGTTCTAGTCGAATCTTATGCAAAAGTGATTTGAGAATAATTTAAGTTAGTTGGCTAAATTATTTTATTACAAATCACTTGTTCTACTAGATCATGTTGTGCTGCAAAATTGGGTATGTGTCTTGAGGGTCTAAGCCAAATGTGTATTCCCCCTTTGAGGGCTATAAATGTAAACATCTTATGTAAATGAGGGTGGAAAAATATTAAATCCCCTCATGTGTCAGTTAATTAATTTTTCTGGCAAAATGAAATTAAATCCTAAGCTAGAAAATTAATTAATTAGAGTCAAATTAAATTGTCTTAGGAAAATTAATTCTCCAAGTGGAAAAATTCGTGGGTCTTAAAAGAATAAATTTTTGAAGGTCCTCCACCAAGAGAATATTGTATATTTTAAAAAAAATTGGACCCTTGGACCTTGGTGGTTAAGTGAAAGTCAAATTTTTTAGGAAATTAGCTCAAAATAATTAATTTTGAGTTAATAAAAATGGAATTAAATGATAAATTCAAAAATTCTCCAAAAATAAAAACTCAACGACTAAGATTAAAAGATGATCAAGTATTTTTCGATGACCGAGATTATTTTGACAAGGATCAAAGAAACTAGCCATTAGTTTTCCATTTGGAGGATTTATCTATAAATTAGACAGCCATTTGAGTCTCTAACCATCTGATTTTTGGCTAAGAAATTGCTGCTGAAGCATTTGTGTAAACTATTGTCCCGTTGGGAACTATTTCTTCTATCATAATAAAGACTCTGGGGTGATACAGTGATTTGTGGTTTGACGGCTGGGTCTGTTGGGTGAAACCCGCGAGGTCACTCTTCAAATCTCATTGAGTATAGTGTCCTGCTATGGTGTGCGGCTCAAGGAGTAGACTCCCCTTATCCGTGAGTCTCGGCTCTTGCCAAAATCATAAGAATTTAGTATATCTGGCTTGTAGGTTGTTGGATGTACTCTTGGTGTTATAGTGGCAGCTACGATGGTTGATCCTGGGTCTCCCTTAGATTAGGCTTGGCAGTTACCAATTCACCACGTTGTTAAAAAAATAAATAAAGACTTTGGGGTGCAACTCGAGGTGTAATTGTTCATTGATTTGTGGTATGTACTGACGACGACCTTTCTATCTGTGCTAATATATGATTATTTTGAGATAAAGACAATGTTTGCAGGTACTTCATTCCTTAGTATCCAAGTTCACAAACCATGGGCAAGGATCATTTTCGCTTGGATCCTGAATATTTATGTGGTGGATTAAATCTTCGCTAAGGCTATAGTGTGCATGGGGTTTCTAAAGCGTTTTTAGCCATTTATCAAAGAAAATAGCCATAAAAATATTTTTCTCAAAAATTTTAATTTTCATAACCCTTGTATATTTGGAAATTTTGTAAATAATTTGTAAATTATTTTTGCTAACTTGGGTTTTGGGGTTTTAAGAATTTTTGTATATATTTGGGGTTTGGGTGTTTTATTTTCATTTTTGCAGGTTGAATCAAGAGATCAAGCTGAAGTAGAGCTAGATCTAGGCCCTTGAGGGTAAGATCTAGTCTCTAGAAAATTTTGCAGGGCTACCCACTGAAGATTTTGCAGCAAAATTCAGATCTAGAGAAGATTTTTTTTTTCAGAAGCGAGGGTTTCACTTTTCAGGCCTCTTGGGCCCAAATCCAACCTCCTCTAGCCCTGCGTCAACCTGTAAGGCCCTTGTGTCAGCCTTTCCGGCCTCTTGGAGGCAGGCTGTAGCCTCCAAGGGCCTCGACCCTTCTTACTAGCCCTTGTGTTGGGGTTTTGAGGCCTTAAGTGCCCTGGCTGTGGGCTTAAGGAGCCTCGACCCCCTCTGAGACCCTAGACGGCTGCTTTAGGGCTAGTCGTGGGCTGTTTAGCTCCTAAACCCTAGCCATCTTGCCCTCTAAGCCTCAACGTCCAGCCTTTGAGCCCTTATCCCTCTAGCGTTGCCCCTTTTTGACCTTCTCTTGCCATTTTGATCCCTGATATGCCATCCTAGCCTCCTCTTCCCTCAACGCTAGTCCTTTTAGGCATAGCGTAGGCCGTCTTTGGCCTATTTTTCCCTAGTTCCATCCCTGAATTTTTTGAGACTGATTCCTTGGTGGTTTTGCAAGAGAAAGTTGCTCAAAACTTGTGTTTTCAGGTGCAAGCTCATTGGAGAAATTTTGGGTTGCTTGGGCAAGTTGATCTTCAAGGCCTTGGGCCTAGGGTTTTCTCTCTAAACCCTCATTTTGCTTCTGTTTTATTACAACAGTGATAACAGTCATATAATAGCCCAAAAACCACATTTAATTTGGTAAAAATCACTCAAAATTGCAAATTTTAAATTTTCCTAAATTTTGGCCACTTGGGTATCTTTAGCCTAGATCTAAAAATTTTCTTGCTGGAATTTACTGCGTAAATTACTGAATCAAGTATGCAATTTTTTGAATCACACATCTAAAGAGGGCTCAAAATTTGATTTATTTATTTATTTATTTTTATTTTTATTTAATTTGTATTTATTTTTTTATTTTAATTGAGTTTCAGTAAATTTTTCCTATTTTTGGGCATATTGGGCACTTGTTATAACATCATTAGCTTGCCGATCTGTTGATTTATTTACTGCTGTAATAAGTTGTTTCAGATTTGATATATTACTGAATACATCATCATAAAGTGGGCTAAGTACATAAATTTATGGTTTATATGTTAGGTAAATGCTATGATCTAAAGTGACTTCATTGCTGCTCTCATAAATCTAATAAAGTGCTGAAATTTTCTGAAGTATTATTGCTGATTTGATTTTTGAGATCTAATGCTTGCTTGTCTCATTTTAAGTTTACAAAAAATTTCTGAATTTTGCACTAGAAGCATTCCTACACTTAAATTCTAAATCTCTGATTGTTATAAGTTGCTTTAACACTTGAGATCTAATCGACATCATTGTGTTTGACATCTAATTGAGGCATTGTTAAGAAATCATTGGATAACTGCTCTAAGTTAGAGATCATAATCTTAAGAGGCTTTAATATCTTGGTTGTCTATCTTAAGCACTTGGCATCTTAAGTTTCATTGGTTAAACACCTTGTGGAATATTGTTGAACATTGGCACTTGTGTCTTTAAGCACCTATCTTGTCTTAAGATTGTTATCTAATCATTGTTAAGTACTCTTGCTATAAGGTAATTTACACTAAGTACTTAAATAACATAAACTAATTTTAACTCAAGATAAATTTCACTCATAATCGTTACACAAGCATCCTAGGACTTAGTTTACATTAATAATTTTACCTCCAAGCATAAGCGTGGTTGATAGACTCCTAGGGCAACACTTTTCCAATTAGCTTGAGGGATTGAACTCTTCTTAGCGGTTAACACAGTGACTTTGCAGTTGTCAAAGCCACAGTCTCTACAGTGCCGGAGGCACTGGGTGGGTGGAACATAGGGGGAGGTATCATTAATTAGACCACTGCTTGCTTCCCGTTGGCTTCCATTTCACAACCTACTCTGAAGACTGTTTCTCAAAACAATTAAGGGAGAGGTTCAACTTAGACTAGGCATTTAAGCTAAAATAACCAACATCCTTGCATCACACCTAGCTCTTAGGAATTGCATATCATATAGGATAGTCTATCATATTAAGCAACGGGTGTCCATCCAGTTACTTGGTTTCAATTTATAATAAGCAAGAATTGTGACTCCATAAGGCATTGGTCTCATACTTGAAATCTAATCTAATCCTTAATCTTGCTAAAATTCTACCGAGTAGCTAGGCCATTCATTCGTGTCTCCCAAGCAAGTTGGTTCCTAACTTGTTTTCCTCCACTTCATTTCCATAGGGACTACCCCCCATAGGCTGCTGTTGGGAGACAACTAAAATGAAGTGGGCAGGGATCAGAGTGACAACCCCCACCCTGAGCGGTTGTCATGGTCCTTGTACAATCTAGACGACAACAAGTAGATGCCTCTTAACACTATGAACTAGCTATGTAGGTCAAAGGAAGGCATATTAAACGGGAAGGTCTGAGTGAATGGGAGACTAAACTTCCGGAAGGACTGACGACTACATGGTCACTTGTAGAAAAGAAGTTCAATGGAATTTTTAGGTTTTCTATATAAATGCTTATGTGCAAGAATCTTCACCATTTTCTTTGAGCTTAATCCATGAATTTCACCCTTCTCTGGTTTATCGTTCCTTTGATTTTGAATGTGGTTATCATGGAATGAAGTATAAGATGGAAAAATGTTGCGAGGATAATACATATTGATTAGGAAAGATACCAATCAAGGCTCTCTTATATATTTAGTTAACCACAATGACAGTCAGAATTCAGCAAGGTTTATGGAATTTACACATGTTAGAGGTGAATTTTAAAGTAGATTTCAGCTTAGCAACCAAAGAAAAAATGTGAGACTTGTCTGTATTTTGATGTGTATGTTTCTGTTGTACAATTAATAGGAGGTTATAGGTGTTATGTACCTCTGATATTTAAGAGGTGAACATGGTCTTAACCAGTGTTATCAGAATTGGACCAGAACCAGTTGAACCAATCGGTCCGACCATGTTGAGGCCCTAACCAGTTTGACCAGTGGCACAGAATGGGAAAAGGCTGGTTCAGTACTAAACTGGCTGGTTTCATACAATGCGACTAAGGACCCTCAAAACACAATATATATATATATATATATATATAGATATAATTTATGAGTGGTGCAGACTAATATTCAACCCTGGGGCCCTACGAATGCCATGTATTTAATGGTAATGTTAAATTCTTAAAGTTAATTAAATTTTTAACAGAAGTGTTTTAGGATGTTTGAGAGTGGTAGCAACCTCATTGGATTTCATATGGAGAATGTAAAATTTTAGATCCCACTCAAATTGCAGCAGACTTAACGATTTTCAGGATATCATAATTGGGGCGATCACAATGTTTCCATTGGATTCCGTGATGTATGAGGGTTTGGAACTGACATTTCATCAAGTGCACCAAACCCTCTATGTACCTCAATGTTGGTGGCATTGATTGTTGAGCTCCTTTGTCATGACCCTAGTAAAAATGTACCCATCGCTAGAACAAGATCTTGATTTGACATTTTAAGCTTTTTCTATCTTATTTTAACACTTAGACGGTGATATTGATGATGAAAATCTGAATATAGGCAATGATCTTGATGATATGTAGGTAATTGTTGTAGCATAATTTTTTTTGGACTCTAGAGGCCATCGAGAGCAGTGTTGCAAACATCGTGATAACATTGCCACATCACAATTTTTTTACAAACGTTGATTTTATTGACCAAAAAATTCGCAGATTTTTAAGTTTGAAAAATCAGGATAAAATTGTAAAAATTGCAAAAAGAAATAAAAAATCATGAGTCAATGCAAAAATTGTCCTAAGTCACCTTTTTTGATATTTTGTATTTTTTTTTTAATTTTAATGATGTTTACCAATCTTTACCAATATTTTCCCAATTTTTATTATTTTTTCATTTTTTTAACCCTTGTCGATTTTATCTCGATGCCAATTTCAGCAGCATTGATCTAGAGCCTGATGTATTTTTGGTTCAGAGATGGATTGTAGTTGCTGTTGTGGTTATATGCACCTTTGCTATAAATATTAGAAACTTTGCATAATTGTTTATAATGGTTTGGATTCATATGGATGCTCACATGTGTGCATGCACACACATATATATTTTTTAAATTTGTATATTTATGTACATTTTGGTTGACTGGTTCTTTTTTCCCATTTTTTCTGGTTCTGTCTGGTTCCCAGTTTTGGGGCCGACTGGTTTGATGATTAGTCCAGTTCTGATAACATTGGTCTTAACTTGAACTTTAATCTGAATAATAAACATGCAAATTCAAGCAGTATCCAATAGTGAGTCACATTTACAAGCAAATTTCAGACGAAGGCCAGCAAATGTCATTTACAAATTTCAATTCTTGTTTTTTAAAGCACTGTTTTGGATACTGCATGCATATGGAGACAAATATCTAAACTATCTTTCACTGATGACAGTTTGCTGTTTGTGCATCATTGAAAACATAACTGTACTTCTTGCAACATCATTTCCTTATTCATGTTTACATTAGTTAGATTCTGGAAAATGTATGGAGCCTGTCTGAAGTTATGGTAATAGCACAGCCTTGCCAAGTATCCTTATGTAGGCTATCATTGTTCCATTGATTACTTCAGAACTGTGATGTCTGTGTCAGCGATATACTGGGAAATTAAAACCTTGTTTGCAGGAGGGTTGGCTTCCCTTCATCATGACTTTATTTACCTAACTATGTGATTTTCTCACGAGTTTGCCAAAATACAAATTCAATTAGAGGCAGTGAAATAATTCTTCTAATTGTCTTGTATGGAAGTTATCTAATCGTGATTCTGAATTACACAACTGCAGGTGGATATCATAGGCGTTAATTGCTACTCATCAAAGGACTTGTGGACATGGAAGAATGAAGGGATTGTTCTACCAGGCGAGAAAGTCAATAAGACGCATGACCTGTATGTCAGCAATGTGCTTGAGAGGCCCAAAGTGATTTATAATGATCACACCAAACAATATGTAATGTGGATGCACATTGACAATGCTAACTATTCCAAAGCTTCTGTTGGTGTGGCAGTCAGTTCCTCCCCCACTGGGCCATTCCAGTATCTTGGCAGCAAACAGCCACATGGTTTTGATAGCCGAGATATGACAGTATTTAAAGATGACAATGGTCAAGCTTATATTGTCTATTCATCAGAAGACAATAGTGAATTGCATATTGGCCAGTTGACAGAAGACTACAAGGATCTTACTAAAGTCATGCGAAGGGCTTTGGTTGGAGAGCATAGAGAGGCACCTGCTGTTTTCAAGCACAGGGGCCTATATTATATGATCACGTCTGGTTGTACTGGCTGGGCCCCAAATACAGCATTGGCTCATTCAGCAGAGTCTATGCTAGGACCTTGGGAAACATTGGGGAACCCATGCATGGGGGGTAACGAAGATTTTAGAAGAACTACATTTTTTGCCCAGGGAACATTTGTTTTACCTCTTCCTGGCATGCCTTATACATTTATATTTATGGCAGATCGATGGAACCCAGCTGAATTAAGAGACTCACGTTATGTTTGGTTGCCTCTCACAATGGATGGGCCTGCAGACGAGCCCTTAGAGGATGATTTTGAGTTCCCACTGTGGTCAAGGGTGTCTATTTATTGGCATAAGCAATGGAAGCTTCCAGAAGGATGGAATTCACCATTGCCCAATCAAACTAGTTAGTGATAGATAGTCTGTATTCTAATAACATTACATGATTCCTAGGTTACTGCATTCTTGGTCATTTGCAATGGCCAGTATATTAGCGCTGTGACAAGTGCATGTTCCAATAGCATCGTCTATATTTAGCAAACATGATTTCAAAAAGAAAAACTATTGGACAGAAGCCATCTAACACCATTTTCTTTCTTTAGGTGTTGAAAAAAGATGAAAAAGCTGATTCTACCACATATCCTAAACCAAATGTCTACAGCTCTTGTAAAAGTTGGTCTATCCAGCAAATGATTAATAGAAATTACTTGCTGTCTTCAAGTGCATTTTTAGAGTGTAGTCCTTTTACATTTAGTAGTGACATGTTTACTTCGTTTATAACTTGATTGCCTTTGTATCTTTTTGATTTTACAAGTTTAGGGTCATCAGCAACTGGCTAATCATATTGAAGTGATTCATCATATGTAGCTACTTGACTCTTTTGAGTTGTAGGCTTATTCTTGTGACTTTTATCACATATCTACTTATTCATGAAATGGTTGTTTCTGGAGAAGTTTCTTCAAGAAACATGCCCCAAGGGAAGGGATTGTTCAGAAATATAGCTCGAGCAGAAACTTCTTGCGCAGGTTCACTGTGAACATGCAAGAAGTAGTTCAAGACATTTCTTTGGCTACTACCTTAGAGAGGTGATCACTAAGATCACTAATTTTATCTCGTAATTTCACTTGAAAAATAAAAGAAAAAGTGAAAGTCTTATGTTTTTAAGTAAACTAGACTTAAAATCTAAATGAATCTTCTAGAAGTTCTACAACATCAGTGACTTTGGTCATTATTTACTTTTTAACCATACATCTCATGATTTGAATAGGTGGCAGCTAGGATTGAGGAGATTAGTTGTTAGGATTGAAGAGAGTAGTTATCCTCTCTTAAAGCATAAATAGGACAAGATATGTGATATCTCACACACATGAGAAGAGAACAAGAGAGCTGGATGAAGGAAGATCACCTCCCGAAGAGATGAAGAGCAGATTTTCTAAAGAGACTAGCAAGTACTGTGGGCCATACACTTTGTATTACTGCTAAAGACTTTTTCTCATGCACAATCCATACATCTTCAGATCTGGCCATACACCTTCAAATCTGGGCATATGATAGTATTGTTGGAGTGCGTTTCAGTGATCAAGAGGGAGAAAGAGCAATTTGTTGTCCAGGAAAGGAAGAAAGAGTGGGCTATACAGCTGTAGCTGTACTATCTTTCCACATGTCATACAATGTTGTTTGAGGTGATTTTATTGACCATACAGCTGCTGTTTCAAAGCAGGCTGCAAAGGTCACCTTCTAAGCTTTGATTAGAGGATTGAAAATCTGATTTGAAGGAGAAATCCTCGTGTATGTGTTTTATTTCTTCTATTATTTATTTTTCAGCTATTTGTGTGATGGATGCATATTGCATTATTTAAAATTTAATTTTCTGCTGTTAAATAAATTCTGTTTGACTTTTTTAGCATGAGAATATTATGACAATAGTTACCCAGCCTTGAAAAATTTGTTGAAAATGTAGCGATGGAAGGTCTTCTGGTTTGTGCCTTAGCTAATGAAGACCACGAGTTTGTATTTCTCTAGCATGAGTACGAGTTCATGAGATAGACTTCAGTTATGGTGGGTTTATTTCCAGTTTACTGGAGTGGTCATCAAGATTACATGCGTAGTGTTGGAGCATCAATTACGTCGAGTCTTCTTCAGTTTGACTACAGGACATGGTGGCAGTTACAAGTTGAGTTAGAATGAGTTAAGACTTTAGTATTGATTGGAAAGAGAACGAGCTTAGTTCTCAGTTAACTCGCAATAACAACTAGAGAGAATCAAGGAGGAACTCGAGCTAGTTAACTAGGACATGCTCTAGTTAACTAGCAAAATCAACTCTAGACTCTAGTGTGAACTGCTAATTCGACTAGGCCTCTTGCATGCTCAAATTTTATCTATAAAGAGGACGAAGGCACATAATTCACTGTCTCGTGAGATCATTCTTTGTGTGTGAGGTGCGCATATTTGAGGAGCTTGTGCATTAGAAAATAGGAGGCCACAAGTGCACAAGGAAATAGGATATTTGAGCTAGAAAATAGTAGCGGAATTGTGTGCTAGGAAATAGGAGAAGTGCGCAAGGAAATAGGGCTCTAGTGCGCAATGAAATAGGAGTAGTGTTCAAGGATTCTCAGGGCAAGTCTAGGCTATTCAGTAGGAGAACAATTGTGTTCTTAGAGACAGATTGCTAGCTACTGAAAGCAACGTGAATTGTAATAGATCCAAATCCAATTGCTCAAGAACAATCAATAAAATACCACAACAAAGAGCAGGTTTTCCCTTTTGGGTTTCTGGGTAAAGCAAGTGTGTCAATTTGTGTGCATGTGTTTTTTATCTCTCGATTATTTTCCGCTGCTTATAAAGTGTTAAAAAATTGTATATCTTGGTGAAAGTAAATTTGGTTTCAATTTTCATTAATTCATCTAAGTAATTGCAGAGTTCCAAAGAAAATTAACAAAAATTTTGTGCTATAAGAGCAATTTCTTAGATTGAGATTCTTGTTAGTTTTTGTAGCTTGGACAGGTGTTCAGTCTCAGATGGTGTCTGTTACTTTTTGGAGTAGCAGCGAACATGTGCTCTAGTTTTTATGGTGTCTAAGAGGCTAAGGAACTAAGGATCTCCAAAACCCAGAAAAGGTTTCGCGAAAAAAGCCTTAGAGACACCTTAATTAGATTAATTAGCCATAATTAAAATATTTCCTAAGTCTAACTTAGGAAAAGTGGTTAATTAAATCAGATTAATTGAGGGAGGTTGATTTTGCTCTAGAGACTTCCGGAAAAGTTAATTGACGGAGTCAAGATGATCATAGCCATCGATTGAGATGTGATCATGGTTGTTGGTTGCCCAACAGAAGATTATAAGAGCAAGGTCGATGGGGTTGGAGAAGACACTGTGAACATTCAAGAAATTCGACTTACCCAGTTGTAGTGATTCAACAAGGGGTAGTTGAAGCTAGGGAAGCATCAGAAGCATGGGTTCAACATAGATTTGGGGAGTAGGATTCTAGAGGAGTTTTCCTCAGTATTTTCCAGCGTCCGAGAGACAGGAAGAGGAGGCTGAAATAGCAATGCGAGTTAGCTAGTTTATCTAGTGCGAGTTGTCAGAGAGACCACGTTTCAGTTGCCAGTTGCCGGATCTGTATCCCGAAGGTAGAGCGAGGGGGTCTAACAACTACAGGAGGAAAAACGACTTGTAGGGAGGCATTCCCAGGGGTTACACGAATTTACCAGAGCCACTAGTACGCATTTCTGGGCAGAGGTGCGAATAGCCTGAGGAAGTGTGAGTGGCTGGAGAGGGCCAGATCGAGTTGCAGAGGGAGACAATTAGTCTCCAGATTATTTTGTGAGATCAATATTAGCCGAAGGTTTGCCAGTAAAAGGCAACCAATTGTAATTTCTCAAATTGCTGAATAATAATAAAACCCTCATCTGTTGCACTGGTTTTCCTTTTGGAGTTTTTCTAAGGACATTTGTCCAAAAATAAAGGTGTCATAATTTTTATGTGTGTGTGCATATTTCTCAGTTCCAGTTTCTATCTTTCGCAACATTTTTTTATTTGTGAATATTGCAATAGTGATTTAATTGTTAATTGCCGTAAGTTAATTTACAGAAGACAAAGAATTTCTAGTGGATAAAAGATTAAATTCCAGTTATTGCAATTGTGGAAATTTCACAATGTCTATGAGGCTAGGAGCATAAGAGGATTAATTATCTCCAATATCTAGAAAAAGTTTCCAAGTGAAATTGTATTAATTAAATTAATTAGCCATTTTTAATTATTTTCCTAAGTCTAACTTAGGGAAATGGGTTAATTAATTGGGGATTAATTGAGACAAATTGATTTTACTCTAGAGACTTCTAGAAAAGTGATTTTTAGAAGTCGATATGATCTTAGCTATCGATTGGAGTTAGATCTTGGTCATTTATTCATCAACGAGAGATTATAGAGCAAGTCAGTGGAGCCTTTGGAGATCATTCAAAGTAGCAACAAAAAGGATGTTGTGATAACGTGGGAGACAAAAGTAATAGGGTTTCAACAAGAGAGATTGAGGAGAGAATTTCTGAAGAAATTCTTCATAGTGATTCCAATTTTTCGAGAGAAGGAAAGAGGTTGAATTATTTTGCAGCAGGAAGGTTGATACAGGTAGTGCGAGTAGTCAGAGGCTCGTTTCAGTTGCTACTGGTCGATACAGATCCCTAGAGGTTGTGCGAGTTGGTTTAGTGAGTTGCTCGAGGTAGTACTTATTCACAAGATTGATTTCCGAAGACAGTGCGAGTTTCTGGAGGCCAAATTGTATTTTCGAGATAGCTAGTGCGAGTTGCAGGAGGAAATGTGAATTGCCTAGGAGAGGTCGAGTTTGTTTGCAAAGGGAAAAGCTTGATTTCCCAGTTTGATTTGGTCAGTAGAAGTGGAGAAAATAATTTGCCAGAGCTTTTCCAGGCAAGCAGTTGATGTAATCCTTGATTTGTTGAAGAATAATAAAACCCTCATTTGTAGAACTATTTTTCCCTTCGAGGTTTTTCCAGGGACAATTTGTCCAAAAATACTAGCATCAAATTTTTTGTGTATGATATTTTCTCGGTTCCTGTGATTATTTATTTGTGAAATTGCAGTTGTGTTATTGATTAGTATTTATTGTAAGTAATTTACAGAAAACAAATAATCTGCAAAGTTAGAAGATTACTAGCAAGTGACTGCAATAAATTTTTCACAATTCTCAAGGATTTACCACAATAATTCAACAATTGGAAAGGAGCACCAATGGTTAGAGTGTTTCATATTTTTTTAATCACCACTAATTTTTAGATCTGGGAGTTTGTGCATTAGATTTAGGAGATGGTCTCAACTAGCTTTAGATTTGAAGACACACTAGATGGCACTTCAAATTTCTTATAATGGAAAGTTATGCTCTTATTGGAAGATAATTATCTATAGGATATTGTCAAGGATGTTGTGCCTTTGCCTATAGATTTGCAGTGATTTGTAGCTCGTAAGAAGTGAAGGCTAAGTGGATAATCATGGATGCCATAAAATGATCATTTGATCTCTCATATACCCGAGAAGAAGACAGAAAGGAATTTTTCAATGTCTTGGTCAACCTCTACCAGAGCAAGACCATAAACAAAACGATGATATTGTGAAACAAACTCAGATCCATAGGGATGACTACATGAATTAATCATCTGTTATCTTATGAAGGTCACTTTGATTCTTAACCAACTTGCAGTAATTAGGGAGAAGGTTGCAGATGCATTGTTGGTGAACATGGCATTGGATAGACCTCTAGCTCCATGGGAACAATTTGTTGAAGGTATTTGTGATCATTAGAACCTTTTGAACTTTGAAAAGTGGTGGGATGACTGTATTTAGGAGACTCAAATGGAGTAAAAGGCTAACAAAAAGGGTGGTGATGAGAACCATTAGGGGAATTTTGAGGTCTAAAATGGGCCTCCTAAGAAAAATGCACAACCAAAATAAACTTTATAAGAACTAATAGGATTCAAGATGGTGATGTCAACCATGGGGGATGATTCACCATTTTTGGAGTAAAAAGGGTAAAAAGATTAAAAAATAATAAAATAATAAAACTACTTTTTCAACTTATCTCCCTAATGTTCTACTCAAATTTCAAGCGGGAGTACTTGTTGGATGCAAAATTTAATTCCGCATCCAAGGAGCACCCATTTTGCATACTTTCGATGGACCCTGCTACAGGAAAAATGAGAAATACATGAAAAACATGATTGCAATCACGTTTTTCATGTATTTCTCATTTTTCGCGTAGCAGGGTCCATCGAAAGTATGCAACATGGGTAGTCCTTGAATGAGAAATTAAATTTTTCATCCAACGAGTACTCCTGCTCGAAATTTTAGTAAAACCTTGGGGAGATAAGTTGAAAATACGAGTTGAAAAAGTAGTTTTTTTCTTTTTTACCTCTAAAATTTGGTGATGTAATCTAATCTTATTTTATTAATTCCACTATTATTTTATAATTTCCTTAGAAGGCCCATTTTAGACCTCAAAATTCCCCTAATGCTAACCCTATTTGGTTAAACAAATAAGGGTAGAGGTAAAGGACCCAACAAGGAGTAAGCAAAAGAGTGAGTAGCTAACCTCACAACTAGAGAAGGAAGACTTGAGTAAAATTAAATGTTCATTTATCATAAGCACAGTCATTATGGATCATAGTGTCTAGATAAGAAGGGTAAAGGGAAGTTGTAGCAAAAACAAGTAACAACCTTTGCAAAATTAAGATGAACAAGTTTGTTGCCAAGTTTAATAAGGATTTCTTAATGGTATTTTTCCTTTCTACCAACACAATTCCTAGGAATGCATAGTATGTGATAGTGGGCCATTTCATCATATGACATTGACCCAGTAGTTATTTTCTAGTCTAAGGAAACAAGACTCAGGAGTACAGGTTGAGCTTAATGATGATGCAAAGTATTGAATAGTAGGAGTTGGTATTTTTGCCTCAAAGTCTAGCATACCTTGTGAGAGGCCTCACAAGACAAGAACTAGACCAAGGGACAACACTGAGGTGAAGGCCCAATGTTACCATAACACACCACCTCATGCTTTTTAGTGGGTTTTCACCACAAGGGAGGCTTCTTGGTATTAGTCACCTTATAGGTATTCTAAGGCAATGGTTCAAAGTTGATGGATGTGATAAGCTCAGAAAGGGCACTCAGACTAAGGACAAGGCACAATATAATGGGACAAGGAATAACATGCTCTTTAACAAACCTATCAAAGGTACTTATAGCCTAGGGTTTGAGACATAGGTATTAAGAATGACTTAAGGGCTTATGTGAAACGAATATGATCAAAAAAAGGAGTGAAAAGCCATAACAAGCCCTATGTTGAAGCCTTGATGCTAGGTTAGGGTTTCCCTAGGGAAAAATTACTTAGGGCTTGTGACGTTAGCCCTAAGGAGGCTAATTTAACCATGGAAAAGACTATATTTTGATGTAGTGAGGCTCAATCCACGCGACACACCTCACAACAAGCCAATATCTTCCCCCTAGTTGAACTCAACCCTAAGCCCTAGCCCTAGCGACTTTCCTTGAAGGGATGAAAATAAGGAAGAGAGGGAGAAATAAAGTTGAGAAATATTTTTTTGATGTGGTTTGATCATCTATGTGGAAGCCAGTGATTGTCTCTTGGGTGATGGAGTCTAAGGGAAACCTACTATGGAGATATCAAACCCTAGAAGGGAGCAAGGGGAAGAAAAACCTTATTTATCACTTTATGAGGGGATAAAATCAAGAGAAAAGCTCACTAGGAGGTCCTCAAGGGATGCTTAACATTCTCTAATTAAAGCATACAATACTTCACCAAAATTCCATATAAAGATATGCAATTAAACAAGAACATAGAAACCCTAGCAAAAATTATTGCATGCAATAACCATTAAAAGATATTCAATAATAAAGATACTCACAAGATATGGATAAACAAATCCTTCATTATCCCAAAGTGATGCCTCCACAACAAGAGCTAGTCTCCAATTGCAAAATTACCCACAAAGATCACATATCCGCAAGATTACAAAGCCTATTACTAGGCTGAAATATTTAATGAGGCTGAATTAGTCCACAAGTGGTGATGAAATGAAAAGTGAGGTGACGTTTTTTATATGAGGCCTACCTCAATTTTAGCCTAAGAAGTCCCTAAAACAAGTTTGACAAGGAAACCTTGGGTTACAAGCCAACCCACTATCTCAATGCAAAACTGTGCCACAAAAGACCCATAGGTGTGAGATGTTAGCCTTTAAGTGATGATGTCATGCCTTTTTTGGGCTCTAGATGCCATGTGATGGTGATTATAATGCTAAAAATGTGTCCAAGTGTCATGATCATCCATCATTTGAGGAATATCCCTCAAATCAACCTCAAAGCAGCTCCATGGGTCCCAAATCCAGTTGGAGTGTTACCACGTCATCTCCATGGGTCTTCGATGGTTAACGCAAGGCCTCCTCTCTCTTGCATTAGGGCTCCATCAGGTGCAATAAGCCCTCCCTAGTCATGTCATGGAAGACCATCCTCATCTGGGCTTTGAATCATGGCTTGCCCATCAGGGAGTGTCAAGGCCAACCTAGTGGCATGTTGGGTCCAGTGGTGCAATCATTAAGAATCCTCTGAGCTGGGTCAAATAAGATCAACATCCTGGGTCTTGGGGGTGCTCTGGGACATGAGCTTAAGTCATCACAATGTCCAATGCTTTGATGTAAGTGGGAAACACTGCATCTGCTAAGTCATCAACTCTCTGAAAGGCTTGGGTACCCTCAAGGCTTGGGCTGTTGTGGACCACCTGAAAAAACCAACTCAATCTCCAGTGAAACCAACCATTCATTAGAGACTAAGATCATATAAGCATCTAAGTGGACCAAACGTGCATGTTAAAGGCATATTAATACTTCAAACATGGATTACCTTCCAATATCTAACTAGACCAAGTCCCATAAAGGTGTTCCCTACCTTGATAGAGGTGGCTAATGGTCAACTCTATTAGGTGCTTCCAGCCCCCAAGGGGAGGTGGAATTTCCAAGGTTAGCTCTTCAATCAATAGGTGTTGGTGTAAATGAGTGGAAACTAAGGAGAAACGACTTCATGGCCAATTGCCATGGTCAAAGTGACCAACTGATGGGGAGCCCACATCCTAAGTGTATAGATGTAAATGGAAGGAGCAATCATGGAGGCATGAGTTCCCTTACTTGGCTTGCTTTTTCCACCCATCTAGTGTGCCTTTTACTTCTTATTGATAATGATTTGTATTATGATGCATAGCTCAAGGGTTAGAACTTGCTCTTTATGATGTAGCATTTAATTACACACCTCAAGATGAGGCAGTTTATCGCTCATCAGGGTTGGGACATGGACTAGGGCAAAAGATTAACTCCCTTGGTAAGGTAAGAGAACAAATTGACAGTCAAGATTGGTAAACATTCCAGATCACCCCTTTATCCATACTAAATGCCCAAGACAAACAAGTATAAGCACCGGATTGCGAAATGATCAAAGTACCTTTTGAATAGCAACCCACCTTCATCCAAGAGGAAATGTCAGATGGTAAGAGGTATATGGTTGATGTAGATGGCGGAGGCACGATGGCATATCATCATTGAGAAGTGAATGACAAGGACTGCTAGTTGGTTGCCTATCAAATGTTGAAGAAAAGTTTTATCCTATGGGGCTATCCATTTTGGTGGGTAACAAGGACTATTTCCTTCCAGCTTGAGTCAGATAACTCTTTATATTTTGACGATGTCTTGTTTGTTACAAGTCCTAGGAAGAAATTGCTCTTGTTTTGATAATGTAGGATAAGGACTTTGTAGTTGAGTTTAAGAACCCCACCAAAGGCAGTAGGGCATAGGTTCCCAAGTAAGAGTGTTAGTAGGGTCCCAAGGAGGTATGAGTATGGCAAGGTTCGTTCCTAGGGTAGGTGAGAGGATCCTACACCAGTTCCAATTTCCTGCAAGACAAGGCTTCACCCGATCCTACAATCTAAAATAGATCTACTATACGACCTCGATATAGTTTCTTTCTTGGATAGAAGAAAGGATAGGGTGAGGGATTTATCGCTCGATAAACACCCATCTATTTAGCTCTCTGCATATTAAGAACACACTTATCAGGGTCATGATCGAATTCATGACGATCTCCCTGCCTGAATGAGATAGGTAATTACGCTTTAGCAGATCATGCATATATTATATATGTCATTATGCTATTTTGAGAGATCGAATTGTGAAATTCTTCCATCCGGACCTTCTCTCACTCACATCTCTCCAGGTCCTCATCAGATCTAAGGAATCTAACCTAGATATATCTCATTTAATAGAGTTTATTTACAAGTTGTAGGGTTAACCAATTTGAGACATAATTGATAACAATGCCAACTTGTGTGAGTTGTGGCACAAGAGAATGGGGTACTTGCATCATAGAACTTTGCTTATTTTGAGTAATATAGTCCCAATTCTTATGGGATTCAACATTAGCAACAAGGAGTATGTAGAGGGTGCATGCTTGGCAAGCATGCCAAGGCTGCTTTTCCAAGCAATTAACTTACATCCAAGGAGATTCTAGGTCTAGTACATTTAGATGTTTGTGGACTGATATCAGTAGCATCAATTACTAAAATCATGTAATATGTTTCATTCATTGATGACTTCCCTTGCAAAACATGGATCTACTTCCTAAAAACTAAGGATGAGGTCTTTAGTAGACTTCAAGAGTTCAAACTTCAAAGCTCTAGTTTAAAACTATAGAAGGAAGAAGGTCAAAGTATTGAGATCATGAAATGGGGTTGAGTATGCCTCCAAGGAGTTTTAGGGTTTATACAATGAGGCATGAATCAAGAGGAAGCACTATTTCATACAACTAATAACAAAATGGGGTTGTAGAGTGAAATAATCAATCCATCGTATGGGTTGCTAAGGCCATGATTCAAGACCAAGACTTACTACTGTTTTTCTGGGTAGAAGCATGCAACATAACATTCTACGTCCAAAACTAGTGTCTTCACAGGATGTTAGAGGAGGCATTCACTAGTGTCAAGCTAGAGGTGAGTCATTTTCACATCCTTCAATAGGAAGTGTTGATTTGTAGGTTTTAGTGAGACTTCAAAGGCCTATAGGATCTATATTCCAGAGAAAAGGAAGATGGTAGTGAGTAGGGATATAAAGTTTGCGGAAGATATTGCATCCATGAAGTCTCACAAATTTATTCTAGTGATAGAGGATGAGAAGTAGGATGCTTTGAAGGCTAAGCTAGGGTCACTAGTGACTTCTAGAAAAATACAACCACCTTCGGATGAGGAGGAGGAGACAATGACTCCTTCCACTTCTATCAAGAGACCTTGATGGTTCACTTAGACATTGAGGGATGCTTGGGAGTGTGTTAAGGTTCCTAAAAGCACATTTCAAGAGAGTATAACTCTAAATAAGTTTCTAGACTACATGGTGTTGATGAGAAACATCATTGATTATGGGCCTTCTAGCTTTTAGGAGGAAACAAACTAGTAGGAATGGCATGATGCCATGATGGAGTACACCTACATCATGAAGAATGATGTTTGGAACATAGTGCCAAGACTTGAAGGGAAGTTTGTAGTGAGTTTGAAGTGGCTCTACAAGATCAGGCATGCAACAGACGGAAATCTTGAAAAGTTCAAAGAAAGGTTCATAGCGAGAGAGTTCTCTCAGAAAAGAGGGAGTGGACTATGAGAAGAAATTTGCCCCAGTCACTAGGTACAATTCCATTAGAGTATTGATGACATTAGTTTCATTTATGGAATGGAGAATAAATCAAACGGATATGAAGACAACTTTCTTTAATGGGATCATTAAGGAAGTAGTGTACGTAGAGCAGCCTTAGGCTTTTGATGTAAATGGGAAGGAGTCCCATGTTTGCAAGCTTAAGAAAGATTTATATGAAATCAAGCAAGCACTGATAGCATGGTATTTCGAGATATATGGATATTTTCAGAGTAGGGGCTTCACCAAAAGTGAAGTAGATCCTAACTTAGTTTATATATTTGTTGGGACAAATGTGCTATGTAGATGACTTGAAGCAGATCCTAACTTATTTTATATATTTGTTGGGACTAATCTGCTCATTTTGATGTTGTGTGTAGATGGCTTGTTTTTGGTAAGTATAGAGAATCTTATTGTAGAGTGCAAAGTAGATATTGTAGCTGAGTTTGAGATGGAGTACATCAACATGATGCATTACTTGTGTTTGAAGGTGTTACCCTCATGTTAACACGGGTACATACACATTTTTGCAGTATATATCATCACCATTATAAGCCCAAGGTCACAAGTAAAAAGCCTTGTAACAACCATGTGAGGCCTTGTATTAGGAGTTCTAGACTTGTTTGGTTAGACCATGGCTGGTCCCTTTGGGTTTGTCTTTGGTTCTGTTTGTCTTGGAAGTTGGATAGGGTTGGAGGGCCTTGGATGGGCTTACATGAGCACTCATGGTTTTAGAGGAACCTACTTTTTGTAGAGGTGATCATTGGTATATGGGCCAATCCAACTCACGTCAAGGTGCACCTATGTTTTATCGCATGGTTATGTGTCCTGTTGTCACTCAAATTGTACAGGCAAGATGCGACAATGACTGGGGGGGGGGTTGTCACGTTGATCCCCACCCTCTCCGTTCTAGTTGTCTCCCAACAACAGGGTATGGGGGGTAGTCCCTATGAAATGTGAAGATGAAAGACTTATCGACAACCGAAATGTCTGGGAGACACAATTGAATGGCCTAACAACTCGGTTAATTTAGCAAGTTTAGTGATTAGATTAGATCACTTTGAAATACCAATGCCTTAAATGGAGTCAAAATACTTGTTTTATGTGAATTTTCTACCAAGGCACCGGATGAACAATCATTGCTTTAGGATGGTCCACTATCCTATATGAAATGCAACACCTAAAACTAAGTGAAATGGAAGATCTTGGTGTATTTTAAATTATATGTCGAACTAGGTGAACCCCTCCTCTCAGCGGTTTTGAAACTAATCTCTAGTGTAGGTTGTGGAGAGAAGTCCAGGGAAAGATAACAAATGATTTATTAATGATACCTTCCCTGGAAATCTAACCACCTGATGACTCTGACATTGTAGAGACCATGGCTCTGACAACTACGAGGTCACCGTGTTAACCACAAAAGGGGGTCTAGACTTTGCAAGCTAGATGAGAAAGGTGGTCCTAGAGTCTTTCAACCAAGCTTATGCTTAGAGGTAAATTAATTAGTTGTTAATTTTAGGTATGTTCTATGCTTAGAGCAATTTATTTCAATTTTCACAGTTAGCTCAATATCTTTTCCAGATTAGCAATCACATCAACATTATAGTAAATTACAGATAGAACATAAACATAAATCGCAAAAGACAAGCCAAGACAAGAGGACACAAGATGTGGCGCTAGCCAGGGACAAACCCCAATGTGGTGAAACCCTTTATCAATTCTTCTTTTATGTTTTTCAATAGTTCAACAGAGAGAGAGAGATAATACATTTACAACATAAGTCAACACTTTGACTTATCTAAATAAGAGCATAGATCATCTCTAAGAAGATGATACATGAGGTAGTTGAACTCAGTTGAAGACATGTTACTTCAACTGATTCTCCAAGGTGACTCCATCACCCATCATAGTGTTGCACCTCGTCATCATGTTGCACCATGTTGCACCCATCATCACTATGCTAGACCTCATTACCATGTTGCACACATCATACTGCTGCACCTTCCTGTACTGCAACATCTTGTTGTACCTTATCATCTTGCTGCACTCACCAGTGTTGCCTCATTCTGTACTTCACTGTGCCCATGATGCTGCATCTCATTGTAGCATTTAATATCATTGTACTTTTCTTTGCAAGTGATGCACATAACATGCTACACTTCGCTTCATTACAATGCCCATCATTATTCAACAACATTCCACATCATGCTGCACCTTATCACAATGTTGTCACATCTCATTGTTGCACCATGATTGCTTGTTGTCCCATGTACCATTCTTCGACAAGCACCATGTCCTTGATATACCACTTACCATGTTGTTGTCCCAATGTGCTTGCAGCACCATGCTGCCACTGTTGTCCCAATGTGCTTTTGTTGCTCCTATGTGGCATTGTTGCACCATGTTTGCCACTCTGCTGTCCCAAGTGGCATTGTTGTGCCTTGTGACCTTGTTGCACCATGCTGTCACACTACTAGCACTGTTGTCCCACTGTTAGTCAGCAATACTAGCCCTCTAGTGATGTGGCTAACCTAGGAGAGGCTCCTCCATGTCACGTTGTCCTCTTGACGGTCTGTCCACCTCAACGCAGCCCTAGAATAAATCCAACAGCTTGTTATGCCCTGCAACCTAGCTTGTTGTAGCTTTGTTAAGGCCTCCTCCATAGCTGCGTTAAAACTACTTCCATGACTGCGTTAAAGGTAAGGGCTCCTTTAGGTCAGCGTCTAGGTCCCTACCATAGCTGTGATTTGATCTCCATTAGGGCAGTGTAGAGCCTTCTCCTTTTGATTGCGTCTAGGGCTTCATCCTCCTAGATTTCTCTTCCACTAAAACCTAAAGTGAGTGGTGAGAAATTAAGAGTGAAGTGTGTGTGAAATGACTCTCAAGTCATCTCCTTTTATACTAAAACGTTGAGCACATGTGGGGGTTATTTGGTTGCTGGCCGACCTTGACGAATTGTCCCATAACACAAATATAATTAATATCTCCATGAATACTTATCGTAATCGGATGATATTTAGATCAATCCTATACCTCTCGATGAGAGGGATCCAAGAAAAATATCAGCGTCCATAAGTAAGATGACCCACATGGAGTTTGGCCCTAGTTTCCAATTTTAACACTCTCTCACAACTAGGGAGTACTCCATCCGCTAATCCATCTGCCAGACTGTACTATCTCTGCCAACAGTGCCCTGCACTGCTCTGCTGAACCATGAAGAAGAAGAATTGGTCAAGAATGTCTTATACCATTCTCTACTAACCCAAAGTCAGTCCCATATGAAGAGAGTGTGTCATACCACTCTTACTGATCCCGGATTAGTTCCAAATGAAAGTGAGTTATGTCACTCTTACTAACCCGAAGTCAATTTCATTGATCCCAGATCAATATCACAAGAGAGTGTCTCAAACCACTCATACTGATCCCAGATCAGTTTTAAGAGAGAGTGAGCTATATCACTCTTACTGATCGGAAGTCAATTCCAGTTGATCCCAGATCAATGTAGGTCATCCTAGCATAGAGAGTACAACAGATACAATGATGCGTCCGTCGATAGTACTACTATGGTCCCTAACCCAATTTCCATACTCATTGGCCAGATGAGAGGTACTTCCCATGAGTCCCAAACTGCATGGGTAGGATGCCTCGACAGGAGAACCACTCATCCTGTCCATAAGTCGCCACGGGGTATCACAAGGGAAGGTTGAACCATTCACCCTATACACAACACACCATTAGGGGAGGGTGAGTCACCCTATGGTTGCTTGTTGCTCAAAGAAGTACCCCAAGCCCCCTAGAGCTCCCAGAGCTCAATGCATGCATCATACAGGACCCTCATAAGAGGGTCTCTCAACGACTCCAAGTCGTTCTAGAAAGTCACAAATTTGACCTTTCCTCGGGGCTTCGACAAAATGTCTGCAACTTGCACATTAGTCCCAATGCGATGGAGCCTTCTTGCTCATCAATGTACCATATCCCAGATAAGGTAGTATTTGATGTCTATATGCTGGAGCAATCATAGAATACAAGATTCCTCAACAATCGAATCCCCTCTGGTTGACACAAAAGATCACGGTGGTATTCATCATGTGTACAAACAACTCATTGAAGAGCTTCCACAACCAAGTCGCTTCACATAAGGTCATACTTGTAGCTATGTATTCAGTCTCAAAGGTGCTCAAAGCAACTGTCTTCTGCTTCCTGCTCATCTAGGATATCGAGCAGAACCCAAAGAGAACCTGTTATCACTTAAGAATTCTAATGCCAAAATTTCTCACACTAGTTTGATGATAAAGGTCGGTGCTAGTCTAAGTTTGATTTTTGTTTTCCTTAGAGTCTGAGTCTTAGGAGTCTTGAGTCACATATGCATTCTCATTCATCATTGGTCATTCTCATTCATCACCGGTCTCATAGCCATGTGTCAGTTTTGTTTAAAAGTTACTATGTGCCACAAAGCCCTTTAGGTGATTTCGTAGCGCATGTAATCATTTTGAAGTGTTTTCGCAGCGCATAGATTCTTTTTAGCAGTTTCGCAGCGCAACATGTTTTAGGTGATTTCGCAGCGTGACATGTTTTAGGTGATTTCGTAGCACATAATTCAAAATTTACACTGACTGCGCTACGAAATCGGAGATTCGTGCATTCCACAGCGAATCTTTCCTAATTGTCAAATCTGTCAAGTTAAGTTATAGTTGCGTCATTCATTGTCAGTTTATGCACTCCACATATCATGTCCAACCGCTTATCTCCATCATTACAACCGCTAGGTACATTGGTACACACGGATTGCAAGTTCCAAGAAAAGCGAGGTATTCACAGTCTTAATGATGATTGTATTCGTTGCATGAGGAACAAGTCTGCAAGTTTTCAATTTGAATACATTGTTATCAAGCGAGGCAGTTATCAAGAGAGGCAGCCATTCAAGCAAGGCTGAGGTTGAAGTTTGAGCAGCAACAGTGTTTGAAACCTTCATGGAGGGATCGGCAGAAAGAAAAGACCACATATCAGGCAGATGTTTGAGAAACGAACCTGAAGGTTTAGACATAACCTTGAAGAACAGAGAAGTCGAGCGTGCATTTAAACAAGCTGGATGTTGGAATTTTTGCAAGAAACTCTAGGGAGGTCATGCACAAGTCACCAAGGAATTTGCCCTGAATTTCACGGGACTAAACTCAAAGGTTGGTATGCTGGAATTGCAAGTCTCACCAGACATAATATCCATAGTTACAAAGATTCCAAGGGGGAAAGAAAGTTGGTTTAAGAATTTCAAATTTGATATGACCCCATGCAAAGAATTTCTGAAGTAGGAGTTAATTAACTCAGATTTAAACAAGTCTGTTCCTAGAAGTTATGTCAAAGAGTCGTATGCCAATTTGCTTACTTGTATACATAATTACCTTACCTGTGAAGGGAGATATAATAAGTTGTATTCATACCATTTTAAACTTCTGTTGCATTTCACAGGAAAGACATCTATTGATCTACCATTTTACTTATTCCGCAGCTTAAGCAAAATGTGTGACAAGGTGCAGCTAAGGAAAGAAGCCTGTGAGACTTCATTATTCCACCATGGCTTGGTTAAGTTGATTGTTCTGTATGAACTCCAGAGGGTAGGAAGGGACTGACACACATTCATATTCATGTATGGTTTCAAGAACGAGACCGGTCTCAGCCCTCAAGCTGCAAAAGTTCTTCCAACAACAACTGGTCATCAGGCAGAAACAAGATCCAAGAGGTTTACAAAGTTGAAGGCAAGGAAACAAGTAAGAGAATCTACCAATCCACTGACTATCCAGGATACACCCCAACAGTCCCTTAAAGAGAAAGCTTAGGTCAAAGAAGCTGCACATGAATCAAGCACAGGTGAAGGAGTTCAAAGAAGAAGGACTAGGAGCCAGGTAGCTGAAGAAAAAGGCCAATCAAGGATTATTGAAGAAAACCCTATTTCGAAGGGAGATTTAAATGACTTATGGCAAGCCATCGACATTGAAGAATCTCCACTAGTTCAAACAAATTTGATAGAGTCAGGAAAAGACAAGGCTAAGAGAGTCAAAGCCTCGAAAAAGCTCAAGTTTGATGATCAGGTTGATCAATTTGTCTTTAAGCCCAGAAGACCCATAACGAGGAAGTTTAAACAAATACAGGAGGTACTGCCAAGAATAGATGAAACAGGGGAGGTGACACAACCTCATGAAAGAAAGGATAAAGGCAAAGCAATTACCATTCAAGAAGAAGATAGTGTGGAAGACTTGAAAAGGAGATTGGAATTGGCCAACTTTGAAATTGCTAGACTGAAGAAAGCTGCCAGGAAATTTGCAGTTAAGGAGGCTTATTTTAACCAAATGCAAGCTTGGTGGGAGGACCAAACATTTCAAATACCCGAGGTGGTTGATTTTAAAGTTCAATTCCGTAGCTGGACTGTTCCTGCAATAAAGGAAGCTCAATTTATCAGAAAGGTCAATACAAACCTCAGATCTGGGATCAAAGTCATGAAGAAACAAATGGAAGACTTAAAGATACAGTTAAGCCAACAGAAAGAATTTCCTTAAAGAAATCCCATTTCAAGTAAGGCTATGTTTCAAATTTTGATGGTTTTGCTTAGTATAATCTTTCTTGAAGAATCATACTTTCCATTCAGTTTTGAAAGGCCTTGAAGCAGTTGAAAGGGATGTTTAAATATCAAGAGGCTTAAAATAGAAAAATTTTGGTTAAAACTGTGTTTTTTGGAATAACACAGCAGTTTTGTAGCGCGCTACGAAACTGCTGAAGACGATGACTAACGCACAACATTTTCGTAGCGCGCTACGAAACTGCTGACGCTGCACAATCTAATCTCAGTCAATCGATTTTGAAATACAAGTGAAATTTTTTTGAAAAGGGAATATCTTCAAGGGATCATCTATAGGTATCAACTTTCAACAAGGTCAAGACAGGTGGAGGAAAGATGTATTCGAATCCAACTCTAAACTTTTTGTCATAAAGTGATCTTATTTACTATAGTCCAAAATATGTCAGACAGCTTGGAGGAGCTTTTGTCTTCACACAAGGAAAAGGTTGACAACACATCAAGGACGTGGCATTCTGATATGTTTTGTATAATCAAAGATGAAGGGCATAGTTCATTGGATTCAAACATCTTTGAGGAAAACCAAAGGCCGATAAACAAGGACAATTTTCTATTTTTCAGGGGCAATGGAGAAAGTGTAACATTGAAGACCAGTATGGAGATTTGAACATACACCACAGCCAAACTAAAAAGGGACCACATGTCAAAGTGTTGGACACCTAATCCTAAATGGTTAGTGTGGAAGTTGAATGGACAAAAGCAGTCCAAGAGACCTTGGGATCTGAAACCCAAGAGTCACATATTGTACTATAAATGTATATCTGATGTTAATAAAAAATGTATTCCATGTTTTATCTTTCACATTGTCTTTAACATGGTATCAGAGCCATGATGTGTGGCCTGTTTTCTTCCTCAGGGTTTAACTTTCCTGACTACCTAAAGTCCCTGACAACCTAAAACATTGAAGCTGAGCGCATCAGACTGAGTGCATTGCTGCGAGAATGGCATGATTGAGTGTGAAATGTAGAAATTTTTATGACTTGAGCTGTTTGGTTAACGCCCGACCTATACCGCCTCCTCAGCCTATATATGATTGAACGTTACCTGAGCACTCCTGCACGTCCAACGTCTCCATTATGAAATTTTGTATTAGTTGAACGTTACTTGAGCACTCTGACACGTCCTGGTTTGTTAGATAAATGTTACCTGACCTCTATCTGCCATCCCTATGCTCTCTGTCTGATATTCCTCTGACATGGTATCTCTGCGCTCTCTGACTGCCTGGTTTGAATGCCTGAACTGCTCCTGTTGAGTGCGTTATGGTTCGATATGGAATGATATGCGAAACGCTGTCCAGTGGAATCATCGTTTGGTTCATTGAATGGTTTATTGAACATTGAATGGAATATGAACTGCTGTGCGCTTATTGAAATGTTATACGCTGTGGAATATCAACAGTTTTTATTGAATGCTTTGGTATATGCGTTGCACCTGAATGGTATATAATTCGCATGCTACATAAATCACCGTAGAAAGCACCTCAGATTTTGAGGTTGATGGTGTAGTGTTCCGAGCGCTGTTGGTATCAAAACGATTCCTCTGTTCAACCATGCCAAGTGAAGACCAAGGTTTCTGATTCCTTCATGTAAATGTGTTCCTTGCGGTGGTTCGGCATCTGTGCTCGCTCCATACAGGAGTTGATAAGTACCAGAGCGTTGTTCATGTTAAAGCATAGAACGGGCGTGTAAAGGCGTTCTTTTCTAGCTTCGTCGATTCCATGATAAATCTCGGGAATCTCTTGGCTTCACGCACCTTGCACTGCGGCGAGATTCGGAGGGACTTCTTAGAGGTGAATTCATGAACCGCTGCGCAGTGCCACCAAACTGATGCCAGATGGTAGATTAGTTGCAGTTTGTTGAATGACACATTTGGCAACAAATTGAAGAATTACGCAACATCATATAGAGCTGGCTCTCAAGCCTCACTTCTCCACGTTGGTCTAACTATATACCATGGATCTGTGATCTGGAACTATAAAGAGATGCAGCACCCAAAACGAGAACAGGCCTACACTTGATTCCTTGAAAGGGCTTCCCAAGGCGGAGAAATACATGTGGTTTGCCCCACACAATGGGTTTAGCAACCAAGTAGGAGAGCTGAAGAATGCACTGATTATAGCAACGATCCTCAACAGAACTCTTATCATTCCAACAATTTTGGATCACCACGCTGTGGCTGCCCCAAATTCAGAGTTCAGCCTGCACATGAACTTCAGAATTCTGTATGGGATCATGTCATCCACCTCATGCAAAGTTCAAGATGGGTTTCCGATTGAATCATCCCATCCGTCATCCACAAGCCTGAGTTGTGGAATCACCTCCCTATGTTGCTGCGTCTCTTCTGGATTCTAGTTCTCCATCGATTATTCTTTGCACGCAACCCTTTTTCGTGTTAAGAAAACAAGGTGTTCCCATTTTTCGTGTCTCAACCCCAATAGGATAAAGAGACCCACAGCTGTAATTGGTGTTCCCATTTTCGTGTGTCAACCCCGATCGATTGAAGAGATCCACACCTGTAGTTTTTGATCTCCTCGGTACACTTTCGCCTCCGTCTTATTTGGATTTCCGAGCTTTCTCCTAGCGCATTGGTTTACATTATAATATGGAGCGTTTGGTAATCTTGAGCGAGTGTTATCTCATGTGAACATGACCGTGAACTACTTGTAAATTCACGGTGCAGGAGTAACAGAAGCATCATCGTTAGCATGGCACATAGATGCCCTTCCTTCAAAGACCAATTCACATTCGAGGAGAGGAAAACTAAAGCACAGAAAGTATGTGAAAAATATGCCGACAGATCGCCGATTGAAATAGCATGCATTGATGCTTTCTGAAGCAGGCCAGAATGGAGAAAATGAGAGCAGCCATACTTGCTCCAGCTTTCTGCCTGTTTTTTCTTGTCTCAAATCGCCAGTTCCTCTAAATCTCAGGTTTACATTGTATACATGGGAAGTAAAGTGCATGATGACCCGGAGCTAACCTCATTCCAGAATCACGAGCTTTTTGCTGCTGCCTGAGTTATCTCTTACTCGAGTTGATTTTCTGCCACCTGAAGACAAGTTCACACCTGAGTCCTTGAATTCGAAGTACTGAGTTTGCTGAGAATGCATAAGACCGAGTGCATCAGTTGAACGTGGCCAGATTTAATTCCTATGACTGAATCTCCAGTTCTGAGCTAGCCACGAGTTCTAAAAGTGACAGCAAGGGAGTCGTACACCACTTGACAACTACTTCTGGACCGAGTTTGCTTTCTTGGTGCTGTGTGTTACATCAAAGATAAATTCTGGGCAGATTGCTAGTGTAAAGAAGCCGAGTTTGAAGAGATATAGGGGCTGCAAATTAAGCTAAGCAACCAGGTTCCAATATTTTATTCACCTTGTTTATTTGGCCACTATTAGGAAGCAAACGACCTCTGTACTTCTATTTGTTGACTGTGTATTCAGATTAAAAAGAAAAAGTTTATTTATGGGTGCCACTGCTATATATATCAGTATCCTTATATAACCTCTGCACCGAATTGATTATCTGGCTTCTTCCTCTACATAATTTACACACAAGAAACCAAATGACAATGCAATGGTAACTGAATCTCCATCTCTAAAGGCTTCTCTGAACTCCCGTTTCCGATTCAAAACTACAGCTCGCCTCGCTGAGTTCATCTTCCTGATCTGAGCCGAATTATAAAGTGTTTGTACTTGGAGGAGCTCAAACACAGTTATCTAGTTACTTAATATATTGCTGCTGGTTGGTCTGTTGGTATTCTGGGTCAATTTCTACCATACCAGAATGAGTTTGTCACAATTTGGATGCCATTTAGAGACTATTTGTGTGGCTGTATATTCTTCTCATTAGCTGATACTGAAGTGTTGATATACGTTGAAGAGTGAAGGAGTATTTGAAGGATCCAAGCAAGTTTGCAGTTGCTGCTGCCCCAGTTGTGGAATTGTATTTAAAATTCATTATAGTGCATTAATTCCTTGATTCCACTGCTGCATAAAGATTTTGGTGAGCTGATTGTAATCCTTTATATTGCACACTGATCATTTGCTGACATTTATAAAGGATATTGCTGTGTACTGTGAGTAGATATTACTTTTCTGCATTGAGTAGTAGTTGTGATCAGTTTTTTAAGGTGTAAATCAGACATTGAAGGAAAAATGGCCAGAATCAGTGAAGTATTACAGTTCCTTAAAACTCTGATATTATCTACTGTTGATGACACATTACAAATCAGCAAAGGATCTCTCTCAGAAATTCTGACATGTTCACAAAATACACAGGAAAAGATCGATTTTTTGCAGCTTGAATCACAGCTACAGCAAGAAGAGCTACATCAAAATAGACACCATTCTGAACCTGTTTTTGTTCAGAACATTGGGACAACCACCCATCAACAGCATGTTAATAATGGTACAGTTCATTCAAATAAAGCAGTAGTTGTATATGCAGATGCAGAAACTCAGTCTGCACTTCCCAAGCCCACCATCAGACCTTGGGAACAGCTTGTCCACAACAAGCACAGAACTGGTATTGGATATGACAAGGACTTGTCCTTTCATATTCCAGACTACTAAAAGCCCATTCAGTTTCAGAGTGCTGGATTCATTCATGACAGTCCACCTGCTCCTCATGACAGTTCAGCTTCAGCTGTTCCAGATTCTACTCCTCTTCCACTGCAACAACAACAACAACAGATTGTGAAATGCCAACACTGTGACCGAGTTGACCATTTGAAAGATCACTGTTTTGATCTTCATCCATGTAAGCACTATCATAAAACCAGTCATTCTTCACACAGATGCTTCAGAAACAAACGTCCTGCAAGAACAAAGATTCATCTTGGATGGATCGCTTCTTGGCAATGGGCATCAACATCCAAGAAGATATTCCAAACACATGTCAGAACTTGTTCCAGAATATTGAACAGTCTTGCAGTTGAGTTTTCTCCATCTTCTCACCTTGTATCTGACAGGGGGGGAAATGATGGTCATCTACAAGCTTCAAAGTCACATCAAGCGAGCCTGAGCCACAACCTGCCACACCAGTTTCAGAGTTGTAGCCAGAGACAAAGATGCCCCTGAACATGCCTTCAATTGGTAATCTGGGACACTTCCTCTAGCAGAAGACTCCAGCTCCTTGCCAGTTTTGGAAGAGTTCCAGGAATTCCAGAGTTGTTGGTCGTCCTTAAACCATCACAAATTAAGAACACTTCCTCTAGCAGAAGACTCCAGCTTCTTGCCAGTTTTGGAAGAGTTCTAGGAATTGCATTAAGCATTCCAGAGTTGTTGGTCATCCTTAAACCATCACAGATTAAGAACACTTCCTCTAGCAGAAGACTCCAACTTCTTGCCAGTTTTGGAAGAGTTCCAGGAACTGCACTAAGCGTTCCAGTGTTGGTGGTCATCCTTAAACCACCGCCCTTTATACCAACATTTCATAGAGCACATTCAGCCTAGTGCTGCCATGCATTTTTTGCACATGTTGTATTACAGCTCTCTTCTTGGACTCATACATAACCCTTCAGATTAAGGGGGGGAATGTTGGACACCTAATCCTAAATGGTTAGTGTGGAAGTTGAATGGACAAAAGCAGTCCAAGAGACCTTGGGATCTGAAACCCAAGAGTCACATATTGTACTATAAATGTATATCTGATGTTAATAAAAAATGTATTGCATGTCTTATCTTTCACATTGTCTTGCTGTCCATGTGTGTCTAACACAAAGAACGAGAATGATTGTAATTAAGGCTCTTATTAGCATAATATGGAGTTATACTCCTATTTGATTTAGATCTCTAGAAAGTCTAGTAGCAGTTTGTTATATTTAATAGGCAGTTAAAAGTTGAATAGGTGCCATTAGAAGTAGATTTCGAGTTCCCCTCATGCTTGAGGAGGAATCTCAGTCAGGTAGAAGAGCTCTATATATAGGGGAAAGATAAATGTAATAAGGGTTGGAAATTCATAGAAAAAAGCTCTGATATTTGGCTTATGTAAAGACTCTGTTTTCCTGGAAATACAGTACTGGCTTATGCTTCTCAAGAATCATATAGAGTTTCTTTTGTTGTCTTTTCATGTTATCTACAGTGTTATGAGTATTTGATTACTTAGAAATCACTTGCAGTGTTCTAATTTCCTTCATATACTCGTTGACTGTCTTCTTTGTGTTTGGTATGCTCTACCTATATTGAAATCTGAATGCCTTGACTTTTATGCAAAGCCAATCCTACTATTAATGCTAGATCACATATGACTCCATAAACCCAATGGATACTTGTTAATTTTGTTTCCACCATTTTCATTTTTATTTGTTTCACAAAGAGTTAGCCATCTTGATCATAATCAAAAACCTTTAATCCTTTGAGAGAGCCCTCTCAGGCTAAGGAGGCTAAGCGCCAAAAAATTGGTTTGAAACAGTTACTTGAAGTCTTCCTGGTCTGTAGCCTTCCAAGGCTTGATTTTGAGATAACATTTTGGTGCGTCTGCCGGGAGTCTGAAGATTATTCATTCCCGAAATGAAGAGGTTGAACTTCTGAAGGTAGTAGGAGCTCAGACATCTTTTTGAGGCTGCAAAACTACCTTGGCAACTCCACACATCAAATAATAAATTGGAAGGTGACTCCACTGCTAGAAGATCAGTAGCTTGATGAAGTTTCAATATGAGCTCCACTGCAAGAATGAATGCCAGGTATGCTCCTATGAATTGGTCTCATATCCCTGGTTTTCCAAATCCTATGCCAAAGGTTGATTGGTTAGAGGATCTTCCGATATTCAAAGATGAAAGGAAAGACAACGCTGCTCTTCATTTGGTTAGGTTTCATATGCATGTACGCAATCTTAAGGTTCAGCTTCCTGAGGATTGTCTCATGAGGATGTTTATGAACACTTTAGAAGGAAAAGCATGGTCTTGGTATAAAAGTTTGGAAAATGGTTCAATATATTCGCTTGCTAATTTTCATGATGAATTCTATGAGATGTATAAAGAATGTCATCCTTCCTTATTGTTGCTCAAAGATTGCTGTAGATATTCTTTAAGTCTTATTCAATATTTGGAGGATTGTTATGATGATGATGAATTTATGGATGAAGAAATTTTAGAGGCTCTTCATAACAATGCATTTCAACACCAAGAAGAAAGTATAACATCTCATTAAATGCAACATGAAGATCAGCAGGGGTTTACTTATGAAAACCATGTTTCATCCTGCGATATAAATGAGAAGATGCAGAAAAATTGCCAAGATTTTGATCACAATGAGTATGAAATTGATTGCAAACACCAAGGAAAAGTACTGGAAGATAGCTTTTATAACCCTCAGGCAGAGGAAAAGTTTGTTCATTTTTGTAATTCCTTGCAGCAGCTTGCATCAAAGAATGATCTTTATAATGAAGAAAATTACATTGTCTATGGGAATCATGCAACAAGGCAGTTGGATAGCACATCAAAGGAATTTTGTGTGGCTGAGGATCAGTTGTCTGAAGAGATAGAATGTTATGATGATTACCAAAATAACCATGTTTTCTTTGACCCTATAAATGAATACATGGCAAAGTTTTGCACATCAGTATTTCATTGTCATTTGCATTATGAAGATCATATACATTATAAGTTGATTTGGTCATCTCACTATCATGGTTATTTTGAGGTTGAATGCAGTCAAGAGCCTCCAATATCAGAAAGGACAATTGATTGGCTTTATTGGAAATATCATGTTGCTTGACCTAAAGTGGAAATTACAGCTAGTAGGTAGGTAGGAAAATGCAAATAAGCTCAAGGTTGAATGAGCATCTATTTCAGTAGGTGCAGTTTGAATTCTTCATTCAGAAATCATTAAAGGCTTAAGGAGCAAATTGGGCAGAGGTTCAGAGTTTTATTCTAGAGGATGGATAGCGGCATTGGAGCTACAAGTTCTTAGTATACCACAAGGGCACACTATCCCAAGTGGAGCCACTGTTATCACTTAAGAATTCTAATGCCAAAATTTCTCACACTAGTTTGATGATAAAGGTTGGTGCTAGTCTAAGTTTGATTTTTGTTTTCCTTAGAGTCTGAGTCTTAGGAGTCTTGAGTCACATATGCATTCTCATTCATCACCGGTCTCATAGCCATGTGCCAGTTTTGTTTAAAAGTTACTATGTGCCACAAAGCCCTTTAGGTGATTTCGTAGCGCATGTAATCATTTTGAAGTGTTTTTACAGCGCATAGATTCTTTTTAGCAATTTCGCAACACAACATGTTTTAGGTGATTTCGCAGCGAGACATGTTTTAGGTGATTTCATAGCGCATAATTCAAAATTTGCAATGACTTCGCTACGAAATCGGAGATTCGTGCATTCCGCAGCGAATCTTTCCTAACTGTCAAATCTGTCAAGTTAAGTTATAGTTGCGTCATTCATTGTCAGTTTATGCACTCCACATATCATGTCCAACCGCTTATCTCCATCATTACAGCCGCTAGGTACATTGGTACACACAGATTGCAAGTTCCAAGAAAAGCCAGGTATTCACAGTCTTAATGATGATTGTATTCGTTGCATGAGGAACAAGTATGAAATTTTTCAATTTGAATACATTGTTATCAAGCGAGGCAGCCATTCAAGAAAGGCAGAGATTGAAGTTTGAGCAGCAACAGTGTTTCAAACCTTCATGGAGGGATCGACAGAAAGAAAAGACCACAGATCAGGCAGATGTTTGAGAAACGAACCTGAAGGTTTAGACATAACCTTGAAGAACATAGAAGTCGAGCATGCATTTAAACAAGCTGTATGTTGGGAATTTTTGCAAGAAACTCCAGGGAGGTCATGCACAAGTCACCAAGGAATTTGCCCTGAATTTCACAGGACTAAAATCAAAGGTTGGTATGCTGGAATTGCAGGTCTCACCAGACATAATATCCACAGTTACGAAGATTCCAAGGGGGCAAGAAAGTTGGTTTAAGAATTTCAAATTTGATATGACCCCATGCAAAGAATTTCTGAAGTAGGAGTTCATTAGCTCAGATTTAAACAAGCCTGTTCCTAGAAGTTATGTCAAAGAGTCATATGCCAATTTTCTTACTTGTATACAGAAGTAACTTACCTGTGAAGGGATATATAATAAGGTGTATTCATACCATCTTAAAATTTTGTTGCATTTCACAAGAAAGACATATATTGATCTACCTTTTTACTTATTCCGTAGCTTAAGCAAAATGTGTGACAAGGTGCAGCTAAGGAAAGAAGCCTGTGAGACTTCATTGTTCCACCATGGCTTGGTTAAGTTGATTGTTCTGTATGAACTCCAGAGGGTAGGAAGGGACTGGCACACATTCATATTCATGTCTGGTTTCAAGAACGAGACTGGTTTCAGCCCTCAAGCTGCAAAAGATCTTCCAACAACAACTGGTCATCACGTAGAAACAAGATCCAATAGGTTTTCAAAGTTGAAGGCAAGGAAACAAGTAAGAGAATCTACCAAGCCACTGACTATCCAGGATACACCCCAGCAGTCCCTTAAAGAGAAAGCTCAGGTCAAAGAAGCTGCACATGAATCAAGCACAGGTGAAGGAGTTCAAAGAAGGACTAGGAGCCAGGTAGCTGAAGAAAAAGGCAAATCAAGGATTATTGAAGAAAGCCCTATTTCGAAGGGAGATTTAAATGACTTATTTCAAGCCATTGACATTGAAGAATCTCCACTAGTTCAAGCAAATTTGATAGAGTCAGGAAAAGACAACGCTAAGAGAGTCAAAACCTCAAAAAAACTCAAGTTTGATGATCAGGTTGATCAATTTGTCTTTAAGCCCAGAAGACCCATAACGAGGAAGTTTAAACAAATATAGGAGGTACTGCCAAGAATAGATGAAACAGGGGAGGTGACACAGCCTCATGAAAGAAAGGATAAAGGCAAAGAAGTTACCATTCAAGAAGAATATAGTGTGGAAGACTTGAAAAGGAGATTGGAATTGGCCAACTTCGAAATTGCTAGACTGAAGAAAGCTGCCAGGAAATTTGCAGTTAAGGAGGCTTATTTTAACCAAATGCAAGCTCGGTGGGAGGACCAAACATTTCAAGTACCCGAGGTGGTTGATTTTAATGTTCAATTCCGTAGCTGGACTATTCCTGCAATAAAGGAAGCTCAATTTATCAGAAAGGTCAATACAAACCTCAGATCTGGGATCAAAGTCATGAAGAAACGAATGGAAGACTTAAAGATACAATTAAGCCAGCAGAAATAATTTCCTTAAATAAATCCCATTTCAAGTAAGGCTATGTTTCAAATTTTGATGGTTTTTCTTAGTATAATCTTTCTTGAAGAATCATAATTTCCATTCAGTTTTGAAAGGCCTTGAAGCAGTTGAAATGGATGTTTAAATATCAAGAGGATTAAAATAGAAAAATTTTGGTTAAAACTTCTGAAGATTATTCATTCCCAAAATCAAGAGTCTGAACTTCTGAAGGTAGCAGGAGCTCAGACATCTTTTTGAGGCTGCAAAACTACCTTGGCGACTCCACACATCAAATAATAAATTGGAAGGTGACTCCACTGCTAGAATATCATTAGCTTGATGAAGTTTCAATATGAGTTCCACTGCAAGAATGAATGCCAGGTATGCTCCTATGAATCGGTCTCATATCCCCGGTTTTCCAAATCCTATGCCAAATGTTGATTGGTTAGAGGATCTTCCGATATTCAAAGATGAAAGGAAAGACAATGCTGCTCTTCATTTGTTTAGGTATCATATGCATGTACGCAATCTTAAGGTTCAGTTTCCTGAGGATTGTCTCATGAGGATGTTTATGACCACTTTAGAAGGAAAAGCATGGTCTTTGTATAAAAGTTTGGAAAATTGTTCAATATATTCGCTTGCTAATTTTCATGATGAATTCTATGAGATGTATAAATAATGTAATCCTTATTGTTGCTCAAAGATTGCTGTAGACATTCTTTAAGTCTTATTCAGTATTTGGAGGATTGTTATGATGATGATGAATTTATGGATGAAGAAATTTTAGAGGCTCTTCATAACAATGAATTTCAACACCAAGAAGAAAGTATAACATCTCATGAAATGCAGCATGAAGATCAACAGGGGTTTACTTATAAAAACCATTTTTCATCCTTCGATATAAATGAGAAGATGCAGAAAACTTGCCAAGATTTTGATCACAATGAGTATGAAATTGATTGCAAACACCAAGGAAAAGTACTGGAAGATAGCTTTTATAACCCTCAGGCAGAGGAAAAGGTTGTTCATTTTTGTAATTCCTTGCAGCAGCTTGCATCAAAGAATGATATTTATAATGAAGAAAATTACATTGTCTATGGGAATCATGCAGCAAGGCAGTTGGATAGCACATCAAAGGAATTTTGTGTGGCTGAGGATCAGTTGTCTGAAGAGATAGAATGTTATGATGATTATCAAAATAACCATGTTTTCTTTGACCCTATAAATGAATACATGGCAAAGTTTTGCACATCAGTATTTCATTGTCATTTGCATTATGAAGATCATATACATTATAAGTTGATTTGGTCATCTCACTATCATAGTTATTTTGAGGTTGAATGCAGTCAAGAGCCTCCAATATTAGAAAGGAAAATTGATTGGCTTTATTGGAAATATCATGTTGCTTGACCTAAAGTGGAAATTGCAGCTAGTAGGTAGGTAGGAAAATGCAAATAAGCTCAAGGTTGAATGAGCATCTGTTTCAGTAGGTGCAGTTTGAATTCTTCATTCAGAAATCATTAAAGGCTTAAGGAGCAAATTGGGTAGAGGTTCAGAGTTTTATTCTAGAGGATGGATAGCAGCACTGGAGCTACAAGTTCTTAGTATACCACAAGGGCACACTATCCCAAGTGGAACCACTGTTATCACTTAAGAATTCTAATGCCAAAATTTCTCACACTAGTTTCATGATAAAGTTCAGTGCTAGTCTAAGTTTGATTTTTGTTTTCCTTAGAGTCTGAGTCTTAGGAGTCTTGAGTCACGTATGCATTCTCATTCATCACTGGTCTCATAGCCATGTGTCAGTTTTGTTTAAAATTTACTATGTGCCACAAAGACCTTTAGGTGATTTCGTAGCGCATGTAATCATTTTGAAGTGTTTTCGCAGCGCATAGATTCTTTTTAGAAATTTCTCAACGCAACATGTTTTAGGTGATTTCGCAGTGCGACATGTTTTAGGTGATTTCGCAGTGCGACATGTTTTAGGTGATTTCGTAGCGCATAATTCAAAATTTACACTGACTGCGCTACGAAATCGGAGATTCGTGCATTCCGCAGCGAATCTTTCCTAACTGTCAAATCTGTCAGGTTAAGTTATAGTTGCGTCATTCATTGTCAATTTATGCACTCCACATATCATGTCCAACCACTTATCTCCATCATTACATCCGCTAGATATATTGGTACACATAGATTGCAAGTTCCAAGAAAAGCCAGGTATTCACAGTCTTAATGATGATTGTATTCGTTGCATGAGGAACAAGTCTTCAAGTTTTCAATTTGAATCCATTGTTATCAAGCGAGGCAGTGATCAAGCGAGGCAGCCATTCAAGCAAGGCAGAGATTGAAGTTTGAGCAGCAACAGTGTTTCAAACCTTCATGGAGGGATCGGCAGAAAGAAAAGACCACAAATCAGGCAGATGTTTGAGAAACGAACCTGAAGGTTTAGACATAACCTTGAAGAACAGAGAAGTCGAGCATGCATTTAAACAAGCTGGATGTTGGAATTTTTGCAAGAAACTCCAGGGAGGTCATGCACAAGTCACCAAGGAATTTGCCCTGAATTTCACAGGACTAAACTCAAAGGTTGGTATGCTGGAATTGCAGGTCTCACCAGACATAATATCCACAGTTACGGAGATTCCAAGGGGGCAAGAAAGTTGGTTTAAGAATTTCAAATTTGATATGACCCCATGCAAAGAATTTCTGAAGCAGGAGTTCATTAACTCAGATTTAAACAAGTCTGTTCCTAGAAGTTATGTCAAAGATTCATATGCCAATTTGCCTACTTGTATACAGGAGTACCTTACCTGTGAAGGGAGATATAATAAGGTGTATTCATACCATTTTAAACTTCCGTTGCATTTCACAGGAAAGACATCTATTGATCTACCTTTTTACTTATTCCACAGCTTAAGCAAAATGTGTGACAAGGTGCAGCTAAGCAAAGAATCCTGTGTGACTTCATTGTTCCACCATGGCTTGGTTAAGTTGATTGTTCTATATGAACTCCAGAGGGTAGGAAGGGACTGACACACATTCATATTCATGTTTGGTTTCAAGAACGAGACCGGTCTCAGCCCTCAAGCTGCAAAAGATCTTCCAACAACACCTGGTCATTAGGCAGAAACAAGATCCAAGAGGTTTTCAAAGTTGAAGGCAAGGAAACAAGTAAGAGAATCTACCAAGCCACTGACTATCCAGGATACACCCCAACAGTCCCTTAAAGAGAAAGCTCAGGTCAAAGACGCCGCACATGAATTAAGCACAGGTGAAGGAGTTCAACGAAGAAGGACTAGGAGCTAGGTAGCTGAAGAAAAAGGAAAATCAAGGATTATTGAAGAAAGCCCTGTTTCGAAGGGAGATTTAAATGACTTATTGCAAGCCATCGACATTGAAGAATCTCCACTAGTTCAAGCAAATTTGATAGAGTCAGGAAATGACAAGGCTAAGAGAGTTAAAGCCTCGAAAAAAGTCAAGTTTGATGATCAGGTTGGTCAATTTGTCTTTAAGCCCAGAAGACCCATAACGAGGAATTTTAAACAAATATAGGAGGTACTGCCAAGAACAGATGAAACAGGGGAGGTGACACAACCTCATGAAAGAAAGGATAAAGGCAAAGCAATTACCATTCAAGAAGAAGATAGTGTGGAAGACTTGAAAAGGAGATTGGAATTGGCCAACTTTGAAATTGCTAGACTGAAGAAAGCTTCCAGGAAATTTACAGTTAATGAGGCTTATTTTAACCAAATGCAAGCTCGGTGGGAGGACCAAACATTTCAAATACCCGAGGTGGTTGATTTTAATGTTCAATTCCATAGCTGGACTGTTCCTGCAATAAAGGAAGCTCAATTTATCAAAAAGGTCAATACAAAACTCAGATCTAGGATCAAAGTCATGAAGAAAGAAATGGAAGACTTAAAGATACAGTTATGCCAGTAGAAAGAATTTCCTTAAAGAAATCCCATTTCAAGTAAGGCTATGTTTCAAATTTTGATGGTTTTGCTTAGTATAATCTTTCTTGAAGAATCATACTTTCCATTCAGTTTTGAAAGGCCTTGAAGCAATTGAAAGGGATGTTTAAATATCAAGAGGCTTAAAATAGCAAAATTTTGGTTAAAACTGTGTTTTTTGGAATAACACAGCAGTTTCGTAGCGCACTACGAAACTGCTGAAGATGATGACTAACGCACAGCAGTTTCGTAGCGCGCTACGAAACTGCTGAAGCTGCACAATCTAATCTCAGTCAACCGATTTTGAAATACAAGTGGAAATTTTTTGAAAAGGGAATATCTTCAAGGGATCATCTACAAGTATCAACTTTCAACAAGGTCAAGACAGGTGGAGGAAAGATGTATTCGAATCCAACTCTAAACTTTTTGTCATAAAGTGATCTTATTTACTACAGTCCAAAATATGTTAGATAGCTTGGAGGAGCTTTTGTATTCACACAAGGAAAAGGTTGACAACACATCAAGGATGTGGCATTCTGATATGTTTTGTATAATCAAAGATGAAGGGCATAGTTCATTGGATTCGAACATCTTTGAGGAAAACCAAAGGCCGATAAACAGGGACAGTTTTCTATTTTTCAGGGGCAATGGAGAAAGTGTAACATTGAAGACCAGTATGGAGATTTGAACATCCACCACAGCCAAACTAAAAAGGGACCACATGTCAAAGAACGAGAATGATTGTAATTAAGACTATTATTAGCATAATATGGAGTTAGACTCCTATTTGATTTAGATCTCTAGAAAGTCTAGTAGCAGTTTGTTATATTTAATAGGCAGTTAAAAGTTGAATAGGTGTCATTAGAAGTAGATTTCGAGTTCCCCTCATGCTTGAGGAGGAATCTCAGTCAGGTAGAAGAGCTCTATATATAGGGGAAAGAGAAATGTAATAAGGGTTGGAAATTTATAGAAAAAATCTCTGATATTTTGCTTATGTAAAGACTCTGTTTTCCCGGAAATACAGTACTGGCTTATGCTTCTCAAGAATCATATAGAGTTCAATGTATGAGTTTATTTTGTTGTCTTTTCATGTTATCTATAGTGTTATGAGTATTTGATTACTTAGAAATCACTTGCAGTGTTCTATTTTCCTTCATATACTCGTTGACTTTATTCTTTGTGTTTGGTATGCTCTACCTATATTGAAATCTGAATGCCTTGACTTTTATGCAAAGCCAATCCTACTGTTAATGCTAGATCACATATGACTCCATAAGCCCAATGGATACTTGTTAATTTTGTTTCCACCATTTTCATTTTTATTTGTTTCACAAAGAGTTAGCCATCTTGATCATAATTAAAAACCTTTAATCCTTTGAGAGAGTCCTCTCAGGCTAAGGAGGCTAAGCCTTAGCCAAAAGATTGGTTTGAAACAGTTACTTGAAGTCTTCCTGGTCTGCAGCCTTCCAGGGCTTGATTTTGAGATAACAGAACCAACACCCAGAAGTGCTCTTGCGATCCTCAACACTGCTTGCCTAATCAGCATCAACATAATCATGCAACTTCATATTTCAGCAGTGTATCTCAATCCATGAGAGATTGTGCCCTAAAGGTATCTCAAATGATTCTTGGCACCAATCCAGTGAGGCTCAACCAAATATGAGCTCAACATGCTAACTGAAAAACATATATATCCAGACGAAATTTCACCATGAACATCAATGCGAATGATTTTATGAAACTCAAAGGCGTTTCCCAAATCTGGTTCGGCATCACTACCACATAACTTCTGAATGTTAAGCTCCATCGAGGTAGTCACGGGCTTATAGTTCACCATTCTAAATCCAAAATCCAACTCCCTCTTAATTTTGCAAATGAGAGGGTTTGCATGTATCAGAAAGAGGTCGCCCTCAAAAGGTGCCAGCATGAGAGGTCTATCATCCACAACCTTCAAACAATGGTTTGGATCGGCTTCACTCCTTGTGAATCTCATATTCATCAGACAACTATCAATCCTCTCATATTAAGCCCGAGGTGTTTTGCTTCAAGCCATAGAGGGCTTTCTTCCACTTGCATACATGAGATTCCCAATCATGAATCTCAAACCCCTTGGGTTGTTCCAAACCTGTGGACTTGCTACATGAGGGGAATGGTCCCCTTGTAAGATTTTCCTTCAGTACATCTCAGACATGTACCTTCATGCTCTTCTTAAATTCAGGCATCCCTGTCACCATCTGACTCACATCGGGTAGGGGCCCATAATAAGTAAACTTCTGGTGCTATAGATGAGATGTGTCAACTGACATGGTCCCCAATGGACTTCCTGCAACTTGGTACAAATTTCCAACCCTGAACCCATGAGTAAAAGCATCTTTGAAAAATTCATTTTCAAACACGTACCTTTCCATCGATGAATGCCACCTTGAAACCTTTGACATCCATTGCCGAAATGGACACCAAGTTCTTCTGGCGGTCAAGTACATAAAGAGATTCTTACAAATGAATCGAGTTACCCTCATTCAATTGAGGGGTAACATCCCTTACACCCTTTTCGGGATAGGTGGCATTGACTCCAAGCATAATCCCACGATTGTTTCCATCTCTACCAAATTAGAGAGTGCACCTTTCTATCTGATGAAGTGCGTTGAAGCACTACAATCAATAAACCAGATTCCCAAAGAGTTTGGAGGAGATTGCCAATATAAGATAATGCTTCTTTATCTTATCAAAAACAACATTTGATTCTTCATACCTAGAGTTCCTTGTTTTCTTTGAAGAGTCGGTTGTTTCCTTGATGACCTGCATTACCTATCATTCCTCCGATCATTGAATATGTCCTTGGAATGATTGTTATCATCATCAAGTGATGTGTCCCTACCAATCGAACACTCCTTCGCATAATGGCCGAACTTATTACAAACAAGGTATCTGCCTTTCCTTCTACCCTTAGATCTGGACTTCCCATTGAAGTGATCTTTAGGTAGGCCATCAGAAGCTTCCGCTGCGCCATTCTGATAATATTCTCTACTTCGACTTCACCCTTGGTGAATTAGAAGAAGGATAATGAATCCATTGAGCCTTTTGTCCTTTCCTAACTGTCTTTGGTGATTTCTCTTTCAGTCTTGCTTGGGCTTTGTCTTCACCTCAGCTCCGATACCATGTTAATTTTAGGTATGTTCTATGCTTAGAACAATTTATTTCAATTTTCACAGTTAGCTCAATATCTATTCCAGATTAGCAATCACATCAACATTATAGTAAATTGCAGATAGAACATAAACATAAATCGCAGAAGACAAGCCAAGTCAAGAGGACACAAGATGTGGCGGTAGTGAGGGACAAACCCCAATGTGGGGAAACCCTTAATCAATTCTTCTTATATGTTCTTCAATAGTTCAGCAGAGAGAGAGAGAGAGATAATAAATTTACAACAAAAGTCAACACTTTGACTTATCTAAATAAGAGCATAGATCATCTCTAAGAAGATGATACATGAGGTTGCTAAACTCAGATGAAGACATGTTGCTTCAACTGATTCTCCAAGGTGACTCCATTACCCATAATAGTGCTGCACCTCGTCATCATGTTGCATGTCACTGTACTGCACCATGCTACACCCATCATCACTATGTTGGACCTCATTACCATGCTACACACATCATACTGTTGCACCTTATGCTACACCTTCCTGTAGTACAACATCTTGTTGTACCTTATCATCTTGCTTCACTCACCAATGTTGCCTCATCCTGTACCTCACTGTGACCAACATGTTGCATCTCATTGTAGCATTTAATATCATTGTACTGCTCTTTGCAAGTGTTGCACACAACATGCTACACTTCGCTTCGTTACGATGCCCATCATTATGCAGCAGCTTTCCACATCATGATGCACTTTATCACAATGTTGTCACATCTCATTGTTGCACCATGATTGCTTGCTATCCCATGTACCATGCTTCAACAAGCACCATGCCCTTGCTGTCCTATTTACCATGCTCCACCAAGCACCATGTCCTTGTTGTACCATTTACCATGTTGCTATCCCAATGTGCTTGCAGCACCATGCTTCCACTGCTGTCCCAATGTGCTTTTGCTGCTCCTATGTGGCATTGTTGCGCCATGTTTGCCACTCTGCTGTCCCAAGTGGCATTGTTGTGCCTTGTGACATTGCTGCACCATGTTGTCACACTACTAGCACTGTTGTCCCATTGTTAGTCAGCAATACTAGCCCTCTAGTGCTGCGACCAACTTAGGAGAGGCTCCTCCATGTCACGTTGTCCTCTTGAGGGTCTGTCCACCTCAACGCAACCCTAGAATAACTCCAACAACTTGCTATGGCCTACGGCCTAGCTTGTTGGAACTTTGTTAAGGCCTCCTCCATAGCTGCGTTAAAACTAGTTCCATGACTACGTTAAAGGTAAGGGCTCCTTTAGGTCACCGTATAGGTCCCTACCATAGCTATGATTTGATCTCCATTAGGGAAGTGTAGATCCTTCTCCTTTTGATTGCGTCTAGAGCTTCATCCTCCTAGATTTCTCTTCCACTAAAACCCAAAGTGAATGGAGAGAAATCAAGAGTGAAGTGTGTGTGAAATGACTCTCAAGTCATCTCCTTTTATACTAAAACGTTGAGCACATGTGGAGGTTATTTGGTTGCTGGCCGACCTTAACGAATTGTCCCATAACACAAATAAATTCATATCTCCATGAATACTTATCAGAATTGGATGATCTTTAGATCAATCCTATACCTCTTTATGAGAGGGATCCAAGAAAAATATCAGCTGCCATAAATAAGATGACTCACATGGAGTTTGGCCCTATTTTCCAATTTTAACATTAGTGCAAGGCTAAAACTAGAATGTAGATGCAAGATGAGAGATTACTTTTAGTCAGATTGTTAAGAATCTTAAGTGCTTAGAGACAAATTACAATGATATTCGATTTCGAACAATAAAGTACTTAGCAATGTATAATGAAAATCTTCACCAAAAGAAAGTGCTCAATGAATAAAATATATGGTGCCGGAAATTGTTGTCAAGATTACCAATATCACAATAGACAATTGCTCATGAAATGATCATAAATATACAGATCCAATGCTTCTTTCAACATTGCCAATTAGATGATGATGATCCTTAAAAGAAATTAGAAAACTCTTAAGGATACTTAAATCATAACAATGGAATGCCAATGTGCCAATTAGATACAAAAGAGAAAACTTGAATTCCTTATGAATACAATTAACAAATATTTAGATCACTTGAGATTACTCCTATCATAGTTATGATTATCAATTAAGTGCTTTAAGAGTGACTTGATTTGCAAGATTATAAACTTAGATGTGAAGCTCACTTGCAAAACACAATATTAGTACACTTATTATGTTATGGCAATGAAAAGCAATATAACATTTATCCAATAGCCAACCTCTTTAGCAATGTGATAGAAATGCCAAGTAGAGTTATATCAATGTCACAATAATGCTAGCTATCATTAATCCACAAGCCAAACTTATTAATTCAATTAGCCTTTTAGAGCACTTAAGTTTGTCAATGAGAATGAAAACAACGATATGCTTATGCAAGAGTGCAATGTATGATGGATGCAAGAATATGGCAGCTAAGAGAGTAATGATTGCCGCAGTAAGGAAAGCACCAAATTTCACTAGACAACACTTATTCAAGATGCCAAATATGCTAGGATTGAATGCCCAATAGAAAGAGATGATTGTCCAGTACCATTCACATCACTGTTATGTTTATATCAGAGCTTATGCAATGTATATCAGACTTCAAAATTATTTTGACAACCTTCAAGAAATGACAAGATATGTCAAGCAAATGCAAGCCCAACCAATGCCAATGATTTACCAATGATGAAATATGCTTGCAAGTTAATTATCATGCCAATGTTATGTTTTTTCCCCAAGGAAAAATCACAACTTTATTCATAATGAACAAAATTACATATTGTAGATGCTTAAAAAGCATATGTGTAAAACAACCGATCCTGGAATCCAAGATAAAAAACAACTCATCAAAGAGTTAATAAAATTCTACTCCCTTCTACCTTTATTTTTTTCCACTTTCCTCCAACCATTAGAGTTTGGAGTGGAAGATACAATAGACATTTGAGTTTCTGTTACATTTGCAGGTAATTCTTTATCAGAATCTGAACTTTCTGGTGCATGAATTCTTTTGGTACCGCTGACTCCTTTTTCAGATTGGGTTCTCTCTACATGCTACTCCTGTATGGAAGGCATAGGAAATATTGAAGAATTATGTTTTTCATCATTCTTCTACATGGATTCCTGGGGATTCTGGACATTGTCGTTTGTAGTTTTTTCTGGGATTTATACCTCCTCTGCTTCAGCTTACTGGGATTTAGAAAATTGCCATCCTTTCGATTTTGAAACTTGTCTCTTTTTCTTTTTAGATATGTTTTTGCTTGTGGACGTGTGTTTTGAAGGTGAAAAATTTGTAAGCACATAGGACAACGGAAGACCGTATTCTCATAATCAAGAGGTTGAGTCCACTTCAAATTGTTATGGAGAAACATAATTCTATCGGGTAATCCTTTACTGAGATCTACCTCTACGCATATTTTGACAAAGGTAAAAAGTCATTTGGAGACTTGGTCTGCATCCACTTTTAAGAAATTTCTCAAGGAATTCCCTATTCCCTATAACACTGAGTGTTGCCAAAAATGTAGGGAAAGATTATGTAGTCAGATCCAGACTGGCATTTTGGAGACCACCATGGTATTTGTGTCGAAATCCTGGAACCATGGTGTCAAGAAGAGACCCGCATGCCCGAGAACCATGGTCCCTCTTTTAAAACGTATTCCAAAACTGTTGGTGTGTCAAACTTAACTATAAAGAACCCTTTTGAACATATATGAACTTCACAATTTTCTATCTAGGTAGAGTATATCCATTGATGTAAATTTTCTTTTTCTACTAGAAACCATTGAATCTGCATATTATTGTTTTTTGCGTAAAATTCGGAGTATAGCTCATTAACTTATGGCAGATTGATTGTCAATGTTGACACCTGGTTCATTTGATCCACAATATAGGGACCAGGTATATTGGGACATTGTTCTTCATTGGTTTGTGGTTCTTCCTTCCTTTTAACTGCATCCTTGAAAGAAGTTGGGCCTTTGGAACTGGATCCTGGAGAACCTCCAAGTAGACGTAAATTCAGGATGATGGTTGAATTAGTTCCAATGTGACAGTCCTGTAACTTGACTCCCTCTTGCAGATATTTCCCCGCATAAATCAAATTTTGAAATCATTTTGGAATACCTATTTGTTCATGAATCTTCTGCTGCAAAACTTGTACTTATTCCCAGATCCCAATCCTCACACTTAGTGACTTCTCGGTCAGGGGTTTTATAAAAATTTGGGCTAGTTCTCCTTCAATCGGATTTGAGGGTTGACATCCCATATTCACCCTCTTATGCATCAGGTCACAAATATATAGATATGAGAAATGTTCTTCATATTCCTTTCCATTATTCCTCCTTTTTAAAAGAGACTTTGCTATTCCTTCCACCGGATCAGCGAGTGAGAAAGAGGAAGGATTAACTTGACCCAACAACTCTTTGAAGAGATCGAGCTATATATCTGCACCTATATCAAAAGGTTTCTTATAAGAAAAAACCTTAGTTAAGATCACGTTTTTGCCAACCAGCTCTGCTGCATGCGTTTGCCCAGATCTCAAATCGCCATAAGGGGGACATCGTACATATATAATACCAAATGGAGTTCCACGAGGTTAGTCGACTTGTGAGATGTAACCCTTACCAACCAACGCTCAACGCTTCATCTCTCTCTGCAGCTTATACTTCCAACCCTAGATCCCAGGTCCAGAGATTGTTTGGTGGGAGTTGGATCTGGAGTGCTCTGTCTCCATGGGTTTCCAAAATGAATTTGGAATCGTTTCCTTTGGAGCCTATCCCCATGTACGAATGTCTTCACCTTCTCTGCCTTCAGATCCGGAATGGGGTAGGCTAGATCTGTAGTTGCAGAGACAACTCTGCGTGAATCTAGTAAGTGTGAGGTCCGTTGAATCCAGGACTTTGTAGTTCGAGTTGTATTGGCGTACTCATATGAGTAAACTTCCACCTAATTAATAGATATACACCGACTCTCCTGGGGATCCCAATCCCACCCTATGATTTGTGATCACGGCTGATGTGTGAGATCTACAAATTAGAAAGCCTGTCAGCCCACTCATGGGTCGTTTGGCGTGTCTGTAACTGGAAATATGAAGAATCTTCGGCGATTTGTTTCCAAATTCGTAGGCCATCTGCTTTTAGGGTGTGGAAACTCTTAGCTAGGCTTTCTCTAGCTCGACCAAATCTTCCCTCACCCGGATTTGTGTAACAAAGAGTGCCTAATATGCAAAAGATTACGGTGCCAACAACCCTCGCCTCTCTGCATTCGCAAGAACTCGCCATCTCCTCTTCTTCGGTTCCCTTTCTATACATCCCACTATTATTTTATTTTATCACTGTTGTAGCAAACATATCAAACCTTGAAATTTACCCAACAATCCTAAAAAAATTCACTTATGCAACCAATACAACCACAAAATTAATATTTAATGCCTTAGGTGAAATATTGATGAACTTATGATTATTTTAGGTGTGTTTATCCCATGAATATACTGTTGTTATAATATGATTCATAATTGTAGATGAAAATAGTGATGACAATGAGGGATTAGAGGGCAAACCAAGAGGCTAGATGGCCTTATTGATGTCTAATTTGGATTCCACCTTCCTGCAAACACAAAGTTAGTTCCAAAATCGCTGCAAAATAAGATACTAGAGATAAAATGCCAATGCAAAACAACTCAATGATTGAAGAATGACTAAATGAGGGCTAATAGGCCAACGATAGGGCTAAGAGGCTAAGGGAAAGGCAACGATGAGGGTTTGAGGGCCTAAGAAGGCTATGGCTAGCCTAAAAGGCCCGCGTCACATAAGTAAAAGCCTCTTAGAGGTGGTGGCAAAGCCTAAGAGGCCTGCGACTAAGGGAAAAGGGGAAAAGGAGGGGGGCCAAGAGGGTTTGAGGCCCCTCTAAGGTTGCGACATGGCCCTAAAGGCCTGTGGCTAGGCAAGGAAAGCCCAATAAGGGCTGTCGTTCAAGGAAAAGCCCTTCTAGGGTTGCAGCCAAGGAGAAGAGGGACGACGACTAGCTAACAGGGGAAGAAGAGGCCACGACAAGGCTAGACGAGGTGACAAATTGGCCTCAGAGGCCTTAAAAAAATTCAAAACCTTGCAATCACAAAATTTTTCCATAAGAATGTCAAAATTCGCTTCCTTGTAGGCCAACATATTCCTTTCTTAGTTGGACGATGATCTTGGAGGGCAGATAGAGGCTAGATCCTGCCTTCCTAGGCCTAGATCAATCTCAAAACCCCAGTGAAATTGCTCAATTAGGTTGGACGTCTCACTTGGAGGAGTGAAACCCTTCAAACCCTACTTTTAGGGCTAGATCTTCCACACAAAAAATCAATTTTCTTTGGGGCTTGAAGATCCACCTGCAAAAAAGAATGAAATAATTTCCCAAAACCCCAAAAATATACAAAATTTAAAAAACCCAAAAACCCCAAGTCCTACAAAATCAAAACAAGGGTTAGAATAATTTATAAATATTTACAATATTTACAAATTTAAATTATTAGCTCTCATTAAAAATTTATTTCTTTGTAGCCCAAAGGTCAAATAAATTTTTTGAGAGGTTTTAAATAAATTGCATGGATGAATAATTTCGAAAGATTGACTAGCCAAAACCCTCTTGCAAAATAATTCGTCACAATGAAAGCTTAGAGCCCAAACAAGGTCGGATCTTCCCCACAGTCTATGAACTTGGAGCCCAGGGGCTAACATACTTGTCTATCTCTATTCAATCTTAAGATAAACTGTTAGATCATATGGTGAATCAGATCACCTAAGATAACTTGTACCAATAAAATGTTCTTATCACCGACAAATGAAATAACAGTTAAATGTATTTAACTCAATGTAGAAAATCAACACACAAATAGCACATACCATAGATCAACAGATAGAAGAACACCATGAACTGAACCCCAAAGTCTTTCTATTATGAGAAAAATGTTTTCAACAGAGCAACAACTCAGTTGATGCGTTACAAAATCACCTCATCCAAAGATGGGAAATAGAAGCTAAATGGCTTCCTTATATAGAGAAAACCCCTCCAAGTGGAAAATAACGACTAATTGGCTTCGTCAAAATAATCTCGACCATTGAAAATAATTTGATCATCTTTTAATCTTTACTGTCGAATTTTTATTTTTGAGGAAAAAATCGAATTTCTCTTAAAAACCATTTTTTATCAATCCATAAATTAATATTTTGGATTAATTTCCTCAAAAATTTGACTTTGACTTAACCACCAAGGTGAAAGGGCTCAATTTTTCTTAAAATATCCATTTTTCCCTTAGTGGAGGACTTCCAAAAATTGACTTCTTTTTGACCCACAAATTTTTTATTGTTTTCCACTTGGAGAGAAATTTGTTTCTCTATAATTATTTTTGACTCAAAGTTAATTAATTTTTCGATTTATGTTTTTTATTTAATTTTGTCAGAAAAATTAAATAATTGACTCTAGAGGGGATTTATTGATTTTTCCACCCTCAAATATTTGAGCCATGGTTTCCAATTGCAAGGGACCATGCACTAAAATATTTTCACATCAAAATAATTACAATATCAACCCTTAGAAGGGAAAAACACCTTTAGACATAGACCCTCAAGATATTATCCAATTCTGCGACACAATATGATCTATTATGAAACCAAGTGTGCTTATAATAAAATAATTTAGTCACGGTATTCTGATTATGAGGGACCATGCACTAAAATTATTCCTAAGAACACTTTTACAATAGACTCGACTGCCTTTTGCTGACCAAAAAGATGCTTCTCCGGCACTTTGGGACTCCTTCTCGACCTTTGGAACTAAAAACGTCAATCTTGCTCAGCAAATCAACTTTGCCTCTAGAGGCTACTGCGTAGCTCTGCGTCAACCTATCTATGGCTCACTTGCCTCTCTGCAAATGCACTCACCGGAATAGGAATCCTTCCTCCGGCTTCACCATCCGAGCCCCTTTCTCACTGCTTTAATCTCACTAACTCTCTCTCCGACAACTGAATGTTTCTACTCTGGAAATCGATTTTCTCATGAAATCAAATTTCTCAAGTGATTTCTCCAAGCCCCGCCAACTTCTTCTTATAATTCTCTATTGAGACTTCAATGACCAAGATTAGATATTAATCGATAGCTAGGATTAACTTGAAGTTGATCCGTGTGAGTTTCTAGAACATTCACACCTTATTTAAAAACTGACTAATAATCTAATTAAGTCACTTCTATGTAGAATTTCCAGAAACGATTTCTGGGTTTTGGAGATCTCATGTATTCTAGCCTCTCCTCAAATATTCGTGGCTAGAACACATCCGATGCTACAAAAAATAACACTCCCTCTTAGCAAGGATTGTGTTCTAGTATGCTTCTTCCTATAGCAACACTTTGTCTTTGTATAATCTCCTGTTACGTTGTTGATGTATGGCTGTTGCTACCCACCAACTACTTCACAACTATGATATACGCTGCATCTGTGTTGTTGCTGACCCTGCCATACTGTCGCCAACACTGCAAGTCCCTCTTCATATGTTGTTGCTGCAACTGCAACATCTGCAACTGTGTTGTAGCGGCTACAACACCCTCCAAAATTTTGTTCTGCATCCAAATTTCGTAGCCTTCATTAGTTTTTCTACTAATGGTTCCAAACACTCGAGCTCATTCCATGATATCATGTAGAGTCATTGCACCCTTTTTCTTGTCCAACCAAAGGTCGTCTTTTGGCATGCTGATTGCTTTGTCATGCTTGTGGTCTTGTTTTGGCGATTTGGAAGGTTGATCTTTGTGTGCATGAGTTGTCTTCGCTTTGTGAATATTGATCGTACTCACACACGAAGTTATAAGCACTATCGTGCAAGTGGTGTCACGGTCGTTCGAAGGTCTATCTCAAGTCGTGCACTTGTCGCTCTTAACCTTAAGACAGTCTCACTAAGAACATGTTTGTCTTGGTGGTTTGTGATGTTCTCTCATCGAGTCATGCTAAGTGTTTGATCACAATGTGATGCCTACACAAGTTCACTTTCTCTCGCACTTAGCCATTTTTCTTAAAAATCTGTTGACCAAAGAAACCCCTTCAACCGGACCCCGACTGAGCTGCACTGCGCAGTCTCAGCTCTCATTGACCCTCCTATCCTACCCAGAATTATGCAGTGCTTGAGGATGTTCTCTGGGGTAGCTACATTGCACAATCCTGGAAGTGAGCAAGCTGACCGTCTCCCAGAATTGCACAGAAGTTGTCTCCAGGCCCGATCCACTCTGTGCTTCCCACAACATTAGTTATCAAGCCTCCCTTTGGTCTACCAGAAATTTGTTTTGCACTGTGACCCAAAGTTTCTCTCCTCTCTAGATTTGTGCAGACATTCCCAGCTGCCTGCCCTACATTGCCTGCAGAAATTGTGCATTCATGCTGAGTCAGGCCTCCTGCTAGCACGCTCTACACTATCCCTGAAAATTGTGTAGATTTGGCTGGTACACCTGCTGCTGCCCCTATCTTCACTATTTCTGGAAACTATGCAACAACTACCTATCCTGCAATCTCTCTCAGAAATGTGCAATTATGACCAGCAGCTCCCTGTAGCCCGACATGCCCTGCTTTGGAAATTTACGCAGAATGTCCTGCTAGTGTCCCTTGCTGCCCAGCTCTGTCTCCCTCCTGAAAATGCGCAGATTCTCAGCCAGACCCCGAGTGACCCACTCAGTCCTCACCCTGAAAAATGTGTAGAACTGTCCAATAGTTCCCTCAAACACCCTGCCTTGTCTTCCTCCTAGGAATTGCGTAGTTCTGTCCAGCTGGGTTCCACCTTGCAGCTGTCACTGCTGTCCCTTATTGCACAATTTTGCCTCCAGTGACCTCTGCGCAGTTTTTACGACATTACTCTAGAGTCTCTCATCCCGGCCCGAGCTGCGATTTGCGCAGTTTCAGTGTCTTGTCCTCCCTCACAGTCACCTAAACCTGAAACCGAAAACAATGCATCATGCTAGACTAGGATATTTTTGGATTTGATGTCATCCCATCATGAGTGAATTGCAGGAACAGGTACATTGATGGAACATGGCACGACGATGAACGAGATGAAGAAGGAGCGCATGCTAGAAGACTTGCTCGCAGTTGAATGAAGGTACCAAGCACATGGAGCAGCAAGCGAAAGGGATACATGTTTCTAAACCATCAAGCAAAGACCAAGACCATCAAAGACCCCACAACACTTTGCCATGCAGAGGTGAAGACACAACACACCGAGAGCACATCCATCACTCAGTAGCATAGCAGCTCGACATGGACACCACATTCAACCAGTACATGTCAGCAATGTCATGTCGAGTTGTGTCATGAGTTTTCTTGATCACATCACTACTATGGGCCATACTTGTTGTAATCAAATGTAATGTAATGTGAAAGTCCAAGAGACACACATATGAAGTTGAAGAGTCACGTTAGTTGAAAAGTCATAAGAAGTTGAACGGTCATGAGGGAAGTCCAAGAGTCACAAGGGTAAATAATCACCCTTGGCTATATATACCCCCTCATTGTATGAGCAAAAGACTTTTCACCTTGGCTCCTCCCACATAGCCTTGAGAGTCTGTAGTCTGTTCTTTGAGGAGCGAGGAGTGGCTCCAATGTCCCACTACTGGGGCTAGTGATGTATGGTTTACATATGTGCCTTGGAACCTTTCTTAATTCAGAAGCCTATCTCAGGCCAACACGTTTTCACACATGTTTTGTATTGGTTTATAAGACTATTATTTAAGCATTTGTAATGCATGTTTGCTTAACCTGTACTAATATAGTTGAACTACTTCGGTTATTTTATTACTTACATTGTTGAAGATGTGTTGTATTGTTTATCACTATTTTCTCGTCTGTGTGGACTACTCCGTCGGACATTAGACAAACCATTCTTGTTTTCTTGGTTATAACAATTGTCACCCCTGTGTGGACTACTCCGCTGGATGGTGTACGTGTTTTCCCTTGCACTTTGGTTTTAACAACTGCCGCATCCGCTATGGACTATTCCGTTGGATGCTAGACAGACCCTTGTTTTCGCGTGTGTCTCTCCTTGGGTGGTACTACTACCTCTCATCTAGAGGCTCACTTTTACCCTCTCCCTTATAGTAAGAGAACTTGGACACAACATTACATTACGCACTCACGAGGCATAATCACCTTGCTTTTTGAAGTTACAAGCACAACACTTTCATTTGTTGAACAACAAGAGCTAAGGAAAATCTCTAAGATAATGGCAACTGGCCCATCGTATCGGATGGGAATCCTACAGGAAATGGTGTGAGGTCTAGTTGGGACTTCATACTGGGGAGATCCCCTTTGTTGGCAGGTCTAGCACCGTCAACAAACTAAAAAGCATCCTAAATACTGAATCAATTGTGATTAGTATGATGCATCTATCTCCCGAGTCTCTAACTGTTGCTAGTATTTGCACTGTCACTGAGGCATCTACGCTGCTGCTGACTCTGCATCGTGCCACCTGCACTACTGCCAACTCTGCATTGCACTCACCACATATGACTATAAATAGACTCTACATATGTCACTCTGGCATCTGACTGTATCTACTGTCACTGATCCACCCCACTAGTAAATATTGTGGGCTCCCGTAGCAAGGTACTGATTCAAGATGTGGACCTCCTCAAGAATCCTACCCATCTGTAGCACTCTAGGGCTACAACACCAAATCACCCCACTTTACTCTTGGGGGTATGTCAACAAACATGACGAAGTCTTCCTCTAGCCTGGAGGATAGCCTATCGATCTCTGCTAATGCTACCTTCTAGTCCTACTTCTCCTTTTTGTCCTTCTTCCTGAGAGGACACTGGGTGTTGTAGTGACCAAGCTCACCACATCTGAAGCACTTGACCTTTGACATGTCCTTCTTCTTTCGCTGCTCCCCCTATCCTTGACTGGGACCCTTCGATGCGAGGGCCACATTCTCCTCCTCCTTCACCTGCTTCAATCCACTGCTGCTGCCACTGATGGAGCTCTTCACTAGCTCTCATCTCAACTCCTCCTGCTGCAAAACGGCCCACATCCTATCCCACCTTAGCAAGGTAACTCTGCTCAAAATACTTTGGATGAATACTTGCCACTCCTCGGAGACATTGTTGAGTTCCAATCACACTAGCTCTATGGTTTGAGGCGCTGCCCCAACAGCTGCAAGCTGGTCCTGGATATCCTGAATCTTGGTGAGGAAGGGGTCTATGCGTTCCCTTTTCTGCATCCTCGTGCATCTCAAATTCTCCTCTAAGTACATCTTCCGTTGCTCGGAAGTTCCCTAGTACAATGTGGAAAGTGTATCCCGCATCTCTTTGGTCGTTCCCTTGGCCGCTATGTGCAATGCAATGTGATCCAGAACACCATCAAGGATCAACCTCTTTGCCCGCGCCGTCTCTTTTCTTTACTCCTTCAGTTGATCTGCATCTCTGGGGATAACAACCACTTCATCTATAAATGGCTTCAGGCCATATTCATCCAGAAGGAAGGACATGCTTTCCTTCTAGATGACATAGTTGGAAGCACCATCCAACCTGTCATGATCTCGAAGTCCAACAGTGGCCATCTCAAACAATGTCAAAAATCTCCTCTTCCCTTTTGCTCAACTATTCGCAGTCCCTTCTGGAGTGAGAGACTCTGCACACAATGATTGTTGATCTGCAAGGGGAAATGAACTTCTTGAGACTAAAAGCTCCCCGATAAAAAAAATATTACTTAATAGATGGGGTGGCAAGTCAGCGCTTTAAGAGCTAGGGATGGAGTAAAAAGTTTTGTAATAACTATTTTCAACTTAGCTAGTCTTGCTTCTTGAAAACTAATAACCTTAAAATGAATGTTGATAAATATATGTTGCTTTGTTAAGATTGGGGTTGAGGAATAGTTCATTAGACAATGACAAAAAAAATTAAGTATAATTTTGTGGTAATCATCATAAATTTTACAAGATCATGGACTTGACAAATTAAGAAAGTTAAAAATTGACATGATGAAATCATATTTGCATAATTATTCCTTAAAAATAAGATTATGTTTATAGATAAACAAAGATAAATTGACTACCCAATCATTATGTCAAAGAGGACCTAGAACATTAAAAGTATTTCCCATTCACCAAGGAGAAACAAAAAAAAACAGAAAGAGATACAAGTGTTGAATCAAGAAAATGAACAAAATCATGAAAATGGGCTAATAACAATAGTGGTGATCGAGGTAACAACGATCATGACTTAGGTAAAAACAACCATGACTTAGGTAACAAGAGTTGTAATAGAGGGAACAATAGTTGTGACTAAGGGAACATCAACGGTGAGTCAGGAAATAATAGTTGTGACTGAGGGAACAACAACTGTGAGTCTGGAAACAACAATTGTGACTAAGGGAACAACAATCGTGAGTAAGGAAACAATAGTTGTGACTGAGAGAACAACAACTGTGAGCTAGGAACAACAACTGTGAGTCAGGAAATAACAATTGTAACTAAGGTAACAACAATTATGATTTAAGATTTATTTATCCAATAGTACCATTGTTTCATGTTACAACCTTGAAACTACCTATACCATTTTAATCTTGTACACATGAAATATCAAGTATGATTATGGAAATCCCTCCCAAAAACTAGCTCAATGGGAAATCATAGCAAGGTGATATGGAGAATGATTAGTCATCCAACAGTCATAGTCACTTTACAAAATAATGAGGAATTAAGAGTAAATCATTCCTTACAAGACTTACCATAAGAGTGTTTGATATTAGAAATGAGGCAACCATATACTTGATAATACTGGGGAAAAAATAGATAGATGTGGGGCCACAACATAAAACTCAAGAACTTCATTCTTTTATTTTGATGAAGGAAAAACAACCGTGACTTGGAAGGAAACAACACCTGAAACAAAAAAACATAAGAAAAATGATAAAAGAAACAACACTTTATTGAAAAATAATAAATAAATAAATAACTTGCTACAACAACTGTGATTTCGGGTGCAACAATGTTGTTTCCTAAGGGAACAACAATTTGTTTCAGGGAACAACAATTTGTTTCAAGGAACAACAATTTGTCAATGGTGAATAAATGGAAGCAAAATATCTTTTGGAAAAATGCTTTGGTGGCAATGAATTGGATCTTCAAATGGAGATCAATTCTTCATTTGTCCTGTTATGAATCCATCAAGTAATGAAAAAGTCTTCACGTTGTTTTCTTCGTGTTGGTGGGCAATAGCGGGAACAATTTTGCAACAAGATCTTATCTGTTGATTTTGGGTTGCATTGGATGTGCTCTAGCCATGAAATATGGTGGAGAGACTAAGGCACATGAGATCTCCAAGACCCAGAAATCGTTTAGAGAAATTCCACTCGGATGAAGAGATATTAAAATAATTAATATTTTTAATGGGTTCCTAAGTCTAAACTTAGGAAAATTAAAATATTAATGTGTATTAATATAATATGGGTGAGAAAGTTCTAAGTGACGAGCATCAAGCTAATTCTAATCTTAGTCGTTGATTAGGGACTTAATCTCAATCGTTGAATCGTTAACATGAAAAGTATAAGAGGAGGCTTGAGGGTCAGTTGGAGACACACCACGAGAGATCAAGAATTTGATTTTTTGGGGTAGGGTTTGCTAAGGAAATCGAGTTAGTGATCAGTTTCAGTGAGGGGTAGTTCAGCAAGGGATTTCCATCCAAGGCTAAAGAATACATAGCAGAGAGGCAATGAAGTGTCGGGAGAGACAACACATGCCCAAGAAGGGCTGACGTAGAGAACGCAGAGGGCCATAGAGGCTGACGCAGAAGCCATAGAGGCTAACGCAAAAGTCGTATAGGGATTCAGAGGCAGCACTGGGAGATTCTATGGGGCAGGCTGGGAGCAGATCAACAAATTCTGAGTGGAGGAGGGTGACGCAGTTCTAGAGCATTGCTTAGAATAGATTTCGTTGTCTAGCATAAGGAACAACTAGAGTCACTGTGGGGTTTGATCATCCGATTGCTGATTTGTTAGAATATTTGTCTCCAAATAGAGGTACTACTGTCGAGGATATTCTCTGATGGGTGAACCATTTCTAACACCGTAGTTGTATTCAAGAAATCTGCTTAATAATACAAACCCTCTATATGTGGCACCGGTTTTCCCAAATTGGGTTTCTCCGGGGACGATTGTCCAAAAATAACAGTGTCCCTTGTGTTATTGTCTCAGTTTATTTCAGTGCATGATCTATATATTTTTGAAGGAAACAGTAGTGTTTACTTCGATATTTATGCAATTAAATAACTTGTTAATGTAAAGAACAAGTAGGAGATTGTAAACCAGTAATTGCAGTAGGGGTTTCTGATGTGTTAGATTCAAACATTTTCACATGGTATCAGAGAAATTGCAAATCATAGGCGAATGAAGACACCATCTAAGAAATCCAGAGAAATTGCAGCAGAAAAGCAGTTGTCTTGAGTGACAACGTTATTGCAGAGCTAGAGACACAGAAGGAGGAGTGACGTAGTGCAGAGAAAGTGACGCAGTAGCTGGGAGGAGCCCACGCAGTAGTTGCGTCAGCTGTCCAGGCCAACACAGAGGCAAAGGGGAGGCATATCAAGCCTTTCGCAATTCCAAGTCATCTTTCTCAGCCAGGAAGGATTGACGCAGTGGCCAGGAGGAGCTGATCCAACTCTCACTATGATTGCGCAAATCCAAAAGGGCTTAGCTTCTTCAGTTGTCGAGGCTAAGGGAGCTGAGTAGATTTCGATTTGAGGAGATGGTGGGATGCAGGTTCTGTTAGTGTAGAACAGTGTCTAAGGAGACTAAACCAAGGTAGAGGGAAGCACTACCTCGACAGATTTCTAGCCAAGAAACCTAGATCCAGGTTGCAGCAACAAAGGAGGATTGGAGAAGAGTGATTCGACAGTTGGCCAGAGGATTTCTGAGAGGGAAATAAAGACTCAAAGGGAGTATAGAGAAGAGGAGCAGAGATGGCAGTGAACGGATTGAGGGATCAGGACAGATTGGACGGGGCTTCCAATTTTTTCATCTGGAAGGCCATGATCCTAGAAATCCTAGATAAACATCGCATCAAGGACTATGCCTTAAGAACAGTAGCTGTCCCAGTTGACCCTGATGCAAATGAGAAGTATGAAGAGGCCCAGGAAAAGGTGAAATGCATGATCCTAGAGGGGGTCAAGGATCATGTGATACCACATATTGCTGAGAAGAACACAACAAGGGAGATGTGGCAGACCCTGACCACTTTATACCAGGGCTCTTCCGTGCAGTGAAAGATGATATTGGAGAATTAGCTGAGGTCATATCATATGCAGAAAGGAGAGGATATAGATCCCTTCCTTCTTAGGCTACAAGGGATTCCAGACAAGCTTACTTTCGTGGGGTCTACACTGGATCTAGAATTCATGGTCAGGACTACCCTGAATACAGTTTTCGAGGAGTGGGAAACATTTGTCCAAAGAATTTTGGGTAGAGCGACTCTCCCTAGTTGGGAGGAGATGTGGGCAACTCTTCGATAAGAAGAGCTCAGGAGAATGACCAAGGTAGGGAGTAGTGGTAAGGGAGTTTGAATCAAGAAGGAGGAGGAGGAGGCTACAGATCTCTCATCAACAGGACAACAGAAGAGGAAGAAGAAAGACATCTCCAAGGTCAAGTGCTTCAACTGTGAGGAGCTGGGACATTATGCATCTTCGTGCCCTAGGAAGAAAGGCAAGGGAGAAGCTTCCTACTCAAAGGCTGCTCCAGAAAAGGCGAAGAAGGATGTCGAGACTGATGACGATTGTGCCATGAGTGCTCATGCGCCTCTAGAGAAGAGGTGGGGAGACATAGAGCTGTAGTCGAGAGGACTACAGAAGAGTGGACATGATCCTTGAGGTGCCCAAACTCTTGGATCACATCTGACTATGGGAGCCCTTAACGACAGTAGCATGATTACAGATGTTGGGTGGAGCAAAGTGTGGTGGAGCGGCGAGGTAGGGCTAGAGTGCAGAAGTCTGTAGCAGCGCAGTATAGGTTGCAGCAGTGCGAGAGGCACAAAGGTATTTGCAGTAGCGCAATGGAAGCAGAGGGAGCACAAGATAGCACTAGAGGTATCTTCAACATCACGAGCCTTCCAGACTGACCAAGATGTCAGTGTTTGGGTGAAGTCAATTACTTACTTCTCGGTAGCTGAGTTGTAGTGCAACAATTAGCAGTGGTAGTGCTATGGGCATCATGATGCACCATGTTGAGAGGGAGCTACAGTACAGATGTAGCAATGATAGTGGAAGCGTCATGGGAAGAAGTAGAGGAAGCAGCAGTGCAGTGGATGTGGGGCAACAGGCTAAGCATCAACATAGGGGACCGATGCGGAAGATCAGTGTGATGCTTCTATGGTGAAACATTACTAAAGCACATTCCTCACTAAGAGGGAGTGTTGATTTTGGATAGCATCGAATGTGCTTCAGCCATGAAATATGGTGGAGAGGCTAAGGCACATGAGATATCCAAGTCCCAGAAATCGTTTGGAGAAATTCCACCCGGATGAAGAGATATTAAAATAATTAATACTTTTAATGGGTTCATAAGTCTAAACTTAGGAAAATTAAAATATTAATTTGTATTAATATAATATGGGTGAGAAAGTTCCAAGTGACGAGGATCAAGCTAGTTCTGATCTTAGCCATTGATTAGGGACTTAATCTCGGATGTTGAATTGTCAACATGAAAAGTATAAGAGGAGGCTTGAGGGTCAGTTGGAGACACACCACAAGAGATCAAGAATTCGATTTTCTGGGGTAGGGTTTGCTGAGAAATTTGAGTTAGTGATCAGTTGCAGTGAGGAGTAGTTCAACAAGAGATTTCCATCCAACGCTGAAGAATACATAGCAGAAAGGCAGTGAAGTACCAAGAGAGACAACGCAGGCCAAAGAAGGGCTGACCCAGAGGCTGTAGCAACTGACATAAAGGATGTAGAGGGCCATAGACACTGACATAGAAGTCGTAGAGGGCTTCATAGGTAGAACTAAGAGATTATGTGGGGCAGACTGGGAGCAGATCAAAAAATTTTGAGCGGAGGAGGGTGACGCAGATCCTAAAGGAGTGACGCAATTTCAGAGCAGTTCTTGAAGCAGCTTTCATTGTCCAGCATAGGGAACAACTACAGTCGCTGTGGGATTTGATCATCGGGTTGCTGATTTGTCGGAATATCTATCTCTGGATAGAGGTATGTTATGAAACCAGCTCACAAAAAGATAGAAAAGATAGATCAACGCCTTATAATTCAGCCTCTTCGAGGGGGAAAACTCCTTTACATTACACAAATGAACAATTCTTGGATGATACAAATGACAAAACCTCCTTTCTATATATAGGAGTCTAAGGGGTCACAATATAACCCAAGCCAACCTAACCATAATAATATAAGGCCACATAAATAACAATAGCGGGCTTCTCGGGTGCACAATAATAACAATATGGGGACAAGGGTCACAACAATGACAAAATTAATGGGGTAATCACTAGTATTGTAGGGACCTAACATGCCCCTCTCCTTTAAAAAAGTGTTGTCCTCAATGCTTGAGTAGTTCTAGATGCTTCTGTAAAAAAATCTCATCCTCCCATGTGGAATCTTCAACGGGTAAGTTCTTCCACTTGATGAGATACTCTGAAATTGATCGATTTCGTAGATGTCGAGTTCTTGTTTCTTTAACTGCTTCAGGTTCCAATATGATCTTTCCTTCCTCGTCAAGTTCTGGCAATATTGTTTGAATTGGGAGCTTTTCACCTATAACCTTCTTTAAGCATGAAACATGGAAAACTGGGTGCACTCGGGAAGCTATAGGAAGCTCCAATTTGTATGCCATTGTACCTATCTTTTGCAACACTTTGTATGGACCATAATACTTTGGTGATAATTTGTTATCCTTATTAGCTTGCTTGAGGGACATTTGTTTATATGGTTGTAGTCGTAGGAATACCCAATCACCTACATCAAAACTTCTTTCGCCGCGATGTTGATTTTCCTGCTGTTTCATTCTATTCTGTGCCAAGGTGAGGTTATCCTTTAAGAGTTGGAGAACTTGTTGTTGATTCTCGATGTGATCTTCCACTACTTGAACATTAGAATTTTCTCTTAAATATGATGTGATGGATGGTGGGTGATATCCATAAAGTGCCATAAATGGGGTCATTGTTGTTGAAGTGTGGAAGGAAGTGTTATACAACCATTCAGCGAGAGGCAACCATTTGACCCAATGTGTCTGTTTATCAGATACAAAGCAACGAAGATATCCTTCCAAACATTTGTTTACTATCTTAGTTTTTCCATCAGATTGAGGATAATAAGATGAACTATGAGCTAACTGAGTACCAAGACAAGAAAATAATTCCATCCAAAAATTTCCAGTGAAGATGGGATCTCTATCACTTATAATAATCTTTGGGTTTCCATGTAGCTTTTGAATTGTTTCCATAAATGCAGTAGAAACTGTATTGGCTTTAAATGGATGAGATAATGCACAAAAGTGTGCATACTTGGTAAGTCTGTCAACTACCACCATGATGACACTCTTCCCTTCAGATTTGGGTAAACCTGTGATAAAATCCATTGAAACCTCCTCCCAACGTTGACTTGGAATGGATAAAGGTTGTAGTAGACTCGGGGTCTTAATTGTTTCAACTTTATTTTGTTGGAAAACCAAACATTCCGCCACAAACTTTTGAATATTAGATTTAAGGCCGTCCCAAAAAAATTCCTTCTTAACCCTGTGGTAAGTCTTTAAAAATCCTAAGTGCCCTCCTAAGGGAGAGGCATGCAATTCCATAAGAATCTTTTGTTTGAGTTGGGAATTCTTACATAGGTATAAACGATCTTTGTACCATAATGAATCATTTTTCCAGCTAAATGTATCAGATGCACTGGGATCTTGTTGTAACTTTTGAATGAGTGCCCCCACTTCTTCGTCATTCTTCCATTCATCCCTTGCCTCATTTATCCAATCTGGTTGGATAATAGATATGGCACAAAGCAATGCTTCCACATCCTCATCCTTTCTTGAGAGTGCATCTGCCACAACATTTTGCTTCCCTTTTTTGTAGATGATTTCAAATTCATAACCCAACATCTTTGTGACCCATTTTTGCTGCTCTTCTGAAGATAATCTTTGTTCTAAAAAGTATTTAAGACTATCATGATCCGTTTTTACCTTGAAGTGTCTTCCCATTAGGTATGGTCGCCATTTCTTAAGTGCATGTAGTATTGCCAAAATTTCCTTTTCGTAAATAGCTTTGTGTAAATATTTTCCTTTGATTGGACGACTTTTGAAAGCAATGGGTCTTTGTTCCAATGTTAGAGTCTATGAAATCATGATTAACATTTCTTTTGTTCTCATCATGAGTTTCCTCTACAACATTTTTGCCATTAAGAAGCCTTTCTTGTAGCAACTTTGTCAAACCTTCCTTCAATCCTTCAATGTCTTTCTTCAAATCTTCCATGTTGTCATTCTTCAAATCATGATTAACATTCCTTTTGTTCTCATTATGAGTTTCCTCTCCTACCTTTTTTCCATTAGGAAGCCTTTCTAGTAACCATGTTTTCATACCATCCATATTAGCTTCCATGCCGTCCATCTTAGCTTCCATGCCATCCATCTTAGTTTCCACGCCATTCATCTTAGCTTCCACGCCATTTATCTTAGATTCCACACCATTTATCTTAACTTCTGTTAGCTTTTGTGAGAGTGACATTTGTTGCACTTGGTCTCGTAATTTTGATATATCATGTAGAATTTCTTCCTCTTCTTCATGAGTCATGCTAGAGCTTTCGGGTTGTTTACTAGGTGTTTCCATTTTCTTTCTTCGGGGCATTAATTACCGATAATAATGCTTCACTATTCCTTTTGAATTCCTTCAAACTAATTTTTCAAACCAAGCTTATGCAAACATTTAAAAAAAATACACACATTTTTTCACTTTGTAGGCACTCGATATTGAATCTGATGTATCTCTATAATTTCGGATCTTTGAGTTCTGAAATTGCGACCTGCAATAGCCCTTTGTGTCCTCTTTCCAATGCCATCAGTCTAATCGAATTTAGATTCTCCAAGAAAGAGTTATGCACAATCTCCCAAGATGACCTAATTATATACCTTTTCAGAAGAGCGAACTTTTATGAAGTTCCACGTGTCACTGTTTTGACCTTAGGATCTGAAAAATATACACAAGAAACTACAATTCGTCCTCTTTCTGTAACTTCTTACAAATTTTCAATCTGATGCTCAAAGCAAAAGTTATGACTATTTTACCTAGGTCACCTGTTTGGAATGTAATTTGGGAGTCTGAAAAAGGCCAACTTCCTCAAATCATATCTCTGCAAATATAGCGCGAAAATATCTGAAATCCGAACCCAAGGTTTAGAACGATTTGAACTCACATGGGTTTTTTTTTTAGCATCTGAAAAGTCACATAAAAAAGTTATAGTGAAAATTCCACGACGACCTGTTTAGAGCAGCGAAACCCTAGGATCCATAGCTCTGATACCAAATGTTATGAAACTAGCTCACAAAAAGATAGAAAAGATAGATCAACGCCTTATAATTCAGCCTCTTCGAGGGGGAAAACTCCTTTACATTACACAACTGAACAATTCTTGGATGATACAAATGACAAAACCTCCTTTCTATATATAGGAGTCTAAGGGGTCACAATATAACCCAAGCCGACCTAACCATAATAATATAAGGCCACATAAATAACAATAGTGGGCTTCTAGGGTGCACAATAATAACAATATGGGGACAATAGGGTCACAACAATGACAATGAGGAATACAATGACAAAAGTAATGGGGTAATCACTAGTATTATAGGGACCTAACAAGGTACCACTGCCAAGGATATTCTCTGATGTGTGAACCATTCCTAACACCCTAGTTGTATTCAATAAATCTGCTTAATAATACAAACCCTTTATATGTTGCACCGATTTTCCCAAATTGGGTTTTCCTCGGACAATTGTCCAAAAATAACGGTGTCCCTTGTGTTATTGTCTCAGTTTATTTCAGTGCATCATTTGTATATTTATGAAGGCTACAATAGTGTTTACTTTGATGTTTATGCAATTAAATAACTTGTTAATGCAAAGAACAAGTAGGAGATTGTAAACCAGTAATTGTAGTAGGGGTTTCTGATGTGTTAGATTCAAGAATTTTCACATTATGATCCATTTTTTTTTATATCATGGCACCTAGAAAGACTCAAAATCATATGATATTAAATTTCTTAATAGATTCTTGGATGAAATGTCATTATTTATTAACATTTTTTTCAAAAATCACTCGTTCTTAAATTGATCTTTTTTATTCTCCTGAAACCTGCAAAAAACGAGTGTCTACTTGTAATAAAACATAAAATCATGGAAAAAGAAAGGTGTTTGGACTCTTCTAATCTAATAAATATGCAAAAAATAACAAGCATATACTCTGTAAAACAAATCCGCAGAAAGATAAACAAAGAAAATATTATTTATCACCTACATTACATCAATGGTCGACTATACTAATAAGTGGTTTTTTAATCATAACTTCTCTGTTTTCCATCCGATTTGAGTAATTTCAAAGCCAAATGAAAGTGAATTCAGACTTCTATCTCCAATAAAACCATGTTTTACAAATTCCATGTGATGATATGTCAACCATGCTCAGAATGACCTGCATAAGAGAGTTGTTTTCCCCAACTTATACCAACAGTCCATATTTTAAGACTAATGTTTTCGTTTGATGCCGGATTGAGCTAATTCAAATTGGAAATGAAATTATATTCAATTATATATCTTCAAGAGAAATAGGTTTTGAATAAAACAAGAATTAATGGGTCAAATGTGCCAATGAACAACAACAAAAAATAGATTTTTAAGAATGTCGATTTATGATAGGCAATCAGTGTTTTGGTCATAAATTTCTCATACAATATCGAAATTGAGTGATTCAAACTTCCTTGTAAACTAGGACATAGGGAAATATACCATAGAAATAGGTTTTCAAAATCTAGTCATTTAGACCTCCAAAAATTGACTGTCCCCAACTTTGTCCTTGAGCTACCTACTAGACACCCTATCAATGTTTTTGTCATTATTTTTTCATTTCCAATCCAAATTGAGTGATTCAAATTCAGTCATAAAGTATACATTAAGAGATACTTATGATAGAAACAAGTTTTTAAAATATGCCCATTTGTTTCCTCAAAACATGACTACCCTGACTATTTGTTTTCAGAAATTTTATCAAACTCGCAAGCCATAAAATATGATAAACAAGCATTTTTTCCAAAATGGTGATGAATGTTTGTAGAAATATGATTTTCAATATAATATGTATACATACACAAATAAATTCAAATATCTATCACTGATATTGATTTACACAACATATTGCAGTGAACACAATCTTTTTACATATAAAGAAATTTATTTATGTACTTATTTATTTTATTTTCTACACTAACCTACTCTATTTGAAAAATATGAAATATATTTACATATATGAGTACTTCCAATGGAACCATTTTCGAAACAAGGCCTCAAGTATGTACATACCCAAATTAGAAAAATACACGTTAATAAATACCAGGGTAGGAGAGACCAAGTTCCCTTGAAAATATGGTGCCAAAAATTGTCAAAGTATGGAGTGATACTGCGAACAAATGATAGATTGAAACCAAGATTCAATATAGCCTTTTCTTTCTTGGTTTTCCATAGTTTTCATATCATGAAGTTCTTTCAATGTCTTATTGATCTCATCTTCTTGTTGATATTGACTAGAAGAAACCCCATTGTCTTCCATGACTTCTGCAATTTTAGGATTTAAAACCTTCCCAAACCTAATATAAGTTTCCAATAGTGGTGTAGGTAAAATAGAATGGGTGGGAAGGGTGACTAAATTTCACAATTCAACACTATAAGCATGTTGTACTGATTTATTATTATGGTGTGGGACAGATTGAGCGGGAAATTGTATAGGGAATGGAGGATTTTGATGTAGTTGATTAAGTTGTAGGACTAACATTGATAGGTAAGAAAAATAATTATTTTGTGGTGCAAGATGAAAGAAATATCCACGTATTTAAGAAAATGAAAGGATGGAGTTTTGAACAATACATGTCGGTTATGGTTGCCATGGTTGTGAGCTTGTAGCAACTTCTCGGTTTCTTTGATATGCTTCTTTCATCCTCTTGAAAAATTATTTTTTTGAAACCAATGGAAAAATAATTCTTCAAATTCTTATTCGTTTTTTATCTTGCAAAATTATCAATTATCAGTTTAGAGAGATAATGATATTAGTTTTACAAAATTACTAATTTAAGCTCCTATAACTCTTGTTCTTACAACAAATTTCAAGAATCAAGAGGAAAGTTCCTTAGAACTCTTACCAGCCTTGAAGATTCCTCCTACAAATGTTCCTGCCAATTAGTTAGTGGAATGGGTGGTGCTTACATCACCATTTAATTGAAATTCTAAGAATTCTTCAAATTTCTACCTCTAATATTTCTACTTTTATCCATGCATGTTATTTGACTTGAAACTACCTACAAAGGGAAGACCTCACCACAAGTTAGCAAGGGTGCGTGCATAGGTTCTTACCTTTCGTCTTTAATATCCAACCCTCTTAGAGCTAGGAATGCATCTATAACCAGATATTAGTGTGGTAGTGCTATTTGACTACCTCCCAGACAACGACACCAAAATGTTGGGGAAATTAATTGTTTAATAAAAAACAACTAATCACCTAAACACTAAGTATAAGAGGAGGCTTGAGGGTCAGTTGGAGACACACCACAAGAGATCAAGAATTCGATTTGCTGGGGCAGGGTTTGTTGAGAAATTTGAGTTAGTGATCAGTTGCAGTGAGGGGTAGTTCAACAAGAGATTTCCATCCAACGCTGAAGAATACATAGCAGAAAGGCAGTGAAGTACCAAGAGAGGCAACGCAGGCCCAAGAAGGGCTGACGCAGAGGCTGTAGCAACTGACATAAAGGATGTAGAGGGCCATAGACACTGACATAGAAGTCGTAGAGGGCTTCAGAGGTAGAACTAAGAGATTATGTGGGGTAGACTGGGAGCAGATCAACAAATTTTGAGCAGAGGAGGGTGACGCAGATCCTAAAGGAGTGACGCAATTTCAGAGCAGTTCTTGAAGCAGCTTTCATTGTCCAGCATAGGGAACAGCTAGAGTCGCTGTGGGATTTGATCATCGGGTTGCTGATTTGGCGGAATATCTATCTCTGGATAGAGGTATGTTATGAAACCAGCTCACAAAAAGATAGAAAAGATAGATCAACGCCTTATAATCCAGCCTCTTCGAGGGGGAAAACTCCTTTACATTACACAAATGAACAATTCTTGGATGATACAAATGACAAAACCTCCTTTCTATATATAGGAGTCTAAGGGGTCACAATATAACCCAAGCCAACCTAACCATAATAATATAAGGCCACATAAATAACAATAGCGGGCTTCTGGGGTGCACAATAATAACAATATGGGGAAAAGGGTCACAACAATGAAAAAATTAATGGGGTAATCACTAGTATTATAGGGACCTAACATGCCCCTCTCCTTTAAAAAAGTGTTGTCCTCAACGCTTGAGTAGTTCTAGATGCTTCTGTAAAAAAATCTCATCCTCCCATGTGGAATCTTCAACGGGTAAGTTCTTCCACTTGATGAGATACTCTGAAATTGATCGATTTCGTAGATGTCGAGTTCTTGTTTCTTTAACTGCTTCAGGTTCCAATATGATCTTTCCTTCCTCGTCAAGATCTGACAATATTGTTTGAATTGGGAGCTTTTCACCTATAACCTTCTTTAAGCATGAAACATGGAAAACTGGGTGCACTCGGGAAGCTATAGGAAGCTCCAATTTGTATGCCATTGTACCTATCTTTTGCAACACTTTGTATGGACCATAATACTTTGGTGATAATTTGTTATCCTTATTAGCTTGCTTGAGGGACATTTGTTTATATGGTTGTAGTCGTAGGAATACCCAATCACCTACATCAAAACTTCTTTCGCTGCGATGTTGATTTGCCTGTTGTTTCATTCTATTCTGTGCCAAGGTGAGGTTATCCTTTAAGAGTTGGAGAACTTGTTGTTGATTCTCGATGTGATCTTCCACTACTTGAACATTAGAATTTTCTCTTAAATATGATGTGATGGATGGTGGGTGATATCCATAAAGTGCCATAAATGGGGTCATTTTTGTTGAAGTGTGGAAGGAAGTGTTATACAACCATTCAGCGAGAGGCAACCATTTGACCCAATGTGTCTGTTTATCAGATACAAAGCAACGAAGATATCCTTCCAAAAATTTGTTTACTATCTTAGTTTGTCCATCAGATTGAGGATAATAAGATGAACTATGAGCTAACTGAGTACCAAGACAAGAAAATAATTCCATCCAAAAATTTCCAGTGAAGATGGGATCTCTATCACTTATAATAATCTTTGGGTTTCCATGCAGCTTTTGAATTGTTTCCATAAATGCAGTAGAAACTGTATTGGCTTTAAATGGATGAGACAATGCACAAAAGTGTGCATACTTGGTAAGTCTATCAACTACCACCATGATGACACTCTTCCCTTCAGATTTGGGTAAACCTGTGATAAAATCCATTGAAACCTCCTCTCAACGTTGACTTGGAAAGGATAAAGGTTGTAGTTGACTCGGGGTCTTAATTGTTTCAACTTTATTTTGTTGGAAAACCAAACATTCCGCCTCAAACTTTTGAATATTAGATTTAAGGCCGTCCCAAAAAAATTCCTTCTTAACCCTGTGGTAAGTCTTTAAAAATCCTAAGTGCCCTCCTAAGGGAGAGGCATGCAATTCCATAAGAATCTTTTGTTTGAGTTGGGAATTCTTAAATAGGTATAAACGATCTTTGAACCATAATGAATCATTTTTCCAGCTAAATGTATCAGATGCATTGGGATCTTGTTGTAATTTTTGAATGAGTGCCCCCACTTCTTCGTCATTCTTCCATTCATCCCTTGCCTCATTTACCCAATCTGGTTGGATAATAGATATGGCACAAAGCAATGCTTCCACATCCTCATCCTTTCTTGAGAGTGCATCTGCCACAACATTTTGCTTCCCTTTTTTGTAGATGATTTCAAAGTCATAACCCAACATCTTTGTGACCCATTTTTGCTGCTCTTCTGAAGATAATCTTTGTTCTAAAAAGTATTTAGGACTATCATGATCCGTTTTTACCTTGAAGTGTCTTCCCATTAGGTATGGTCGCCATTTCTTAAGTACATGTAGTATTGCCAAAATTTCCTTTTCGTAAATAGCTTTGTGTAAATATTTTCCTTTGATTGGACGACTTTTGAAAGCAATGGGTCTTTGTTCCAATGTTAGAGTCTATGAAATCATGATTAACATTTCTTTTGTTCTCATCATGAGTTTCCTCTACAACATTTTTGCCATTAAGAAGCCTTTCTTGTAGCAACTTTGTCAAACCTTCCTTCAATCCTTCAATGTCTTTCTTCAAATCTTCCATGTTGTCATTCTTCAAATCATGATTAACATTCCTTTTGTTCTCATTATGAGTTTCCTCTCCTACATGTTTTCCATTAGGAAGCCTTTCTAGTAACCATGTTTTCATACCATCCATCTTAGCTTCCATGCCATCCATCTTAGCTTCCATGCCATCCATCTTAGTTTCCATGCCATTCATCTTAGCTTCCACGCCATTTATCTTAGATTCCACACCATTTAACTTAACTTCTATTAGCTTTTGTGAGAGTGACATTTGTTGCACTTGGTCTCGTAATTTTGATATATCATGTAGAATTTCTTTCTCTTCTTCATGAGTCATGCTAGAGCTTTCGGGTTGTTTACTAGGTGTTTCCATTTTCTTTCTTCGGGGCATTAATTACCGATAATAATGCTTCACTATGCCTTTTGAATTCCTTCAAACTAATTTTTCAAACCAAGCTTATGCAAACATTTAAAAAAAATACACACATTGTTTCACTTTGTAGGCACTCGATATTGAATCTGATGTATCTCTATAATTTCGGATCTTTGAGTTCTGAAATTGTGACCTGCAATAGCCCTTTGTGTCCTCTTTCCAATGCCAACAGTCTAATCGAATTTAGATTCTCCAAGAAAGAGTTATGCACAATCTCCCAAGATGACCTAATTATATACCTTTTCAGAAGAGCGAACTTTTATGAAGATCCACGTGTCACTGTTTTGACCTTAGGATCTGAAAAATATACACAAGAAACTACAATTCGTCCTCTTTCTGTAACTTCTTACAAAATTTCAATTTGATGCTCAAAAAAAAAGTTATGACTATTTTGCCTAGGTCACCTGTTTGGAATGTAATTTGGGAGTCTGCAAAAAGGCCAACTTCCTCAAATCATATCTCTGCAAATATAGCGCAAAAATATCTGAAATCCGAACCCAAGGTTTAGAACGATTTGAACTCACATGGGTTTTTTTTTTAGCATCTGAAAAGTCACATAAAAAAGTTATAGTGAAAATTCCATGATGACCTATTTAGAGCAGCGAAACCCTAGGATCCATAGCTCTGATACCAAATGTTATGAAACTAGCTCACAAAAAGATAGAAAAGATAGATCAACGCCTTATAATTCAGCCTCTTTGAGGGGTAAACCTCCTTTACATTACACAAATGAACAATTATTGGATGATACAAATGACAAAACCTCCTTTCTATATATAGGAGTCTAAGGGGTCACAATATAACCCAAGCCGACCTAACCATAATAATATAAGGCCACATAAATAACAATAGTGGGCTTCTGGGGTGCACAATAATAACAATATGGGGACAATAGGGTCACAACAATGACAATAAGGAATACAAAGACAAAAGTAATGGGGTAATCACTAGTATTATAGGGACCTAACAAGTTACCACTGCCAAGGATATTCTCTGATGTGTGAACCATTCCTAGCACCCTAGTTGTATTCAATAAATCTGCTTAATAATACAAATTCTTTATATATTGCACCGATTTTCCCAAATTGGGTTTTCCTCGGATGATTGTCCAAAAATAACGGTGTCCCTTGTGTTATTGTCTCAGTTTATTTCAGTGCATCATTTGTATATTTATGAAGGCTACAATAGTGTTTACTTTGATGTTTATGCAATTAAATAACTTGCTAATGTAAAGAACAAGTAGGAGATTGAAAACCAGTAATTGTAGTAGGGGTTTCTGATGTGTTAGATTCAAGAATTTTCACATTATGATCCCATTTTTTTTATATCATGGCACCTAGAAAGACTCAAAATCATATGATATTAAATTTCTTAATAGATTCTTGGATGAAATGTCATTATTTATTAACATTTTTTTCAAAAATCACTCGTTCTTAAATTGATCTTTTTTATTCTCCTGAAACCTGCAAAAAACGAGTGTCTACTTGTAATAAAACATAAAATCATGGAAAAAGAAAGGTGTTTGGACTCTTATAATCTAATAAATATGCAAAAAATAACAAGCATATACTCTGTAAAACAAATCCGCAGAAAGATAAACAAAGAAAATATTATTTATCACCTACATTACATCAATGGTCGACTATACTAATAAGTGGTTTTTTAATCATAACTTCTCTGTTTTTCATCCGATTTGAGTAATTTCAAAGCCAAATGAAAGTGAATTCAGAGTTCTATCTCCAATAAAACTATGTTTTACAAATTCCATGTGATGATATGTCAACCATGCTCAGAATGACCTGCATAAAAGAGTTGTTTTCCCCAACTTATACCAACAGTCCATATTTTAAGACTAATGTTTTCGTTTGATGCCGGATTGAGCTAATTCAAATTGGAAATGAAATTATATTCAATTATATATCTTCAAGAGAAATAGGTTTTGAATAAAACAAGAATTAATGGGTCAAATGTGCCAATGAACAACAACAAAAAATAGATTTTTAAGAATGTCGATTTATGATAGGCAATCAGTGTTTTGGTCATAAATTTCTCATACAATATCGAAATTGAGTGATTCAAACTTCCTTGTAATCTAGGACATAGGGAAATATACCATAGAAATAGGTTTTCAAAATCTAGTCATTTAGACCTCCAAAAATTGACTGTCCCCAACTTTGTCCTTGAGCTACCTACTAGACACCCTATCAATGTTTTTGTCATAATTTTTTCATTTCAAATCCAAATTGAGTGATTCAAATTCAGTCATAAAGTATACATTAAGAGATACTTATGATTGAAACAAGTTTTTAAAATATGCCCATTTGTTTCCTCAAAACATGACTACCCTGACTATTTGTTTTCAGAAATTTTATCAAACTCGCAAGCCATAAAGTATGATAAACAAGCATTTTTTCCAAAATGGTGATGAATGTTTGTAGAAATATGATTTTCAATATAGTATGTATACATACACAAATAAATTCAAATATCTATCACTTATATTGATTTACACAACATACTGCAGTGAACACAATCTTTTTACATATAAAGAAATTTATTTATGTACTTATTTATTTTATTTTCTACACTAACCTACTCTATTTGAAAAATATGAAATATATTTACATATATGAGTACTTCCAATGGAACCATTTTCGAAACAATGCCTCACGTATGTACATACCCAAATTAGAAAAATACACGTTAATAAATACCAGAGTAGGAGAAATCAAGTTCCCTTGAAAATATGGTGCCAAAAATTGTCAAAGTATGGAGTGATACTGCGAACAAATGATAGATTGAAACCAAGAGTCCATATAGCCTTTTCTTTCTTGGTTTTCCATAGTTTTCATATCATGAAGTTCTTTCAATGTCTTATCGATCTCATCTTCTTGTTGATATTGACTAGAAGAAACCCCATTGTCTTCCATGACTCCTACAATTTTAGGATTTAAAACCTTCCCAAACCTAATATAAGTTTCCAATAATGGTGTAGGTAAAATAGAATGGGTGGGAAGGGTGACTAAATTTCACAATTCAACACTATAAGCATGTTGTACTGATTTATTATTATGGTGTGGGACGGATTGAGCAGGAAATTGTATAGGGAATGGAGGATTTTGATGTAGTTGATTAAGTTGTAGGACTAACATTGATAGGTAAGAAAAATAATTATTTTGTGGTGCAAGATGAAAGAAATATCCACGTATTTAAGAAAATGAAAGGATGGAGTTTTGAACAATACATGTCGGTTATGGTTGCCATGGTTGTGAGCTTGTAGCAACTTCTCGGTTTCTTTGATATGCTTCTTTCATCCTCTTGAAAAATTATTTTTTTGAAACCAAAGGAAAAATAATTCTTCAAATTCTTATTCTTTTTTTATCTTGCAAAATTATCAATTATCAGTTTAGAGAGATAATGATATTAGTTTTACAAAATTACTAATTTAAGCTCCTATAACTCTTGTTCTTACAACAAATTTCAAGAATCAAGAGGAAAGTTCCTTAGAACTCTTACCAGCCTTGAAGATTCCTCCTACAAATGTTCCTGCCAATTAGTTAGTGGAATGGGTGGTGCTTACATCACCATTTAATTGAAATTCTAAGAATTCTTCAAATTTCTACCTCTAATATTTCTACTTTTATCCATGCATGTTATTTGACTTGAAACTACCTACAAAGGGAAGACCTCACCACAATTTAGCTAGGGTGCGTGCATAGGTTCTTACCTTTCGTCTTTAATATCCAACCCTCTTAGAGCTAGGAATGCATCTACAACCAGATATTAGTGTGGTAGTGCTATTTGAATGCCTCCCAGACAACGACACCAAAATGTTGGGGAAATTAATTGTTTAATAAAAAACAACTAATCACCTGAACACTAAGTATAAGAGGAGGCTTGACGGTCAGTTGGAGACACACCACAAGAGATCAAGAATTCGATTTTCTGGGGCAGGGTTTGCTGAGAAATTTGAGTTAGTGATCAGTTGCAGTGAGGGGTAGTTCAACAAGAGATTTCCATCCAACGCTGAAGAATACATAGCAGAAAGGCAGTGAAGTACCAAGAGAGACAACGCAGGCCCAAGAAGGGCTGACGCAGAGGCTGTAGCAACTGACATAAAGGATGTAGAGGGCCATAGACACTGACATAGAAGTCGTAGAGGGCTTTAGAAGTCGAACTAAGAGATTATGTGGGGCAGACTGGGAGCAGATCAACAAATTTTGAGCAGAGGAGGGTGACGCAGATCCTAAAGGAGTGACGCAATTTCAGAGCAGTTCTTGAAGCAGCTTTCATTGTCCAGCATAGGGAACAGCTAGAGTCACTGTGGGATTTGATCATCGGGTTGCTGATTTGTCGGAATATCTATCTCTGGATAGAGGTATGTTATGAAAGCAGCTCACAAAAAGATAGAAAAGATAGATCAACGCCTTATAATTCAGCCTCTTCGAGGGGGAAAACTCCTTTACATTACACAAATGAACAATTCTTGGATGATACAAATGACAAAACCTCCTTTCTATATATAGGAGTCTAAGGGGTCACAATATAACCCAAGCCAACCTAACCATAATAATATAAGGCCACATAAATAACAATAGCGGGCTTCTGGGGTGCACAATAATAACAATATGGGGACAAGGGTTACAACAATGACAAAATTAATGGGGTAATCACTAGTATTATAGGGACCTAACATGCCCCTCTCCTTTAAAAAAGTGTTTTCCTCAACGCTTGAGTAGTTCTAGATGCTTCTGTAAAAAAATCTCATCCTCCCATGTGGAATCTTCAACGGGTAAGTTCTTCCACTTGATGAGATACTCTGAAATTGATCGATTTCGTAGATGTCGAGTTCTTGTTTCTTTAACTGCTTCAGGTTCCAATATGATCTTTCCTTCCTCGTCAAGTTCTGGCAATATTGTTTGAATTGGGAGCTTTTCACCTATAACCTTCTTTAAGCATGAAACATGGAAAACTGGGTGCACTCGGGAAGCTATAGGAAGCTCCAATTTGTATGCCATTGTACCTATCTTTTGCAACACTTTGTATGGACCATAATACTTTGGTGATAATTTGTTATCCTTATTAGCTTGCTTGAGGGACATTTGTTTATATGGTTGTAGTCGTAGGAATACCCAATCACCTACATCAAAATTTCTTTCACCGCGATGTTGATTTGCCTGCTGTTTCATTCTATTCTGTGCCAAGGTGAGGTTATCCTTTAAGAGTTGGAGAACTTGTTGTTGATTCTCGATGTGATCTTCCACTACTTGAACATTAGAATTTTCTCTTAAATATGATGTGATGGATGGTGGGTGATATCCATAAAGTGCCATAAATGGGGTCATTTTTGTTGAAGTGTGGAAGGAAGTGTTATACAACCATTCAGCGAGAGGCAACCATTTGACCCAATGTGTCTGTTTATCAGATACAAAGCAACGAAGATATCCTTCCAAACATTTGTTTACTATCTTAGTTTTTCCATCAGATTGAGGATAATAAGATGAACTATGAGCTAACTGAGTACCAAGACAAGAAAATAATTCCATCCAAAAATTTCCAGTGAAGATGGGATCTCTATCACTTATAATAATCTTTGGGTTTCCATGGAGCTTTTGAATTGTTTCCATAAATGCAGTAGAAACTGTATTGGCTTTAAATGGATGAGATAATGCACAAAAGTGTGCATACTTGGTAAGTCTGTCAACTACCACCATGATGACACTCTTCCCTTCAGATTTGGGTAAACCTGTGATAAAATCCATTGAAACCTCCTCCCAACGTTGACTTGGAAAGGATAAAGGTTGTAGTTGACTCGGGGTCTTAATTGTTTCAACTTTATTTTGTTGGAAAACCAAACATTCCGCCACAAACTTTTGAATATTAGATTTAAGGCCGTCCCAAAAAAATTCCTTCTTAACCCTGTGGTAAGTCTTTAAAAATCCTAAGTGCCCTCCTAAGGGAGAGGCATGCAATTCCATAAGAATCTTTTGTTTGAGTTGGGAATTCTTACATAGGTATAAACGATCTTTGTACCATAATGAATCATTTTTCCAGCTAAATGTATCAGATGCACTGGGATCTTGTTGTAACTTTTGAATGAGTGCCCCCATTTCTTCGTCATTCTTCCATTCATCCCTTGCCTCATTTACCCAATCTGGTTGGATAATAGATATGGCACAAAGCAATGCTTCCACATCCTCATCCTTTCTTGAGAGTGCATCTGCCACAACATTTTGCTTCCCTTTTTTGTAGATGATTTCAAAGTCATAACCCAACATCTTTGTGACCCATTTTTGCTGCTCTTCTGAAGATAATCTTTGTTCTAAAAAGTATTTAGGACTATCATGATCCGTTTTTACCTTGAAGTGTCTTCCCATTAGGTATGGTTGCCATTTCTTAGGTACATGTAGTATTGCCAAAATTTCCTTTTCGTAAATAGCTTTGTGTAAATATTTTCCTTTGATTGGACGACTTTTGAAAGCAATGGGTCTTTGTTCCAATGTTAGAGTCTATGAAATCATGATTAACATTTCTTTTGTTCTCATCATGAGTTTCCTCTACAACATTTTTGCCATTAAGAAGCCTTTCTTGTAGCAACTTTGTCAAACCTTCCTTCAATCCTTCAATGTCTTTCTTCAAATATTCCATGTTGTCATTCTTCAAATCATGATTAACATTCCTTTTGTTCTCATTATGAGTTTCCTCTCCTACCTTTTTTCCATTAGGAAGCCTTTCTAGTAACAATGTTTTCATACCATCCATCTTAGCTTCCATGCCGTCCATCTTAGCTTCCATGCCATCCATCTTAGTTTCCACGCCATTCATCTTAGCTTCCACGCCATTTATCTTAGATTCCACACCATTTATCTTAGCTTCTGTTAGCTTTTGTGAGAGTGACATTTGTTGCACTTGGTCTCGTAATTTTGATATATCATGTAGCATTTCTTCCTCTTCTTCATGAGTCATGCTAGAGCTTTCAGGTTGTTTACTAGGTGTTTCCATTTTCTTTCTTCGGGGCATTAATTACCGATAATAATGATTCACTATGCCTTTTGAATTCCTTCAAACTAATTTTTCAAACCAAGCTTATGCAAACATTTAAAAAAAATACACACATTTTTTCACTTTGTAGGCACTCGATATTGAATCTGATGTATCTCTATAATTTCGGATCTTTGAGTTCTGAAATTGCGACCTGCAATAGCCCTTTGTGTCCTCTTTCCAATGCCACCAGTCTAATCGAATTTAGATTCTCCAAGAAAGAGTTATGCACAATCTCCCAAGATGACCTAATTATATACCTTTTCAGAAGAGCGAACTTTTATGAAGTTCCACGTGTCACTGTTTTGACCTTAGGATCTGAAGAATATACACAAGAAACTACAATTCGTCCTCTTTCTGTAACTTCTTACAAAATTTCAATCTGATGCTCAAAACAAAAGTTATGACTATTTTCCCTAGGTCACCTGTTTGGAATGTAATTTGGGAGTCTGCAAAAAGGCCAACTTCCTCAAATCATATCTCTGCAAATATAGCGCGAAAATATCTGAAATCCGAACCCAAGGTTTAGAACGATTTGAACTCACATGGGTTTTTTTTTTAGCATCTGAAAAGTCACATAAAAAAGTTATAGTGAAAATTCCACGATGACCTGTTTAGAGCAGCGAAACCCTAGGATCCATAGCTCTGATACCAAATGTTATGAAACTAGCTCACAAAAAGATAGAAAAGATAGATCAACGCCTTATAATTCAACCTCTTTGAGGGGTAAACCTCCTTTACGTTACACAAATGAACAATTCTTGGATGATACAAATGACAAAACCTCCTTTCTATATATAGGAGTCTAAGGGGTCACAATATAACCCAAGCCGACCTAACCATAATAATATAAGGCCACATAAATAACAATAGTGGGCTTCTGGGGTGCACAATAATAACAATATGGGGACAATAGGGTCACAACAATGACAATAAGGAATACAATGACAAAAGTAATGGGGTAATCACTAGTATTATAGGGACCTAACAAGGTACCACTGCCAAGGATATTCTCTGATGTGTGAACCATTCCTAGCACCCTAGTTGTATTCAATAAATCTGCTTAATAACACAAACCCTTTATATGTTGCACCGATTTTCCCAAATTGGGTTTTCCTCGGACGATTGTCCAAAAATAACGGTGTCCCTTGTGTTATTGTCTCAGTTTATTTCAGTGCATCATTTGTATATTTATGAAGGCTACAATAGTGTTTACTTTGATGTTTATGCAATTAAATAACTTGTTAATGTAAAGAACAAGTGGGAGATTGTAAACCAGTAATTGTAGTAGGGGTTTCTGATGTGTTAGATTCAAGAATTTTCACATTACGATCCAATTTTTTTTATATCATGGCACCTAGAAAGACTCAAAATCATATGATATTAAATTTCTTAATAGATTCTTGGATGAAATGTCATTATTTATTAACATTTTTTTCAAAAATCACTCGTTCTTAAATTGATCTTTTTTATTCTCCTGAAACCTGCAAAAAACGAGTGTCTACTTGTAATAAAACATAAAATCATGGAAAAAGAAAGGTGTTTGGACTCTTCTAATCTAATAAATATGCAAAAAATAACAAGCATATACTCTGTAAAACAAATCCGCAGAAAGATAAACAAAGAAAATATTATTTATCACCTACATGACATCAATGGTCGACTATACTAATAAGTGGTTTTTTAATCATAACTTCTCTGTTTTTCATCCGATTTGAGTAATTTCAAAGCCAAATGAAAGTGAATTCAGACTTCTATCTCCAATAAAACCATGTTTTACAAATTCCATGTGATGATATGTCAACCATGCTCAGAATGACCTGCATAAGAGAGTTGTTTTCCCCAACTTATACCAACAGTCCATATTTTAAGACTAAGGTTTTCGTTTGATGCCGGATTGAGCTAATTCAAATTGGAAATGAAATTATATTCAGTTATATATCTTCAAGAGAAATAGGTTTTGAATAAAACAAGAATTAATGGGTCAAATGTGCCAATGAACAACAACAAAAAATAGATTTTTAAGAATGTCAATTTATGATAGGCAATCAGTGTTTTGGTCATAAATTTCTCATACAATATCGAAATTGAGTGATTCAAACTTCCTTGTAAACTAGGACATAGGGAAATATACCATAGAAATAGGTTTTCAAAATCTAGTCATTTAGACCTCCAAAAATTGAATGTCCCCAACTTTGTCCTTGAGCTACCTACTAGACACCCTATCAATGTTTTTGTCATTATTTTTTCATTTCAAATCCAAATTGAGTGATTCAAATTCAGTCATAAAGTATACATTAAGAGATACTTATGATAGAAACAAGTTTTTAAAATATGCCCATTTGTTTCCTCAAAACATGACTACCCTGACTATTTGTTTTCAGAAATTTTATCAAACTCGCAAGCCATAAAGTATGATAAACAAGCATTTTTTCCAAAATGGTGATGAATGTTTGTAGAAATATGATTTTCAATATAATATGTATACACACACAAATAAATTCAAATATCTATCACTTATATTGATTTATACAACATACTGCAGTGAACACAATCTTTTTACATATAAAGAAATTTATTTATGTACTTATTTATTTTATTTTATACACTAACCTACTCTATTTGAAAAATATGAAATATATTTACATATATGAGTACTTCCAATGGAACCATTTTCGAAGCAAGGCCTCACGTATGTACATACCCAAATTACAAAAATACACGTTAATAAATACCAGAGTAGGAGAAATCAAGTTCCCTTGAAAATATGGTGCCAAAAATTGTCAAAGTATGGAGTGATACTGCGAACAAATGATAGATTGAAACCAAGAGTCAATATAGCCTTTTCTTTCTTGGTTTTCCATAGTTTTCATATCATGAAGTTCTTTCAATGTCTTATCGATCTCATCTTCTTGTTGATATTGACTAGAAGAAACCCCATTGTCTTCCATGACTCCTACAATTTTAGGATTTAAAACCTTCCCAAACCTAATATAAGTTTCCAATAATGGTGTAGGTAAAATAGAATGGGTGGGAAGGGTGAATAAATTTCACAATTCAACACTATAAGCATGTTGTACTGATTTATTATTATGGTGTGGGACGGATTGAGCAGGAAATTGTATAGGGAATGGAGGATTTTGATGTAGTTGATTAAGTTGTAGGACTAACATTGATAGGTAAGAAAAATAATTATTTTGTGGTGCAAGATGAAAGAAATATCCACGTATTTAAGAAAATGAAAGGATGGAGTTTTGAACAATACATGTCGGTTATGGTTGCCATGGTTGTGAGCTTGTAGCAACTTCTCGGTTTCTTTGATATGCTTCTTTCATCCTCTTGAAAAATTATTTTTTTGAAACCAATGGAAAAATAATTCTTCAAATTCTTATTCGTTTTTTATCTTGCAAAATTATCAATTATCAGTTTAGAGAGATAATGATATTAGTTTTACAAAATTACTAATTTAAGCTCCTATAACTCTTGTTCTTACAACAAATTTCAAGAATCAAGAGGAAAGTTCCTTAGAAATCTTACCAGCCTTGAAGATTCCTCCTACAAATGTTCCTGCCAATTAGTTAGTGGAATGGGTGGTGCTTACATCACCATTTAATTGAAATTCTAAGAATTCTTCAAATTTCTACCTCTAATATTTCTACTTTTATCCGTGCATGTTATTTGACTTGAAACTACCTACAAAGGGAAGACCTCACCACAAGTTAGCTAGGGTGCGTGCATAGGTTCTTACCTTTCGTCTTTAATATCCAACCCTCTTAGAGTTAGGAATGCATCTACAACCAGATATTAGTGTGGTAGTGCTATTTGACTGCCTCCCAGACAACGACACCAAAATGTTGGGGAAATTAATTGTTTAATAAAAAACAACTAATCACCTGAACACTAATTATCAATCTAAGGAATGACTATTTATTTCAAGGCAGTCTGTAAAATATATGCAAGCAACTACCAACAACTAACACTTGTTCTACATGATTGGGTTCGACACTATCAAGCTCATTCCGCAAGAAATAAAATGTAAGACTTGAAAAAAAATACTAAATTTAAAAATAGAAAGTAAATGACAGAAAAAGAATTATGCTAATCACATAGTTTGAATCAATACTAAATTAAACCACACCTTTCTGAATTGGAAATTTAACCTATTTCACCCAACATAATTTAAATGCTAATCTAGACCAGTGAATTAATAGAAAACTAGAAATTGTAGGGAACAACAAATCTGGAAAATGCAACAACCAATCAATTACTTAAAAAATGAAATTTACTCTAAGAAACAACAATTGAAATTCAAATAAATAAGTATACAACTAAACTACTTTAGATGTTCAAGGAAACACCCCATCCAAGGTACTGGGCCCAACTGCCCAAAATTCAATTTTGCCTTGACAAAAAATTCAAATCAGATTACAAGTAGACAATTATGAAATTCCGATGATAGCTCCTTTCATTAAAAATTATAAATAGATAGAATAGAACTCTGAGTTCCGCCTCTAATTCAATAATTGTTCATCCTCCTCTTTGATCTTTGTTTTCATTTAAATACACATAGATCAAGGGGAAATTAAAACTAAATTAGTTACAAAATGATTTCCCCTTGCAATTTTGGATTGATTACAGAATTTCAATAAACAAGATCAGATATGAAATTTCTCTCCATCATGATTCAACTGGAATAAGTCAAATATGGTATTTCAATTGGGAGAATTTGGAAAACGACCACAACAACAAATATGAGAAACTATCCTTCAAAAAACCTTGCATTTCTCTAAATCCAAACCAAATTTTGGAAAAATTCTCACTCTAAAACTAATTTGGTTCCTTCTACACAAAACCCATTCTCAGATTTTCAAGATTCATCTTAATTTGCCCGAAAGTCCAACGCAAAACTTTCACTTGTTATCCCAACAAATTTTTGAGTTGGAATATTTGATTATGAGATGGAGATGAAATTTGCAATCTGGAAGAGACCTTGGTGTCTAAAATCATGAGTGGTGTTATAAAAAAATCATTAATAAACCATCATTGGAAAAATCATACTTAATGATCTTCAATTTATTAAAAATAAAGGAGAATAAACATCACTAATCCACAAGAGCATGAATAATTATAAAAAGGAATTAAATGATAAATTATGAAATAGGGCATGATAAAGAATGGTAGAAATGAATGAAATATATGCCAATAAGTGATAATAATAATGAAAAATTAGTGGCCCAATAAGTGCATTTGTATATGATGTTTGGATTAATTTGCTACATAATCAGATTTCACATCTTTTCATTAAAATATGTAATCATCCATATATTTAATAAGTGGTGTAACATTCCACAGTGACATTAGATAACGCAATAGAATAAATTAAAATGTATTTTATTATATATCAATACGAAGCTATTTTCACACAAAATAAGATTGTTATTTGCAACCCCTTGTCTTTCAATTTGGACATTATGTCCATTACATTAAACAAAATGTATAATTTTCACAAACAATTATTTCAAAAAATACAACAGGTTGCATTGATATCCAAATAAATCATCATTCTTCATTGGAACTGTTGCTAGTGCTCAAGCTACTTCCATAACTTGGGTTGTTTGGAGGAATGATTTGTTGATTGCGTCGATTGTTTTCGTCTTCTTGATCTTGTTCCATCTGCAAACATTAAAATAAAGTGTAATGAGTGTATCTACATTGGTAAAATAATGAAAATTGAAATAAATATTATACATCAATGTAAATAGAATATTAATGTACCATAATAGCAAGAAGTGACTCATAAACTATGCACATGGTTTCAAAACTATGACTTGCAACAAGTCTTCTACTGGCGTAGTTCCACACTTTGTTTCTTGCATGTTTTAAACCTCATTATAAATCATAGATTTGATGTAAATGATTTTTTTGTTCTGTTAATTATAAACTTAGAGAAGTAAAACAACATAGATACTTACAAATTCCACAATTAATTTTTGATATTCCAACATATACTCGTAACCCATATTTAACTCAATGTCAATCAATTCTTCTAATAACTGTTCTTTGTATGTTAGCACCTATTTGAAGACATCCAAGTATGGTTGTTGTTAAACAACCTAAAATATACAAAAAATGAAACATTGACTTATTATAAGGAAATATTAACAATTACTCGCAAACTTTGATATGAACCATTTTATTCCTTGTCGTCTTGTTTTATATGCTGAATGAGTTCCATTTTGTTTTATTTTCTACAAAAAAATACTTGAAAATTAATATTTAATGCTAAATTATTTTTTTATATGTACAAATTCAATCATGATTACATATATTTGAAGCACGTTGTTGTTGAAATGGCTCCTCCTGTGATGCAATTATATCCTTTTATTTGACTATCTCCTTGTACATTTTTTTGGACATTCATGTTGGCTTGTTTTGCATATCAACGCATTAATCATTTAAGATTTTCATAATCTTCCTAAAAAAAATAATAAACTTTTTTTATGTTGATATATGAAAACTAATATAAAAAAATTGCTATTAATAAATGAATTGTTTATAGTAATATATACATATAATTCTAGAAAAATCATTCTAATTAAGAATATTACCTTTTGAATGATTTTTGTTGTTGTTATTGTTGTATGTTTTTGCTATTGCAAACCTAACATATCTCACCATTGCTTTGGAAACTCTTCTTGCAGTTTATATATAATTTGGTTCTTAGAATAATTGGATTGATTTTTGTATTGTAAGTGGAAATACGTCTATATGTTCGTTCCACTAGATCCCTCATAGTTTTGTAAAAAAAATCCCCCCTTTCATTAACCGCTAGCACCACTTTAGATGAGTTAAGGACCAACTCATCGTCATTTACATGTTCTATACTTTTTCTTTTCTTAGAACGACATTAATTTTTTCCTTCATTGTTGATTCCTGTAGAATATTAAACATATATGAATTAATAGATTGTTTGAAACATGTTATTTGATATTCTTAAGTATATTATTAAAAAAAAAAAATCATATTGAATAGTATTTTTTCATTCACCTTATCCTTCTGCAAATTTTGTATTAGGATTTTACACTCTTCTGCACTTAGATTAGAAATAATCTTATCGACCTTTTTCATTTCGTGGCTCTACATGACACACACTAACCAATACATATTAGTTAAACTTAGATATAGTTCAAATATATTAATTTTGTAAAGAATTTACAAAGAACTTGTCTTCTAAGGTTTTTTTGATGTGCTATCATTGTGTCTATTAACATTTTTTTTACTTGACACATTCTCAGACATTTTTTTAACCAATATACAACATGTACCATTTTATACATAAGCCATTAATATATTTTATACATAAATCAAATAACCAGCCAAAAAGAGCTCTCGTAATTCCATTAAATGCACCGTGTGTTTAATTGTTCGACACCATCAACGAAAATTAACTTCTTAAAATAATTTTGAATTATGACGATGTGATTTGTAACAATAAACACATCGTAATGATTTAACGATGCTATTTGGTAGAGGCGCGCCATTGCATTATATTACACTAAGAGCAACGATGAATAGACTAGACAGAACAGATAGCGTTATAATATACTAGTGCATTGTATTACACAAGGCGCACCGCATAACAAATATATGTTTTTATAAAAAACGAGCAGGATAACAAGGTTTTGATCTAATTCAATAAGTGATTCGTCAACTTTACATGTCAAACACCCTATATATAGTAAGTACAAAAACTCATTAAATTTAAAATGCTTAAAATGAAAAACCTTAATTGTGAAGCGGTAGGAGTTAAATCCTAAGGTGAAATTTTGTAGTCACATAAGCAAGAAGAAGAAAGGGTTTAAGGTAAGTATTGAATTTTTTTGTTTTGTTTTTGTTTTTGTTTTTTCTAAATTTTAATTAAATTTAAATAGGAATAGATATTTTGGATTTGAGAGATCTGTGGTTTTTATCTTTATCATTGACCGGAGAATCCACAGTATAAACATTTTTGAACCAACGTTTCAAATCCCAAATGGGATCCATCATCAGGGTTAGAGAATGATGATAAAAGAAGAGCAGAATGGATAGAATAAATACCTAAGAGGCTAAAATTTTTAAGGAAAAGCACAGGTCGGCTAGAAACTGAATTTTATTTTAATTTTAATCTTATTTATTTTTATTTTTATTTTTAATTTTCTTTTTAATAAATTACTATTGAAATAAATTACTTTTGTTTTATTGAAATTTTATTAAAATTTTAAAAACTTGGGATTATAACATATAGATTAAAGAAAGATAGATTAAACTAAAATATAATAATTTCTATATAAATTAATTTAACCTATTAAACAAATTCAAATTAATAATTATAAATAATAAATGTTTATAATTGATCAATATAATAATTAATATATTAATTATTAAAATTAATTCATATTAATAATTCTTAATAATTTTAATTATAAATAATAAATATATTAATTAATTAATAGATTAGTATTTAGATATAAATATATTAATAAATTAATATTTTGATAATTAATTAATATATTAATTCTTAATTGATTAATATATTACTTAATAAATTAATATTAAATAATTATTCTTAAATAATTTATTAAATATAATATATTATTTAATAAATTAATATTAAATAATTTATTAAATATAATATATTATTTAATAAATTAATATTAAATAATTTATTAAATATATAAATCTTTAATTTTTGTTTTTTTAATTTTCAGATATAAATATATTGATTGATTAATATATTGATAATTAATTAATATATTAATTTTTAGATAATATATAGAACTGAGATATATTGATATCTATATAAATTAATTTAATAAATTAAACCAATACATATTAATAATTATAATAAATATTTATAAAGGCAAACTGATAATTAATATATTAATTAATAATTATATTTATAATTGATCAATAAAATAATTAATATATTAATATGAGCAGACTTCTGGTGTAGCAATGGGATCACCCCTCTCCCCAATCGTGGCCAACCTATACATGGAATATTTTGAGAAGAAGGCCCTGGAATCATATCCTTTAAAGCCGGCCTGGTGGAAGCGGTTTGTCGACGACACCAATATAAAGTGGACTCATGGTAAAGCAGAACTTGACAAGTTTTTCATTCACCTGAATTCCATCTCCCCTGATATAAAATTCACAATGGAGCTTGAAGAAAACATGAGCATCCCATTCTTGGACATTCTTATCATCAGAAAAGAGGATGGCTCTTTGGGCCATAAGGTTTTCAGAAAGTCAACCCACACAGAAAGTTACCTCCATGCGGATTCCCACCATCACCCAGCCCAAAAGTTTGGCGTTCTAAACACTCTTGCCATTAGAGCCCTTCGAATTTCTGACGCAGAGCATATAAACGAAGAAAAGAGGCATTTGGTTTTAACTTTTAAGAATATAGGCTACAAAGATCATGAGATTAAAAAAGCCATGGAGAAAGCTGAAAGGAAGTTGTCATCTCCCAAGCCTAATGATCAGGACCAACCTCAATGTGGTAAAGTTTTTCTACCTTATATCCAGGGGGTTACAGACAAAATCGCTAAAATCCTAAAAAAGAAGAACATTATAACACAATTTTCAGCTCCTGGTACTATCAGACAAAGTTTGAAGTCTGTAAAAGATGATATTGACAAGCATCAACTTAAAGGAGTCTATAAAATAGACTGTTCTTGTGGAAAAAGCTACATAGGTGAAACAGGTCGCTCCCTCCAGACAAGACTCAAGGAACATGGCGCTGACATCAGGAATGGAAGATCTCGTACCTCAGCATTGGCAGAACACTCCTCAAAGACTAACCACCACATCTGCCTGGAAAACGCATCAATTATCGCAAGAGAAGAACAGCATCAGAGAAGAAAGATCAGAGAAGCACTCGAAATTATTAAGCATCCTTGTAATTTGAACAGAGACAATGGTATGGAGATTAGCGGGAGCTGGCTTCCCCTGATCAGGGAAATCAAAAAGCGTCAACCCATCCCCAGGTAAGCCCTCAGCAGGTAAGTTATCCCTATCCTAGTCTATTGGTCAGTACTTTTATTTAAATCATAATTAGAATTATTAACATTAAAATACTTTAATTTATTAATTTCTTCCTAACTATTAATTAATTTATTAATTATTATATTAATTAATTAATTATAAATATTAATTAGTTATAATTGTTAAAAACTTTTAGAAATATAATTACTTAATAATTAACTTTTAATACCTAGAATATAATTATTAATTAATATATTAATATATTAATTATTTTATTGATCAATTATAAATATAATTATTAATTAATATATTAATTATCAGTTTGCCTTTATAAATATTTATTATAATTATTAATATGTATTGGTTTAATTTATTAAATTAATTTATATAGATATCAATATATCTCAGTTCTATATATTATCTAAAAATTAATATATTAATTAATTATCAATATATTAATCAATCAATATATTTATATCTGAAAATTTAAAAAAAAATTAAAGATTTATATATTTAATAAATTATTTAATATTAATTTATTAAATAATATATTATATTTAATAAATTATTTAAGAATAATTATTTAATATTAATTTATTAAATAATATATTAATCAATTAAGAATTAATATATTAATTAATTATCATTATATTACTTGATCAATATATTTATATCTAAAAATTAATATATTAATTAATTATCAAAATATTAATTAATAAATTATCTAATATTAATTTATTAATATATTTATATCTAAATACTAATCTATTAATTAATTAATATATTTATTATTTATAATTAAAATTATTAAGAATTATTAATATGAATTAATTTTAATAATTAATATATTAATTATTATATTCATCAATTATAAACATTTATTATTTATTATTTATAATTATTAATTTGAATTTGTTTAATAGGTTAAATTAATTTATATAGAAATTATTATATTTTAGTTTAATCTATCTCTCTTTAATCTATATGTTATAATCCCAAGTTTTTAAAATTTTAATAAAATTTGGATAAAACAAAAGTAATTTATTTCAATAGTAATTTATTAAAACGAAAATTAAAAATAAAAATAAATAAGATTAAAATTAAAATAAAATTCAGTTTCTAGCCAACCTGTGCTTCTCCTTAAAAATTTTAGCCTCTTAGGTATTTATTCTATCCATTCTGCTCTTCTTTTATCATCATTCTCTAACTCTGATGATGGATCCCATTTGGGATTTGAAACGTTGGTTCAAAAATGTTTATACTGTGGATTCTCCGGTCAATGATAAGGAATAGAGATCGTAAAAAAATTTACTAGTAAAATCAATAGTGAATATTTTATTTTACAGGGTTTTAAATTTTTTTTTTGAATTAGGAATAAATCTAACAAAAATTGTAAAAAAAATTAACAGTATAATTTAAAATTTTTGCTATCGAGGGTTTTGAGTGAATCACCATATCGTTCAAATTCTGATCTTTTTGCAGTTCCAAAATATTTTGTTGCTCCATAGTGCTCCCAGTATGTTTCTCTTGCAAATGATATCTCTTTTAATTAAACCCTAACAGAAATTGCAAAAAAAAATTATTAGTAAAATAAACAATAAAATTGAAATTTTTTACTATGCAAGGTTTTGAGTGAATCACCATACATTCCAGCTTCTGATCTTCTGAAAAGTTCTAAGTTCCAAATTCTTTTGTTGTTGCACAATGCTCTTGGTATGTCTCTCTTGCAAATCACTCTAAAATTTTGGGAAAAATAATGAAATAGTGTATAATTTTTTACTATTTAAAAGACTTTATGAAATTAAATTTCGAAAATAGCACCTTTTTTTCACTTTATCCGAACATCAGAGCGTTCGATAGTAAAGTGCACTGGTGCGTTTATAAGAAAAGCACATCGACATTGTTGGGGCACCAAAATATTTTCAACACACTGACTTGATACAATTCTTTTTTTTTTGAAATACCAAAATTATGCAATTAATTTTTTTAATGCAATGGTGTTGTTTGTATTTAAATGCATCGATATTGTAATTGCTATAAGAACACCAAGATGGTTGAATTTGTTTTTATTTTCTAAATTCCAGAAATATGTGTGTACCAGTGTTTTTTTTAGGTGTGTTTTTGTACAAGAGCACCAATATGATAACATATTTTATATTTTTCGGAATGTCAGAAGTCGATGTAGGTATTATTTGAATTCCCTAGTGTTGTTATGATTTAAACACATCGGTGCAATTTGTTCTGATAAGTGCACTGGTAGGGTTTAAAAGTTATCTGAAATTTTATTTTCACATAAAATGACATGTTAATCTCAAATTATCCTTTAGGACACATCCACATGAATTACAATAATTCATAGTATATATTTTCTGCTTAAAGTCGCCTCATTTTTTAAAAATGCTTAGAAAACTATATTGAAATTGAGATTATGGTTATATAGTTCTCAAGATTAATTTTAGCTATGCACAAAAAAAATTATTTCTGATTTTTCTCAAATGCAGGGACAAAATCTCAATAATATCAAATGGTTAATTCTTCAAATTCCAAGTCGTTCCATATTGCTGATCAGATTCTTTCATAGAGTTCTCCCTTTCCATCTCCAGTAAGTTCAGATTTTATTTATATTTTGATTATCTAATTGATTTATTTTTTATTTTAATTCATGTCAGTTTGAATAAAAATGTATCCAAATTTGCAGGAACCTGATTCAGAATCAAGTTCAAATGCATAAATTATTCCTCCATTTCAAAAACGCTGGAAGCTCTTATCAATAACAACATATCGCAAGCAGTTGTTAGATGAAAATGGACAGCCTCTTCACCCTGCCAATTAGAACATGGCATCTTCCAGCAACAATCCTGGATCAACAATTTTAATAATTGTTTAGTATATTGTAATTAAAAAGAACCAATTGCATTGTCGTGATTACTAATATCATTGATATTGTACTAAGGACGTTCGATATTTTTTGAAATTAGGATTCTAGTGATGATGAGTGACCCCCCTACCATCTACTAGTGCACCCCACTACAACTCAAATCAAGAGAATGTTGCATTAAGATCAAGACTCGGAGAGGAAGCATACAAAGAATGGTTGAACCAACCACCTATCCAATTCCCACTACGTCCAGATTCGCCAATTAGGAATGACTACAACAATAGTAGTTCTTCATCGCAAGTTGGAAATGGAGGCAATCAAATAGAGGTTGGTATGGATGATTACTTACGAGATATGACTGCTATAGAGGCAATGTTGTTAGATGCATTTCAGAAAAATGAACTAGGGGATGATGCTCATATCATTGATACCTTATTCGAAAGCCTGAAATATGGTTCCACCACCCCTCTCTTTGGACTTGGCAGAAAGTTAAAATCTACTTAACTGGGGATAACGATGTTGTTGTACAACTTGAAAGCAAAGTTTGGCTTGTCGAATGCATGTTTCTCGGAAATATTGAGGTAATTCACCTGCATGATCGATCAAGTCCCTTATATTTTGAGAAACCTTGTTACACAATCAACATTAAAAATGGTCAGTTTTACGAACGTTAAATATTGACATTGTATAATTATATTCCCCGCCCACTGCAAGTTATTGAAAGATAAGGTTCTTCTAAGTGATAATGTCTTTCCAGGTAGCTACGAAGAGATAAATCAATTGTTGAAAATGTTGGGTGTTGAGTACATATTATGTCCTACATGCCCGAATGATTGTATTTTATATAAAGGAGAATATGCATACAAAGATATATGTTTGAAATGTGAGCAAGATAGGTACTGTAATTTTAAAAACAGGTACATCACATGGTCCTCCTCTTTAGATATTGAGGCACACACCTATAATCCCAAGGATTCAAAGACTCTTTTGTTGTAAGAATTAGCCATGTTGCAGGGATCGCATGCCTCACACATAAGTGAGTGAGGAGTTATATGAATCCCAACATATTCAATAGCCATGACGAATATAAAGGATACATGGCTTAAAAAATTCAATGATGAAGTACAAAGTCTACGATTCAGCATAGCCATGGATGGTGTCAACCCATATTCCCTCCAAAACACCAACTATTATGTTTGGCCTATGGTAGTGATCAATAACAATACCTCTCCATGGTTGTTCGTGAAGAATGAACATCTTATGTTGGCTCTCATGGTCCCTGGTAGAAGACAAGTGAAGAATGTGGATGTCTACTTACAACCATTGGTAGATGAATTGAAGGAATCATGGGAAGGGATACATGTGTACGATGTATCAAGACCCATTGCAACAGAGAGGTTTTTTACGTTGTATGACATATATGCTTACACCATACATGATTATCCAAACATAGGAATCTGCTATGGTAGATTACATTTTTATTAATTTTTTTATATACATAACAATATTGTTTAACATATTAATTTAATTCGATACAATTGTTATGATCTTCATAGTCTCTAATGTTTCAGCCTGTATATAATAATTTCGCAGGTCTTGTAACAAAAGGGTATCATGGATGAAAATGTTATAGACCTTCTCTGAAGGCTAGGTGGTCTGACCACCTACCAAAGCCAATGTATGACTTCTTCAGAGTATTCCTCCTAGAAGAATACCCTTACAGAAGAGCAACATATGCTTTCAAAGATAAAATAGAGAGAACCAAAAAGCCTGCAATAATGACACCATCTGAATGGCTTAAATCATATGAGAGAGAGAAGGAGAAGGAGTTTGCATAAATGTTTGATTCAAATGGGGAGCTTATGTTCGATGATCCAAAATTCTTCGACACCTATGTTGAGAAATTTCTCTTTTGGATGAAAATGAAATATGTCTTTTATGAGATCTCATATTGGGAGCATCTTAAGATTGCCCACTTATTGTATCCCATGCATATATTTAAAAACATTTCACCTTATTTATGGAGGCACATATCATCGAAAAAAAGTGACACATTGGTTGTTAGGAGAGATCTTATTTATTCAAAAACTAAAAAGAAATATTGGACAAGACAAGAAACTAGAGGAGAGGTTGGTCCCTCTTGATCTTTTAAAGAAGGTGATGTCCCATGGATTTTAAAGAAAGATGATCTTTCTTTGGAAAAGGAAGTTATAATGAGTGTGAGGGTGATTTCTTTATATGTGTCTTCACTACAATGCTACTTCATTGTGCAATATCGTTTGTCGAGGTTGAAATCACATGACCATTTGAACTTTCTAAGAGTACATATGTCTAAAACATGATTTTATTATTTATTATTTATTTTTATGTAATGGGATATTTTATAATTAATTTTTTATACTGTATTATTTACTATGTAGTGTCATTATCCTATGATCATGCATGGGTATGTGAACCATGACTTCCCCCAAGACCTACGATGTGCCATATCTAAATGATTTGCATTTTTATGTTGGGTCACATCAAAGGAGATTCATATGGCTATAATTCTACGGTGGCATCAAGAGATAACTAAAATTGTTTGTATATTCTAGAAGGAACTGCCGATGAGTTCAATGGACTTGCAGGTTCATCTTTTAATTCACCTATTAGATGAGGTTGAATTAGTTGGGGTGGTTTCTCGTCGTTGGATGTTCTCCTTAGAGAGGTACATGAATAAATTGAAAGGTTTTTTTCAACAAAAGTCAAACCCCGAGGGGTCTATGGTAGAGGGGTATATATTGTATGAGTATTTCTATTATGCCATTGAGTACATCAATCAGATCGAAAACACACCAGGTGCGGCAATTCTAGACGACGAAAGGGATGAAGAAAAAAGAAAAGGGGAGATTCTCGAAACAAATGGAAAGAGGTGCATGATAAAGAGTAAGTGGCTTATCATTTGTCAAATTTCTACATAGTAACTATTCACACTGAACTTCATATTAATGCATATTTTGATCTCATATGTACTATATATATATATATATATTCTGTTTTTATTTCATCAGTGAATTGAAAAATAGAATCCATCAACCAATTCATTATTTACAATATGGAAGCAACACAACCGTGGGTCGCATTGTACGAACAAAAGAGGAGGAAATGAGACAATGACATAAAAGACTTCAAATGGTTTAATGGTAGAAGCATGCCTTATCCTGATCATTTAAAAGAAAATATGCCAATGACATGCCCTAACAATTGGGTTGTTGATAAAGTCAAAGAGAAATATGGTGCATTTGGTCATTACCCGCATGCTGAAGTGGATGTGCTAAACATAGGGATTGGGTTCAACAACTCGGTAATTACAATATCTTTCTACACATTTTTAACTTCATACTACACCTTTGAATTGTAACATCTATATATATTTATATTTTTTATTATGTTTTGGTTATTAGACACATGACACTATGATTTTTTCACTTTTTTATAGGTGCATTGTTCCCATCTATGTGGGCATATGGAAATCATTTTCACATGGAGGATGTCGATGATGGATTCATGACACAAGATTGTGGAGTGGAAGTCGAGTTCAACCAATCTAGTCGTGCTAGCCACCGCGATCAAAACATAATGCAGGGGACGTTAGTTTTTTTTTTGAAATATACAAGAGATCATTCAAGTGGACTTCTCTTCGTTCCAATGTGTTATTTTTAGGTGCAATTGGTGTGACACCTTTGGTTGGAATAATGTAAAGAAAAATCGCGATAGTTGGTTTAAATCTATCAACTCTAGAAATATGTGGCATGAAGCTTATGTTTTCCCAAAACAATGCAACCAAGTGTTCTTTTACCCATATGTGTTGGATAGAGATTGGTGGTTCGTATTAAGACACGACCCTAGATAAAAATATATTATTGAGAACAACAATGTTATCATGCCAAGTGAGGAAGATAATCAGGGTGATGACAACAGAGAGTGATATATACTTGTGTTATTGCATCATTTATACTATTGTTGTGCGTTTTTATTTTCTTTATTTCGCTAATTATATTGTTTTTTTATTCGTCTTGTTGGCATTTATAATATAGTTGGTAAGATCCAAAACATTTTTACACATTTTTTTACAGTAGAAACATTTTTACACTTAAAACTAAGTATTTCCAATTGTGTACAATATCTATGATAATAAGGATTCAAGGTCACAATCCTTCTCAAATAGGAAAATGAGAAGAAAATGGTGAATTCCGAAAAAAAAATTAAAAAAAAAAATAAAAAAAATAAATAAATAAATAAATAATAATACATTGAAGATAAATATTTATTGGTTTATTAATCAGTTCAAGCGTTTTTTCTTCTTGTTTAGTTCAAAATCAATATAAATCATCATGTAGTGATAACTCTATGAGAACTTTAACAATGAAAAAATAATGTATTAATATTAAGATTAAATTATTGGCATGAGAGGTAAAGTCGTGTTTACAATATTTAAATTATAGTTCTTGCAACATTATGTAAACTAAAAAGGAGGTCTTATGCACGTATAAAATGTTTATTACATCTTTTTATGGACCATAAGAGAAACAAATGGGCTCGCATGGATGCATGAGAGGTTTTAATTTTTTATTCATGGATAATGGAACAATTTTGACTTTTCTTTTCAATGGTAATTATAAATAAAAGTTGAATTAATAAACATTTTATGGCTAAGAATTAAATGATAAATAACGTGATGGTGATTAAATTTGACATTCAAATAGACTTGGTGATACATTTTTCTTTCCTATTTAGATTATGTAAAATAGATATATATTTTTATGTATTTACAAGTAAATTATTTAAAGTAGACATGTCTTTATCATTATGAACATGATGTAATATTAGCTAGGAAAAATGTAAAAACATGAATTTTAGTGACTTTCTCATGATAAGTATGTGAAAAATAACATTTTTGAGTTGTTCATTAAGAAATAATCAAATATATTATTTGTCAAAAGATTAAATCTAATATAGTATCATTTTTGTATTATTTAACTCATATTTATTATTAAAAAGAGTTAAATTTAAACCAATACAATAGCAAATAAAGAACCAAAATAACACCAAAATGTTATATCTTTATTACTAGAAAAAAGTTCACTTGCCTCTTTAAGGGAGAACTTCCAATAGAGCAAATCCCCAACTACAAGTAACTTCACAAGCCTTATTTTACATTTCTTGATTCTCATCTTTAGAGAGAGAAATTTCTAATTTAAATTGGTAAGAGTTGCTATAAATATTAAATTTAAATTGCTTGAAAATATCAACTTTCGTAACAATTAGATTTTATAAAAATAGATTTTTTTAAGTTATATTAAATCTAAATTAATTATAAAAAATTATGACTTAAGTTTTTAAAATTTAACAATAGATTGAATTTTATAAACCAATATTGAATTGGTTAAATTGTGTTTTTGAATAATTTATTATTAATAATATTTTATATTAAAAATTGAGTGAGTTACACATTTTCAACTTATTAAGAATTAACTAAAGTATCTTACCTTTAATTATTTTTTTCCTTGTGAGTATTAAAATATTTTACTAATTAAATTAGATTGAATATCAATGAACTATTTAAGCAATTTCAAATTTTTATCGTAATTTTACAATCGTAGTTTCCACCATACTAAACTTATAAAAATATCTTTGCACTTTTTTTTAAAGTAAGTTGTTTTGCATGTAGTTTCATATATAAAACTTTGATATAAGTTCACCAATAAACAATCTAAAATAAATATTATTTCATAGAAATAAGCATCATGATGATAGCCATCTAACAAACATAAACATCATCTAAGATACATATTCAAATTCACTGCCACCATCTAATTATATACACCTCTAGAACATATAAATGTCATTAGCAAGCACACAAATCTAATAATCTAATAGGGCATCATCATCATGATCACAACTAACAAAACACAAACATTGTAATCTAACATCATCACCACACACATCTTCAAATTAATATACATCTCATGTCAAATAACTATTATCACATACACATCTATCTGCAAGCACATTAAATGAGCATATCTAACATGATCTAATAATATACACATCAACACCAACATATAAATTAAGTACATAAAAATGAACAAGAAAAATGCAATATATATATAGATACAAACAAGTCAAATAACTGCAATCAAATATCTAATACAACAGACGTATTAGTGTCAGTCAGGTCTGCAATAGAAGACGATGGATGATCAAATATTGCCTCAATGTTTTTCGAACTCTGAGGTGGATCAGGAGGAGATGGTTGGTCTACAGCAGAAGATAGTCGATGGTCAACTACTGCCTCAACATCTATCGAACTTTGAGGTGGAAGGGGTGGCTGGTCTATTCTGTCAGGAGAAATATAAGGCACATGATCTGGCATCTGAACATTAGGAGAATAAGTTGGAGGTGTACTACCAGAAGGCTCACAGAAACCCTGACCATAATCCGATGGGGTAGTACTACCAAAAGCATCATTATCACCACCCTCATCATCATCATGATTAGATGTATTTGTCGTTGCATGCCCTGCATCCATCATCGATGTTAGTAGCCTACTAACTCTGACGATATGATGCATAAGATACACCATCTCGCATGGATAGTCCCTATAGAGATCCAAAAACCTAGGATCTGCGTTGATGTCTCGAGCCCTCACAGGGCAGACTCCCTCATCAACCAAAACTCTAGACAATTTGTTGTAATAGTCCATCTGAAATCTCATACCAACCCTATAGTCATGGATTCCCACGACCCCCTGACGATGTACCTCACCCTATTGGGCCTCGCCCATAACCTCATGTCCTCCATCCGGTGGGGAAGGAGGCATGTCCCCATAGAATGTGTCGATGTCTACAAAATATATAGTACACAACAATAATTAGACATTTTTATTAAATAATTTAATAAAACAAGTTAAAGAACGTGCTAGAATGAATTTTATTCTAATTAATAAGTTGGAGGTGTACTACCAGAAGGCTCACAGAAACCCTGACCATAATCCGATGGGGTAGTACTACCAAAAGCATCATTATCACCACCCTCATCATCATCATGATTAGATGTATTTGTCGTTGCATGCCCTGCATCCATCATCGATGTTAGTAGCCTACTAACTCTGACGATATGATGCATAAGATACACCATCTCGCATGGATAGTCCCTATAGAGATCCAAAAACCTAGGATTTGCGTTGATGTCTCGAGCCCTCACAGGGCAGACTCCCTCATCAACCAAAACTCTAGACAATTTGTTGTAATAGTCCATCTGAAATCTCATACCAACCCTATAGTCATGGATTCCCACGACCCCCTGACGATGTACCTCACCCTATTGGGCCTCGCCCATAACCTCATGTCCTCCATCCGGTGGGGAAGGAGGCATGTCCCCATAGAATGTGTCGATGTCTACAAAATATATAGTACACAACAATAATTAGACATTTTTATTAAATAATTTAATAAAACAAGTTAAAGAACGTGCTAGAATGAATTTTATTCTAATTAATAAGTTGGAGGTGTACTACCAGAAGGCTCACAGAAACCCTGACCATAATCCGATGGGGTAGTACTACCAAAAGCATCATTATCACCACCCTCATCATCATCATGATTAGATGTATTTGTCGTTGCATGCCCTGCATCCATCATCGATGTTAGTAGCCTACTAACTCTGACGATATGATGCATAAGATACACCATCTCGCATGGATAGTCCCTATAGAGATCCACAAACCTAGGATCTGCGTTGATGTCTCGAGCCCTCACAGGGCAGACTCCCTCATCAACCAAAACTCTAGACAATTTGTTGTAATAGTCCATCTGAAATCTCAGACCAACCCTATAGTCATGGATTCCCACGACCCCCTGACGATGTACCTCACCCTATTGGGCCTCGCCCATAACCTCATGTCCTCCATCCGGTGGGGAAGGAGGCATGTCCCCATCGAATGTGTCGATGTCTACAAAATATATAGTACACAACAATAATTAGACATTTTTATTAAATAATTTAATAAAACAAGTTAAAGAACGTGCTAGAATGAATTTTATTCTAATTAATTAAAACAATAAAATTAAATTAAATTAATTTAAAGAAAACACTAATATTACCTCTATCATCTAGAGGCTTAACAGGTGTGAAGAAGATATTCGGACACTGTATCCAATCAATCCCTGTATACGGAAACATCAACAAAATAAACACATGGTCAAACTTACTGGCCAATAGCGTCAGTGCCTAGGCGGAAATCCTGGTTGGATACTCTAGCAGGCCCCTCCTAGGCATCATTTGTCCCCACATGCGCATCTGGACCTCAGTGATCGACCTAGGAGGGCTACGGTCAGATGTAGGCCTTGTCTCTGGAAACCTCTCAAAAAATAAACAAAAAATATCTAAAGTGGAACGGAAGTTTTCCCTCCCATGTATCATCGAATGACATATATCTAAAGCCATACAAAACTGCCTCCAAAAATGGCAGACCATTTGATACAACGTGGCACCTTAATCAAAGAATCAACATAATACAAAAGAGGGCAACTAATGTGTTGCCCATCACTACTAAAGTGTGCAATGGTGGTGACTAATAACGAGAGGCACCTAACCTCCTGTGCAACAAAATAAGAAATTCGTAATTGTCCACCACACACCTGAAAATATGATGAATGGACTGCATGGGGCCCAACATATCTCTGTGAGTAGGCAAGTTGACTCTCTGCTGCAACCACATGGGGGGCATTAGGGAACCAGAGAAAATCCTCCCCTCTCTTGGATAGGCCAGTGATAAAGTATATGTCCTCCTAAGAGGGCCTATACCACGCCTCAAGATCGACATGGAAACCCTTCTCCTAGACACTCCATTGGCGGATCATATGATCCAACAAGACAGAGTGCGCCTTCAAGGATGTAGTCTCCTCATTGTACTTGAGGAGTCCTACATTCCTTAAGGGCACTTGGGTCGTTGCAGTAATAGAACAAGGGTATAAATCCCTCTCCCTCTCTAGCCTCCCATGGCTGGACCATATTGTATTGGCCCGCCATTTTCTCCTGCTCCTATTGTTTCTCCCTCTACTAATGTCTCTGCTACATGATTGAAATATAAAATACATCAGCCTCATACATAAATACAATTTTTTTATTAAATGAAAAATCTATTTATAAACATGGAAACATAAGTTTCAAGTAAAAAAAATCCCCAATGCGCCCAAAAAAAAGTAATGCATTGGCTCGGGTGTGTTATCAAACACAATCGCACTGGTGTCGATGCGTACATACGTATTACGCATCGTTGTTGGTTCACATATTTAAATTGTGATCGTGGTGCGCCACACTTATGCACTGGTGCGCATGTATAACATTTCCACATTGGCGCGGAACGTTCAGGTTATCGAATGCACTGAGCTATATTTTTAAATATTATTTTTGCAGTGCATTTGGTAATATAAACGCATCCAACATAACCTAAAAATGTACGCATCGACGTACAATTTATAGATTTCCTGGTACATTTTCATTTACAAAACACACTGAAACAATAACAGTGTGTTATGTTAACACATCGAATTGTGGTGCACCCTATAAAATTTTAGGGTGCACTACTATCGGTGCGAGTCGAACATATCGAGTGACCGCGCAGGAATTTTTTTTTCAAAAGCAATGGATTTTTTAAGCTAATTTGCAATTCTATTCTGCTAAAAAATTAAATTAGAGAGAACATAGACATTACCTGGAAATTTGCTTGTTAGGGAGGCATTGTTGACATGTAATTGAGAAAAACAAATTTCACCACCGTTTGAAAAAATTTGAAAGTCAGGCACTTAGCATAGTACGAAAGGATTAGCACAGTACGAAAGGATGGTGAGAAATAAAAGCACCGACGTTAGGGTGCTTGCATGAGGCAAGAGTGGCACTGATGCTTCATAGCTCTCCAACACTGTAGATGGTAAAAATGAAATTTATGGTTGGGTGGTTCTTTTATATCTAACCCTCCTCCAGCGTGTTATTATAACTACACCGGTGCGGAAGATATCCAAGAGCACCACTTTTTTTTTTAAATTAAAAAATCTATAGCGGTGTTTTTTTTAAGATTCCCCGGGGCATTCTAATACATGCACCACACTAATGCTTTGTTGGACTATAACAACACTCTTTAAAAAAAAAAAACAACCTAGCGATGCTCTTTAGAAGACACTCTGAGGCATTTTAGTGCATTTACATCACCGGTGCATTGTTGGAAAATAGCACTGCATTTTTTTGAAATTTAAAAACTACAATGGTGCTCATTCTTGGTTTGCACTAGGACGTTTTACTACAGAAAAGACACCAGCATTGTGGGTGTATATAACACCAATTTTTTTAATAATTAAACATTTTTCCTGTGTTATTGATTATTCAAACACCGGTGCATTATATTATTTAGCGCATCATGTTTTTTTATTTTATAAAAAAAAATTCCACGATGCACCATGTTCTATGCGGCACCGATGCTTGTATGGATAGTAAAGAACTAGTGTGTTTTTATATTGTAGAAATGTCGTCAAAAAAACATCTGCTAAAACATTTGCCCACCCACCTCCACTAGTGACCTCTGCTACAAATGGATTTTTTGGTTATTTTTATAGGGGCTTCCGCAAAACCTATGCTAGAATGCCTTTTCCTTGTAGCGATGGAAGCCTATCTCATGTCCCTATGTGTAGATGTTTAGAGTTCTGCATTAGTTGACTATATTTTCCTAGATACCCCTCCTACAGATGATGATGGAAAAAAAGTTTATGGGAACAATGCAAAGGCCAATAATTCCATTCTCTTTGGTCTTAATCAATCTATACTAGTAAGCGTAATACATTGTAATTCAGCCAAGGAAGTATGGGACAAGCTTAAGAATAGTTATGAAGGAGATGAGAAAGTTAAGCAAGCCAAGCTTCAAGACTTTAGAATGAGGTTCGAGAGATTAAGAATGAATGAAGAAGAAATATAGCAGAATATTTTCTTAGAGTTGATGAGGTAGAAAATATGATTAGAGGACTTGGAGAGGACCTCAAGAATTAAGTAGTTGTACATAAGGTATTGAGATCTCTGCCTATGATATTTAATGCTAAAATTTCAATTATAGAATAGATGTCAGACTTGAAGTCTCTCCCAATGGAGCATCTACATGGAACCCTCACAACCTATAGATGAGAATATGAAAATAGAAGGTTGAGCCAAACGAGGCAATATTTAAAGTGCCAAAGAAGACTAAGGAACATAAATATCACCAAGAGAGTTCCAATTGTGAATCTTATTAGGTGTTGGCTCAGTTTTCTAGAAAGTTATAATATGGTTCAGGAAAGTATAAGGGAAAGATACCCTTCAAATGCCTTGATTATGTAAGAGTTGGGAATTTTTCCTCTAAGTGTCCTTATAAAGAGAAGCTAGAAAAAGAGAAGGAGATTAGAGATAAATATCTGAAATCTTAAAAGAAGAAATCCATCAAGAAAAAGGGGCTTTACTTCAAAGAGTACAATTCTGCTTCAAAAGTAAATAGTGGAGAGTCTTCAAAAGATGAGCCTGATGAATGTTTACTTATGGCATCCAAAAATGACTCAGATATCGATGAAGAAGAAGAAGGCTTAGTGTATATTGAATGGGATCTCATCAACGCTCTTGATGAACTAAAGAAGGCCAAAAGGAAGAACAACCAACTAAAAGAATAGTTGTTGTGATCTAAACAAGGCATGAACAACTCTCATAGTGAAGAGATTGTTTATCAAAGAGAAAAACTTGAAGAATCCATTAAGAGCAAGGACATTCAAGCAATGTTGTCACAGAGTTTGAAGAACTTGTCGAATATGGTGGATGTGCTCTTCTCAACTCTGGTTGAATATCAAGATGTAATTTAAATACGCCACCAGAAATTCATTGTTTTCGGGCCAAAATATGTCATCCATCAATTTCATGAAGGTTGCGGGGGCATTCGTCAACCCGAAAGGCATGGCAAATCATTCAAAAATGCCCTCCTTGGATTTGAAGGAAATCTTCCACACATAAGAGCGTTCGATAGGCACCTAGTGATAACCAGACTTCAAGTCAATATTTCTGAAATAATTCCCCCCCCCTTGAGCTAGTCTAGAAGGTCATCAATCCATGGGATTGGGTACCTATTCCGAACAATGATCTTGTTTGGTGCCAAATAGTCAATACAGAGTCTCCAAGTCTCATCCTTCTTTTGTACCAATAAAATTAGGCTCCCACAGGGTGATGAGCTTGGCTTGATGTGCCCTCTCTGCAACAACTCCTGAATCTGCCTCTTGATCTCATCATTCTCCATAACAGAGTGTCAATAGATCGGTCCATTGGGTAGTGATGCGCCCAAGGTCAGATCAATGGGGTGCTTGACCTGACAGTGCAGATGTACCCCTATAGGTGAGGGAAAAATGTTCTTGTACTCCTCCACGACCTTGTCCGTTTGTTGCTATTGTGCAGAGGAGCCTTGTCTAGAAGTCGTGGCCACAACCTTCTTCTTGCCCTGAGGGAGAATGATAAGGAAAAAAAATTCCTGGTCTAGAAATAATCTTACTGCATTGCTTTGCAGTGATCAAAGAGATGACGGTAGGTAGGGCTACATCCAGTATCTTGTACAACTTATTTCCCAAAGTAATAATAACAGAGCGAGGTCTAGACTCATATAAAACATGTTGGTTCCACAAGTATGGTTGTCCTAATAATACATCACAAAGTTCAAGAGGAGAAATACCACAAAGTACCTCATTTGTGAACAACTTGATGTTGTAGGGAAGGAGACACTACTGGATGATGTGAAGATCTTGTCCTTGGTGAAGCCACCCGATGGTGTACAATTGTGGATGTGTTGTAGTCGGTAGGGCCAACTGCTTCACAACCTCTACTGAAATGAGGTTCTTTTAGCTCCCATTGTCAACAATGAATTGCAATAGAGAAACCTTCACCCACATCTATGAGTCGAAGAGGCGTTACCCCTCCTCTGGATCTTCAGGCTCATTATTCAAGATCTTAGTGGTGGCCACGGTGGCACTAGGCTCTGTGTCAATGATTTTCTTCCCTTTATGTTGTGAGTGGAGCTCTTATGGAACTCACACCATTTTCCCATGTCGTTCTTTGTCTTCGTGATGTTGTTCTTTGCTTGCGGCTTCAGCGGGTTGTCCTGGGTCGCCTCACCTTGTCTTTTTCCTTCGCTATGTGGTTTGGGGGCACCTTTTCCTTGCTTCGGATTCGCAGATCCAAAGTCTTGCTTCATCTATTTAAACTTCTGCACAATCTTGACAACGTATCGGTACACCGTGTTGAGCAAGGAGATGTCCAAGAACTCCATCTCTTCCTGGATGTACTTGTGTAGACAACCGCGTACTTGAGTACAAAATTTCGTTCATAATCCTTGATACCTATCTTCATGTGAAGGGTATGGAAAACATTTGTGAACTCCAACACATCTTGGTCCCTTTCGTCCCATAGTGTGGTCCACTTTATGTATTTATCTTCATAGCTCCCTATGGGATGATATTGTTCCTTTATGGCATCTCCGAAAGAATTCCAAGTTGGTGCAGTTGAAAACAGTGAGGATTCCATATCGTCCTTTTGTTCACAGTAGGTTTCCCACTAGTGACGTGTGCGGCCACTTTGAGAAGTGAAAAAGTAATATTTTCCTGATTGGAAAAGTCATGAACTGAAAAATATCCTTCCAACATATTTAACCATTTATCTAGGATGTCTACATCTATATGGCCCTCAAATATGGGAATATAAAATTTAACTTGTACCTTAAAAGGAGTGGCACCTACAGAGTGGCTGCTGGATGAAGATGTGTTGCTTGTGGGTAGCTGTCGAAGGATATGGAAAAATTTATCCATCATTGTGTTACTCTGTCACTCGAGGGCTTCCTCGGGAAATATTTTGAAAGGATCTCTTGCCCCCTCGTCTTTCTTTTCTTCTGTCATGGGAGGTCGTCTAGGTTTGCGAGATTGGTCTTGCAAAGGTTCAACCATTTCTAGCCCTAACTCCTTATACCCCGACCTCGTTGGGGACATGCAAAGAAAAACAGAGAAAAAGCATACCACTCAGACACCACTGATCCAGACTTATGTAGGAATGCAACAAAATCCAAAAATACCCATATACACAGAGATGTAATAGAAATAAAACTTCATTTCATTAATATCAAAGAACTGAAATATGCTTACATAGGAAAATAAAAATAAACTAGCTTAGGTGATGGTAGCTTATCTCTGAGAAGAGATGTGGCAGCTACATGCCTTTGAAATATGTTACAATGAGGCTCAAGGACCTATTTTTTATTGAGCAACAAGGGAAAACCCTAAACAACCAAAACCCTAACCCCAAGAGATGGAACATCAATAATTTGTGGGCCCCATTGGGGTTAGTTTGGAAGCCAACTTCTCGGGGTCTTAACTTGGTCATACTATCTCTATTTTGAGCATATGATGCCTTGTCAAAAAAACATTGTTTAGGGGGTCAAAATACAATGGAAGTTCGAAACCCCCGAAAAATTGATAAAATAGTAAATTCTGCAATAAACAAGGAAATAGATGACTGACTGGAGGTCTATGTGGAATAGGTGGGTGGCCACCAATATCCACCTGGATCATTCATGGATAAACATAATGCAAGAAATGGGCTCAGTGGCCAGATTTCAAGCTAGTACTAAAGAAAGACATGGGCAATGCAATGAAGATAATTTTCAAATATTTGAAAGGCACATCAGACTTTGGCTTGTGGTATGCTAGAGGTAAAAATTTCAATATAAATCTTGTACTGATGTTGATTGGTCTAGTAACATTGATGATTACAAATTACCTTTGGAGAAACATTTTTCTTGGGTGAATGTATTGTATCGTGGGTAAGCAAAAAGTAAGACTCAATCTTTCTATCTATAGTTGAAGTTGAATATATAGCTACAACAATTTGTTGCACTTAGATTCTATGGATGAAACATACCTTAAAAACATCAAGGTTTACTTAAATGAACCTATCCCAATCTTATGTGACAACATGAGTTCTATCAACATTTCCAAGAATCCTATTATGCACTCAAAGACAAAACATATTTGAATCAAATATCATTTCTTGAGAGAACAGGTTGTTGCTAATGTTGTTCATCTTGAATATGTAGTCACTAATGAGAAAATTGCAGATATATGTATAAATCCTCTATCATGGGATCCATTTGAATATCTTATACAAAAACTCAGAGTAGTATTTCTAACGGAAAATTGACTTAGCTCAGGAAATGGTCTATAACTACTTATGATAGTGATTAATTAAGTAAGTAGGTTGCATGAGAAATGCATCATATTTGGGCATGGATTAAGTGGGATATGGTACTACCCTTTACCATTAATTTCAAAGGGGGGTATAAATATCCCAGTGTCGAGTGATGTGGCCTAAACATTATGACATGGAAACATCCAAGGGGGAGTTGTGGAAAAAGAACATATGTAAGTATGATAGTTCAGAGGGGGTGTCTTAAAGAGGCGAAGGGTCTGAAAGATGTTAGGAGGAGTGTTTCTATTTGTTAGAGTCATCAATATCACAAAAATGTTTTCTAGTGTTTCTAGAAATGCCAAACGGGTAGATTATTGGGCAAATTATTTTCATTGATGTCAAAATGTTTCCAATAATGTCAAAGATGCAGGTTCCATAGGGCTTGCTAAGGAATGTCAAGTTGAGGGGGAGTTCTCTAGTAGATGCATATTTTATTATAGAACCATCATATTAGTATGTTAAGTAAAGAAGCTAAAATATTAAAACTATGATGGTTGGGTGGCCTAGTATTTTAAGGAACTTCTACCTCAGGGAATCTGCTCATTTTCCTTTAAGATGCACTTGGTTTGATAGACCTTGGAAAGACCTTTCCAATGGTATAAGACAACTTGAAAACTCCAAAGGATGATGGATTTCTGATTAGTTGAAGTTTAGCAATGTTTTAGGACTCAAGGTTTTGCGTAGACTTTGTGTTTTACAAGAAATTTCCTTGTTAAAAAAAATGTGGACTTAGGCAGATTTTGAAAAAGTCAAACTAGTTGGGCTAGTCGGACCTTTGGCCTAGTTAACAGTCGGTTTAGTTGGGAGGTAGTCGCATCGGGAGCAAGTGCTACAACATGGCTCGAGATAGGATGGACATGTGCACTTCCATTGGTCGATTATGTGGGAGCCATGATGGCATGCATATTTGCATCTTTCAGGTACCAAAGTAGCCTACTTTTGGGCAACACATGACACTTCAAACAGGGGACATGTTGCATTAATGACATCATCATGATGATATAGTAGAGACCTTGAATATCATGCCAATTGGTTGTTCTGTCTAATATTTCCTTAGTATTTTATTTCCTTGGGCTTTGACGTTGAACAAGTTGTGCACCCAAAAACAAAGGAAAATGCCTATAGTCAGGCAATTCGAACTAGTTGGGGATTTCGAGCCAGTTAGGGGAAAAAGTGTCAGTGTCGACCCCACTACCTCTCGACCTGTGTAGGACCTAGCGCAAAAAGACTCAAAATTCATGTTAAGTTGGCCACTTGATGATATGGAAGTCAAATTATCTGCCCACTAAAGATCTCCTGACCCTCGAGTTATGGTTTGAGCGCCCTGAGATTAGGTCATTGGTTCTAGCCCCTTGGGCATATTATTCCAAGTTTTTAAGGAATGCATAATAACATGTTTGGTGGCATCTTATGAATCTGACAGCTAGCCAATTTTGGAGATATAGTTATAGAACTACTAAAGAACCTGTGATATGCTAGAATTGTTAAATTAAGCATGTTAATCAAAATCTGATGCCAGAACAATATATACAACACAAAAATTAACTGCATTGGTTGAATGCAATAGATCTCATTTTACGTGGTTGTTGTAGGAGCATTTGTTTTGGTAATGAATTCTCTTTGATCTTGAACAAAAGACAATATAGGAAATTTTTAGACAATTCATATTAAGAATGCAGTCTCCATTGAAAGACTTTGATCAGGTATTATGGTTATTCTATTGGCAAGGGAATCCATATTGAGAAATTAATGATTAATTTTATTGTGCAAGAAAACACTCTGTATGAGTATTATTATAGGTTTCGTGCTCTAGTATTTATGTTCCTGCAATCCTTAATTCATTTAGTGTGGTTCTCGAACTACATGACAAAGTGGGAGGAAAATCTCTATATACTGTTGTAGTGAGATAATTCTAAATGGTGAAGTGAGTGGCAAGTTGTGTGCAGTGTGTTAGGGTGTTATGTGTGTGATGGAGATATGTATAATAATTTGTATGGTTGTGTCCCAATATTGTGAATGTTGAGTATAACACAAAGAGTGCAGCAAACCAAAAGCAGTTGAGACAAATATAATTGAGTGTGTGTGAAAATAAAAGGATAAGTATTTGTAGAGAGATAGCATATCAGAGTCACAATTTAATTTTGTGAGACTGAGGTAGGTCATTGTTCTCTATTTGAAAATTGTATGAAAATTAGAACACTTGACTGAAGCAGGAAGGGGCTTGCAATTATAAAAGGTTTGAGTCTCTAGGAAAATTGTGGGTTGTTGATTTGAGGGGGTTGGGGCCTCCTGTGAGTATGTGCTCACAGACATATGATGTAATTAGAATTGGTGCCTTGATTATCATCATAATATAAAAACAAGATTTAGTGATTTTTCTTGTGGAAGGGTTTCCACGTAAATCATTGTGTTCAAGTATATGTGAATGGTAGTCTCTCATGTGATGTTTGAATGTATGCAATTGAAATTTTAAAGTGCTCAACACAAAAGAAACAAAAACTCTTAATTATTGATTCACACCACCCGCCCCCCAACTAAGTGATTCCTGATTCCTAACACACATTAATCACTTAATTTAATATTATTATTCCACAAAAATAATAGGAAAAAGAATCCTAATATAACCTTCAAAACCTACCATGTTATTAATATTCCCTTTTAAAATTAATTTATAATTTTTTACAAAATATAAATTTATTTCATAAGAGTATTTTGTAACTCACAAATTTGTAAAAGGACATAGAAGATCTCCATAATATAGCAATGGAGGAGGCCCGGTGCCAATTAAAGAAAAATATGACAATTCGGAAGATACAAATCCCTACGTGAGATTACAACTTAGCTCATTGGGAAAGACAAACTCTAACACACCCCTTTAAGTGAAATATTGGAAGTAAACATAAACAAAAAAAAAGGGTATCGACAATGAGGCTTGATATGGTACTGAAGTAAAAACTCTCATAAGTGGAGAAAAGTAGAAAACATTGTATGAAAAAACTCATATTCAAAAGAGAGAAATATGTCAGTGCCCAAATACACAGGGAGCTAAAACTATAGATCCCAAATAGATCTACTAAATGGTAAGAATAGAGGACATATCTAATCAGGAAGTATAAAAAGTTAAAGTACCAAAATTGTGAAGATGAGAGCCATGAAGCTGCAATCAGGTTCGTTGATCTCTGAAGTAAAAATGTTGCAGAAACACAAGGCAAAAAACATTGTCAACTTCTCCAAAAATGCTTAAGAGAAAATAGGAATTGGTAAAGAATCGTGATAAAGGCTTCAAACAAAAGCAACACCATCAACCAACAAATAGACAATGAACCCTATAAATATAGAAAACTCAGCTCAAACACTATACAACATCATTCATGAAGTTTTCTGAACATGATCACCATCACATTGATCAAACATAAGAAATGAAAACAAACAACAATAACAACAAAGCAACGATAATATCTGTCAGCGTATAACTTACCCCATTGAAAGAAAATTTCAGTGCTGACGACAATTTTCATCAATGTTTGCTAATGCAGGCTTGATTATACCTCTCGCCTCATTGCACCTAAATTTTTACTCTCTATCTCTCAATCAACATTTCTAGCACTTCCATGCTTGTATTTCCCGCTTGAGTTTACATAGCACACCCTGAAAATCTTGTTGTGATGGAAGAAAAAAAATAGAAGGAGTCTTTCCTATTCTTTGGAAAAAAAAAAAAGGGAACTCCCTCCCTTAACCTAACAAAAAAAACAAAGAGGAAACCTAATACCTACTCTAAGGAAGACCACATATCTCCCCTAGTTGAATTCTCCATTATTTCTTCCCCACAAGACTCTTAACCCCTTTGGTGCATTATTAATCCTTATGCAACAAAGAGTGTGGCCCTCTTTATCATTGTAATAGTAAAAAAATATTATAAAACCATGGTGGGTGATGTGGAGTAAGCCCTAACTAGTAAGTATGATGTGGGGAATAACATGGCTTGAATGGAAAAAATGTCAACTCTCTATGAGCTCTCCGGCATTTGATTGCTACAACGATTTTATAACTCCATTTTGATAAAAGTCTTGTGCTTCCTCAACCCTCTTCATTGAAAGGAAATCTATGTTAGAAGTTATTTTCATAAGTTATTATTATCCAAAAATCAGTCTTATGCAATAAGCTCTTGACCCCTTTTGGCATATCATTAAATCCAATCTATATTCGTTCTTTATGTTACAAATCGTAAATATGGTGTCTTGGCCTCCTTTGTCATTGTAGAAGTCCCAAGCTTGTGCCTCTAATGTTCTTGGCCCCTTGGCCCCTGTGTTTATTATTATCAAATATAAGTGGGTTTTCTATTAAAAAAAGTATGCCTCGACCTTCCTTATCATTGTCAAGGTAAAAAATAATATTCTCTTCTCTTGGATCTCTTACTATTATCAAAGTCCACCCACTTGTTCTAACATCCATGACATCATACTATGAGAACATCAAAACTGAGCCTAAACACCTAGGAAATCATCGAACACAAGGACTCGATGCCACCCATGGTCCCAGTTATCATCAAAAGAATGGGGTGTAGGTGATGATATATATATATATATATATATAGATATAGATATTATCATCAAAAGAATGGGGTGTTGGTCCCAGTTATCATCACCTACACCCCATTCTTTTGATGATAATATATATATATCTATATATATATATATATATGTATATATATATATATATATATATATATCTATATGTATATATATATATGTATATATATATATACATATATATATATATATATATATATATATATATACATATATATATATATATATATACATATATATATATACATATAGATATATATATATATATATATATCTATATATATATATATATATATATATATATATATATATATATATATATATATATATATATATGTATCATGCCAATTGGTTGTTCTGTTGAATATTTCCTTAGTATTTTATTTCCTTGGGCTTTGACGTTGAACAAGTTGTGCACCCAAAAACAAAGGAAAATGCCTATAGTCAGGCAATTCGAACTAGTTGGGTATTTCGAGCCAGTTAGGGGAAAAAGTGTTAGTGTTGACCCCACTACCTCCCGACCTGTGTAGGACCCAGCGCAAAAAGACTCAAAATTCATGTTAAGTTGGCCACTTGACGATATGGAAGTCAAATTATCTGCCCACTAAAGATCTCCTGACCCCCGAGTTGTGATTTGAGCACCTTGAGATTAGGTCATTGGTTCTAGCCCTTTGGGCATATGATGCCAAGTCTTTAAAGAATTCATAATAACATGTTTGGTGGCATCTTATGAATCTGACAGTTAACCAATTTTCGGGATATAGTAATAGAACTACTAAAGAACCTGTGATATACTAGAATTGTTAAATTAAGCATGTTAATCAGAATCTGATGCTAGAACAATATATACGACACAAAAATTAACTGCATTGGTTGAATACAATAGATCTCATTTTATGTGGTTATTGTAGGAGAATTTGTTTTGGTAATGAATTCTCTTTGATCTTGAGCAAATGACAATATAGGTAAAATTTTAGACAATTCATATTAAGAATGCAGTTTCCGTTGAAAGACTTTGATCAGGTATTATGGTTATTTTGTTGGCAAGGGAATCGATATTGAGAAATTAAGGATTAATTGTATTGTGCAAGAAAACACTATATATGATTATTATTATAGGTTTCGTGCTCTAGTATTTATGTTCCTGCAATCCTTGATTCATTTAGTGTGGTTCTTGAACTACATGACAAAGTGGGAGGAAAATCTCTATATAGTGTTGTAGTGAGATAATTCTTAGTGGTAAGTGAGTGGCGTGTTGTGTGTGTGAGGGATACAATGTATGAGCCAAAACAAAGTGAGATATGCATAATAATTTGTATGGTTGTGTGCCAATATTATGAATGTTGAGTATAGCACAAAGAGTGCAGCAGACCAGAAGCAGTTGAGGAAAATACAATTGAGTGTGTATGAAAAGAAAAGGATAAGTATTTGTAGAGAGATAGCATATCAGAGTCACAATTTCATTTTGTAATACTAAGGTAGGTCATTGTTCTCGATTTGAAAATTTTATGAAAAGTAGAACACTTGATTGAAACAGGTAGGGGCCTGCAATTATAAGAGGTTGGAGCCTCTAGGAAAAGTGTGGGTTGTTGATTTGAGGGGGTTGGGGCCTCCTGTGGGTATGTGCTCACAGACATATGATGTAATTAGAGTTGGTTCCTTGATTATCATCATAATACAAAAACAAGATTTAGTGATTTTTCTCCTGGAAGGGTTTCCACGTAAATCATTGTGTTCAAGTATATGTGAATGGTATTCTCTCGTGTGATGTTTGATTGTATGCAATTGAAATTTTAAAGTTTTCAATACAAAAGAAACAAAAATGATTAATTATTGATTCAACCCCCCCCCCCCCCCCACCCCCCGCCCCCAAAGTGATTACTGATTCCCAGCACATATTAATCACTTAATTTAAGATTATTCTTCCAAAAAAATATTTGGAAAAAGAATCCTAATATAACCTTCAAAACCTACCATGTTATTAATATTCCATTTTAATATTAATTTATTAGTTTTTACAAAATATAAATTTATTTTTTTGTATCTGAAAACTTAATTCCGTAATTTAATAGTTTACAAAACCATCTTGTTTAATAGATGACACTCCTAACTATAAGAGTATTTTGTAACTCACAACTTTGTAAAAGGACATAGAAGACCTCCATAATATAGCAATGGAGGAGGCCTCGTGCCAATTAAATAAAACTATGACAATTTGGAAGATACAAATCCCTATGTGAGATTGCAGCTTAGCTCATTGGGAAAGACCAACTCTAACACACCCCCTTAAGTGAAACATTGGAAGTAAACATAAACAAAACAAAAAAGGTATCGACAATGAGGCTTGATATGGTACTGAAGTACAAAATCTCATAAGTGGAGAAAAGTAGAAAACATTGTTTGAAAAGACTACTATTTAAAAGAGAGAAAGATGCCAATGCCCAAATACGCATGGAGCTAAAACTATAGATCCCAAATAGATCTACTAAATGGTAAGAATAGAGGACATATCTAATCAAGAAGTACAAAAAATTAAAGTACCAAAATTGTGAAGATGAGAGCCATGAAGCCGCAATGAGGTTCATTGATCTCTAAAGTAAATAATGTTGCAGAAACACAAGGCAAAAATCATTGCCAACTTCTCCAAAAATGCTTCAGAGAAAATTGGAATTGGTAAAGAACCATGATAAAGGCTTCAAACACAAGCAACACCATCAACCAAAAAATAAACAATGAACCCTATAAATATAGATAACTCAGCTCAAACACTATACAAAAACATTCATGAAGTTGCCTGAACACGATCACCATCACATTGATCAAACATAAGAAATAAATTAAAAAAAAAAAAAACAATAACAAATAAGCAATGACAATATCTGTCAGCATATAATTTCCCCCATTGAAAGAAAATTTCAGTGTTGACGACAATTTTCATCAATGTTTGCTAATTCAGGCTTGATTATACCTCTCGCCTCATTGCACCCAAATTTTTACTCTCGATCTCTCAATCGAAATTTCTAGCACTTCCATGCTTGTATTTCCCGCTTGCGTTTACATAGAACACCCTGCAAATCTTGTTGTGATGGAAGAAAAAAAGAAGAGAGGGAGTCCTTACCTATTCTTTGGAAGAAAAAAATAAACAGGCTCCCTCCCTTAACCTAAAAAAGAAAAACAAAGAGGAAACCTAACACCTACTTTAGAGAAGACCACATATCTCCCCCTAGTTGAATTCTCCATTATTTCTTTCCCACAAGACTCTCAACCCCTTCGGTGCATTATTAATCCTTATCCAACAAAGAGTGTGGTCGTATTTATCATTGTAAAGGTCAAAAAAGATTATAAAACCATGGTGGGTGATGTGGAGTAAGCCCTTACCTGTAAGTATGATGTGGGGAATAACATGGCTTGAATGGAAAAAATATCAACTCTCTATGGTTTCTTCAGCGTTTGATTGCTACAACTATTTTATAACTCCATTTTGATCAAATTCTTGTGCTTCATCAACCCTCTTCATCAAAATGAAAGCTATGTTAGAAGTTATTTTCATAAGTTATTATTATCCAAAAATCAGTGTTCTGCAATAAGCTCTCGACCCCTTTTGGCATATCATTAAATCCAATCTATATTCATTCTTTATGTTACAAATGGTAAATATGGTGTCTTGGCCTCCTTTATCATTATAGAAGTCCCAAAGTTGTGCCTCTTTGTTCTTGTCCCCTTGGCCCCTGTGCTTATTATTATCAAATATAAGTGGGTTTGCTATTAAAAAAAAGTATGCCTCAGCCTTCCTTATCATTGTCAAGGTAAAAAAGAATATGATCTTCTCTTGGATCTCTTACTATTATCAAATCCCACCCACTTGTTCTAACATCCACGACATCATACTATGAGAACATCAAAACTGAGCCTAAACACCTAGGAAATCATCCAATGCAAAGACTCGAGGCCACCCATGGGCCCGATTATCATCAAATGAATGGGGTGTAGGTGATGATATATATATATATATATATATATATATATATATATATATATATATATATATATATATATATATATATATATATATATATATATATAGATATATAACAATTAGCCAATTTTGGAAATATAGTTGTAGACACTGGTAAAGAACATGTGATATACCAGAATTGTTAAATTAAGCATGTTGATTAGAATCTGATGCTAGAACAATATACACGACACAAAAATTAACTGCGTTGGTTGAATTGAATATATCTCACTTAATGTGGTTGTTTTAAGTACATTTGTTTTCATCATGATTTCTCTTTGATCTTAAACATATGACAATTCATATTAAGAATGCAATCTCTATTGAAAGACTTTGATCAGGTATTGTGGTTATTCAGTTGGCAAGGGAATCCATACTGAGAAATTAAGGATAAATTGTATTGTGCAAGAAAACACTCTATATGATTATGATTATAGGTTTCGTGCTCCATTATTTATGTTCCTGCAATCCTTGATTCATTTAGTGTGGTTCCCAAACTACATGACAGAGTGGGAGGAAACTCTCTACATAGTGTTGTAGTGAGATAATTCTGAGTGGGGAAGTGAGTGGTGTTTTGTGTGCAGTGTGTTAGGGTTTTGTGTCTGTGAGGGATACAATGTTTGATCTGAAACAAAGTGAAACAACAAAGTGATATATGCAGAAGAATTTGTATGGTTGTGTGCCAATATTGTGAATGTTGAATATAGCTCAAAGAGTGCAGCAGGCCAGAAGCAATTGAGGCAGAGACAATTGAATGTGTATCAAAACCAAAGGAGAAGGATTTGTAGAGAGATAACATATTAGAGTAAATTTAATTTTTTAATACTGAGGTAGGTCATTATTCTCAATTTGAAAATTGTATGAAAAGTAGAACACTTGATTGAAGCAGGTAGGGGTCTGCAATTATAAGAGGTTGGAGCCTCTAGGAAAGTTGTGGCTTGTTGATTTGAGGGTGTTGGGGCCTCCTGTGAGTAGGTGCTCACAAACATATGATGTAATTAGAGTTGGTGCCTTGATTATCATCATAATACAAAAACAAGCTTTGGTGGTTTTTCTCCTGGAAGGGTTTCCACATAAATCATTGTGTTCAAATATATGTGAATGCTAGTCTCTCATGTGATGTTATGCAATTGAAATTTTAAAGTGATCAACATAAAAGAAAGAAAAAATGTTAATTACAGATTCACCCCCCCTAGTGACTCTTGATTCCCAACACATTCATCACTTAATTTAAGACTATTCTTCCACAAAAATAATAGGAAAAAACATCTTAATCTAACCTTCAAAATATACCATGTTATTAATATTCCCTTTTAATATTAATTTATTATTTTTTACAAAATATAATTTTTTTTTTGTATCTGAAAACTTAATTCCCTAATTTTGTAGTTAACAAAACCATCTTGTTTAGGAGATGAAAGTCCTACTCAAACATAATGCTTTGACAACTCCTAACTATAAGAGTATTTTATAACTCACAACTTTGTAAAAAGACATAGACAACCTCCATTATATAGAAATGGAGGAGGCCCTGTGCCAATTAAAGAAAACTATGACAATTCGGCAATTCCTATGTGAGATTACAACTCAGTTCATTAGGAAAGACCATGTTATGAAACCAGCTCACAAAAAGATAGAAAAGAGAGATCCACGCCTTAGAATTCAGCCTCTTCGAGGGGGCAACCTCCTTTACATTACATAAATGAACAATTCTTGGATGATACAAATGAAAAACCTCCTTTCTATATATAGGAGTCTAAGGAGTCACAATATAATCAAAGCCTACCTAACAATAATATTATAAGGCACAAAAATAACAATAGAGGGATTCTATGGGGCACAATAGTAACAATATGGGCACTACATGGGTACAACAATATAAATAAGGGGTATAACTACAATAGTAATGGGGTAATCACTAGTATTATAGGGACCCAACATGCCCCTCTCCTTCAAAAAAGTGTTGTCCTCAACGCTTGAGTAGTTCTGGATACTTCTGCATAAAATTCTCATCCTCCCATGTGGAATCTTCAGCGGATAAGTTCTTCCACTTGATAAGATACTCTGAAATTGATCGATTTCGTAGCTGTCGAGTTCTTGTTTCTGTGACTGCTTCCGGTTCCAATATAATTTTTCCTTCCTCGTCAAGTTCTGGCAATATTGTTTGAACTGGGAGCTTGTCGCCTATAACCTTCTTTAAACATGAAACATGGAAAACTGGGTGCAATCGAGAAGCTGCAGGAAGCTCCAATTTGTATGCCATAGTACCAATCTTTTGCAACACCTTGTACGGACCATAATACTTTGGTGATAATTTATTATCCTTCTTAGCTTGCTTGAGGGACATTTGCTTATATGGTTGTAGCCGTAGGAATACCCAATCACCTACATCAAAACTTCTTTCACTGCGATGTTGATCTGCCTGTTGTTTCATTCTATTTTGTGCCAACACGAGGTTATCCTTTAAGAGTTGGAGGACTTGTTGTTGATGTTCGATGTGATGTTCCACTGCCTGAACCTTAGAATTTTCTCTTAAATATGATGTGATGGATGGTGGTTGATACCCATAAAGTGCCATAAATGGGGTCATTTTTGTTGCTGTATGGAAGGAAGTGTTATACCACCATTCAGCCAGAGGCAACCATTTGACCCATTGTGTCTGTTTATCAGATACAAAGCAACGAAGATATCCTTCCAAACATTTGTTTACTATCTCAGTTTGCCCATCAGATTGAGGATGATAAGATGAGCTATGAGCTAACTGAGTACCAAGACAAGAAAATAATTCTGTCCAAAAATTTCCAGTGAAAATGGGATCTCTGTCACTTACAATAATCTTTGGGTTTCCATGTAGCTTTTGAATTGTTTCCATAAATGCAGTAGAAACTGTACTGGCTTTAAATGGATGTGATAATGCACAAAAGTGTGCATACTTGGTAAGTCTGTCAACTACCACCATGATGACACTCTTTCCCTCAGACTTGGGTAAACCTGTGATAAAATCCATTGAAACCTCCTCCCAACGTTGGCTTGGAATGGATAAAGGTTGTAATAGACCCGGTGTCTTAATTGTTTCAACTTTATTTTGTTGGCAAACCAAACATTCCGCCACAAACTTTTGAATATCTGATTTAAGGCCATCCCAAAAAAATTCCTTCTTAACCCTGTGGTAAGTTTTTAAAAATCCTGAGTGCCCTCCTAAGGGAGAAGTGTGCAATTCCATAAGAATCTTTTGTTTTAGCTGGGAATTCTTACAGAGGTATAAGCGATCTTTGTACCATAACGAATCATTTTTCCAGCTAAATGTATCAGACGTACTGGAATCTTGTTGTAGCTTTCGAATAAGTGCCCACACTTCTTCGTCATTCTTCCATTCCTCCCTTGCTTCGTTTATCCAATCTGGTTGGATAATAGAAATGGCGCACAACAATGCTTCCACATCCTCATCCTTTCTTGAGAGTGCATCTGCCACCACATTTTGCTTCCCTTTTTTGTAGATGATTTCAAAGTCATAACCCAACATCTTTGTGACCCACTTTTGTTGCTCTTCAGAGGATAATCTTTGTTCTAAAAAGTATTTAAGGCTATCATGATCCGTTTTTACCTTGAAGTGTCTTCCCATTAGGTAGGGTCGCCATTTCTTAAGTGCATGGAGTATTGCCAACATTTCCTTCTCATAAATAGCTTTGCTTAAAAACTTTCCCTTGATTGGACGACTTTCAAAAGCAATGGGTCTTTCATCTTGCATTAGAACAGCACCAATTCCATTTCCTGAAGCATCACATTCCACAATAAAGGTTTTTGTGAAGTCCGGTGTAGCTAAGACCGGTGCTTGGCACATTGCCTCTTTAAGATGTTCAAAGGCCTTTGTTGCTTCCGGAGTCCATGAAAATGCATCTTTCTTCAATAATGTTGTTAGAGGTGCTGCTATTCTCCCATAATTCTTAACAAACTTGCGATAATACCCTGTCAACCCAAGAAATCCTCGCAGATGCTTTATGGATGTGGGGATTTTCCATTCCTTAATGGCTTTAATTTTGCTAGGGTCTACCTTAACTCCTTCATGAGATACAATATGACCCAAATATTCCACCTCCTGGACTCCAAAGAAACATTTGGATCTTTTTGCATATAATTGTTTCTCCTCCAATAGTTGTAGCACCCTGTCAACATGTTCAACATGATCCTTCCAAGACTTGCTGTAGATTAGTATATCATCAAAAAATACTAACACAAATTTTCTAAGGAATGGTTTGAAAATTGAATTCATCAAACCTTGAAATGTTGAAGGTGCATTGGTAAGGCCAAAAGGCATGACCAAAAATTCATAATGACCCTCATGAGTTCTAAATGCCGTTTTCGGAATGTCTTCAATCTTCATTCTGATTTGATGATATCCTGAACGAAGATCCAACTTGGTGAAGTAAATTGATCCATGCAATTCATCCAGTAATTCATCAATGACAGGAATGGGGAACTTATCTTTAATAGTGAGCTTGTTGAGCTCCCTATAATCCGGACACATGCGCCATGATCCATCCTTCTTGTGCACCAATACTACTGGAGCAGAGAAAGAACTTTGACTCGGTTGAATTATACCAGCCTCTAGCATTTCTGCAACCATACGTTCAATTTCACTTTTTTGGACATAGGGATATCTGTACGGCCTGATGTTTGGAGGAACACTTCCTGGAATCAGATGAATAGCATGATCATGATCACGCATAGGTGGGAGACCTTTGGGAGTCTCAAATACCTTGGAATGATTGTCCAGGACTTTTTGGAGATCTGGAGAAATAGATGATTCCAATGTGGAAACATCTAGCGAACATAATTGTGCAATTACACCTCTTTGCTCCTTTTTTAGAAGCTTTGTCATACCATTAGAGCTGATTATCTTTCCTGGTTTCCCTGCAATACCCCTTAATTCAACTTCCTTTCCTTCCACAGAAAATTTCATGAAAAGTTCTTGAAAATTAAAAGCTATTGTACCCAAGGATTGTAGCCATTGGACTCCTAGTACAACATCAGCACCTCCCATTGGAATGGAAAGCATTGGGCTAGTCAATACATATTCTCCCATGGATAGCTTGATATTATGGCACTTTCCAGAGCAATTTATTGTTCCTCCATTTGCAATCATCACTTGACACTCTGGTGCTGGATATAGGAAGCAATTCAATTCTTTTGCTACCCTACAATGAATAAAATTGTGGGTGCTTCCTGAATCAATCAACACTATTACCTTTTTCTTCTTGATTTGTCCTTCTATCTTGATGGTTTGAGGAGTGGTAATTCCCGCCAATGCATTACAAGATATGGTCGGATTTATTTGTTCTTCATCTAGGCTTTGTTCCTGGAATATATCCTCTTCTTTTGACCTTTCTTGCTCCTTTTCTTCTTCCTCTTCACAATCTATGTAGAATAATTTCTTCTCAGCACACTTATGACCTTTTGTGTATTTGCTATCACAATTGTAACAAAGCCCTTTTGCTCTTTTTTCTTCCAATTGTTGTGGTGTCAACCTTGTAGGTTGTGGAAGACTATGGGCAACAACACTTCCGTCTTTATAGTTGTGAGTGGTATGCTTCCTAGTTGCCATAATTTTGCTTTCCATTTTTCTTGCTAACCTGAATGCCTTCTCTAATGAATCAGGTTCCCAAAGGCGAACATCATGTTGGATATTATCCTTTAAAGACCCTATGAACACATCAATCCTATGCTCCTCTGGAATATCTTTTACCCTTATGTTCAATTTTTGGAACTCCTCAATGTGCTCCATTATTGAACCCTTTTGTTTGAGACTTATCAATTGGCTAAAAAAAGTGTTGCTTTTTGTATCCTCATAATGTGCTATCAATTCTTCCGTAAAAATTGCCCAAGTGATAAATTGTTTACGAGAACAAAGCCATTGATACCATACAAACTGATTTGGTTCCAAATATAAAGTTGCCATACGTACCTTTTGTGTGTTTTGCACATTATTGAGATCGAAGAATTGCTCCATCTGTAATATCCATGTGGCGGGATCCTTGCCATCAAACTTCCTCATATCGATTTTTGGAACATGGTGAGTCTTCGATCCAACATTAGAGTCTATGGAATCATGATTAACATTTCTTTTGTTCTCATCATGAGTTTCCTTTACTACCTTTTCACCATTAGTGACCCTTTCTTGTAGCAACTTCTTCAATTCATCCATCTTATCATCCATGCCATCAATTTTAGTCCATGCCATCAATTTAGCGTCAATCTTAGCTTCCATGCCATCAATTTTAGTCAATCTTAGCTTCCATGCCATCCATCTTAGCTTCCATTCCCTTTATCTTAGATTCCACGCCATTTACCTTAGATTCCACGCCACTTATCTTAGCTTCTGTTAGCTTTTGTGAGCGTGACATTTGTTGCACTTGTTCTTGTAATTTTGATATATCATGTAGCATTTCTTCCTCTTCTTCATGAGTCATGCTAGAGCTTTCAGGTTCCTTACTAGGTGTTTGCATTTTCTTTCCTCGGGGCATCAGTTACCGATAATAATGCTTTACTATGCCCTTTGAATTCCGTTAAACCAAGCTTACACAAAAATTTAAAAAAACTACACACCTTTTTTCACTTTATAGAAGCCTGATATTGAATCTGATGTATCTCTGTAATTTCGGATCATCCAATTCTGAAATTGCTACCTGTAGTAGCCTTCTGCGTCCTCTTTCCAATGCCACAAGTCTGAGCCAAATTGGATTCTCCAAGGAAGAGTTATGTGAAATCTCCCACAGTGACTTGCTTTTAGACTAGTTCAGTAGAGCGAACTTGTACGACGTGCCACGAGTCACTGTTTCAACCTTTGAATCTGAAACACACGCACAAGAAACTACAGTCCGTCCTCTTTCTGTACCTTTTTACGAAATTTCAATCCGATCCTCAGAGAGAGAGTTATGACGATTTTCCCCAGGTCACCTGTTTTGAATGTAATTCAGGAGTCTGCAAAAAGACCAACTTCCTCAGATCATATCTCCGAAAATATCGCGAGAAAAGCTCTGAAATTCGGACCCAAGGTTCAGCGCCAATTCTTCTCAAATGGGTTTTTTTTGCGACTTCTGAAACGTCACAGAAAAAAAGTTATAGCGAAAATGCCACGATGACCTGTTTGGAGCAGCGAAACCCTAGAATCCAAAGCTCTGATACCAAATGTTATGAAACCAGCTCACAAAAAGATAGAAAAGAGAGATCCACGCCTTAGAATTCAGCCTCTTCGAGGGGGCAACCTCCTTTACATTACATAAATGAACAATTCTTGGATGATACAAATGAAAAACCTCCTTTCTATATATAGGAGTCTAAGGGTCACAATATAATCCAGCCTACCTAACAATAATATTATAAGCCACAAAAATAACAATAGAGGGATTCTATGGGGCACAATAGTAACAATATGGGCACTAATGGGCACAACAATATAAATAAGGGGTATAACTACAATAGTAATGGGGTAATCACTAGTATTATAGGGACCCAACAGACCAACTCTAACACGCCCCCTTAAGTGAAACATAGGAAGTAAACATAAACAAAAGAAATGGTATCGACAATGAGGCTTGATATGGTACTAAAGTACAGACTCTCATAAGTGGAGAAAAGTAGAAAGCATTGTATGAAAAAAATCTTATTCAAAAGAGAGAAAGATGTTAGTGCCCGAATACGCATGGAGCTAAACTATATATCCCAAATAGATCTACTAAATGACAAGGATAGAGGACATACCTAATCAAGAAGTACAAAAAATTAAAGTACCAAAATTGTGAAGATGAGAGCCATGAAACTGCAATGAGGTTCATTGATCTTTGAAGTAAAAATGTTGCAGAAACACAAGGCAAAAAACATTGTCAACTTCTCCAAAAATGCTTTAGAGAAAATAGGAATTGGTAAAGAACCATGATAAAGGCTTCAAACACAAGCAACACCATCAACCAACAAATAAACAATGAGGCCTATAAATATAGCAAACTAAACTCAAACACTATACAACAACATTCATGAAGTTGTCTGAACACGATCACCATCACATTGATCAAACATAAGAAATGAAAGAAAACAACAATAATAACAAAGCAACGACAATATATGTCAGCATATAACTTCCCCCATTGAAACAAAATTTCAGTGTTGACGACAATTTTCATCAATGTTTGCTAATGTAGGCTTGATTATACCTCTCGCCTTATTGCACCCAAATTTTTACTCTCGATCTCTCAATCGACATTTCTAGCACTTCCATGCTTGTATTTCCTGCCTGCATTTACATAGAACACCTTGCAAATCTTGTTGTGATGGAAAAAAAAGAGAGAGGGAGTCCTTTCCTATTATTTGGAAGAAAAAAAGAAAAGGGCTCCCTCCCTTAACCTAAAAAAAAAACAAAGAGGAAACCTAACGGCTACTTTAAAGAAGACCACATATCTCCCCCTAGTTGAAGTCTCCATTATTTATTCCCCACAAAACTCTCAACCCCTTTGGTGTATTATTAATCCTTATGCAACAAAGAGTGTGGCCCTTTTTATCATTGTAAAGTTAAAAAAAAAGATTATAGAACCATGGTGGGTGATGTGGAGTAAGCCCTAACCAGTAAGTAGGATGTGGGGAATAACATGGATTGAATGGAAAAAATATCAACTCTCTATGAACTCTCCGGTGTTTGATTGCTACAACGATTTTATAACTCCATTTTGATCAAAGTCTTGTGCTTACTCAACCCTCTTCATCGAAATGAAAGCTATGTTCGAAGTTATTTTCATAAGTTATTATTATCCAAAAATCAACCTTATTATTATCAAATATAAGTGGGTTTGCTATTGAAAAATATTATGCCTCGACCTTCCTTATCATCGTCAAGGTCAAAAAGAATATGCTCTTCTCTTGGCTCTCTTACTATTATAGAAACCCACGCACTTGTTCTAACCTCGACGACATCATACTATGAGAACATCAAAACTGAGCCTATATACCTAGGAAAACATCCAACGCAAGGACTCAAGGCCACCCATGGGCCCGGTTATCATCGAATGAATGGAGGAGGAGGTGACGATATATATGAAATTAAATGAAATGATATGATATTTTAACGTCCACAAAACTAAAGGGCTCACAAAAAGGGCTCAAAACCCAAAAATGTAAAGAAAGCTAAAGAGCGGGAAGGACATACTCACCATCGAATTGGGTGAATAGAGGCGACATTATTTGTATATTGTGCTAAATTTTCTCACAACCAATGTGAGACACATAATTTTCAAATTAAATAACTTATACAAGCAGATAACGCCATGGAAAAAGAGTAGAAGGTGGGATGCAATTCGAGTATCTCTAGCTTTGTTTTTAAGTTGGCTCATTGGTTGACGTTTTGCCACAACTTTTGGGTCAAATTTGTAGGTCATACTCACTGTCGGTATCATAATGATCAAAATATTTCGAGGCACCAGTATGGGATTTCGCAAACAAAAGTGTTCCTTTCCTATTCTTCTATGGTATCTATGTGTAAGGCATTATGTGCTGCAACATTTTCTCTAACGCATCTTTGGTAGCATGCCTCTTCCATTGAGAAGCTTTAGATGGAAAATCCGACAAGAGATACAGCTATATCAAGGAATTTTCAAGCCAAACACATCCCATTCCACGAAATAAATAACCTTTTTTTGTTTTAGAAAAATGCATTTTTTGTGTAATCATGAGTGGTGGAGATGGACCCAACACACTACAATAGCTAGAAATGTATAAATAAACTTCAACATTTTTCTAGCAACCATACTAGGGAGTGAGATTAGTTTTTCTCCTTAGTTTGTTGTTTTATATAGCATGCGTAATTCTTTTCAAATTTTGATTAGCAGCTTGTCTTGACATTTTTGTTCCACTTTTGATGGCTATCCTATAGAGTCTACCCATGATCATGTCGATACATTCATAATTTTTTTTCAATTTGCTGGGGTTCATGACACTCTTGTTGCCTCTCATTTATTACCTCTCACTCTTTCCGAAGAGGAAGAATATTGGTACCCTAATATTGTAGGGTCAACCCTCTTCGATAAATTTGTAAATGATTTTCCACTTTTACTCGTGCCTCCGCAACCCTAGTTTTGGTGTATCTTATATGAGAGTCCCCATAATCCTTTGACGTGTTCAATATTCTTCGAAGCTAAGAGGCAATAAAAGTTCGAAAGAGAGAATCCTATTATTTCCTATGGATGGGAGTTTACAGATCTTTAACTTTTATCTCTTACTCCATGCAAAGAGGCCACCGTTGATCCCTACTTGGTTGACTCACCATCTTCATTACATGTCTTCCCCTTTGATGACTCATTCTTTTAAGAAAACCCTAAGTTTCATGTATATCATGATACCCATGAACCTTGAGTGAACCCTCACACTCTTTATCCCTTAAATAATGACATTCATGATGAGTATGATAAAGAAGAGTTGAAGGGTATGGTGATAAGGTTGCTCTTCCTGATTTGCATGAACAATCTTTATTTTCGGATATTGATAAAAAGGTTTACACTTCCAATCTTGAGAACACCTTACACTTCCTAGATATCAATAATGATATCTTCTCTAATGAACCCCTAAAAGAAGTTATTATTTGAAAAGAGTCAAGTCTTGATTGTGAAAACCCCTGTCATGACATGGATGATGATGAGTTGTTCTTTAACGAACTTGAAAAGGAAGTATCCCCCCCAATCCTAGAAATGCATCGCGCTCATTTGATATGGTCAATGAGACCTTCTTCGATGAACTTGAAAAGGAAGTCACTGTTTTTTATCCTGGGAATGCCTCATCAACTGTTCTAATTGAATTTGAAAGATCTAAATTTGAAATGCCTTAGATACTTTGTGATGTGAGTGATGTTAATGGTCATATTGATTTTTTTTCTAATATGAATCTTGGGCATATTACACATGAATTTTCCTAATTATCTAGTATGGTAGGCACATGTAAGTACACACTTATTGGTTGGCATGTCATCTGACATGGCCAACAATACTCTTCGCTTCTCGCCAAGTCGTTGTCACTGCCACACACGGTTTTGGTTGGCAAGATAGTCATCCTTGCCTGAACACCATCCAACAAGCCATAAATCTCGCACGTAAGATTCAAGACTCTTTTCCTGATGCCGAGTTTCATCATGTGTGATCATAAAGGATATTTCATTCTTAAGTATGTATATATATAAACAACTAGTAACAATTAATCATAATAACAAAACACATTTTTTTCAATTTCTTTGTTTTCCATGTTTTTCTATTATATTTTGCTTTCGTATCAACAAGACTTTTGAGTTTTGTTCTCTTCGCTTTTTCTTTTGTTGAGGTTTTGTTTATGATCCACTATTTTGTTTCTTTCCTTTCATGCTTCAGTCATCAACCAACCATGCGATATTTTATTCCACTCAAATTGTCGTCATAAAATTGAAGGAACCTTATTCAAGTTTTTATGTGGATCAATGGATTAGAAGGAATATATTTGTGCATTACTTATCACTAATGTGCAAGTGTTTTGGTGAGAATAGGAGATGCAAGAAACCTTTAATACCTCTCATGCCCACCCTTGAAAACCCGTCTGATCAAACTTTGGTTCACTTATGTGGAGGTCCTGCCTAAAGGCAATCATTGTTATCCTCTTAGATCGCTTTCCTTCCCCTTTTTCTTTCTTTTGAATGCACTAGCATACCCATGTGCGATCCTCAAAGACTTGTCTTCATTCACACTGATTGACCTTTTATTCTCACCCTAATGTTTCTCGTTTCTTTATCCCCTCTATTTCTTTCAGCCTCTCGAAATCTTCACTTGTGTGCGCCTGGAACCAGTGCACATCTGTCAGATGACAGATGTTGACAACAATTTTCGTCAATGTTTACTAATGCAATCTCAACTATACTTCTCACCTCATCGCACCCAAATTTTAACCCTCAATCTCTCAATCGACATTTCTAGCACTTCCATGCATGTATTTCTCACTTGCGTTTACATAACACACCCTGCAAATCTTGTTGTAATGGAAGAAAAAAAAAAAAAAGATGGATTCCTTCCCTATTTTTTAGAAGAACAAAAGAAAAGGGCTCCGTCCCTTAACCTAAAAAAAAAACCTAACTACTAATTTATAGAAGACCACATATCTCCCCCTTGTTGAATTCTCCATTCCTTCTTCGCCACAAGGCCCCTTTGGTGCATTTTTAATCCTTATGCTACAAAGAGTGTTGGGCTATTTATCATTGTAAAGGTCAAAAAAATTATAAAACCATGGTGGGAGAAGCCGTAACCTGATGTGGAGGAAGCCCTAACCAGTAAGTACGATGTGGAGAATCGCATGGCTTGAATGGAAAAAATACTGACTCTCTATGAGCTCTCGGGTGTTTCATTGCTACAACAATTTTATAACTCCATCGTGATCAAAGTCTTGTGTCTCCTCAGCCCTCTTCATCGAAATGAAAGCTATGTTCGAAGCTATTTTCATAAGTTATTATTATCCAAAAAATTTCCTTCTGCGTTAAGCTCTCGGCCACTTTTGGCGTATCATTAAATGCAATGTATATTCGTTGACGTTTTGCCACAAATTTTGGGTCGAATTTGTGGGTCATACTCATTAGCGGTATCATAACGATCAAAATATTTCAAGGCACCAGCATGGGAGTCTACAAAAAAATATTATTACCTGCTTATTCTTCCATGGTATCTATGTGTAAGGCATTTTGTGTTGCAACATTTTCTCTAACACATATTTTGTAGCATGCCTCTTGACCTGTGCATTGCACAACGAGAGGCTCAAGCCAAAGACCAGATATCACCAAATGATCGTTGGGTTGTACATATCTACAACATATTGTGTTGCTTTACTGTCCATTCACGATTGATGCGATGATAGGTTATACATATGATGCAGAATGGTCGTTATGAGGGCTACAAAGAGTATGTATCGTGTGCTTAAAAAAAACAGGGCTGGTCTTTTATGTTGGGTTGATATGAGGCACCATTGGCTAACACCGGATATGAAAGGAGAATAAATTCTTTAGAAAAATATATTAGACGAAGCCAACTTGGTTTCTTGACTGCTTTTCCAAGATGGATCAACTCACCCTGCCAGTTTTACCTAAACGAATTCACAGCTTTATGAACAATCAGACAAGAAAGAGAGCCATACCAAGGAATTTTTGAAATACATCTTATTCCACGAAATAAATAAGCTTTTATTTTTAGAAAAATGCATATTCTTTTCATACATTTTGTTATTGGCAGGAATCAAGGAACCGTCAGTACATTGCTCTTCATGAGAATGGACCTTGGGACTTGTGGAGACCAAACCTGCTCACAGAGCTTTATGATCATGATCCATGGAGATGGAGCCAACACACAAATGTATAAATAAACTTCAACATGCAAGAGTGAGAATCAACAGCCTCTGTCATCAACAAATCCCCCCTAAGCACAACTAAGGGAGTAGTAGCAATCAATAACTAACAAGAGAAACTCTGCAAAACTGCACAACCAATAAGATAATGATATGAATTTTGCAAACATATGTTTAAAGGATGTCATGACCATCCATCGATCCAACTAAAATCGATCTTGATGGTTGGCACTGGTCCATTGTTCATCCTTTTATGTCTTTTCTACAATGATCTGAATCCAGGGCTACTATATGACCAAGAATGTTGATGTATGATTGATTTCCTCTAATGAGAATATTGATATGCCTCACTTTTGGGTTGTGTAGATCCAACTTGGGTGGAGAAACATTGTCATCTAGAATGATATTAGTAGCCACGTCATCGATATGTTTATTACAATCAGTAGGAGCATGTTCTTCCGACACCTTACTCTAATTCTTCTGACAACAAACAACACCTCTTTAGTTTCGATAAAGCTAGATGTAGGTGAGGTAGCAACAAGATCATATCCAAGACTTTTTCTTGATGTCTGCATTGTAGGGTTAATAGGAACAATGATGCCCTGTCCATTCTTTCCAATACATCCTCTAGTATATCCCATTTTGGTTAACGATCAATACCCAATACCGGTGGTGTATTTTTCAAAGATAAGTGAAACAAAAGCACCATTATCGACATCAGTAGGTGAGCATGATAGTCAACAACAGTATTTAGCTTACACAATCCAAATTCAAATATAAAATTTTAATTACCAAATTCAAGAAAAAAAAAACCTAGAATGTCAAAATTTTATGTTAACCATTATTCAAAAAATGCTCCTCCTATATTGGATGCAATAAGATTAATTCGATAGTTTAGACGACTTTAACAATAAGGAATAAGATTAATTCGATAGTTTAGACGACTTTAACAATAAGGAATATAAAAATAGGTCATCCTTATCCTGATTGCAGATTCCAGAGATATCTCAGACCTAGTTGGTCTAAGAATTCCAAAATATCCCTAAAATCTATAATCAAGATAAATTCAATGCCTAGTCTAACCATTTACATAGCTTTGAAAATTCTGAGGAATATCTCATCATTTTTTTTGGCACATTCAGATGATCAGAAGGAAAAAGCCCTCAAATAATCAAGCAGCTGAGAGAAATGGTTTGTGTTGGTGCCCGAATGATAAAAATAGTTGACAAGGAGAGCAATTGTCCAGGCTATACGTTAGGTGAAAACTCTCAACTCTCAGTTGGGACCGATTCAAGTGTACTTGAAATATTCCCCAAAGAGTTTGAGTTTAATTTCACACCAAGACTCCCAATCTTCTCGAATCTGGACCTCATTCCCAGTTTCGACTCTGAAGACTCCCCATCAGTTCTGATGACATATTTCCGATCAACAACTTGTTTACATGATTAGATATTCTTGACCTCATTCAAATGCTATTTTTTGGTTATCTCAATCGTCATCCCTCTAATCTACCTCAGAGTATTACCCGGCTTGGACTGCACTACTATCAGAGAGATGAATCTATTGTTGTAAACTGATATGAAAATATGTTGAAGTTGATTATGCCATCTAAGAAAAGAGTTCGAGAAAGCTAGGTTAAAGGATTTGGAATCAGCACTTTTAGTTTTAAATAGATTTCTGCATGGATTATCAAAGTTTATAAAGAAGTAAACTTGTTTAGAGGATTATTTATTAAATATTAGTTTTCTAAGCTATGTTAATGTATTTTTTTAGTTATAAAAAAATATGTTTTTCATATTAAAAGTGTAAATAGATTAAATATAAAGAGATGTTCATATTAAAAGTGTAAATATATTAAATATAAAGAGATTTAGACAGTGTATTTGTGAACGCCATGACCGTTGATGCAATGCAAATGGTAAGCGAGCTTAAAAATGCAAGTGGTTTCTTGCCCAATCAAGCACTTCCACTACAAGTTTCTCAAGTGCCTGAAGCCTCTCAAATAGTTTTTAAATGAGATCAATCATATGTCTTTCCCTTTCAAGAAGCTATCAGTTCATGATGTTTAGAATGCATTCCATGTTTTAAATGTCCCAACTATCTCAAGAAACTTGTCCACCCACAAAATTAGTAGCTTCCCAAACAAATCCAACCACAGTCAGACAATTTTCCGTTCCCACTATATTCAATTCAAAAGACTGAATATGAAAGTTCATAAAACAACACTCCATTTATTTGCAAATCTTGTACCATGATCAATCAGTGACAGTTGCTAGACGCATCAATAAGAGTAAACAGCCTTAGAGTTCTAATCTTTCGATAGTTTGGTATAACCCCTTTTCTAGAGTTGGTTTTTTTCAATGATTTTTTTCCCAATTTTTTCTAATGAGTTAGTTAAAGTGAGTTGTAAGTTTTTATAGAGATTTGTATTTGCTTATCTTTCATAGTTATCTTTAATCAACACCACATTCCTCCGTTGTTATATAATATAGGTTTTTCATGTATTCTAATAATATTATGAGTAATAAAATACTTTTACATGGTATCAGAGCAAACATTTTCTTTTCTGTGGAATAGTTTTGAGGTTTCGTTATGTATATATATATATGATCTAAATAAGATTCCATTTTAATTATACATATAATTATTTGTGAGAATCTTCTCACATTTGGTTTGCATTCTTCCATTGCTATATAATATAGGTCTTCCATGTACTTTAATAATATTATGAGTAATAGAATACTCTTACATGGTATAGAGCAAGCATTTTCTTCCCTGTCATATGATGTAAATAGGATTCCATTTTAGTTATATATTTGTGAGAATCTTCTCACATTCCGGTTGCAGATCTAGCAATTTGGCATTAGATCAGAGCTTTTAATGTCCAATTTGTTATGTAGATCACCATGATTATGTATGTCCAATTTGTTAAGTAGATCACCATGATTATGTATGTCCAATTTGTTTTGTAGATCACCATGATTATGTAGATCTATTGTTCGTGCAATCTACCCCTCTCCAGCATTTTTTTCCTTTGTATGTGCCTGAGGGTTTAGATAATATGTATGTCTAAATCGAAGTATTTAGCTCTCAGATCTGGTAGTTCTCAGTGTGGATTGGTGAGATGTTCGTTGTCTACTGTTAAAACATATGCGTTGAAGTGGATCTCCCCAGGTACAAAGATCTGAGTAAGGATTTTTGATTGGGAGTTGGTTCATTGTTTGTTCTGAATCGAGGGAATCAATGCTACGTCTATAGCTTACTTATCCCAAATTTTTTTTTGTCACTTCAACATGATTTCTGCTAATTGTTAACTTCTACCGACCCGGATCTTCCAAGGCTTCGACACATAAAGCATGCCCATTTCCACAAGATTGTTTAATTAAACATGTTTGTGTTATCTCAAGGTTATGCTATGTCGTGCACTTTGAATCTCTGTCAGTTTTTCTCAGTTAGAAACCTTCCAACTTCAGGGCTCAATCATTTCATCTGTCACATTGTCATGCCCTCTTCTTTTAAGAGTTGGGCGTATCTTCATGCCATAAACTTTCAATCATTTGTCATGCTCTCTTCTTCCAGAGTTGGGTGTATCTTCATGCCATAAACTTTCAAATCGTATAGTTAATGGTGGAGCTATATCATGTCCATTATTATAGTCCTTGGATATTTCCAATTGCACTTATGTTAGTGATGATACACTTAGAGAAATTGCAACTGCTTGTACAGATCTCTGTTTTCTTAATGCTTTCCCATTAATTTGGTTTGAATACCCAATCGTCGACTCGTCTAGCTCTTCTTTCACCACAGTCACTCATCAACCAGAACTCTAACAGTAACAAAGCCATCCTCTACCTTCACCTTATTAGACAAATCATTTGTTTCCCTACCAGAAACACATGGAACTCAAAGGATTCAAGTTTCGTTGTGGTGTCAGGTTCTACGTCCTCCATAAGTATACATGTGAACTTGGTGATATTCTTTAGTGGCATTCAAAGATTCTCCAAAATCACGGGGATGCACTATAAAGCAATACAACATGTCGTTCTACATAAGTTTAACTCATTTGTTGAAGGTGAAGGTTATAGCAAGGTAGAGGACCATGATCGATTAGGTCCATATTTGTCTTATATGGGTAGGTGACTAGCAAGATCTACAACAACCTTGGAATGTATCCATTTGACCTTTTACACACAGCGTGAGTTTGTCGAATATTGAAGACACCTTCTCTCAACATTCAACGCTTTAGCCATCTCTGCTCAAGCCATCATTTCTAAGTGTGGGTTATATTTTGGGTTTGTTACATGAGATCCGTTAAGCACCATTTACTGTTGAAGTTGCTTAAGTTGGTAATTTATATGTGGTTTTTTATGCTATAAGCTGATTGAATTTTGTAATTTCATTTATGTCATTCTTTATTGATTACATATTGCGTCCTCCATTCGATCCTTTTTCCAGGTTGTTCACAGACTCCTATTGGATTGTTGTGCAACGCTATCACAACCTCGAAATGGCCTCCAAGTAAAAGGTTAAAATTGGTTTAGATTTGGATCAATCTAAACTTGGATCATGGCATGATTTGTCCAACCGACCTTAACGACACTTAAGCTTGAACTGTGGAAAACTGATATATGGATTTTTCAAATGGAGGTATGAAATAAGTAGTATACCTGATTCATAAGCCTTAACTCATCGTAAGGTTATAGCTTGAAGTCCCCCTTGTGGTTTTTCATACTCAAACTTTTTTGGATCATAGTGTCTACATGGTGGTTTATATTATTGCTTTGACCCTTTCTTGATGTTTTGTCTATGTCCTAGTGATCGTAAAAACCAAGCTTAGGTTTACACATCCATTAGCCCTTGCAGGGTAAATGTGGGGTTGTTTTATTTTTATTTTTTTAAGAAAACTACTTTTTTAAACTTCAAAGTGGATTAGGCAAGGTACGAATAACTAGGCAAGGTACAAATAACTATGCATAATTACTCAGTCTCAAGTTTTTGCTCTTGTTTGCTATTGAAAAATGGTTGCAGGTAATTTTAGATTTTTGGGGATTCTTTGATTGTTATTAATTGGTTCAATGAGATCATCAGATGTCACATGTACACATTGATATTGATCCTTGAAGAAATTTTACAATTGAAACATGGTTTTGAGCAGATTTCATGTTGTCGCATATACAGGAAAGAACTCTAGTGCAAATGCTCTATCGAAAGTGGGAGTTGAACAGAATTTGGGAACTTAGAAGATTGTGGAGTAGCTACATGACACTTTCTACGAGTACTATCATAGGTCTTTCATAAAAGGTGTGCACATGGATATCTGTCATGACTAAAGACAATACTTTTATTTTTTGATATATTTTCTCTAAAATACACTTCGAGAATCACTGGTAGTTTATGGATTTTTGGATATGTATGAACGGACTTATCTAACTAACATGGGAAAGGCCAAAATGGCTTGTTATTTTGATGGATGCATATAAACAACCTAGTTTTGCATGCACTTCTTTGCATATTTTGAATGTAACTTTCATAACTCTCTAATAAAAAATATATTTTTTCCTAGAAAAAACAAAACAAACAAACATGATAATTAAAATTAAATTAATAAAAGTTAAAGCAATAAATTCCTAAATCATCAAATATAACCTACCTAACAACAAATATAATCGAAATATCATATCATTTTTATCTTTTTATATAGTAATTTCATGGATGATCCAAAGGGATATATAATGGATATTGTTAAGTAGCATAAATAGTGCTTATAGTTTTTAAAGATACTTTAAAACTATTTTTAATTGAATAAGAGTTTTTTTATTATATTAAAAAAATAAAAATAAAACTTAATATTTATAATATTTCAAAGTATTTAAAAGAAATAAATTAATAAAAATGATCCCCATTTTGATTTAATGATAGCTTTCATGAAAATTTATCATGACATGTACGTGACTTAGTCCTTACATGTTCATGGATAATCTCGTTGCATCACTTAGATTTCTGGCACAAACATAAATGTTGGTGGATGAAGGATAGTACCATGCCGCACAAGTAGCTTTTATTACCAAGGGTGGAAATTGGTAAAGCTCTTCGCGACATAATAGTTCTTATCAACTCCTTGGTTCTTCTTGCTCGTAGTTCTTGGAAAATAGTCATAATAGCGACTTCTCCCATCACACATGACAACAATCAGTTTAATTATTAGATGAATTTGGGGTGGGACTCCTGAATCTCATATATTTGTGGGCTCCTAATTTTGGATGATATGAATCTCCTCAAATTTGGAAAATTGAGCATTTCTAGGTTATGTTGCGCTTCACTCATTTTATTTGGTTATTTTCTAGTGAATTCCCATTGATTTTTCTTAGCTTCCATGGAGTTGACTTGATTATATGCTTCACCTCACTTAGGGTAAGCCCCTTCATCATCAAGCTTTGTATTTTCCTAGTTTTCATGCATATCATTTGGTTAAATTGCTTCTTTTTCAGATTCTGGACTCGCTTTTCTTTTCTGAGTACCACAATTAGAATCAGTCTCTTGTACCCTGTGTATCCCTCGTGAATCTATTTCCATCTCAGTTTTGTCGTCTCTTTGGCTCTGATTTTTCATCCCACATATCTGATTCGTTATGTCTTTTTTCTACTCCATCCATTCTCGACCCCTACTAATAATTTGTTATTCACTTCGCTCTATGTCTTTCTCCTATGTCTAGCTCTTGTGTCAACCATTGTCATCTCTCTATGAACCTTGACCCCTGGTTAACTATGTTACATCATGGGTGAGGCATTGGATGTGCCTCTACCTTTGGGATAATTGATAGCAACATCATTGCCACCTCACCACTGCATGCCCAAGCACAAGCACAAGAATCCTTGACTTGCTATGAGGAAATGATTCTTCAACTGGTTCATCGAGAGATAGAGATAATTGAAGATGAGGTTTATTTTGAGAGGTGTTGTACTCCTGAGCATCATGTCAATGCATACACTAGGGATTCCATTGCCAACACTAGCACTTCCACTCACTCACACTTCTCAAGTTATATGCAAGCTACCAATATTTACTAGCATACCAAAGCTCTTATGGGCCATGTCGTCACCAATCATAGCGACACAAAATAGGAAAACAACATAAACTTTGCAAAATTAAAGGGCAAACTTGAAGGGATTGATCATAAGCTAGACATCCTTATCAACGAGACAATCAATCGCCCTCATTCCTTCGAGGGGAATGACTCTTAGCACACTCCGAAACCAATTAAATGAAATCAATAATCTTTATGCATCACTAGTTTTTGGATAGTATATTTTAGAATTCTCTTTGCCCTTCCAGAATATGGCATGCTAGTTCTTGTTACTTTCAGTTTATGTATAACGTTTTTTGTCTATAAGATGCTCTAGTTAGAAGGGGTTTCTATAACCTCATGACTCTTAATAGTAGCTTATGTTATGGTTTCCATGGGTCTTGCCTGCAAAAGGCTATAATGAGAAACAATAATTCCTTTGATATACATGTCATGGACTATGAATATCTAATAGTTTTGGTGGTTAAATCCTTATAATGGAAATTTGGGGAAGCATTGTTAATGATTGTTATGTTTATTTGGGTGTTTTTTCGCATAAAATGTTTATTTAGGGTTTTTGGATGAAGCAAGATGAAAATTGACCTAGCATAAGATTAGTAGAAAATGGAAAGCTCATTTATTTCTTTTCTTAAATATCCATGCTTTCAATAACAATACGATTATATGGATTTGAAGCATCTAGCAATTAAGTATAATAATATGCAATTGGATTTATTGGTAAAATATATAGAGTTATGAAACCAAAAAGTCCAAGGAAAGAGCTTTGTGGTCGCGCGCATCCCTCGGTAGAAAGCCTAACCCAAGTTGATCTCCTACAATGGCATCTTAGGAGGAGGCTCCTCCCCCTTCTAATGAAGAGGAAAATTTTGAAGCTTTGGTGGCAACTTTGTTGAATCATCTCAAAAGTAAGGAGGGGCAATCCAAATTTATTAAAAAGGCTAAAGAAATACCCTCGATGACTCTCCCCAATGGAGCAATCAAGACAACGCTGAATTTCTCACAGTGAGCTCTTGTTGGAAAATTTACGGAGATGTGACCTTATCCCCAATCAATGGAAACCTGGATTAAGAAAACATGAAAGCTAAAAATAAAAGGAAATATATGCTTTTATGCATGTAGTAATGGATTTTTTCTTTTCTTTTTTAATTTAAGGAAGATAGGGATGTAATATTAAAAAATGGACCATATTTCTTTGGATCTAAGGGTATGTATCTAAATTAGTGGTCTCTGGACTTCAATTTGGATGAATATATCCCAACAACGATCCCAGTTTGGGTCAAGCTCCCCCGTCTTCTCCTTTCCTATTGGAGTGATGATTGTTTGCGAGCCATAGGAAATGGGGTCGGGCGATACCTAGATCAAGTTGAACCAAAGGGATCTCAATTTGCTTATTTCAAGAAATGTGGCAAAGTATATCTAGAAAAGGGGTTGCCTTCATAGATCAATTTGACCCTTAGAGTATGGACTCACTATCAAGCCCTGGACTATGAGCAAATCCCATTCAAATGTCGCTTCTATCACAAATACAACCATTTCACAAGAGACTACAAAAAGACTCCTACTGAAAAAGGTCTAGATCCACCAACAAAATAGGGAGAACAATGGTAAGTTCAAAGGAGAGGGAAAAACAAGGGCAGACCTAATGGGAATAGACAATAATCCACTCAAAATAAAAATTGGGCTTCTACTTCATCTAATCCATTCAACACCTTACAAAATATTTCGAACAACAATCAAGCTAACCCTAATGGGGATCAATAAATTCAAAACACATAAGAAAATCCAAAAGAACATGAGGGGGAAGTAAATGAGGAAGAATAAGAAGAGCCTATCATTGAATACCAAGCAAATCATCCTCAATCAGAGCTATCTCTTGAAGCCCCTCAATCATCTCCACTATGATACGAGAATTCCACCCCCATATCTAGAAATGTCGAAGGAGGATCTTATCCCTCAAGAGTAATTACCAAAAACATGGCGCAATCCATAATTTGGGTGGATGAAGGCAGTAGTCATGAGACGAAAAGTAATAAAAAGAAGCAAGGACACCCTCATAAAAAGGCAATCAGGGAGAGAGAAGTCGAACAAAACAAGAAAATGGGAAATCAGTCGGTGATTTCAAACATTCTAAAACTAAAAGTGACTAAAAGGACCGAAAATCCCAAAAAAAGAAGGTGGCTCTTCTCAAATCCCTCCTAATACATGATAGTTATATCATGGAATAAAAGGGGTCTGGATCTCTCCATAAAAAACTAGGCGATTTAGGATTTAGTGAAGCATGAAAAACGTGGATACTCTTGTTACCGAAGACAACGATGGAAGAAAAAGATGTGAATAAGGAAGTGCAGTCATTCTAGAATGGCAGTGTTGGAATAGCAAAAGACCCAAGAGGAGCATGAAGAGAGATTGTTATGTATTGGTCCGATCTGCACTTTCAGTTAATCCATTATTTGAAATCACAATATTGGATAGAATCCATACTTGAAAGGAAGGATACAAAAGAATGCCTTCCCATAATAAATATTTAGGGGCACATGTTGTATGGAGAAAAACCTAAATTTTGGGATTCATTAAACTCCATCAAGGTTCAAGAAGGCTACTCCAATTGCATTATCGAAGGAGACTTCACTACAATCCTTAAATATGAGGAAAAAAAAGGTGAATCACAGGTTCGAGATCCCTTCTATGAGAGGATGGAATATCTCACTAGTGACTAGTACTTAGTGGATATCCCCCCTAAAGTGGGATGTTCACCTGGACAAATCAAAGAGTTGGAGACAATCATATAGCAGTTCACGTCTTAAAAATTTTCTCATCCACAATAGTTGGTTGTTGAACGGATTGGATTGCGCCTCCTCAATATTAGCACAAGGTGAGTAGGATCATCACCCGATATCTTTTTTTTGTCTCTATGGAAAATATGTGCCCTATTCCCTTTATATACAATCCAATATGGTTAAATGAAGAAGGAATGGTGGATATGATCAAGAAGGCCTAGAAACCCCAGTGTCTGTGTCGTCAGCCTTCGTATGGGAGTCCAAATTAAAGTATGTCAAGCAAGTGTTGATAAAATGGCTTAAAATCGTTATGTACCCCTAAGAAAAAGACAAAAGGATTTGATGCAACACCTTGAACAACATCAAAGTCTGATGGAAGAAAGTAAAATCATTCGAGAAATTTTGAGGCCTAAAATGGGCCTCAAAACAAAAATGTACAACCAAAATCAACTTTATAAGAACCAATAGGATTCAAGATGATGATGTCATCCAAGAGGGATGATTCACCATTTTTGGAGTAAAAAAGTAAAAACTTTAAAAATTAAAAAAATTATTTTTTCAACTCATATTTTCAACTTATCTCCCTATGGTTTTACTCAAATTTTGAGAGGGAGCATGCATTGGATGCATAATTCAATTCCTCATCCAAGGAGTACCCATGTTGCATACTTTTGATGGACCCCGCTACACGAAAAATGATAAATACATGAAAAATGTGATTGTAATCACATTTTTCATGTATTTCTCATTTTTCTTGTAGCAAGGTCCATCGAAAGTATGCAAGATGGGTACTCCTTGGATGAGGAATTGAATTCCACATCTAACGAGTCCTCCTGCTCGAAATTTGAAAATACGAGTTGAAAAATAGCTTTTTATTTTTTCCCTCTAAAATGTGATGTTGTAATCTAATCTTATTTTAATATTTCCACTATTGTTTCATAATATTATTAGGAAGCCCATTTTAGACCTCAAAATTTTATCTAATGAGAACCTTAGCATTTTAACGGAGAGCGGGAAATAACCAAGCAAATTTATGCAGTTAGCTGATAGGAGGGAGAAATCGAGCGCCTTAAATCGTGAAGCTTGTGGCTTTGGGCTAGTGATCATAACACCTCCTTCTTTCACAAACAAGCCAATGCAAGAGAATTAAGAAATAAGGTGAAGGATATCATTCCAGAGGGAAAGAAAAAAATATCCTCTTTGAGGAAATAAATCAGGAAGCTTTTCGACATTTTCTAGCTCTTTATTACGAAGACCAAGACGTGGATTCATTAGGGGAATTTTGAGGTCTAAAATGGGCCTCCTAAGGAAATTATAAAATAATAGTGGAAATAACAAAATAAGAATAGATTACATCATCAATTGTTAGAGGGAAAAAAAGAAAACAACTATTTTTTCAACTTATCTCCTTATGGGTTTACTCAAATTTTGAGTGGAAACGCTCATTGGATGCAAAATTTGATTCCCCATCGAAGGTGTTGTCACTTTTTCTAACACCAGTAGCACAAGTGCTTGAGGAGATATGAAATCTTCCTAGAGACAACCTCTGGGTTGATTGTAGACCAGTTCTTAAGACATCTTAAGAGAGGAGTGCATTTAAAGATTATCAGTGAGGGATTTTTGTTGCACTCCAATTATCACGTAGTTTAAAAAGATAATAAAGGGGGCTTAGTTCAATAGTCCTTCGTTAAAGTGGATTCAAGCAAATATATGGATCTGAATATACAAGGGGTAAATTGGGTCAATCTCAAAGAGGAAAGTCTTGTTCTGGTGGCCAACACACAACAATAAGCAGCCTTAATATTGGCGTTGTAGTAAAGGTGAACGAGAGGAAGGAACTGATGGAAATCAATGCAGAGGGCTGGAGAGAACATAGAATCCTCATCAACAATATCCAGCAAAAGTATGGAAGACTGAAGAGGTGGAATGACAGAAATAGTGGAGCGCAAATTAAGGTCCCAAACTCTATAGTTCATGAATACATTTATCACCAAACATCATAAGTAAATATGTGTACATTACATGTATTGTAGGCTATTAATTAACACAAGTAAATATGTCTTATACATGGCTATTGTTCACTATTTAGCAACCTAGATACATCCATGAATCAGAGAGAAACTGAAAACTTCATTACACTATTTCAAAGGGAGAAAAACATACATGAAGTGATAAACAAGGGGAAACATACAACTCATTGATCTGCTTGGAATCACCAGAAAGTTTCATTAATCCTTGAGGAGTCCAATTCACCAGTCCATTACATTTAGCAATACATAGCTCAAGTCCCTCGTGAACAGGCAAATAGAACCAAATGAAATCACAGAATTTGGACCCGTCAGGTGCAGAATTCTGGAACCTCTATTAAGTCTTTCTTACCCCTATTTATCAGGAGAGTGGAAGCTTTGAATCAACAATTTACAAAACATCTCAACCAAAGGCCAATTATATGATAGACTAGTTATCTCGGCGTGCGAGGCCCTGTTGTCTAAATGATTACAAAGGATTTGATTCCTTTATTGAAAATGCATAGAAATATAGTATAAACAAAAAATAAAGAAAACTGAAAGATGATGGGAGGAAAACATCTCCACGCCACTTCCTTTGTCGTGCTCTGGTCCAGCCACGTTATGCCCTATACTCTCGGTCGGTTCTTGTCGCTTTAGCCGAAACTGCTTTAATTCTTTAGTTACTGGAGCCAGAAGCGATCACCTGTGATGATCATAACCATTTTTTAACACAACTGCCAACTCATCTATCCCCTCTTACATTCTTTATCAAGCCACCAGAACCCAACCTTCCCTATGAAATAATTATATAGTTGTATCGGAGCTCAGGTCGTTCATGAGATTTAGATTGAACATGCTTTACAAAACTACAATGTCGATCTCCGATTGGCCCCCCCTACCCTAGCCCCAGGGGATTAGGTGGAAACTATACGATAGGAGAGTGGGACGGGGTTCGATTCTTTGGAATACTGCATTATAATCGGTCCCAATACATAATACATAGGACCATACCACATATGTGTCTAGGCCCCTTTGTAATATCAGAATTTCAGATCAAGGATTTCTAATCCTTGCCTTTGGTGCACCCTCCAAAAACTTGCGACATGGTTTGGCCCACGTGGAAAGAGAATAGGGGAGGGCTCGCGCCAAGTTTTAACATATAAAACCTTTGTTAAACCTTTTCCACCTTATAAAAAACCTTTATCAACTCCTTCACCCAGCCATTAGTTTTAATACATTAGGCACATATATTCATGTGACCCGCCTTATGCCACCTATCCACCTTGCTTTGGGCCCACGATATCGGGTATTTATTTGATATGCATATCAGAATAGACCCTGATACGCTCCTCAGTGAAATGTCAATATCGTTTTTTTTCGATCGCCGATTTTCCATGACCTCCGATATTGAGGGACCTTCGATATTATGATCACCAATTTTCCATGACCTCTAATATTGCGGGACCCTCGATATTGTGATCGTTGATTTTCAACCTGATTTCATCTTCTGAAATGTGTCACCTTGTGAGTGGTGACACATGTCACCACTCACAAGGTGACACATAGCTAGCCCCTTATGACCCTTGAAAATTTCAGATATGCATGCCACGTGTCCTCCGTACTACCACATCATGATGACGTCAGATGCCAAGTGGCTTTATCAGGACCAATAGTATTTCACTACATGGCCCTCTTGAGGAGAGAGAAAAGGCCCACTTGCCCTTGGTTTTTTGTTGAAATCCTTTGTAAATCATTTTCGGCCTTTCCAGATGTTCTAACACTAACAACACATTTCCCATTGATCTAACACTGAAAGTGTTATTTTTATATCGCACATTGCATATCGCAATTTCCTTAGGATTAATACTTTTGAAAATGTCGATTGTTGATATGCGATACGACCTTGTCGTCATTTACCAATTGTATTGTGCACAAGACCCCACCGATTGTATATTTGCGACATACCTAGAGCTGTTGCGATTGTCGATTGTCGATTTCAACCTAGACCTTTGATATGCCTTATTGTTGTCATGGACCTTCGATTTGCACGATCTCTGATAAGAGATTTGCAATATTGGACCTCTACTACCTGAAGCGCAGAATGCCATGTTGCCTGGTACTCCAATTTGCGAACGCCGATGTCTAGGGACCTCTGATATGCTCTTCATTCCTCCTTTCAAAGGTGACAAAACCCGCAAATTCAATAGGCCATATCTTCTAATCCATAAGTCCATTTTTGGACTTCCACATACCGTTCGAAAGCTTATTCCAAGCACTATCTAATGGAGAAGGTATGATTTAGCTTTGAGCAATTTTGTGGCTTGGAAGATGGTTGCAAACCCCTCTGCACTTTTGCACTCTTTTGAAAACTAAAAACATAATTTGCAATGAGTGACAACACAATGACTACCCATGTTGCATACTTTCGATGGACCTTGCTACACGAAAAATGAGAAATACATGAAAAACGTGATTACAATCACATTTTTCATGTATTTCTCATTTTTCGTGTAGCAAGGTCCATCGAAAGTATGCAACATGGGTACTCCTTGGATGAGGAATTAAATTTTGCATCCAATGAGTACTCCTGCTCGAAATTTGAGTAAAGCTTTAGGGAGATAAGTTGAAAATACGAGTTGAAAAAATAGTTTTATTATTTTATTATTGTTTAATTTTTTTACATTTTTACTCCAAAAGTGGTGAATCATTCCCCATGGTTGACATCATCATTTTGAAACCTATTAGTTCTTAAAAGGTTTATTTTGGTTGTACATTTTTCTTAGGAGGCCCATTTTAGACCTCAAAATCCCCCTAATGTGACACTGGCTCAAAAGATTTTACACTATGTCCCCACTATAGTCTTGCCTTCAATGAACAAGTCTCTCATATGTGAGATCGCGGAAGATGAAGTATTGGAGATTATTTGGAGTTTGGATCTTGATAAGGCCCTAGATCTTGATGGATTCTCCATTAGCTTCTTCAGAGAGTTCTGGTCGATGATAAAAAAAGACTTGTTAAGGATGTTGAATAGTTCGAGAGTTAAAGAAAAATTGGATGGCTCCACTAACTCATCCTTTCTGGCTCTTATAGCCAAAGAATAGAATCTAGTTTATTTCTCAAGAGTCTACCCTAATTCTCTATGCAATTCTACTTATAAAATACTCACTAAAGTTAGAGCATCCATATTAAAGAAGCTACTTCTAGAATTTATTTTTGAGAATCAAGGGGGTTTTTTGTAGCAAAGGAAAATTTTGGATAATATTATTCTAGTTCAAGAGGGGATTCTTTCAAGCAAGAAAGCAGGGGAGCAGGGACAGGTTATTAAATTAAAGATGGAAAATGCTTTTGACATGGTAAGGCACTCTTTCCTCTATTTAATGCTAGAGAAATTGGGATTTATCATGGATTTTATTAAATGGATCAAAGCTTGCATGGTTCTCCATGGATAGCTCCTTTGTTCAATGGTAGACCAACCTCCTTTTTCATGGTTTCGAGAGGGCTTCGGCAGGGATGTCCATTATCCCCTCTCCTATACATCATCCTGGCAGAAATTTTAAGATGAAATTTGGAGCAATCTACACAAGAGGGTAAGTTGATGGGCTTAAGCATGGCGCGAAATGTGAAGGAGGTGAACCACTCCTAATTTGCAGACAATACTCTTCTACTAGGAGGGGCATTAAATATTTTTTCTGTGAGATTCAAGAAAATATTGGATTCTTATTTCTCTCATTCAAGTGGTATGGTCAACAAAAGAAAATTTAAGTGTATTGTTGGAATTGTGCATAAGTGACAATTATTGAGATTGCAAGAATATTTGGATTTCCAGCAAATATAGAGTGGATGGCCATTAAATACTTTTGTATTCTTATTTCTCTAGGTGACTCTAGTTTAGAGTAATGGGAGGAAGTGTTGCAAAAGATGTAAAAGAGAATTCAATCATGGGGAGTGCAGTGGCTAAATATAGCATGAAAAATGGTATTAATAAAATCAGTTTTGTCCTCCCTATCAATATATATGGGATCGGGTTTATTATCTCTGAAAGTAATCATTAAACAACTCATTGGTCTATTGAGGAAGTTTTTATGGCAAGGAGGGAAACATAATGAACATTGATTTCACTTTGTGAATTGGAAAGTTGTGTGATTACGTAAGGCTTTTTGGAGGATTAGCAATTAAGGAGCCCGAGCTAATGAATTTGACATTAAGAGCAAAAATTATATGGAAGCTTCTCTCAAAAGCTAAAGAATGGTGGAAATGAGCCTTCTTTCAAAAGTATTTCCACAAGAACAAATTCCTTCATCTAGAATAGGAGACTTGGCAGGAGTAGGGATTGAAAATCTGGAAATTGTGTAGAGAGGTTGCCCCACTTATCATAAACAATTTAGAATGGAAATCATGGAATGGGGTGTGTATTCATATGTGGAAGGATCTCCATACAGCTACATAATTAGTGTGAGATAATGATGAGATAAGGGAACTGATAAAATGGATGGAGAACAAGGTAATTTGAAAGCTTGTGGACATCTCTCAGTGGGACAATAAGGGGCCTTGGATTGGATGGCATTGTGATAACATTCCTCCTAACCTCCAACAATCATGGGACATGTTTATTAAATCTTTAAAAGGATATGCACCAGTAACAACCTGGAGATTGGACATAAGGCTATGGCAGGGCAATAAAAATGTTAGTTACTTAGTCAAAGAAGGTTATAACTAGCTCATTCTTAGATTGCCTCAGGATCTTGTTGATCGCATATGGGGGTGCATATGGAACATCTATGGAATGCTAAAAATAAATCTCTTATGTTTGGAATTGGTGCACGAGAAAATCTGAAAATCTAATGAAACAAAATATTCATGACCCCTCTCATTGTGTTCTATGTCAAAGTGTTGAAGAAGATATCCCCCATCTAGTTCGTAAGTGTCATTTTCCATTGGAGGTATGGAATTTGGATTTGGTATAGGTGCTAGATCTTCATAACATCCCAGAGAGTTGGGAAGAAATGTTCATTTCATGGAGGAGTAAAATTTCATGGCAAAGAAAGACGAATTCAGTGGTTATGAGATGTTGGATGGCCCTCCCAAAGTACCTATGTTGGACTATATGGATCGCTTGAAAGAACACAATGTTTAAGGAGAAAAGCCCAAACGCATTCTCTTTAGCATCCAAAGTGTTATCTATGTTATTCCATTCGATATCAGCAAGAGGTTATGCTATAAAAGAGAGAGATGATCTTTCGCCTCCTGAAAGGGAATGGATAAAATTAGATCAACCATTTTCATCATGTTGTCAGCTTCAAACCCAAAAGCTTGAATCAAAATTTGTACTTAGTCAGATTAGATCCAGATGAAATTCATCTATGGAAACAAAACTTGGGACACCATGCACTATTTTTTATGGTGCTTTGAAAGGCAACCCCAGGGAGCCAAAAGCGAGAGGGATTATCTTTCACCCCGATGAAGAAAGGGAGATTCAATTCACCTAGGGATTAGGGATATCATCAGATAACCAGGTTCAATGGTTAGTGTTATGGCAGGGCTTGGAATTGGCTTATTCCAAGGAACTCTGTCAATTCGTCATCTTCGACAATTCAAAGATTGCGATTCAACAAGTTATCAAATTCAAAGAAAATTATGAGTGGATCCTAACTCCTATTTTACACCGGATTAAATTAGCAGTGGATAAATTTAATATGTTTAAATTTTTTCATATTAAAATAAATCTTAATATATGGTTGAATCCTTGGCTAACCAAGGTGCGCTCCTAGAACAAGTATTGTTAAAAATCGATGAAAGGGGATTTTTCTTCAAAGCAATACCATGATGAACCGATTTAAATTATCTATGCCTCTGATTCTCATGTGAATTAAACATGGATTAAGGAGTCAGGTCTTGTCATATGCATCGACTTTGTATTATTCTAAAACCTCATTAAATCATGTATTATTGAAACAACATTTGGTTGCCACACAGAGTTGTGTCATTGCGGCCACATGGGTTGTGATCATCATGACCTATTGGGAAAAGGAAAAATGTAAATGGGAAGATATGTTTTCTAGGGTCATTCAAATGTACGAGGCTCAACTCCTCTGCATGCGAAGATTAGTTTGCATGTGTGTATTCCATGCTTACATCGAAACTTGCCTTTGAGTGCAATCTTTCCACAATGGTTTCTGATCATATGGTATTTGAGAGTCGAATCGTCATTAATGTTGAATGAAGTGGGATCATTTCAAGGAATCTTGGTTCAACAGTATATGTTGGGGCAAACAAGAAAATAATGAATTCACACTCAGAGGTTTAGTTGGTCAAGTTTGTTATAGGCCTGGCATAACATCAAAAGTATGGAGCGTGATCTTGGGAATATTTTGGCTTCACTCTTGCAAATATGACATGTGCCCTAGACTCCATCATCTCTTTGATCTCCTAGCAAACACAATTGATTACGTATGAATCTAGGGCTCAAAATGAATTGTTAACTCAAAGATTGAGAATACTAGAATTCAAGTTGGACCGTATTCAGTTGGCGAATGAAATGTTGGAATTTTGAGGGAGAATTTGGTTCACGTCGGGGCTAGTAATATCAATGTGGTTCATGTTGGAGCAGAAGTGGATAACATGGAGTAGTATGGGATCAATGCGGTTCATGTTGGAGCAGAGGTGGATAATATGGAGCAATATGGGATCCCTGAGTAGCAGGAGGCAAGTAGCCTTTATCTTGCCAATGACCAGGAAGATTCTACTCAGCTCAAGCCTAAAGAATTCGAAGCCAAGGTCACTTCTGCTATGGAGGATAGGTAGTTTCTCATGCAGTTAATATTTTTTGTTATGTTATGCAAATATATAGTGTTTTTTAGAGACTATTTGGAGAAAACCAGATTAGATTAGTAGTTTGTATTTCAAGGCGAGGACATGTAGTTTCTCATGCAGTTAATATTTTTTGTTATGTCATGCAAATATATAGCGTTTTTTTGGAGACTATTTGGAGAAAACCATATTAGATTAGTAGTTTGTATTTTAAGGCTTAATAATGTCAGTTTTTTTTTAGAGTTTTTGGAGAGTAGAAGAAGAATTATAGTGTTTTTTTGAAGACTATATGGAGAAAACCATATTAGTTTAGTAGTTTGTATTTTAAGGCTTAATAATGTCAGTTCTTTTTGGAGTTTTTGGAGAGTAGAAGAAGAATTTTTGGACTATGATGTACAAGGACTTGGCCTTCAAACCATGTTTTTTTAATGAAATGCATAATCTTTTCTTTGAAAAAAAAATATTTATGTAACTAAATATCAATTGGTTTAAATATGTAATGATTCCAATAATAATAACAATATTGTGATTTAAAGGAACCAAGGTTAGGTTATAATAACGGGAAATCCACTTTCCTACTAAAATATTCAAATTTCTCTAGCTAAATATTGATTAGCTTAAATATATATGCTTTAAAAAAAATATCATTCTAAGTTTTTGATACTATTTAAGCTTCAAAAAAATTAAAAGTTCTAGTTTTGATGTAAATGATTTTTCAGTAGTTGTACAGGTCTTAAAACTCAAAACAGAGCCCAAGCTTGTTCAAGGTTCAATTCGCTATGGGTTTTATTTATCAACAATTATCTAGTGTCTATAGGTCATGAAAAATATGTGTTGTTGTGATACAAGTTTATTATGGAGATCTTACATGTACAATTTATATGGATGAAGTAGAACCTTTCCACGTTTCTATTTATTGTACTCGCTTATTATTATGAAAGAGAGTAATTTATTGTACTCGCTTTGATTGCAATTTTTCTTTTGAATAGATTTGTTGCAATGGACAAAGAGAAATATTTATCCAGAAAACGTTTGTACCCATACATTGATGTCGGAGAAGGCAATGAAAGGGGGCAAATATTCATTTTGAAGGGTATCCTTATGATAGATTGGAGATTTTGGAAATAATTGACCTGTCTTCTGACTATTAGATTTCAAGATATTTTTGGAATCTGCAATCGACATAAATTTTTCTTATCTGAAAAGTGTTCTTACTCACACATGAATTGAACGAGGTTGTTCAATGTGATGATAATGACATTGTTTATCACTTTTTATCTGGTAACAAGATAGGCAGTGGCAGTGTAATTTGAAAAGATGGTTGTATTATAAAACCCTTGAGGCAAGATACCATGCTAAGATCAAAATTCCATATTCTATCCTTGGTGTGGAAAAAAAGGATTATTATTATCTTAAGCTCTCCAAAAGATAAAAAAAAAGCCCATGATAAATAGTAAATAAAATAGATCTAAATTGGTTAATTAGAAGTTAATATATCTTTACCAATTTAAAAACCATTATAAAATATAACTCAAATATAAGAATAACATATTTTTGAGATTTTAAAATGGTTTTATAAGGACTCTATCTTATATATAATATCTTTAATGATATATGGAAAGTAATATGATATAAACTATATTTAATATATTAATTTGAATTTAATTTTTTATTTTTATTATCTAATTTAAATTTATATATATATATATATATATTATATTATATTATATTATATCATATTATATTATATTATATTATAGAATGGAATTTATTATATTTTATTTATTTTAAATAAATTTAGATGTGATATAAATAATAACAAAATAAGCTAACAAAATAATATATCTTTAAGTCTTAGGAGCAGCGTAATTGATTAATTTGAGAAATATGAAATCGTTGAAACTCGAAAGACCGAGGTTCAAATCCTCCCTATTGTGACCTGGGCTACAGGGAGGAAGACATGTTACGTGTCAGGTCACTGCTAAGACTTAGTGTGTACCAAGATGGATAGGGATTAAATCTTTCAAGGTGCAAAATGACAAAATCTCATGCTTTTGAGGCGCAAACCTTTCATCAATTTTTACACTCAAAAAAGAGGTTTGCACCTCGAAAGATTTGATAGATCTAGAATTAAGATGGATCTAGGCTGGTGTGAATTTAAACATAATATGAACTCTAAAGCGTCTTTTAAAGTGAAACTATAAGCCACGAAGCCATTATAAATACCCATATACAAATGTGTAAATGATAAACGTTACCATATTTCATGCTCTCGAGGTGCAAACCTTTCATCAAGTTTTACACTCAAAAAAGAGGTTTGCACCTTGAAAGATTTGATAGATCTAGAATTAAGATGGATCTAGGCTAGTGTAAATTTAAACATAATATGAACTCTAAAGTGTCTTTTAAAGTGAAACTATAAGCCACAAAGCCATTATAAATACCCATATACAAATGTGTAAAGGATAAATGTTATGTAGGTTAAAAACTTCAATCAAACAGCATAATCAAACTTTGAATAAAAATGTCTTTCATCAAGTTTTACATTCAAAAAAAAGTTTGCATCTCGAAAGATTTAATAAATCTAGAATTAAAATAAATCTAGGCTAGTGTGAATCTGTTGTGAATTTAAACATAATATAAACTCTAAAACATATTTTTTAAGTGAAACTATAAGCCACAAAGCCATTATAAATACTCACATACAAAATATGTAAAAGATAAATGTTACATAGGTTAAAAATTTTGATTAAAAACATAATCAAAACTTTGAATAAAAATACCAAATAACCTCAAAGAACATGGTTGAAGAAAAAAAACAATAATTACATAAATTCAAGACTAAAACCAAAATTATGACCGACCAAAACTATAAAGAGGGCTAACGAACTTCAAACTACAATGTCGTCAAAGACACTTAGAAAACTCCAAGATGGCACGCAAGACTAAGCACAACACGAGAAGCAGAATACACCAAACATAGTAGGAGAAGCAGAATCTGGTGGAGCATGGTTTAGAGTCATTCTGCATTTCTGGACACCCTGTATAAACATACATGGTTTGGACTTGCCAGGTCCCCGACGAGTGATGTCGTGATTTTAGTTTCGAGCTCAAAAAAATTGACTCTCCTACCCTCGCAATACACTTGTCACAATTGATAAATTGTAATTTTAACTCCAGACCTTCGCAGGGCACATGCCCACCAGGGTCCCTACACGCAGTCCCTCACATTTCAAATTTGAACACACGCATTACATGAATACTCCCCAGACCGGTTAGAGAGGTTAGAATAATAACATGGGGAAGGCATGAAATTGATCAGATTCATACATGGAACCTAAATGCATGGTTTGCATCAATATCGAAGAAAAAAAAAATTAATGTCAATGAGGAATGAGAAATAAATCTATTTTGGAACCAACTGTGCTTTTAGCTCGAGATATTCTAATGGTACTGAAGGAGGTTTAGGCAGAGGGACTTGAGGTGACAATGAAGGAGATTTGGGTGGAGAGATTAAAAGTGGTAGTGTTTGAGCAGAGTTGGAGGAGGTCTAGGTGGAGGTTTCCTCATTGGTGTTAGAGTTGGAGGAGGATTGGGCAGAGGTGGTTTAGGATTTGGTGATGGTGGTAAGGGATATGGTCGAGGTGTTGATGGCCAACAAGGATAAGCAATGGACTATGATGAATGTATGGACAGATCTCAGCTAATTCAAATTATTATTAAATCGTTGGCAAATGAGGATAAGTATCAATTCATAACAAGTGTCTAAAAACTTACTTTACAATACATTTCATGTTGGTAAAAGTTTAAAAAATCATATTTTATTATTTTTTAAAGAAGAAGAATTAATATATAAGTTAAACGTATATACATTTAAATAAACATATAACAAGATTCTTAACTATGGAGATTCATTTCCATTTGTCCATGGAGATTCTTATTTTATAAATATGTGTTGTTACAATACCATGGGTTATCAATACCACATGTCCAAAATATCATAACTCATTTCATATGACTCTATTTCATATGACATTTTTTTAATTAATCACTTTAATTAAAAGGGGACCCCCAATCGAGGTGCAAGGACAAATGGCAATAGAGGATGGGAAGGGTTCCCACCACCTAGCCACCTCCCATTGTAATTAAGATGGTGGGTTTGGATGGCGTGGCCAGACTCTCCCATGCACAAAGCATGTGAGATCTTAATTCCTTTAGTGTAATGGTGTATTTCCCACAAGACCCTCTACCGGTTGGTTTATTGCATGGAGTTGTCAGTTTTTATGTCTAGTTCGAGTTGTTAATTTCCGAGTGTTTTGTGCTGCAACAATCACTTATAACAAATTATTCTTTCAATAGAAATCACTATATCCAATTATCTTCAATCTTCAGTAACATTAAGCAAGTGTAGATAGAACAATAAACCAAATGCACAATAGAAGACAACGAAGAACAATAGAGACGTGATTATTTGGTTAAAGACCAGGGAAAAACCCCACAAGGGGGAAAACCCTTTCCAAATTCTTCTTCTATTAGATTGTCATCAAATGTTCAGCAAAGAGATACATAGTCCAAGTATATCAATAATGAGTCAAAGGTCAAAGCCTTGACTAGTCAAATCAACCAACCAAGATCCAGTCAAATATGAGCAAGAAAGTCAAATCTGATCAAACTTGAATTCTGTAATTTTCTATCAAAGTCAATAGAAATCAACACAACCCTAAATAGCCAATAGTCAATGGTCAAAGTGCTCCAAAAATTTTGTTCAAGACAACAAAGAATTCAAACTCTTTCCCTTAGTCAAACTCGGTCAAAACAGTCACAAGACTCTGCCTCAAAATCAGTCAACATCAAAGTCAACCCTACAATCAAAGTTACCTAAAACCTACGATCAAATGTGGTCAAAGTGCCTAGAAAAATTCGTCCTTCTCTCTCCTAAATTTGGCCTACAAGAACAGATCTAAAGCCTAAGTCAAAGTAAGTCAAACCAAGTCTAGAACCCAAAGTCAATGTTGGTCAAAGGAATCAAAACAAAAACGTCAACACAGTCAATAGATTTCTCTCTCTCCTCTTCACACATGTGAGCTTGTACCCTACAATTTCAGACTTGTACAAGCCAATGATGAAGAGATGATGTGTTGTGTTGATGCCTCCAAAGGATGTGACCTTAGGTGTATTTATATGTGGTTGAGGTGGACACATTTGTTCTTCTAGGTCGACTTGTACTTTTTATAATGGCATTGTCCATCATTAAAATAATAATTTTCCCATGTGCAAATTAAATTCTTCCAATGGCTAATAGGGCCTCCAAAGGGTGAGGAGGGCATCCCAAAGGAGGGAATTTCTCCCTAAGCTGCCAAATTTCAACACTCCCTCCCAGCTAGGGAGGAATCACTGACTACATCATAAGTCTCATCTCAAATATCTCGTCATCGTCATTGTTGTATCACATCATATCTCATCTCTTAACACTCTCAATCTAAAGAAGAAGAATCGTCATAGGGGAGATAAATCTGCCACCCTATATCCAATGACAATAGGAGAGATACAACTTACCATAAGAGGTAAGGATCACACACACCTATTGTCTGACAATAGGAGAGATACAACTTACTGCAAAGGGTAAAAATCAAACACACACGCCTATTATCCATTGATCTTCCCACCTTGACCCTCAAGAATCAAGTGGTAGAACACCTGCATCCCATCATTGGGGAGAGATACCACTTAACATAGATGGTAAGGATCACACACACCCAAGTATCCTCACCCATTAGCCAAATGGGTAGTGTTTTAACTCCTAGAGACAAACCTTGGGTTGAGGAGAGGTCAGTCCCTAGGACATCTTAAAAGTGTTTGTAAGATTTGTTGAAATTGTTCACTTACATTAACATTGAATACAATTTTTAAACATAATTTGTTTGGAATCTCTTTCAAGAGGATAGATGCAATTGATATCAAAACAAACTCATAGAAGACTTAATATCCAGCTCTGGTGGCTAACTTACAAAAGCACATAGTTCATTGGTCATTGTAGTAAGTGTGAAAGAAGAATATGAAGAAATGAAATCAAATACATAGGGATGAGCGTAGAATCCAATGCATCGGACTTCGATAAGAAACGGATAAATGAAACACTGAATGACATATCAGATTACATGGAGCGCATATTAAGGACATTAGATCTTATTAGTCATAGACATCTAAGATCAACATTAGACATAGATGAATCCATGATTTCATAAAAATACACCCAACAGCTACTATTACATGTCATATGAGAAGAAAACAAAGATAAATGGAATGAACACAGAAGATAATACATACTACAGCCTTATGTGAGCCAGAATCACCAAAATTATTTATTAATATGCAGATAGAGCATACATTTTCCCTTTCTCCATTAACAGTTCTAGAGCCTCTTTGAAACCAAAATTCAAAACCCTTCAAAAATGTATCATAAACAGTTTTTTATAGGGTCTCAGGATGAGTACCCCCTTACAAAATATTCTTTCTTGATCTCCTAATGATTCATCATAACAAAAATGGTGTGAGTGTGCAACTTGCACAGTTGTACTAACTAAACCCTAACTAACTTGAGTTCATTTCTTGAAATGGAATATTTACAAAAACATAAAACAACAAAGTGTCATGATTGACATGATTAGAAAAATATTCATCTCCGCTGGCGAGGTTCTGGAGGAAGAGTTGTTGGGTCGATGATCTAGAGTTGTGGAGGGTTGATGAACTGATCACATTTCTGCCATAGTGTTGGGCTCAGTAGAATGAAAGAAACTTTGATAGGTGATCTTAAGACCTATGACCCCTACATAATTTGGCCTAGTGTGAAATAAGGTCCTCACCAACCATAGCAACTGGAAATCTCTCCTTAGATAGTTCACTATTGTCTTTCCCTTTAAGGAGGAGGTCTTCTCATGGGAGGAATCAACTCTGCTCTTAGCCTCTACAAGCATCTGATTGTACTGCTCCCATGGGATCAATCCTCCTACGAGGTCCCAAAAGTTGAGCAATCCATCTCTAAACCTTTGCTCAAATTATAAGTCAAATGTAGCAACATCCTTCAACACCTTTTCCAGACATTCCTCGACCTTAGCTCTATCCATTTCCTTCTGGATCATCTTGGAGACCTCTAAGATTGCAGTTACCTAGTCTACCATGTCTATGGCCCTCAACTCACTAAGTGGTTTTTCATTGACATATTGAATGAATCTTTTAGTTGTCTCTGCATTCTTTTCATCCTTATTGGCAAATAGGATAAAGAACTCATAGTCCTGTTATTCTTCATCTCTATTATTATTTCATCCCATATCAACTGTTTGGCTTGGAGGAGGGACATGTTACCTTTTAGCCTATCTTTTAGTTCAGTAATTTCTTGGTTTGCTACTTGTAGATTTTTACTGATTAGTTCTGCATTTGTCTTGGCAGTCTCCAGCTATTTCTCCTTTTATGCAAGGGCACGCTTGGCATTGTCTAAATCCACATGTACCTTCTTGATTTCTCCTTCCGAGACTTGTAGCTCAGTGAGAGTATTAGTGAATTGCTCCATGGGATTTTGAGGATTCTTTGGCACAAGCACTGCACAAATATGAGAGTCAATTTTTTGTTGGAGCTCTGCTACCTATTGCTTGAGGGCCACCACTTCGTTATTCTGGTCTATCAGCTCCTTGGCTAGAATCTCTTTTTCTTCCTCCACCTGTGCTAGTTCTCTAGATTGCACATGTTCACTAGCAAGCATCTTCAGCTTATGCCTCAGTTCTTGGATCTCGGCTTGTGAACTCTGGATATGAAAGTTGATTTTGTCCGTCAAAGGGACACATGTCAAGTCCAAAGATACATCCACAATCCTAAACTATGAGCCTGATGGGAGGCACTGTGTCGAGGGTGGTGAAGCGAAAACTTCATTTGGTTCCTCTCCAGGTCCATAGCAGCCAGGAGTCTGGTCTGATAGGGGACCAAATGTGATGTTAGTTGTTGTTGCATCTCTTCTTTGACCTTATTGTTGCTTTCTTCTATCACCTTCCTTGTTGTCCAGCTAGATTTTAGCATTATTGAGCTCCCAATAGAACTCAGTAGGGCTACCTCTATAGATGAAGAGGAAGAAGCTTGAAGTGGGTCTTCTAAGGTCACCTGGAAGCCTAGTTGATCTAGATTTGTCTCGGTCAACCTAGTTTCAATCTCTTCATCCACTGCTTCTTGGGTTTTGGCCCTTTTGCTGGAGTGAACATCTTCCATTTCCACATCTTTGGTCTCATCCACAATTCTCTTCTACACCTTGTCCTTTGATGTTGGAGTGCCAATCTCCATTTTTGTATTAATAGGCCAGGAATCAAAATTGGCTTTCCACTCAACTTCGGGTTTGGCTTCATGATCATAGGCTAAGGCATTAATACCTTTCCTTCTCTTTGATATGATACCATGGGGGTCATAATGCTAAATATCCCCCATTTCAAATTCAGTTCTTTCAACATATTTTCAATTGACTGAAGAGCTTGCCTGGTGCTTACAACGAAGGGACTTATTGGCTTGCCCAACTTGAACTAATAGCCTTTCTTAGCAGGAACAAGGTGGATCTAATCCATGTGTAGGCTCTCTCTAATGAACTCTAAGGAAAATATTCTCTTTGGAATAAAGACAGGTAAATGGTAGGGGAGGGAGCTCACACCCATAAACCCTAATTTTAGTGTATTCCTCGAACAAGTACTAATCACCCACCCTGGTGTCCTTACTAAGCTGGAGGATTTCTTTCTATTGAGGCAAAATCCTTGGGGAAGAGACATTGTGGATGATTTTGTATGCAATAGCCATATAAGTGGATATGAATTGAGAATAACCCTCATTATTGGGTTTATGCCTGACAGCAACATCCCAGTCAAAAATAAGACTTTCGTTGTTTGTGTGAATCCATGAGACTGAGACCCAAGTATTCAAACTCATCTACATGGGTATATAGGAACAAATAAAACATTATGGAGTAATATCTGAAAAATGAAGTGAAAAAAAAATGGTGTAGTGGAATTTGATGGATTCAGCTAGGAAAGAAGGTATATCAAAAAGATGACATGACTGCATCATTGTTCTCAGAAACCCTATGGTGGCTTTGGTGACAATATTGGCATCATCCTCCCCAAACAACTAGGAAATTACAGTGAGGATGGGTTGCACTGCCTCTATAAATGTGGGTACTGGAAAAGTATCAACAACAGGTAAGGATTGGTGGCCTAGGGCCAAAATCATCTATAAGAAAGCTTATTGTTCCCCAGCTGGGAGGGCGCTATAACTATAAAAGAGGGTTGTTTCAATAAATTTTGTTGGCTCAGGAGAAAATAGGTATACCAGAGCCTTTTGAATCATTTTTGGAGTTATCTCCAGGATTTTTACTCTAGTTGATGATATAAAAAAAAAAATCTTTTACATAAGACGATGCAAGCCACAAAATGAAATCTAGAAAGTGATAGACCGATGGAGTGACTTGGCAGTATAACCCTAATTCCACTACTCTAAAAGGGTCTTCTCCCTTGAAAAGCTGTCATAAATGTCGAAGCGGAGGTTCGACAAGTGGTAGGGGCATAATGGGTCGAAGATTTGTGACTCTTTGTCCATGAGCGACTCAATGTTGGATGAGGGTTTGGCTTCCCATGCTTTGGGAGTTTTAGGGGTTGGTTTCTTCATTTTGAGCATGAGGACAAAATTGCAAGTAGAAGGCTTGCGGGTTACCTGGTTGACCGGGTGAAATCTGGATGAACGACGTTGGTGGAGCTCTGGATTGTCCAACAGGCGAACAACGTTGTAGACCAGTGGAATGGCGGGAGGACTCGGCTGTAGGAAGTAAGATTTTGAATTCAAATGGCTAATGGGTTGGGCCTTTATAGGAAAAAGAAAACAATAAATTAACATCAGGTAGGGTCATGAGGGAGTGACACAGGGTGGATGGTGATTGGGTGGGTGACAAATTGACACATGGAGGGGTGACTTTACCATTTTCCTGTTGCACTCGCTTGTTGGCGTTGTCTTCACCTCAGCATAATGAGTGGCAGGCGTGGTCCCCACCTCTTCTCCGATGGGTGGACAAGCGGGAGGCGGGATCAAGCTGAGACCCCCCGAAGTTAATCTGGGTCATCTATCGGCTTATTGAATTTTCAACTCCGGGCAGTGGCGCTGATGTATTAGTCTCGCCATTCCCCCCCACCCTGCAATGCCTCTGTGTGTTGGTTAGGCTGCGATGAATGTTGACCTGCCCGACACTTGTCTGACCTTTAAATATGGGCCCACTTTCCAATTATCTCAGCCACTTTGATTTGTTGTGCCCACCAAAGGAAACACTTTTCTGATAATGTCTTTTTCCCGAGTGTGTTTAGTGCGCTACTAGAGCCCAATTCCATCCCTATAGCCAATCTAGATTGCATTTGTCCTTCTCTGCACCAGGGTGAAACATATGGCCATTTTCCATAAATACAAAAAGGTACAACAAAGAACAACAAGTGGCAATCCCTAGAATCCCAGCTTCTCGTTAGGATGCATACTCGGGTATACTTTGTCATGTCTTAGAACAAATATGGAGAGATACAACTTGCCATAAATGAAAAGGATCAAACACACCCTATAGTGAAAATACGAGAGATATAACTTACCGCCGAGGGTAAGGATCACACACACCTATTGTCCAGAGTTCCCTCAACCCTAGGAGCTCTCTGGCTCAATTCCTCTCCCTAGGAGCTCAAACAAGGGGGAAGAGCATAGCTTAGTGTTCTCTATTAGTCATGACCCTTTCCCGGGAGGGTCACTTCCACTAGTCCATGATGTTCTCTTAAGACCATGAACTTCCCTTTTGGCAAAGCCTTGGTAAGAATATCAGTTATCTGCTCACCAATTGAAATGTGATGGTCCTACGATTCCTCTCTACACCATATCCTGGATATAGTGATATCTAATCTCAATATTATTTGACCTGTCATGGACTATGGGATTCTCTGCCAATTAGATCTAACTCATGTTATCGCAATATGTCATTTTTGTATCCATAACCTACTCAAACAAATCTCCAAAGAGCTTCCTCAACCATACTGCCTCATAGCTAGTCATGCTAGTACAAATATAGTCAATCTTAGTTGTGCTAATAGCAATGGACTTTTGTTTTATGCTCATCCAATATATCATGACAGATCCTAGGCTAAAACATCACTGTGATCTTCTCTTCCTATCAATAACATTTTTGACCCAGTGAGCGTCGATGTATCCTTGTATTCTTACATCTTTGGCAATATAACTCAATCCAAGAGTAAAATTCCCATGTAGATATCTCAACACATGCTTGGAAGCAACCCAATGTGCACGAAGTGGCTCAGTCATGAATTGACTCAGATTGTTGACAACAAAACATATGTCTGGTCGAGTGTTCATCAGGAACATCAGTGCGCCAATCAATTGTTAGTACTCATAGGGTTTCGACAAGTCAGGTCCTGAAACTTCTCCACATAACTTGTTAAACTTCATCTCCATCGGTGTGGCCGCATAGACTTACATTCCACCATACCAAATCTCTCTAGTAGCTTAACAACATATTTCTCTTGAGAAATAAAAATCTCACCAGGTCTCTACCACACCTTTAAGCCTAGGAAGTAGTGCATCAAACCAAGGTCTTCCATTTCAAACTCAAAGGCCAGCTCCCTCTTACACTGAAGAATAAGTCGAAGCTCTCCACATGTCAAGAAGAAATCATCAACATATAATTGAAAAATCAAGGTCATACCTTGGACGACCTTGAAGTAGATATTTCAATGAACATTGATTCTTGTAAATCCAAGCTTCATCGGGTGGCTCTAAATGTTGGCATACCAAGCCTTGGGGGCTTTCTTCAATCCATAGAGTGCTCTCTTCAACTAGTACACATGAGTCTTATTTTCATGCTCCTCAAAACCCAATGGTCGCTTAAATGCATTCTTCGCATCCATTTGGTGAAATTTCCATCCCTCACTAGTAGTTAAAGGAACAATAGACTGAATAGTAATTTAACCGGAAAGTAGTGCAAAAATGTCATCATAGTCCTCTCCCTCTTTCTAGAAGAAACCTCTAGTCACAAATCTCACCTTATATTTCTCAATACTTCCATCTGCACCATGCTTGATCTTGTACAACCATTTAGAAGACACAACAAATTTCCCTTCGGGTCTCAGAACCACTTCCCACACATTGTTTTTCCTTATGGATTCATATTCCTCTGTCGTAACATCCTCCCATACATACTCTTTCACTGGTTCTTCAAAATTGTGTGGTTCGGCATGTATGATGTTTCTCATAGCTACAACATATCCCTAATATTGTCATGGCTTATTACTTTCCCTAAAGGTTCCTCTTGCAGCAACATATTTCTCATCATCTTATAAGGTGTCATTAAGCTAAAGTGGTCTCTTGTGTTGAAGGAAAGTGTAACTAGGTTTGGTCTTCATAAATGTACTTTTGATATTTGCACTTATTCAAGAAAAGAAATATTATTTTATAATATATGTCAATGAGTTTCTTGCTCATTGAAGTAGGTCTAGCACATGTCAAAGTGTTACAGGTGAGTCAAACAGACAAAAGGAAATGTTGAAGGCCTTAAGGGTATGTTACACCACGTACAAATATATATTAAAGTTAAAGGGAAAACCTCCAAGCAAAGTCAAGTACACTCCTATGTTATGGCACCGTCAAGAAGCTCCTTCAAGCATGTTACACCACCAAGGAAACTATCTGAAGTCTGCTCAAAAAATCAGCCACCAAACTGCCCTCAAAGTCGGCCTACAATTAAGAGGACTAGTCGGCCTAAATGGAGGGGCAGTCCTTTATTTATAGAGGTTTTCCACTCCAAATAGAACGCACTACTTGAAATTTGAAATCTGCAAGAGAAAGAGGACAAGAAGAATGAAGAAAGCCAAAGGAAAAGGTCTACTAGGGTAGGGAGGTAAGAAGGAAGAACAATGAAGTATGAGGGATTGTTTTCTAGGGTATACATAGTCACACGTGTGAGAAAATGAGGAATAGTCTGCGGCAATATCAACAGTAAGATCAGAGTTGTATATTTCTTTTTGTTTGGGGCTAAAACTAGGCCTACAAGGCCTCCTACTCCAACGTGGAAGAAAGACACTCAAGTGAATGAGAGAAGAGTATATAGCACATAGTAATCCTCCCACACGTGCGAGAAACTAGGGAAGCAGAACAACGAAACTATCATACACTCATATCTCAATAAGGATCTCGGTTGGTCAATGTTGAAGTTTACTTGTATGGGATAGAAGAGGAACACCTCACCTAGAAGACTCATTCAAAAAAGGTCTATCTCTACACAAGATTCATAGTAAGAGAATGAAGTGTTGGAAGAAGGAGGATGAAGTGCCAGAGAACAAAGTGTCGGAAGAAGTGTCAGAAGAAGTACCAGTGAATAAGGTACAGAAAGAAGGAAGTACTTGACTTGTGCTTGGAGGATCTCTTTGTCAGGGATCTAGGGTTTGGCATTAATCTATAGAAGCTTCAATATGATAAATTTACTAAAGGGGTTTCTTTTCAAGAGAAGAGAGGTTTTGGCCCTGGTAGAGAGCCAACATCTTGTGTTCGTGTTCTTATTTTTTGGTAGCATTTTGATGAAGTACATGTTAGTGCCTAAATCTACCTTAGGTTGAGAAAGGTAGGATCTAGGGTAACATCAAACCACGCTTACGGGAGAGGGCTCTCTCTTGTCAATCTCAGCAAAGTATGATCAATAAGGGCTTGAGATGACTGATATGATGACTGATCTTAGGCTAGCTATGTTTGGAAAAGAGTTTGATTGAATAAAATAATTTTTTTGTTGGCTCCAATGGAAAGACAGATTTTGGGTGCGGGGAATGAGGCTCAGTCTTGCAGAGATCTCGATGGGGCAAGGTAGGCAACTGATTTGGCACTTCAATTTTGAATGGGATGGAGAGATTAGATAGGTGAGAAGCTGAAAAGGGCAAGAAAATCCATGGATCCTCTTCAAACAGCTGAAAACATCAAAAAACTAAAGCAAACCTAGGTACAGCACTGCAATTTCAATGCATTCTACCTTCACTCTTGTTTGATTTAGTTAAGAAGAAACAAGATAGATAATGACATACATAACACATAAGTAAATTCACAACTACAGAAGAAATCATTGTACCAAAACAAAATGCCACATGAATCCCAAAGAGTGCTGCAAACCCTTGTTGGAAATAATACTGAGAGGGGGGGTGAATCAGTATTATCTAGCAATTTACCAAATCTTCCTTATTTGATCTTTTGAAATATTCTTGCATATCAGTACCATAAAACAATGAGCATGAATAAAGAAAATAGACAGTCACACCAAAGAACACAAGATGTAAGGTGGAAACCCAATGCGGGAGAAAAACCACCTGCTGCAATATGTCTCTATCTTCTTTCAAGAAATTCTTTTTACAATGATTTTGTACTGGTGCAGTCCTTTACCAGCACGCAGGCTGCAACCTGCAAAGAGCTACAACTCTTTCTCGTTTTCCAGTTTCACCTGGAAGGGAGCTACAACCCCCTACTTCTTTTCATGAAGAATCAAATGATCAACAAGTATACAACAGATACAGTCTACTACAGATATCAGATCAGTAATTACATAAACAACCCAGAACACCTTATGAACAGAAATATAAAGTCAACAGATCATCTTAAGACAGGGACGCATATTTTCTTTCTGTGGCCTGCGACTGGACGCAGTATACCTTATGCTGTTCTGCGTGCAGACGCACTGTTCCTTTTTGCTTTTCTGCGACCGACGCTCCCAGAAACACTATCGCGCCGCGTCTTTCGCTTCAGAGACGCACCCAATACCACAGTCGCGCCGCGTCCTTTGCCTCAGAGACGCACCTGAGTCTTTACTGTACTGCGTCCCGGCGCACTTTCCCTTCACTGAATCTGCGTCCCTTCAGATATAGAAGATAAGAGGACTTCAGAACCAACCCAAACACTCAGATCCACAGATCTGATCATGCGCCATACAGATCGTAGTCCATTAGAAGATTTTCCCTTATAGATTTGGACTAGATCTCACCAAGAGATGTTCAACCAAGATGATGCTCAATCCAAATGAACTCCTTTGCTTTATATAGGCAAGCTTCTCCCCAAAGCGTGGAACAATACCACGAGCCGACACCATAGAAACACAAAACCGTCGGCTAGATACCACACAAGAAACCCCCACGTGCTTTTCTCTGCCTTGAAATGTGTGCACTGGGCGGACGCACCTCCTGAACGGCTGGCCTGCGTCCCTGGACGCGGGTTCTGTATGGTATACCTGCGGGGACGCACTTGCTGAACATATTTCCTGCGTCCTTCTTGATTTACCACCTGAATGAGTTTGCCATCAAGGACAACACCTGAATCATAATGCCAACAAACTCCCCCTTTGGACTTGATGGCAACCACATAATCTTCAGCTTACATAATCTTCAGCTTCATCATTCTCCCCCTTTGACATCAAGGGCAAAGGGTATGCTCCCCCTATGCTCATGCTTCTCCAGATCTGTAACCAGAAATCCATCATGAAGGAGACAGAGACATATTGCAGCTATTTCCAAGATCTCCTTCTCCATAATGCCAACAATGCATTATGTGCTCCCCCTGAGCCTATACCATCAATAGGAAAAAGATCAACAGTGAGATGATGCATCAACAACCCCCAGCTTTTGCCTGAGGTATTCAAAAGTGTCCCTGGGCAATGGTTTGGTGAAAATATCAGCAACTTGTTCCTTAGAAGGAACATACTCCAACTTGACCTTCTGTTCAAGTACTTGTTCCCGGAGAAAATGGTACTTGATTGGTATGTGCTTGGTTTTTGAATGCATAACTGGATTCTTTGAGATGCTGATTGCACTTGTGTTGTCACATAAGATAGGAATAGGAGGTGTACAAGTGATTTGATAATCCTGCAAAGTCTGCATCATCCAAAGAAGTTGGGTGCAACAAGATGCAGCAGCAACATATTCCGCTTCAGCTGTAGACAAGGCAATTGAACTCTGTTTCTTGCTGAACCAAGATACCAGTCTGGGACCCATAAAGAATGCACCACCACTTGTGCTTTTCCTGTCATCCACGCTTCCGGCCCAATCTGCATCTGTATAAGCATGAAGAGTGAGATCTGTATCTCTAGGATACCATAGGCCATAATTTTGAGTCCCTTGAAGATATTTGAAGATTCTCTTCACTGCTTGAAGATGAGTCTCCTTTGGATTTGCCTGAAACCTTCCAACTATTCCAACTGCATGCATGATGTCTGGTCGGGTACCTGTCAAATATAGTAGACTTCCAATCATAGATCTGTAGGTTGGTTGATGTACTGCTGCAGATTCGTCATTTGCACTGAGACTACATCCTGTGACCATGGGTGTACATACTGGTTTTGCATCTTCCATGCCATATTTCTTAAATCTGCTTGAGATACTTGGTTTGAGATAAAAGGATTCCTCCTTTCTTTTGTTGGATTTGCAAACCAAGGAAGTATGTCAGTTCTCCTAGCAAGGACATCTCAAATTCTTTCTGCATGACCGAGGCAAAGCTTTGACTCATAGCTTCTTCATTACTGCCAAAAATAATGTCATCTACATACACAACAAGTATTAGTAATTTGTCATTTTCAACTTTTATATAAAGATTGCTATCTGCTGAACCTTTTGAAAAACCTTGTTGATGAAGATATTTGTCCAACCGGTAGTACCAAGCCCTTGGAGCTTGTTTGAGACCATAGAGAGCCTTTTTTAATCGGCATACAAGATTTGGATCGTTTCCAAGAATGAAACCATCTGGCTGTTCAATGTACACTTCTTCATCCAAGTCTCCATTCAGAAAGGCTGATTTCACATCCATTTGAAATACTTTGAAGTTCTGACAACTTGAGAGAGCAAGAAACATTCGGATGGCCTCAAGTCTTGCAACAGGAGCAAAAGTTTCTTCAAAGTCTATTCCTTCTTACTGTGCATACCCTTTACAAACAAGTCTGGCTTTGTTTCTAATTACTTCTCCATTTTCATTCAATTTATTTTTGAAAACCCATTTTGTTCCGATAACATTCTTATCCTTTGGTCTAGGAACCAGCTCCCAAGTGTTGTTCTTTTCGATTTGCTCAAGTTCCTCATCCATTGCTTTCACCCAACATTCATCTTTGCATGCCTCTTTCACATTTTGTGGTTCGGTAGAGGAGAGTAATGCCAAATAACTTGAAGCTTCTGCAACTGTTCTTCTAGTTTGTATACCTGCTTCTTTTTGTCCCATGATCTGAGATTCTGGATGGTTCTTTTGAACATATCTGGATGGAGTCTTTTCTTCTATTCTTGTTCTTTCTTCTGCTTCTTCGTGAGGTCCTTCTTGAGATTGTTCTTGCGGTTCTTCTTCTTCATCATTCTGTCTTTGAGGGTAGCTTTCATCTTCTTCAATGTCTTCACGATGTATTTGCCTAGGAATGTATCCCTTCTCATCAACCACTACATCAATGCTGTCAACAATTCTGCCAAGTCTTTTATTGTAGCATTTGTATGCTTTGCTATGTGGAGAGTAGCCAAGAAGAATTCCTTCATCTGCTCTAGGATCAAGCTTGCCAAGCTGCTCCTCAGTATTCTTGATATAGCATTTGCTCCCAAAGATTTTGAAGTGCTTTACCGAAGGAGTTTTACCACTCCAGAGCTCATGAGGAGTTTGAGTGCTGTTCACTCGGACATTTGTCTTGTTGAGAATAATAACTGCCGCATGTGCAGCTTCACCCCAGAAGGTTGCAGGAGTTCCTGATTCATCAAGCATAGCACGAGCCATTTGCTGGATTGTTCTGTTCATTCTTTCCACTACTCCATTTTGCTGAGGAGTTCTAGCTGTGGAAAATTCTCTCCTTATCCCATGTTCATCACAGAAATCGAAAAATTCATTTGAAGTAAATTCTCCACCTCTGTCGGATCTGAGGCACTTAATCTTGTGACCTGATTCATTTTCAACCAAAGCTTTGAAGGATTTGAATTTTTCGAAAGCTTCATCTTTGTGCTTCATAAGTCCTAACCAAACAAACCTGGAGAAATCGTCAATAAATAATATCAAGTATTCCTCTCCTCTAGGTGTTCTTTTTCTGAATGGTCCACATACATCTGTATGTACTAGCTCAAGAGGCATGCTGGCTGATCCTTCTTTCTCTGGAAAGTTAGTTCTGGTCTGTTTTCCAAACTGACATGATCTGCATATGGTGTTGTCAGGAATTTTGATATCTGGAAGATCGCGAACTGCCTGATATTTGCAAGCTTTCCTTATTTGTGAGAAGCTTAGATGTCCCATCCTTCGATGCCATAACCAGTGCTCTTCATCCTTGCTTAGATAGCATTGTTGTTGTCCTTCATCAAATATGTATAGATTATTTGGAGTTCTTTTTCCTTTGAGAACTGTTTTACCTGTATCAAGATCACGAACAAGACATCCATTTGATCTGAATATAACCTCGGTTCTTTGATCACACATCTGGCTTACACTTAGAAGATTATGCTTTAGTCCATCAACAAACAAAACATTTCCAGCCTTAACATCTTCTTTTAAAGGAGCAATACCTTTTCCTTTTATAGTTGCAGGAGTATCATTTCCAAAAGAGACTTTCTTTCCCTTTTCTAAATTAGAATAAGATTCAAGTTTTTCTTTATCACCTGTCATATGCTTTGAACATCCACTGTCAATGTACCATAGATTTTCTTGTCCTTCTGCATAGAATGCTATCCCACATCTTTCTGTTTGAGGTTCCTTTATTTTCCATGTTTTGGTGCCTGAGGTTTGTTCCTTTTTTTGTTCTTGTACCTTTCTTTCCGGAAACCTGCTTCTGCATTCAAAATCTTCATGTCCAAAATTATTGCAAATAGAGCATTCAACTTCATTTTCAAGAGCTGAAAAATTGTTATAGGTCCTTTTTGTAATCCCTGTCATACTTCTTTGCTTTTGAGCTTCCCTAGTCATGATTGTTTTATACGCAACACATTGAGCTGCTTTGTGACCAAAGTTATGGCAAGAAAAGCATTGTCCATTGAAGAAGTTTCTGCGATTATTGAATCTACCAGCCAACTGATTGTAATTTCTATTTTCATCTATTCTTGAACCAAATTGGGAAGATTTTACCTGTGGCTGGTTGTGGCTTTTGTTCACCCTTAAGCTGGATTGCCCCTGATAGTTTCTGTTTGACGTTTGTTCCTGCTTTACCTGATGATCTTCCTTGTGCTCTTGCTCATTTCTTCTTGCTGCATCAAGATAACTTTTTGAAGTGGATGCTTGAGAAGTTTCTCCATTATAGCCCAGACCTGTCTTATTTAGTGGAGACCGCTGCACACTGATAATCTCATTCAACGTTTCAGATCCTTTGACAAACTTGAGATTAATAGTTTTTGTTTTCTCAATTTCTTTTCTAAGACCAACAATTTCACCTTCTAATTTTTCAAGATGTTTTTCCTTTTCATCAATCTGAAATTGTAGAGTATCAATAATCATGTTCTTTTCTTCTATACATCTCTTGAGTCTAGTAATTTCATCATAAAGGTTATCCACATCTACAGCATCCTCATAATCATCATCTTCAAATGCCATTAACAATCTATATTTGTTACCTTGTTCATCTTCATCACTGTTTGATAAGCCATCACTATCTTCATGGGTGTAGTAGCTTTTCTTATTTGCACTCTGTTTCTTGTTCCATCTAACTGGTTCCTTTCCTTTATCCTTATAAGAGCATTTTGCAGCATAATGACCTACTCTTCCACAAGCAAAACATTTGAAAGGTAGCTTACCTCTGAACCTTCCAGAACCCCTTTGAAGATTTCTGACAAAATTTGATTCTTCTTCCTCTTCTTCTGGAACATGACTTGCTTCATAGTGATCTTCTTTGCCAGATGCTTTAAAAGCAGCTTCCCTTCTGTCTGATGGACCTCCCTTTCTCATTTCATAAGCAGTTAGAATTCCATGCAGCTGAGACATAGTGAGAACACGGAGATTTTCCTTTTCTTCTACTGCAGATACTTTAGATTCAAACTTGGGGGATAAAGATCTTAGAATCTTTTGAACTACTATAGTCTCTTTTATTTCTTCACCCAAATTTTTCATACAATTTACAATCTCATCTACCCGAAGAAAATAATTAGCCACACTTTCATCATTATACATCTTGAGAGTCTCATATTGAATCCTGAGAGTTTGAAGTTTAGCTTCTTTTACCTGTTCATCTCCTTCATAGCTAGTGATCATTTTGTCCCATATCTCTTTTGCTGATTTGAAGTGCATGACCTTCATGAACTCTGTTTGAGATATACTTCCTAATAGAGTACTGACTGCTTTTGCATTTGTTTCATACTGCTTTTTCTCAGCTGGATCTGTAGGAGTAGCTGAAGGAAAGGCATAGCCTGATTCTACAATGTTCCAAACTTCTGTACCAAGAGATTGAAGATATGCAGTAACTCTTACCTTCCAATAATTGAAGTTTGTCCCATCGAAGACGGGTGGCCTGATTGATGCTTCTCTCTCGTAGTTGCTCATGATGAACGATCTACCTTCAAGCGATCAAGCTTTTCTGAAGGACCTGCTCTGATACCAATTGTTGGAAATAATACTGAGAGGGGGGGTGAATCAGTATTATCTAGCAATTTACCAAATCTTCCTTATTTGATCTTTTGAAATATTCTTGCATATCAGTACCATAAAACAATGAGCATGAATAAAGAAAATAGACAGTCACACCAAAGAACACAAGATGTAAGGTGGAAACCCAATGCGGGAGAAAAACCACCTGCTGCAATATGTCTCTATCTTCTTTCAAGAAATTCTTTTTATAATGATTTTGTACTGGTGCAGTCCTTTACCAGCACGCAGGCTGCAACCTGCAAAGAGCTACAACTCTTTCTCGTTTTCCAGTTTCACCTGGAAGGGAGCTACAACCCCCTACTTCTTTTCATGAAGAATCAAATGATCAACAAGTATACAACAGATACAGTCTACTACAGATATCAGATCAGTAATTACATAAACAACCCAGAACACCTTATGAACAGAAATATAAAGTCAACAGATCATCTTAAGACAGGGACGCATATTTTCTTTCTGTGGCCTGCGACTGGACGCAGTATACCTTATGCTGTTCTGCGTGCAGACGCACTGTTCCTTTTTGCTTTTCTGCGACCGACGCTCCCAGAAACACTATCGCGCCGCGTCTTTCGCTTCAGAGACGCACCCAATACCACAGTCGCGCCGCGTCCTTTGCCTCAGAGACGCACCTGAGTCTTTACTGTACTGCGTCCCGGCGCACTTTCCCTTCACTGAATCTGCGTCCCTTCAGATATAGAAGATAAGAGGACTTCAGAACCAACCCAAACACTCAGATCCACAGATCTGATCATGCGCCATACAGATCGTAGTCCATTAGAAGATTTGCCCTTATAGATTTGGACTAGATCTCACCAAGAGATGTTCAACCAAGATGATGCTCAATCCAAATGAACTCCTTTGCTTTATATAGGCAAGCTTCTCCCCAAAGCGTGGAACAATACCACGAGCCGACACCATAGAAACACAAAACCGTCGGCTAGATACCACACAAGAAACCCCCATGTGCTTTTCTCTGCCTTGAAATGTGTGCACTGGGCGGACGCACCTCCTGAACGGCTGGCCTGCGTCCCTGGACGCGGGTTCTGTATGGTATACCTGCGGGGACGCACTTGCTGAACATATTTCCTGCGTCCTTCTTGATTTACCACCTGAATGAGTTTGCCATCAAGGACAACACCTGAATCATAATGCCAACAACCCTGGTCTCTATTCCTTAGCCAAAACGCTGATATGAGTATACAATGAAGCTCCTTGCTTTCTCAAAAGTCCAACCATGCTAATGACTGAAAAATCACAATATATAGACAAAGCATAGCTCATCCTAGCCTCTAGGGGTCGAGCTCACAAATTTAGGAGTTGTTCCAACTAATTCTAAACTGAGAACTAGAAATTAGGCAGTGGAACAGCTTGCCTCTAGAAAATAGGGAACTGATTCATTTAGTTTCAAACAACTTTTTGATAGATGAATCTACCTCCATAAGTGAAATTTTGACATATTTACATCAATATCCATCAATTGTCATGAAATTACATCATAAGTTTGACATTAAGAAGGAGAAAAGTCAAACTGTTAAGTAGTTACGCGAAAAACAGAGTATTATTGGTCAAACTGAGCAAAATTTACCCAATGCGCCGCGCTGATTTCCCTATGCATAGCACCTGTTTGCAGCCACTTTTGGAGGCCTCCCTGGTGTCCAAATTTTCTCCAAGTGTACTTGTTGGAAAGATCTACCTGTCTACTTTCCAACCCAAGTGAAATTTTTAAATTTGGCCTCCATTTTCCCCTCCAAAACTGAGTTCTCCCAACACTGCTTCCTGTGTGTCAAAATAGGAGCAGTAAGGTCATTTTTTTGGTGTTTTTGACCTTTTTGAGGGCTCAAAACCTGTCAAAATTTCTTGGCCATTGGTAGGAAAGCATATTTTTTCATGCCAAATCCAAAAAGACTGAGTTTTTTTTGTTTGGAGACTCCCATCAAAAGCAAGCGCTAGGTGGCGCGGCGCATAGGGCAGAAAACTTTGTGTTTTAGCCCAAAATTTTCAAAAATGCAAAAAGTGTCCCAATTTTTTTGAAATTTGTGTTGAGTCTTCTCCATAAAGTGTTGTGTTGGGCCAAGGAAGCCTTAGCCAATATCTGAAGTCTATCTTGCTCCTTTCGCCTCCTCGATGCCCTCTTCAACTTTGCTTTCAAGCTCCTGATTCTTTCTTTGCAGACTTTGTTTCTCGCCATGTAATGATAAGCCATATGCCTCAACAATGTCTTTTCCCTGTTGGACTTCTATATCAACCTTTCTAAGTGAATATTAGCTCTTTCAAGCCAAGATTCCTGGTCAACATTGATTTCTTGCTCAAGTGACGTGAGCTTCACCTTCCTCCTTTTGGCAGCTTGCCGATATTGCCTTCATGTTTTTGAGCTCCATGGATGAGTGGGACTGATGAGGGGAGGGTTTGATATTAGCTGTAGGGTTTTAGGGAATGAAAGGGTTTAGAGGATCATATTTATGGTTTGGGATGGCAATTAGGGTTTAGGAATTTTGTAGCTAGGGTTTGGGATAATGGGAATTGGGATAGGAGTGAATGAATTTAGGGATATGTGGGATAGTGAAATGGGTTAATGAAACTAGAAAAGAAGTGAGGGAATAAAAGGTGAGGGATTGATGGAAACAAAAACAAATTTACAAGCCCTAAGCAATCATGTTTTGAACAAAAATTGCAAGGAGGTAGGGTTTTGAAATTTTTTCACTAAATCATCATAAACATCTTAAGACACACTTTCATTGGCATTTGAAGAGTTGTTGACTTACTTTGGACTGGAGGAAACCAAGAAAATTGAGAATATGGATGAATTTGTGGTGAAAATGGCTTGCAGCTCTATGCGTTGCGCCGCAAACCCAATACGCCGCGCCGCAAACCCAATGCGCCACGCCCCAAACCCAATGCATCACGCTTTTTTCAGGAGACTTTTGGAGGCCTTTCCGGGGTCCAAATTGGGTTCAGGATAGCTTGTTGGAAACATTATTGAGTCTACTTTCTAAAACAACTAGAATTTTTCAATTTGGAGTTCATTTGCCCTATCAAAAATCAAATCTCCCAAGACTGGTCAAAATGTGCCAAATGAGGCTTCCTCAAGGTAGAGTGTTGTTGCAGTCAACTTTTTAAGGTCTTCCTGAACTCCAAATTGAGCTCATGATAGCTCATTGGAAATCTATTTGTGTCTAGTTATCATTTGACTCATCAAGAAAGTCATTTGACCAACAAATCTATGAGAAAACTTGATTTTCCCAAGGTCACTTCAAAGGTACATCAATTCTCTTGAGGCAACTGTATTTTTGACATTTTTCTAAAACCATGACACCTGTGTAAAAAGTGAAGGAGGTTTTTCTTCCTTGGCCTATTTTGGAAAAACATCTCTCTCAGTTTTCCCAAATTCATCTTTTCTTTCTCAAAAACATCATTGAAGTAAAACCTATCCCGATGTGTGGAACAGGGGATTTGTTGAAATGAAGTGAAATGAAGGGGATAAGGGGCTTCTAAATTCTTGAGAAAATTTTGAGAAGTAGGGAGGGATGTTAGGAAGTAGGGGAAAGTAGAATTTCAAAAATTTAGTGAAGGGAAGGGGTCCAAAAGGGCAAAACACAGGCCTAGCCTAGAAAATTGTCAAGTTGTAGCAAGAAACTAGGGTTTGTGCGAAAATGAGAAATTTGGGGGATCTCAGTGATGGGAAGTGTTTAATAAGGTAAATTAAGGATAGGGGAAGGTGTATGAACATCAGGATACAAGTTTTGCTGATTATTTTACCATCCAAGAGAAATTACCTTCAAAACCCTAGGAGAGGGAAATGAACCTTACCGAGGCGCAACTGAAGCATGAACAAGGTATAAAATGACCCAGTAGAACTTGACATGATGATGAAAACCCTCTGAACGATGTTACACTCAGCTAAATGGTGACATGGACCGACATTTGGACAACTTTGAAAGGAGAGAAAGCAAACCCTAGACCTAATACCTAGTAACCAAATTTTTCTTGAAGACTCACTGAAATGAAAAAATTTGACCTTGACACCTTAAAATCACTTTGTAAGAGCATGTTTGATCACTGGAGGAAGGCTGCAAAGACTAACACTAACATTGGCTCCAATGGGGAAGCTAGCTCCTTGGAGGTGCCAAGAACTACAGATCTTTGGAAAGCAGACAGTGCCTTCATCCATTGGTCAATGGAGTCAAAAACTCAAGTTGAAATGCATGACTAAAAACTGATGACTTGACGAAACAAATTGACTCTCACTCAACTAAAAACTGAATCGATACTTAAACACAACCGACAAACTAGAAATGATGCTCAAAAATGGGCTTATTCATCAAAACCTACTCTAACAGTTTCATTCATCACCTGATCAAGTGAAATGAAACAACCAATGCAACCAAGTAAGTATTCCGGCTACTATTTGAATTATCTACAAGTACTTGCTTATGAACAACAAGAGAGAACTACTGAAAGGCAACTCCCGTGAAAACTTGTGAACAGATCCGTTGAATACTATGGATTCTCTATCCGCCTCCAAAAACACTGCATAAGGATCTCAAAATTCATGCACACTAGGACTTAGCTCATCCAATGGATTGCTTCTCTTCTCTTCATACCATGAATGCAAACTTTGATCTGAGATTTGTGACGAGACTCCTGCTGAAAATGACAAAGAAACCGACTGTCGGATCAAGTTTGTATCAATACTTTTGTCAAGCTCACAGATAGGAGAAGAACTTTGACTGCATATATCATCCAACACATCAGCTATTGGATCATGAAAAACTTGAAAAGATTGTTGCAACCCATTTTCTATTGTTTCCGATGAGATTACATGATTTCCTACAGGCTGCTCATCCTTTACTGAAAATGTACTATGCAAATTTTCCTTCAAAAACTGAAATGATTCAAAACAGAAAGGTACAGAATCATCTTGCATCATTTGATCGTATGTGCCAGCTTCCAAGTCTTCATCTGCAACTTAACAATCAATGGTATTCAAGGGCTGCAAATCTAGATATGAGAAGTCTTGAAAAAGGTTTTCATTGCCCTCAAGATGGTCCAAATCAAGACTTGTCGACAGTTGATTTCTGATTGCATGAATGTTGTCTCTGATGAACTGAAACGAAGCAAAACAAAAAGGCAAAGATCCTTCACTTACTTCAAAATTTGTTGCACTTTCCTCGTCACTGTCATAGTTGATATGCATCGGTTGATCACTGTACTTGAGCTGCTGAAAGTGAACTTCCTCCTTCCACAAACTAGCTGCTGATTTGTCTACAAGATTTCCTTTTGTTTGGAGAACATAATCATCATCATACTGATCAAACTGAGGCAAATCGTCAATATAAAACACATCATTAAGCATACATGTCATATCAACAGATATCTCTTCTCCAAGATGATTTATAAAACAATCATTATCAGATCTATGACAACTAGGATAAGAAAGAAGATGTTTTGGAGCAGCCATTTGTTCGTCTTCGATCAGCGAGCGACGGGCTTGAACACTATACTCATTCCTTGTGGTGATCCTTTGCATTATCTCTTCCACTGCACTTACCAAAATGTCAAGCTTTACCTCTAGAGATGTCGATTCCTCTGGATCTATGTTTTTCATCTCTTCTTCCTTCAACTTTTCCCTTCGGATCAGCAAATGAGCCTCTACATCTACTGCACTATTTTGCATCTCTTCAAGTGTTGCAAGGTTCCTTTCTCTCAGCTAAAACTCCATTTCCAGATCAAAGGCACCCGGGTAGTGCAAGAGAGCGGATCCAGGAGGAGGTCTTATATTAATAGGCATCGAATAATAAACTTGGTTAAATCTGGCTGAAAACTGTTGTACTGTCTCCCCTGGCAATCTTTTCAGCTGGTTATACTCTTCTATAATCAAGAAAGGGTTCTGTCTAACCACCCACCTGTCGAGGAAAACTTTGATGAACTGCTGGAAATCTCAGATGCTTGCATCAGGCAGGGTTTTGAACCAACTCTTGACTTTGCCTTGCAAAGAAAGAGCGAAAAGCCTAATACTAACATCTTCTTCATCAACTTCAAAAGGGTCAAGAAAGGACTCAAAATTCAATACATGTCTCTCAGCAGTGATATTTTCGCGTTCACCATCAAATCTTGGTAGATATAGATCATGATTTTTAGGGAAAGCATGGGATATACGAGGTAAAATCAAAGGCTTGTATCGATCTGGAATTTTACAAGGTATAGGGGTATGTACAGAAGGTATAGAATCAGTATTGGTCTCCTGGGGCTCATCATTTTGAAGATGGTCATCACAAGATTCAGAAGAAGGGTCTTGATCAAGCTCAAAGGCATGCAAATCTTTGGTATTTACAATCTTCAAGGGAAGGAATCAAATGCAGGCCGAGGATCTCTTCTCAAACATAGTATACTTTGCAAAGCCTTCTTGACATTCTCGGGAAAAGAGAAGAAATAATTTATAACAAAGAAAAAAATGTCTTGGATGAAATTCCAACTTGAATACCTGATCTATCCATATTTTCCTTTCATGTTTCTGTTGGTCAGGTTCATCCTCCAGTGGAGTCCTTGGATCTGATCTTGAAAATGATTTGGAATCGCCAGGTGAATGATTTCAGCCTTTTCAGTGTCTGATCGTTTTCCACCATCAACAATCAGATCTGAACTTGATACATGTTACTAGGGCAATTTGCAAGTCAGATGTTCAGCTTATAAGACTAGATCGGAGATTGACTAAAGCAGCTTTTATCTACTTATGCACTCGCAAAGCAATGTGTAGTTCGAAGGCTTCCTGGCATAACTTCAGGCTTCGTCTGTAGTTTATAAAGCAAAGAACACTAACAAACAAACAATTTCTTCCCCAGTACGGTCGCCACTATGTTAGTGCCTAAATCTACCTCAGGCTGAGAAAGGTAGGATCTAGGGTAACATCAAACCACGCTTAACCTGGTAGCTAGCCCTACCAGGTTGGGAGAGGGCTCTCTCCTGTCAATCTCAGTAAAGTATGATCAATAAGGGCTTGAGATGACTGATATGATGACTGATCTTAGGCTAGGTATGTTTGGAAAAGAGTTCGATTGAATAAAATAATGTTTTTGTTGGCTCAAATGGAAAGGCAGATTTTGGGTGCGGGGAATGAGGCTCAGTCTTGCAGAGATCTCGATGGGGCAAGGTAGGCAACTGATTTGGCACTTCAATTTTGAATGGGATGGAGAGATTAGACAGGTGAGGAGCTGAAAAGGGCAAGAAAAGCCATGGATCCTCTTCAAACAGCTGAAAACATCAAAAAACTAAAGCAAACCTAGGTACAGCACTGCAATTTCAATGGATTCTACCTTCACTCTTGTTTGATTTAGTTAAGAAGAAACAAGATAGATAATGACATACATAACACATAAGTAAATTCACAACTAGAGAAGAAAGCACTGTACCAAAACAAAATTCCACATGAATCCCAAAGAGTGCTGCAAACCCTGGTCTCTATTCCTTAGCCAAAATGCTGATATGAGTATACAATGAAGCTCCTTGCTTTCTCAAAATTCCAACCATGCTAATGACTGAAAAAGTACAAGATATAGACAAAGCATAGCTCATCCTAGCCTCTAGGGGTTGAGCTCACAAGTTTAAGAGCTATTTCAACTAATTCTAAAATGAGAACTAGAAATTAGGCAATGGAACAGCTTGCCTTAGAAACTAGGGAATTGATTCATTCAGTTTCAAACAACTTTTTGATAGATGAATCTACCTCCATAAGTGAAAATTTGACATATTTACATCAAGATCCATCAATTTTCATGAAATTACATCATAAGTTTGACATTAAGAAGGAGAAAAGTCAAACTGTCAAGTATTTAGGCAAAAAACAGAGTATTCTTGGTCAAACTAAGCAAAATTTACCCAATGCGCCGCGCTGATTTCCCTATGCGTAGCGCCTGTTTGCAGCCAATTTTGGAGGCCTCCCCGGTGTTCAAATTTTCTCCAAGTGTGCTTGGTCTGCCTGTCTAATTTCCAACCCAAGTGAAATTCTTGAATTTGGCCTCCATTTACCCCTCCAAAACTGAGTTCTCCCAACACTGCTTCCTGTGTGTCAAAATAGGGGTAGTAAGGTCTTTTTTCGGTGTTTTTGACCTTTTTGAGGGCTCAAAACCTGTCAAAATTTCTTGGCCATTGGTAGGCAAGCATATTCTTTCATGCCAAATCCAAAAATGCTGAGTTTTTTTCGTTTGGAGACTCCCATCAAAAGCGAGCGCTAGGTGGCGCAGCGCATAGGGCAGAAAATTCTGTGTTTTAGCCCAAATTTTTCAAAAATGCAAAAAGTGTCCCAAATTTTTTGAAATTTGGGCTGAGTCTTCTCCATCAAGTGTTGTGTTGGGCCAAGGAAGCCTTAGCCAATATCTGAAGTCTATCTTTCTTCTTTCGCCTCCTCAATGCCCTCTTCAACTTTGCTTTCAAGCTCCTGATTCTTGCCTTGCAGACTTTGTTTCTCGCCATGTAATGATAAGCCATATGCCTCAAAAATGTCTTCTCCTTGTTGGCCTTCTCTAACAATCTTTCTAAGTGAATATTAACTCTTTCAAGCCAAGATTCCCGGTCAACATTGATTTCTTGCTCAAGTGACGTGAGCTTCACCTTCCTCTTTTTGGCAGCTTGTCGATTTTGCCTTCATGTTTTTGAGCTCCATGGATGAGTGGGACTGATGAGGGGAGGGTTTGATACTATCTGTATGGTTTTAGGGAATGAAAGGGTTTAGGGGATGATATTTATGGTTTGGGATGGCAATTAGGGTTTGGGAATTTTGTAGCTAGGGTTTGGGATAATGGGAATTGGGGATAGGGGTGAATGAATTTAGGGATATGGGGGATAGTGAAATGGGTTAACGAAACTAGAAAAGAAGTGAGCGAATAAAAGTTGAGGGAGTGATGGCAACAAAAACAATTTTACAAACCCTAAGAAATCATGTTTTGAACAAAAATTGCAAGGAGGTAGGGTTTTGAAAGTTTTTCACTAAATCGTCATAAACATCTTAAGACACACTTTCATTGGAATTTGGAGAGTTGTTGACATACTTTGGACTGGAGGAAACCAAGAAAATTGAGAATATGGATGAATTTGTGGTGAAAATGGCCTGCAGCTCTATGCGCCGTGGCACAAACCCAATGCACCGCGCCCCAAACCCAATGCGTCGCACTTTTTGCAGGAGACTTTTGGAGGCCTTCCCAGGGTAAAAATTGGGTGGAGGATAGCTCGTTGGAAATATTATTGAGTCTAATTTCCAAAACAATTGGAATTTTTCAATTTGGAGATCATTTTCCCTGTCAAAAATCAAATCTCCCAAGACTGGTCAAAATGTGCCAAATGAGGCTGCCTCAAGGCAGAGTGCTGTTGCAGTCAACTTTTGAAGGTCTTCCTCAACTCCAAATTGAGCTCATGATAGCTCATTGGAAAGATATTTGTGTCTAGTGATCATTTGATGCATCAAGAAAGTCATTTGGCCAACCAAGTTAGGAGAAAACTTGATTTTCCCAAGGTCACTTCAAAGGTACATCAATTCTCCTGAGGCAACTGTATTCTTGACATTTCTCTAAAACCATGACACCTGTGTAAAAAGTGAAGAAGTTTTTTCTTCCTTGGCCTATTTTGGACAAAAACCTCTCTCATTTTTCCAAAATTCATCTTTCTTTCTCAGAAACATCATTGGAGTAAAACCTATCCCGATTTGTGGAACAGGGTATTTGTTAAAATGAAGTGAAATGAAAGGGATAAGGGACTTCTAAATTCTTGAGAAAATTTTGAAAAGTAGGGAGGGATGTTAGGAAGTAGGGGAAAGTTGAATTTCAAAAATTGAATGAGGGGAAGGGGTCCAAAGGGGCAAAACACAGGCCTAGTCTAGAAACTTGTCAAGTTGTAGCAAGAAACTAGGGTTTGTGTGAAAATGAGGAATTTGGGGGATCTCAGTGATGGGAAGTATTTAATAAGGTACATTAAGGATAGGGGAAGGTGTATGAACATCAGGATACAAGTTTTGCTGATGATTTTACCATCTAAGAGAAATTACCTTCAAAACCCTAGGAGAGGGAAATGAACCTTACCTAGGCGCAACTAAAGCATGAACAAGGTATAAAATGACCTAGTGGAACTTGACATGATGATGAAAACCCTCTGAATGATGGTACACTCAGTTGAATGGTGACATGGACCTACATTTGGACAACTTTGAAAGGAGAGAAAGCAAACCCTAGACCTAATACCTAGTGACCAAATTTTGCTTGAAGACTCACTGAAATGACAAAATTTGGCCTTGACACCTTAAAATCACTTTGTAAGAGCATGTTTGATCACTGGAGGAAGGCTGCAAAGACTGACACTAACAATACACACACATGCATTACTAATAAGAAGAAGAAGATTAAGCTAACAAGAAAAGTAAAAATACTCCAAAAATTGTTATCAAGTAACGAAGAATCACACTACACTACTTTGCCCTAGATTCTTCAACATGGTATCAGAGATAAGGTGACACATCAAGGAAAGGGAAACTCAAGAACACTCATCAAGGAAAAGCAACTACAAAGTAGAAGCATTAAGCCTAGAAGTCTTAGTCACTTCAAGGTCAAGAAGGGTATACAATCCATCATTCATTAAGAAGGTCTACAAAGCTAGAAGAAGAGCCTTATACAAAGGCACCTACAAAGAATAACAGATTGAAGTAGGACCTACATCAAGCTACAAGCCTTCAAGAAAATCTCATCATCAAGCAAGTCTACTTGGAGAAGGCAACTTGATGAACATCAAATTCCAAGGAAGGGAATCCATCAAGTCTTCAACGAGGAAGCAAATCCATCACATCTCAAAAATCTATCAATAGTAAGTACATGTGCCCTTCTGAATATACATCAATGTATTTTTGCAAGGAAAATAATAAATTGGTAGGTACCAATAACTTTCTTGCATGGAAGAAGAGGACTGATCTACTTCTCAAGGAGAATGAACTCCTATAACATGTCAAAGGGAATATCGCTATCCTTGCTAAGGAATAGACTCAAACCTTATCCAAGTACAATAAGCATGAGATAAGAGCTCAAAGGGTTCTAATAGAATGAATTAAAGACTATCTCATTCCCTATGTCTCCAAATTCGGGACATCGAAATAAATTTATGATAAGCTATTAGAGCTATTCTCGATATCCACAACCAAAGAAGTAATATCTCTGAGGAACAAATTGTACAAGATGAAGATAACAAAGGAAGGAATAGCTCCCTACTTCATGAAAATCTCTGAAATGAGAGACCAACTTCGAAAACTTGGGAAGTCATGTCTAACAGAGAGATGACAAAAATAGTACTCAATGCTCTACCTGTGGAGTGGGGAAACTTCACATCAAGCATATATGTTGTTGAGTCCCAAACTTGCATCTTCCCTATACACCTTTTCAGCCTTCTTTTCCATTTACTTGACCCACCAAGCTGTCAAATCATTGCATATTAGTTTAAAAAGAGCTTATAAAATGGTTTCCTAACTATGCCTTGTGACTGCTGTGTGATTTATATTTTTGTTCAATCAGCTGCGGAAACTTGTCACTTTCCGCAGCCAGCTCAAGTTTCCGTAGCCATTTTGTTGAAGACTATATTACAGGTGTCCAATGGAGAATCCGGCCACATGGGCAAGCTGCAAATGACATGTACATGGAGCGTGTCCCCTTGGTTCAGCTGAATCACTCACAAACAGCCATGGTCAAGGACGGTCAAAGGAGTGGTCAAACCAAGAGTTTTGTGGTGGCACGGCTCTGTTTTTCCCACAAGAAGTTTTGCGTGGCAAGTTCCTCAATCTCCGGAGGTGTGCTAACACCTGTGGATCAATCCGTGAACCAAATCGAACAGCCACCACTTCATAGATTTATTTGTCATGATTACCATACTGCTAGATCTCAGGACATGGAGATTTACGTGTCTCTTTTGCAGTGTAGAACTTAGGAATCAGTTATAGCATATTCAGTTATAAATAACGCGTTCTCATACGCTTGATAGTTAGTTTTTCATATGTAATTTTGACTGTTGTTACGAGCCCATTGTGCCGTGATTTACCTTTGCCTTATGACTGCACTTTAATATATGAGAAGACAGTGTTCTTAAGTTCAATTTGTGACTGAGTATTGATTGGCCGAGGTTGCAGAGGGCCCCTGTACACCAAGGCTCTGTATCTACTGTATAGTTTCTTACTTGCTTTCATTATGTTACTGCTTTTATAATCATTTGCTTGTATATATTACGCTGTCCTGATATTCATGTTAACTGTTGTCCATCTTTTCTTTTATGCTTTCTCATGATTGTAGTTGATCAGTATTTTTCTTTCAGGTTCTTGTAGGCAACCCAGGCAAATTACATAGCTTTAATGAATAATGACATGAGATCATCTTGTCCTTTCTGCTGATTCATTTTCTGAGTTTTAATTCCAGCATTCTCATTTCTTTCAGTTCTGCTTCGCTTATTTACTTTTATGCAATTTAGATATCATATTACTTATTTGTTTATGATTTCCTTCCTATAGCCAAGCGACTCAAATAGTGAGGAATCAAAATATTACTTGATGTAGTATGATTTAGTTTACTTTCCTGCAAGTTAGTGATTAAATTACTTATGTCATTTTCAGGAATTTAAATATGAATGAGTAGTTTAATCTTAGTTTCATTTTATGCAATTTCATTTCCTACAACTTAGATATCAGATTACTCAATTTGTTTATGATTACTTCCTATAGCCAGAGCGAGTCGAAAGGTGAAGGGTCAGACTATGAGTTGAAGTAGTGTGATTTAGTTCGCTTTGCTTTCAGTCTTTGAATTGCTTTGAGTTTAGTTTTTATTTTCTTTTTATACAGCAGTAAGGATACTGGGTTTCATTATCACTAGTTCATTGTTTTGGTACATTTTTATTTTCTTTTGAGAATTGATTTCATCACAACCAGTTTGAAACCTTTTTGAGAACTTTAAAGTTTGGAAAATCATTGTAGAAATCACCATTACCATCCATACTTGACTTTCAATTCTACCATCTCACATTAGGGAATCAACAGAAGATAAACCCAAAAACAAACCAAAAACTCAAAAATGACAAAGAAATAAGAAATCGGTTATCTTGCATATACAGTGCACTTCACTTCAGCAGTTTACGACTCTCAGATTGACATTTTAAATAGCAATTTAGGACATACTAAATTGACCAAACATTTTGTCACCATTGCCGGGGAAGTGAAACTAGGTAGCCAATTTCTTAAAAAAAAAAAAGAAAAACAAGAAAATTTCAAGGAAGGTAAAAATTGATAACTTCTCAAAGTATGCTCTCCTCTTGCACCTAGTGTGATCTGGAGGATCAGAAAAGAGAGTTATTGGTTTAATAATTTCTTGAGTATGCTCTCTTCTTGCACCTAGAGTGACCTGGAAGATCAGAAAGAGAATTATTAGCCCGACTTGAAGAAAAAAAAAATGACATGCATAGAGCAAGAGATTCTAGGGGAAGGTTTTTAGCTAGGGCCAAGAGTTCGATTTTTACAACTCCATCTACTTCAAGGAATAGACAAGAGACACCTCCATCATCTCCAACTCACACTCCTAGCCTTAGGATTCCTGGAATTCAAGAGGCAGTAGTTGAATTAGGAGACTCTCCCACACTATCCACCGAATCTGAACTAGGAAAAGACCCTTTCTTTACTTCTACCGGAAAACACATTGTAATTGAAGAAGTAGAATCACCTGAAGAAGAAGAGGGAGAAATTCCTCCTCGTTCGCCATTAGTAGAGGAACCAGAGGACTCTGAAGTCTCTGAGGAAACTATCAAGACAGAGGAAGTAGTAAACGGATTTGGTAGAGGTAGAGGTAGAGGAGGAGGAGGTAGAGGTAACAATGGGGGAAATAGGGATGGAGATAACCCATTCGGATTTCCTATAGTTGATGAAGATTCTCGAGTAACAATGAAAAACATCTCACCATCTGTCCTCCCAAACTTTCATGGGTTAAGAAATGAGGATCCTGAAACATTTCTATTTGAGTTTGAAGTCGTGTGTCGAACTTATGATTATCTGGAAGACTCTCAAAAACTCAAATTGTTTCCTTCAACATTTAAGGGAGTTGCTTTGAAATGGTTCATGGGATTAGTCACTCAATCCATTAGGACTTGGAATGATATGAAACAAACATTTTTGGATAGATACCTGGACTATTGTATGCCCACCAATCACAAGGATGAGGTATTCAAAATGGTGCAAAGAGAAGATGAAAACTTGGAGGATTTACTTGAAAGATTTCAATACAACCTTAAAAGAGCAAAAACTAATAACTTAGATGAGGAAACCTTGAAAGCCCTTCTATTAAAAGCCATTAGAGATGAATGGATAGATATTTTGAACATGATGGGAAAAGGAGATATATCTCAACTTCCACTTCATGATATAGCAGAGCTATGTGTCCATCCCTCAAGGGGAAAATCTAAAACTGAAAAAGGGCCTAGAGATCCTTCTCTCATTAGAGCAAACAAATCTGCAACCGGATCAGTAAGTAGGGCTGAGATTGGCAACATGCTTGATGAATTCAAAACTGATATCTTAGGGAGTCTTAGTGAGCAACTAGACACCCTTAAGATACAAAACAAGCAGAAAGAAGAAGCTAAGGCTTTGGCCATCTTTTGCCCAAAATGTAGAAAGAAACATGCTCTAAGGGAATGTCCCTTGGATGCAAAAGTTGTAGAAACATGTGTGATTTTTTCAGAAAACCATGAGACCAAGGATTGTCCTTCAATTCCTGGGCTCAAAGCTGTCTTTCAAGAAGATCCAAATTCAATTGAGTCTCTCTGTTTTGTTGCAAGGAGACCTTGGCAGGGGCAACAAAATCAAGGGTTTAACAACTCTATGAACTTTCAACCCCCACCAAATTGGAATCCTTGGCAACAACCTTGGTCCCAACCTCAAAATCATTTTCAATCATGGGTACAAGGTATGCAATTCCTTATGGGAGATTTGCTCAATTTTATCAATATCCTCCATCTTTTCAAAATCAACAAGCTCCACAACTTCCAAATCAAAATCCACAACTATCATTTCCATTTCCACAACAACAACAACCTTCTGAATAGAATCCAAATTCTCAACTCTTGCTTCCATTCCAACAGAAGACAAATCAACTACCTTCCTAGCCATTTCCGAACCCCAGCAATAAAAACCCTCAAAATGCTTACATGGTGGAAGGAAAACAATTTCCTACCTATATGATTGTTCCTCTCAATGATGTACAACTCAGATCTGGTAGAGTTTTAGATAAGCCTTCTATAGATGCTCAAAAGCAAAGCATTTCTGAGGAAGATTCTCTTGAAGCCAATAAAGGTTCTGAAGCATCTCTTCAAAACCCAAGCACTCAAAAAGAAAAAGAAAAAGAGTCAACCCCCACAACTCCTATAGTTGAGCAACCTACATCTTCATCCACACATCCTTTTCCTCAAAGATTACAAATTAACAAAGGGGTGGAAAAACAAATCTTGTTGCCTGACTATGATTTTCTATATGAATTAAAGAATGTCTATATCAAGATTCCCTTGTTACAAGCCATTAGAGAGATTCATATTCTAGCAAAAACAATAAAGGAGTTGAGTCTTAAAAGACTAGGAAGGAAACCAAGAGATACAAGAAGAATCCACCTGGTAGGAAAAATTGCAGATATCATGATGGGAAAAATTACTATGCAGGGTATGTAGATCCCAGTAGTCCAATTGTCAAAACACATATCAATGGGGTAGAAATTCCAAATACTTTGATTGATTTAGGGGCTGCTATCAACATTAGGAGTAGACAAACTATGGAACAGCTAAAATTTCCTAATCTTCTTTTTACACCTACTTTACTGCAACTTGCAGATCGATCAATTATCAAACCAAATGGTGTACTAGAAGACATTTTGGTCTCCTTAGATTCTTGGGAATATCCAGTAGATTTCATGATTTTAACTCCCAAAAGTAATCTAGGAGGACACCCTCTCATCTTAGGAAGACCTTGGCTAGCCACAGCTAATGCTTTTATCAGTTGTAGATCTGGGGATATGTATATTTCTGATGGTAATTCGACAAAGAAATTCAATCTGTATCCTCCAGCAAAAGTAATTACAGAAATAGGAGATAATGAGTGGGTTGATGATGAGGATACTATACAACCTGTCTTTACCATTTCTGAAATCAGTGAAGATAGTCAAATTCTGAACACATTAGAAAACTTTGAAACATCTTCAGAATATGACCACACACAATTTCAGTTAGATTCTGACATTGAGTATCTATCATCTAGACAAATGTCTCTTTTCTCTATGGAAGAGTTTGGTAGTTCCGCCATTGAGATATTTCCAGGTAAAACATTGAATATCAACAAAAACCTGGAAAAATCACAACAGGGAGAGCTAACCAAAGTCTTGCGAAAACATTCTACTGCATTTGCATGGGAGTATACCAATATGAAAGGTATTGACCCTAAGATTTGCATTCATCACATCTACAACGAGGAAAACAATAGACAAATCAGACAACCTCAGAGAAGGATGAATCCAAACCTTAGGGAGATAGTGAAAGAAGAGCTCCAAAAACTACTCAATGTAAACTTCATTTATCCAATTTCAGATAGCCGATGGGTTTCTCCTTTGGTTATAGTACCTAAAAATAATGGTAAATGTCGGGTATGCATTGATTACAGGGAATTGAACAAAGCAACTTTGAAGGATCACTTTCCTTTACCCTTTATCGATCAGGTATTAGATACTCTAGCAGGCAAGAAGTACTTTTCATTTTTGGATGGTTTTAGTGGCTATAATCAGATTCAGGTAGCACCTGAAGATCAAGATAATACCACATTTACCTGTCCATGGGGAACTTTTGCCTACCGAGTGCTTCCTTTTGGATTATGTAATGCACCCGCAACATTTCAAAGGGCAGTACTAGGAATCTTTTCTGATCTAATCCATGATTGTGTAGAGGTTTATATGGATGATTTTACAGTTTATGGTGATTCATTTGAAGAGGCATTAGAGAATTTGGAAAAATTCCTTATAAGGTGTAAAGAAACAAACCTTTCATTGAGTCATGAAAAATGCTTTATGATGTTTACTGAAGGTTTTGTTTTGGGACATCATATTTCAGGGGATGGGATTAAAGTTGATAGATCAAAAGTTGAAGTCATCTCCAAGTTGCCTATTCCAAATTGTCAAAAAGATGTTAGAAGTTTTCTAGGATTTACTGGATACTATAGAAGATATATAGAAAACTTCACCAAAATAGCATCTCCACTCTTCAAATTACTTACAAAAGACTGTGAATTCAAATGGGATCCTGATTGTCAATCTGCATTTGAAACTTTGAAAACAAGAATATTTGAAGCACCCATTTTGAGAGGGCCAAATTGGAAACTTCCTTTCCATATTTCTACAGATGCTTCAAATACAACTCTAGGAGCTGTGTTGGGTCAAAAGGACTTAGTTCCTTATGCCATTTACTACACCAGTAAAAATTTGACTCCCACTGAGTTGAACTATACTGTGACTGAAAAAGAGTTCTTAGCTGTTGTTCATGCAATCAATAAGTTTAGACATTATATAACAGGCTATGAAACTTTTGTCCATACTGATCATTCTGCAATTAGATATCTAATGAACAAACCTGTTACTAATAGCAGAGTTACAAGATGGCTCTTACTTTTACAAGAATTCAATATTACTGTATTGGATAGACCAGGGAAACAAAATACAGTAGTTGATTTCTTGTTTAGGATCCAAAATACTAACGAAGATTCCCCTGTAGAGGATAAGTTTCCAGATGAATATTTATTTGCAGTAACTACTCAAACTCCTTGGTATGCAGATATTGCTAACTATTTGGTTACAGGGAAGCTACCTCCACATTTATTTCCTAGTGAAAAAAGAAGAATTATTCAGGAGAGTTCGAATTATTCATGGATTTCTAATGAATTGTTTAAAACAGGGCTAGATTGCGTGATCAGAAGATGTGTTCGGGAAGATGAAATGCCTGACATCCTCAAGGCATGTCATGATGAACCATGCGGTGGACACTTTGCTGACAAAAGGACAGCCTATAAAATCCTTTCTTTAGGATATTATTGGCCTTCCCTCTTCAAAGATACAAAACAATATGTCAGAAGCTGTGATAGCTGCCAAAGAGTTGGGAGACCGACTCTTTCAAATGAAATTCCATTACAACCACAAGTACTCATCGAACCCTTTGAAAAATGGGCTTTAGATTTCATTGGACCCATTAATCCACCATCTAAACAGAAGAAGTATATATTGGTATGCACTGATTATGTCACTAAATGGATAGAAGCCAAAGAATTTCCTTCTGCCACTGAAAATTCAGTTGTTAATTTTCTTTATGAGGATATTTTTACTCGTTTTGGTGTCCCAAGAGAAATTGTGACAGATCAGGGAAGTCAATTTACATCTAACTTGATGGAGAAGCTGATGGAAGAATACAAAATCAAGCACAGAAAATCTACTCCTTACCATCCGCAAGCAAATGGCCAAGTGGAGTCTACAAACAAAGTTCTTGAGAGCATCATCACCAAAACTGTCCATCTACATAGAAGAGATTGGGCAGAAAGGCTTCCTGAAGCCTTGTGGGCCTACAGAACTACATGGAGGAATACAACAGGACATTCTCCCTATGAAATCGTTTATGGGAAAGAAGTCCTACTCCCCATTGAGTTTCAAGTCAAGACTTTCAAGATGGCAGTTCAGTTGGGGATGAATCTATCAGAAGCCCAAAAGCACAGAATGGAGCAGCTGAATGAGCTGGATGAGATCAGACAAGAAGCAATCTTAAGAACTGATCTAGTTCAACATCAAAGAGCTAAGTGGCATGACAGATACATCAAAGATAAAAAGTTTCAAGAGGGAAATTGGGCACTACTGTTTGATTCCAAGTTTAAAGACTTCAAAGGTAAATTTTAGACCCATTGGCTTGGGCCATATGAGATTGACAAAGTCTTTAGCAATGGAGAGGTAAGAATCAAGACCATTGATGAATTTCAAACTCCTCTTATTGTGAATGGCCACCGATTGAAATTTTATCATAAGCCACTCTCAAAAGAGGAATTTGTCAAAATGTTTCAAGAGAATTCTGCAATAAGGCTGGTGAAGAAGAATCCTTCTTCCCCACCAGCCTAGCCTTTGTTTCTTTCAGTTAAAAAAAAAAAAAAAATTGTATAAGCCTGAAAACCAATCACTGATTGGTGGTCTTATACAGAAAATATAGAGTGAAAATCAGGGACACCTGACACTCTATATTTTCCAAAAAAAAAAATATTCTCTCCTTCTTTTTCCATCTTCACTCCACTTCATTTGCCATCCCACTCCATCTCCATCTCATTTTCATTTCACTTCACTCTGCTTCATCTCACTCCATTTCATTCATTTCATTCCATTTCATCAATAAATGTCCCTTTCAGGACCATTTTCACTCAGTTAGTTATTATCTAACTATCTTTGTTCAGCTAAGTGGGTGCTGTGTCAGTTTCCACAGCTGGTAGCAGTTTCCGCAGCCAGAAGCAGTTTCCGCAGCCACCACTCTGTTTTTCAAAATTTACAGTCAAAATGTTAGTGCAATAATCATGAAAATGCAGGTGTGATTGAGCATATGCTATGAAGATATGGAGCATCTCCAGACATCAATAAAGAGCAGTTGGTTAAAAGCTAATGGACAACAAATGACAAGGTTCCCAAAGGTATGAGCAAAAATTTCTTTCAAATAGCAATTAAAGTCACGATTTTGCATAGTTGTCAAACCATAAAAGCTCTACTATGTGCAATGATCATCACGATAGCTCCATTACCCATTACCATCCCACGATATTATTCTGCACACCATGCATTCATTTCTTAACGGTCTCATGATTGATTTTCGGGTTTAAACTCATAGTCGACTGCACTTTCATACACCACCTGTAATCATGAGATGTGACCTATCTCATTACGGCTCCTCTCCACCACATTTTCCGCAGCCATTCATTAAACGTGTAACATTTCGTACACAGTCGTTTAATTCAAAATCCCGACTCCTCTTCATTTCCTTACCATTCTATTAAGACCATCTTCTTCACATACGTCTGCACTTCATCTTGTGAACTCACCACGGCTGCTCATCCTCTGTTCTGCCTGTAATTCCGAAACACTCCCGTTACCTGCTATCCATCTACCGATTGCAGCCACTGTATTTTTGCCATAAACCCTGCAACCAAGCCACCTTCCCTCTGCTAAACCCTCACACGCAATTGAATTTTCAGTTGAAATTCAAAACAGAGGAAAGAATGGGACGATTACTAAGGGCAGAACCAGAAGGACCTAAATATTTAGAAGGTTACCCTCAAGCAAAAGATTTGCTGAAGAAAGCAAAATGGTTACGCTTCATCCAAAAATTTAAGGGCCATAATAAAGAGGTAACCAAAGCCTTTGCACGGTCTTTCGATGGCCAGATGGTGGAAATTGGAGACTTAAATCTCACAGTCACTGAAGCAACAGTAGCAGCTGCCACAGGCTTACCCCAGGAAGGTGAGCGATGGTTTAAAAACAAAAGCGTGGACGAACAGGCATGGAGAATTATGCTACGAAACCCAGGTATGGACATTACTTTGTTTACAAAAGGAATTCCTGTTCATGCATTGAAAGAAGAATGGGCCAGCCTACTGTTAGTTATCCAAAAGTTTATCACTTGCGAAGGATGCTTTGGTTCAATGTACATGTACCATGCTAGGTTGTTGATGAACTTCTTAGAGAGTCAAACTCTTAATTTTCCTTATTTCTTACAGCTGAGTTTGAAAAAGATGAGTACCACAGTCCAAAAGCACATAGGAAATATAGAACCTCATCTATATCATCATGGACTTGTAAAGATTCTCATTGAAGACCAATTGAAGAAAAACAAAGATACCTGGGAACAATTCTTAATAAGAAATTACTTTCAAGAGCCATCTGAGGCACCTGAAAGTAGTACACCAAAGACACCGAGAAGGAGTAGGAGAAAAGAAAAGAGTGCCATAGTCCAAGACTCTCCTACTACCGAAACTCAAGAAGTTGGTCAAAAAGAAAAAGAGAACATAACTAAGGACAAGAAACAGAGAAAATTGAAAGGCAAAAGAAACATAGAAGAATTCTATCAATCACCTAAGCCATCTATAGAGGAAGGCTATCAAACATTGTCTGAGATATTAGTGCATCTTCAAGAACAGGTTGTTGCAGCAAAGAAGAAAGAAAAAGGAAAACAGAGCATAGAAGAAGGGAGAACTAGTCCACCGTATTTAAGAAGAAGCAACAGGCTTAGAGGAAGGGGGAGTAAAACACAACTAAAATAGCCCCACTTCATTGACTTGGGTGGGGAAACACCCGAGAAACCTCCAGCTGGTCGTAATCCACCTCATCCTCAGCCAAGTATTGAAACTAGTCCTCCACATGTTGATGAAAGCCCTTCTCAGCCAGAGCTAGAAAGCAGTCCTCCTCCTCCACAAGACTTTGAAGTCAGTCCAAGAAAAACACCCGAAATAGATCCCAATCAACAGGAGGTGTATGACTACCTCGAATCTTTAGAAAAGATAGCTGCAGGCCCGAGTACCACGTGCTGCCACTCACATGCACACACAGATGCACAAGTTCAATCTTAAAGCAAGAAGTGTTTGAATTAGAGGTTATAAACAGGCATATTAAGCAAGAAAATGAAGCACTTAAGGAGCAGAGAAAAGTAGATAAAATTATTCATGATAATACTATGCTTCATTTGGGACTATGGCAAAAGAAGAACAAGAAACTAAAGAAAAAGTGTAGAAAGTTTAGCAAAGAATTGATCAATCTCAAATTCAGATGTCTGATAAGGAAACCCAGGATGGTGGTAGCACCAAGAAAGAAGAAAAGAGGACTAGATGTCCTAGCAGAGGCTTCAGAACATATGGATTAAAGAGGAATGACTAAAATTTTGGTTGCATGAGGACATGCAACACCTTCACAGTGGGGGTATTTTGAGTCCCAAACTTGCATCTTCCCTATACACCTTTTCAGCCTTCTTTTCCATTTACTTGACCACCAAGTTGTCAAATAATTGCATATTAGTTTAAAAAGAGCTTATAAAATGGTTTCCTAACTATGCCTTGTGACTGTTGTTTGATTTAGATTTTTGTTCAATCAGATGCCGAAACTTGTCACTTTCCGCAGCCAGCTCAAGTTTCCGCAACCATTTTGTTGAAGACTATGTTACAGGTGTCCAATGGAGAATCCGGACACATGGGCAAGCTGCAAATGACATGTACATGGAGTGTGTCCCCTTGGTTCAGCCGAATCACTCACAAACAGCCATGGTCAAGGACGATCAAAGGAGTGGTCAAACCAAGAGTTTTGCGGTGGCACGACTCTGTTTTTCCCACGAGAAGTTTTGCGTGGCAAGTTCCTCAATCTCCGGAGGTGTGCTAACACCTGTGGATCAATCCGTGAACCAAATCGAACAGCCACCACTTCATAGATTTATTTGTCATGACTACCATACTGCTAGATCTCAGGACGTGGAGATTTACGTGTCTGTTTGGCAGCGTAGAATTTAGGAATCAGTTATAGCATCTTCAGTTATAAATAACGCGTTATCATATGCTTGATAGTTAGTTTTTCATATGTAATTTTGATTGTTGTTACGAGCCCACTGTGCCGTGCTTTACCTTTGTCTTATGACTGCACTTTAATATATGAGAAGACAGCGTTCTTAAGTTCGATTTGTGACTGAGTATTGATTGGTCGAGGTTGCAGAGGGCCCCTGTACACCAAGGCTCTGTATCTACTGTATATTTTCTTACTTGTTTTCATTATTTTACTGCTTTTATAATCATTTGCTTGTATATATTACGTTGTCCTGATATTCATGTTAATTGTTGTCCATCTTTTCTTTTATGCTTTCTCATTATTGTAGCTAATTAGTATTTTTATTTCAGGTTCTTGTAGGTAGCCCGGGAAAATTACATAGTTTTAATGACTAATGACATGAGATCATCTTGTCCTTTTTGTTGATTCATTTTCTGAGTTTTAATTCCAGCATTGTCATTTCTTTCAGTTATGCTTTGCTTATTTACTTTTATGCAATTTAGATATCATATTACTTATTTGTTTATGATTTCCTTCCTATAGCCAAGCGACTCAGATAGTGAGGAATCAAAATATTACTTGATGTAGTATGATTTAGTTTACTTTCCTGCAAGTTAGTGATTAAATTACTTATGTCATTTTCAGGAATTGAAATATGAATGAGTAGTTTAATCTTAGTTTCATTTTATGCAATTTCATTTCATGCAACTTAAATATCAGATTACTCAATTTGTTTATGATTACTTCCTATAGCCAGAGCGAGTCGAAAGGTGAAGGGTCAGACTATGAGTTGAAGTAGTGTGATTTAGTTCGCTTTGCTTTCAGTCTTTGAATTGCTTTGAGTTCAGTTTTTATTTTCTTTTTATACAGCAATAAGGAGACTGGGCTTCATTGTCACTAGTTCACTGTTTTGGTACATTTTTATTTTCTTTTGAGAATTGATTTCATCACAGCCAGTTTGAAACCTTTTTGAGAACTTTAAAGTTTGGAAAATCATTTTAGAAATCACCATTACCATCCATACTTGACTTTCAATTCTGCCATCTCACATTAGGGAATCAACAGAAGATAAACCCAAAAACAAACCAAAAACTCAAAAACGACAAAGAAATAAGAAATTGGTTTTCTTGCATATACAGTGCACTTCACTTCAGCAGTTTACGACTCTCGGATTGACATTTTAAATAGCAATTTAGGACATACTAAATTTACCCAACATATGCCAAGAAGGAAGCAACCACTCTCAATTAAATGTGGTCTCTATGCAGGATAGAGGAAACCATACTTAAGGCAAAATAAGATGTGGGATCAAAGGAGCAATCATTTGCTACCACGACCAAAAGAAAGGGTAAATTTGGAAAGTTTGGTCCACGAAGAACAAACAACAAAGAAATGTCCAAAATCCAATGTTTTGGATGCCAAGAATATGGACACTACAAAAGGAATTGTCCTAAGCTTACGAAGGACAACAATAACAAAAGGAAGAGGGAAGAAGCTTATATAACTCAAGAAATGAAAGAAGAAGGGAAGAATCAAAATAAGGAAGATCCTCTGGATCTCTACTATGACTAGGTCAAACTATTTACTTCAAGTCTTCTTCCAAAGTTTTGAGTAGTATAGGAGCATGTGGGAATAAGATTAATATTGCATGGCTAGAAACATCCTCTAGAATCTAGCAGCATGATGTACATAGAGTTCTAGATACTCATGAAGATGTAGCATTTATGATAAGAACAAAAATGCATGATTAGAAATATCTTCTAGAATATAGGAGCATGGCAGATATAACTCTAGATATTCTTGTAGAAGAAGCATACCTAGTATAAAACCTCATCCACGATGAAAGAAAAATTGATCATGGTTAAGTATCTTAGAAGATATCCATTATCAAAAGAAAGGAAACATTTGCAAGGCAAGGATCTTAGATCCTTTGATGGAGTCTTCAAAATAAGGTTCATGGACCAAAGCAGATGTCTCATTGGGAATCCCATTCATAGGATTCAAGAAAATAATGATATGCAGGCAAGCTAAGATGAAGCAAGAAGTGCCACACCAAAGGATGATCAAAGGAGAATCAAGATGAGGTATGTATGCATTAAAGTTTAGTCATGTTAACATTTGTATATTATTGAGCCATGGGATAGTTCTATAACATGATCAAGCATGAAATAATCTCTTTTACCAAGAACATGATTGATGGCATGTACCACAAGCAATGAAGGTCAACAAAATAATATGCTCACATAAGGAGTATAAGTTTGTTGACTAAGAAGCAAGAAGAAATGCTTACAAGTCCAAAAAGCAAGCAATGAAGTAATGCTCTCACTAGAAGCATTAGATGGGTGACCTATCTATCTAATAAGAAGCAAATGAAGAAAGAGATCAAGCATGTGGAAGAACACCATGATCACCGAGAATCACTATCTGACAAGATACTTTGAAGGTATCTCTCGAAACAAGGCAAGACAACTCTGATAAAGGAAGAAAGGACCCTTGACACCTATGAAGGCCTTGGAGATATGAAATATGCAAATGATTGATTCTACTCTACGAATATGTCATGATGAAGAAACCATCCAAGAAAAAGCAATGTTGAAGCAATATCAGGATGAAGTCAAGATGGGTACTAGGTCGAAGCATGTAAACAAGAATTACAATGAAGCATCCATGAGAAGAATATTTTGAAGCATGGACAAGATGACAAAGGATTAGCCAACATGCCAATAAAACTTGATGTATGACATGAAATCCACTTTCCTCGAAGGAAGCAATGACATGACAAACCAGGGAGGAAAGTGATCAATGGATGGTGACCTACCTAGAAGAAGTTCGAACAAAGACTTCATGACATCAAGAAAGGAAGGAGATCAAGCAGCTGAAGGACCCATGAAGAAGAAGTTGTTAATGAAGGAAAGAGTCCCCAGTTAAGAGGGAGCTCTGATAGGTCCCTTATCAAGAGGGAGTTTTGGATCACCCCTGATTACAAAGGAGTGAAAATTGTGTTTTCCATTTCATGGGTCATGCACTAGACCAGGACTAACAGTTGTAAGTCTAGATGGAGGATTGGGTAATCATTTGACATTCGATACTCTTTGAGGATGTGTAGGGCATCCAAGACAAGAGTAGGCAAGAATACCAATATTCTTTGAGGGCTAGGAACCCAAGATAAGAATAGTCCTAGAAGGTCATACTCGGAGAACACCTAGGTGGGTATGTACCTTGAGAGACAATGATGAAGGTGTCTATAAATCATTGGTCTAGCCAGCATTGTAGCTCATGGTCTCGTAAAGAGATGGAGCTATTATTCAAGGCCTTGCACTATGACATTGTTGAGGGATATGATGTTATAACAAATGGATTTCTAATTTGGTTTCTCTTATGTGGATTCTTCAAGATTGATAATAGCCAAACACCTTGTAATGTTGTATGAATACCTCCCTAGTTAAGAGGGAGTGTTGAAGAAAAGTGTAACTAGGTTCGGTCTTCATAAATGTAATTTTGATATTTTTATTTATTCAAGAAAATAAATATTATTTTATAATATATGTCAATGAGTTTCTTGCTCATTGAAGTAGGTCTAGCACATGTCAAAGTGTTATAGGTGAGTCAAATAGTCAAAAGGAATTGTTGAAGGCCTTAAGGGCATGTTACTCCATGTACAAAATATATATATTAAAGTTAAAGGGAAAACCTCCAAGCAAAGTCAAGTCCACTCCTATGTAATGGCACCATCAAGAAGCTCCTTCAAGCATGCTACACCACCATGGAAACTATCTGAAGTCTGCTCAACAAATCATCCACCAATCTGCCCTCAAAGTCGGCCTACAATTAAGAGGACTAGTCCACCCTCTGGTCAGCCTAAATGGAGGGAAAATCCTATATTTATAGAGGTTTGCCCACTCCAAATAGAACACACTACTTGAAATCTAAAAGCTGTAAGAGAAAAAGGACAAGAAAAGTGAAGAAAGCCAAGGGAAAAGGTCTACTAACGCAGTGAGGTAAGAAGGAAGAACATTGAAGTCTGAGGGACTGTTTTCTAAGGTATACATAGTCACACGTGCAAGAAAATGAGGTATGGTTTGCGGCTATATCATCACTAATATTAGAGTTGTATATTTATCTTTGTTTGGGGCTAAAACTAGGCTTACAAGGCCTCCTAATCCAGCATGGAAGAAAGACACTCAAGCGAAGGAGAGAAGAGCATATAACACCTAGTAATCCTCCCACACGTTCAAGAAACTAGGGCAGTAGAACGACATCATTGTCATACACTCATATCCCAATAAGCATCTCGGTTGGTGAATGTTGAAGTTTACTTGTGCAAAGGATAGAAGGGGACACCTAACCTAGAAGACTCACTCAAAAAAAGGTCTATCTCTAGAAAATATTCATAGTAAGAGAAAAAAGTGCAGGAAGAAGGAGGACGAAGTGCCAGAAGGAGAAGGACGAAGTGTCGGAGAACAAAGTGCCGAAAGAAGCGCCGGAAGAAGTACCAAGGAATAAGGTACCGAAAAAAGGAAGGACTTGACTTGTGCTTGGAGGATCTCTTTGTCAGGGGTCTAGGGTTTGGCATTGATCAATAGAAGCTTCAATAAGAGAAATTCACTAAAGGGTTTTCCTCTCAAGAGAAGAGAGGTTTTGGCCCTAGCATAGAGCCAACACCTTTTGTTCTTGTTCTTATGTTTTGGTAGTAGTTTGATGAAGTACACACACATGCATTAATAATGAGAAGAAGAACATTAAGCTAATAAAAAAAGTAAAAAGTCCACAAATTGTTATCAAGTAACGAAGAATCACACTACACTAATTTGCCCTAGATTCTTCAACATCTTGCTGGTGGGAGGATCACATGGAGGGAGTGTTATAGAAATTTTTGGGCCCTACAACCCCAAGCATGAAATGTCCACAAACCAAGGGCTCCTAAGTCCCTAAAAGTGTTGTTCTAACCCCTAAAGAAACAAGGTCAACAGATTACAGCTTCTCCCAGAAGTTCTCCATGAAAAACTGCTCAGAATTGGTCAAAACAGGATCATTTCAGCTGCTCCACTGGCTAAGTGCGTTGCATCTCACCTAAATACACTGCGTGGGTGCGTTTCATTTCAAAAATCCCTTCTGTGGTGTGCGATGGGTGAGAAATGACAAATGGCAGTGTCATTCCGCGAGGTGGAGAGGCAATGGAAGCTTCCAGAATCTTCTCCTGTGACACTTGCCTCACTGAATTCGACCAAGGATGAATAAGAGACCATCAATCTCCAAGTGGAAGCAAGAACTATCAGAGGGAAGACACTAATCAAATCATGAGCTGACTCATCTCCATTACAAACATCTATATATGGATCCCTCATCCCAGAGATCCAGGGGCTGGAATTTTGCATATTGTAAGGAATTGTTGTTGGTTTCTTGAGACAAACATCAGATTGTTGGGTGATCTAAGCTTTGTTTGAGGTGAAGAGGGGATTCTTTGCTGGGAGGTTGATGTTGGGTCAGAACAACTGGTTGTAACTCCTCTTGGCTCTTTCTTGTTTTATCAATAAAAGCTATTCAAGTTTTCCTCCATGCTTTTGTGTCATTGATGCTTGCTACATTTGTATGGTCAATTTACATCTGATCCTAGATTGTTTATGATTATAGATCCATGTCTTTGTATAGTGCTATGCTTCTATGATCTTACAGGTACTTTGTGAAGCTGGGCGTGCAAGGGAGCAGGTAGCTGAAGACTATCAAAGAAGAGAGGAATCAAATCAGGAGATTAGCGCAAGACAGAGGTTGGTCTTTCTGTTCCTCTCTATCTATAATTCATAAAGGAAAAACAAAAGTAGCTTTTCTCTGTTTGTTTCTAAGGCAGCTATCACACCTTAGTGGGATAGAGCAGTTCTATATAGACACTTTTCCCTGTAACAAAATGGCGACTCCGCTGGGGACATAATTAGTTGGTTTGTTTATCATTCTTTGTTGTCTATTTCATAAACTTACAGGTAGCATTCGAACTGCATTTGCCATAACAAATGCAAAGTAGATAACTGCTACTTCAATCCATCTACTGGATCTGTTTATGATTTAAACAACTGATTCACAAACTATCTGATTGCCCTTGTGATAGCTCTTAGATCCTCCTTAGATCTACCCCTGATTGTTGCATTACTGATTGCTTTTTGCTCGGCCAAAACCCAAGAACTGAACTGCAAACTGTGACCCGGAACACGAACAGAGTCTCGTTTCTGGCCCAGCGCAGGTACTGTTCAAAGAATCTGAATTTCAGCGCACTTCCCGAGTGGACAAGCTGCACTGCATTTCAAATTCTTTGTGTTACAGGTGCGCTGATCATACTAGCTCTGTGCAGTTTTGGCTTCTGTGATTCATTCTTTCCAGTTCTATTCCTGAATTTTGCTGCCTATGATCAGTATATGTCTGTTTGAAACCCCTTTTCCTTGCTGTTATTCCGCCTCCTTTGTACAAAAGAACTGTAGATGTTTTTGTGTGTTTGTTGAGTCGTTTACAGTTCTCCTTTACAAAAGTAGCATAATCGTACCATCGTCCTTTGATTTGAAACTGTCGCAAGTGTCGATTTCAATCGTAGGAAAGAGTTTGATTGTTTTTGATGGTCGATTATCCTGTTACTATTGCTTTTGGTCTGAATTTGTAATTTTCTAGTGTCGAGAACAAGTGTTCAGTTCAAAATCGTAAAGTGTTGTGATCGTCTCCATTTTTTGATTTCGAAAAGAAACTTGTTGATATTTGTCGCTTGAAAAGAAATTCAGATTTGTGCATCAACTCTCTTTTTAGCATTCATATACTAAGAAAGTCGAAAACAAATACATGCATGTGCATTTGCATATAGACAGTCTGATTGGCTTGATTTAGGAAAGTGCATTTAGAGTGTGCTCTTTTCTCTTTGTGAAAAGATTCTGTCTTTCTTTTCCTTAGTAGCTAGGATTTTCATTGCACAAAGAAGATAAAAAGTTTGTTTATCATCTTAGATTGCATTTTAGGAATTGCATCTACATCTCGCGGTGAACCTGAAAGGCAAACTTCATAAACAAGATCAACTTAAAATAAATTCAATGAATCTAACAACGCTTTGGAACTTAACGCACAACATTTAGAAGTCTAGGCTAGAGACGTATTCCAGCGTCGTAAAGCCTGGTAACTGTTGCTGTCACTGATGGTTGGGTGATTCCTCCACTTTGAGACGATAAGTGCCAGTACGGACTTGTGCTCCCACGTACCGTCGAGTATATTTTGGGAGACCCAATAGGCTTAATCCTTTATCCATAGGAAGTCGTGTCTGCCGCCCTATCGATCGCAATGCACTGAACACAGCATTCGGGAAGATTGACTGCCGTACCGTAAAAAGTATTCTGCAGTGTTGCGATTGGTTTGGTAATCCCTCTACTTAGATTTCCAGAGCAGTCCCTTTCGTTCCTTTTCAGACTCCTTAACAGAAAAGGTCCATCTGAGCACTTGTCACTTCAGGCTCATTAAAAATCGAAGGAGACTAGAGTCATCTTTTGTTTTTTCTCGACTCTTAAAAATTGAAAAAACAAGTTATGTCAAAGCGTCTAAAATTTATTTTAAACGGAATATTCATTACCCTTTCCTACGTTGATCTTGGGTTGAGAAAATGGAATCCACCAACCAAGGAATTCCCTTGGAGGAAATCCTAGTCCCTTCTCCTCTTGGGGAGATGTTGGTGCACCCCATATGGCCACATTGTCGCTTCCAGGACAGACAATTGGTTTGCCTGTATGGCTCTTCTCAAACTCTGTCGTTCAGAACACCACAATTCCTGAACAATCGAATCAGCGACTAGACGAGTCTAGAGTTACCCACCAACCTTCTACTTCCTCTAATTCTTCCTCTCCTCCTTCCTCTTCGCTTGATGGGGCTGGTAAAGCCAAAAGTTAAGTATCTGAGAAGAAGAAGGAAAAGAAGAAGAAAGAGAAGAAGAAGAAGGATCCAAAAGCAAATGGGGGCAAACGAGCGTCGTCTAGCGAAAATCCACACACTGCACCGACCAGGCCTAAATCGCCATGTGTCATTTGCAAAGGAGACCACTATCACAGAGATTGTCCTTGCATCCCTCGGATCTTAAGGGACTGGTCTCCTTGTTTGCACAACCCGGTGTCGTCAACCTCTGATGGTCATGTTGAAAACACACCGTCAACTAGTGAAAGTGAAGCCCCAGGACAAAAAGGAAAATATAGATTTCCTTGTAAACTGTGCGAAGGCGATCATGCCGTCCACCATTGTCCCTTCTTAGACGAGGCTAAAAGAGTTTTGGACGATCGTCCGGTTTCACCGTTACGACTTCCTCCTGGATAAAAAAAACTCTTGCCGAGTCCGTCACTAGTTGAAAATCTGGCTGGCCGCTCAAGTGGTCAGCCGAAGCATCTACCATTGAAGATAAACCATCTGAACCCATACCAGATGAAAGTCAAAAGGTCGAGGCGGCAGTTGACCTGGTCTTGCCTTCAGAGGTTCCATCTTCAGATGATACAGTCACTGAAGAGAACAATGATGACACCGTCCAAATTCTTTTCATAAGCACAGACTCCAACGAACATGGGGTCAAATTACTCGTTCCTTTACCGCAGGAAGGAAGTTCGTCAGAGTCGTACCCGACCGTCTATTTGGTCCCACCTCCAAGCAACCTAGTTATCTCCTTCGACTGGAATCAACTAGGCATACCCCGTTTACCAGCTAGTGTACCATTCTGAATCATTGTTCAAATATATAGAATGGTTATGGCTGGTACCATCATAGATGAGGGGGCTTCTGTGAGTATCCTTTCCTCAACTGCTTGGAAAGCGCTTGGTTCGCCATCGCTTTTGCCTGAGATGAGAAATCTAACAGGTTTTGATAAAGGAACCAGTCGACCGTTAGGGATCCTTCCCGATGTGCCCATAACATTGAGAGGGAAAACTGTTCACATGAACGTAATGGTAGTCCAAGGACCCCTGGATTACAATCTACTCCTTGGACGAGACTATATTTATTGCATGGGAGAAATTTTCTCCTCACTCTTTAGAGTAATGTGTTTTCCGCACGAAGGAAGAGTGGTCAAGCTCGTAGACCAGCTTTCATTTCCCGGATCATACAGAGCAAATAGTCATATACCATCCCTGAATGGTCTTTTCACGCAAGAAATGTCTCAATCTCCAGTTCGTCCACCCGATGAGTGCGAGTGATTCGGGGGGACATGACTGAAACCCAGGGGGCATGCACCCTGGTCTGCTTCGGCAGGAAAACTTCGGGTATAGGCTAGGTTTCCGCGAGAGAATATGACTAGTCTGTACTCCCATCTGTGATTGGAAGAGGGGGTTATTCTAGAACAAGATTCTCTTGTCAAAGTTATGTGAGTGGAGTAGCCTCCTTCACTCACCTTTGCCTATTTCGGTAGACATCGCCGAGGAAGTGTTTTGTTTGCGCTGTGAATAAGACAATCTTTGGGTAACTTGTAAGAGGTAGGCCTCTCTCGGTAAAACAAATTTTTTAACGGACTAAAGAAGGGGTAACCTTGAAACTCTGTTTTATGCCTGGGGGCATGCAAACCTTTTGGCTTGCAAGCGAAGAGCGACTATTTATTTTTTTAAATTTGTAGGTCCTCTAACCCTTTAAACTCGTAGGATTGGTCGTTTCCTAACTTGCATAAAGAAAGGATGTGGGGAAAAACTCTAAAAGTTGCCATTTTTATATGAGACATTCTTATCACACGACTGGATTAATCGAGCAGTTTTAGCACATAGTTCAAGCTCGTTAAAAAATAAACATAAGCCATGAGCAAATGTTTCCCCCCGCGTTTAAGCTCGTTAAAAAATGAACTATTCACCGGTAAATAACCATCGTGAATGTAGTACTTCAGCCATTAAAGCCTTGGTCGTGTTTGCATCATCACCTCCACTTTTGCATTGGCCGATCATTCACCCCCATTTGATTGTTTACCCATTTTGAGGGACAACTGCGAAGAGTGATCTCACTAGCCATCCTTGTAACACTGCCGTGATTGGAAAATTCCAAACCTTACCTGGAATCAGTTGCTACCCATTTTATCACTCGTTCCTCAAAAGACGAGTCTCCTTTAAGCTCTTTTCAACTGACTCGTAAAATATGAAAAGATTTTCAAGCCATTGGCCTCTCCAACTCGTTAAAGGGACCGGAAGTGCTATCTCTCCTCTAGATTTTAATCTTTTTTGACCTGAGAGATTATTACACAAAAAGATCGAGCGCTTGTTTTGTTCGGCTCGTTAAAAGTATCGAAAATTCATCCCTTCTGTATTGTTTTATACTTTTTCGGACTTAAGGGATTAGATGACGAAAAAGGAATTTTGGAGTTACCTTTACATTCCTTTTCAGACTCTCTAAAATTGAAAAGGACCGAGTTATCTTTGTCGTTAAACTCGTTAAAAGTGTAATAGCGACAAACTTGTCTATAGACAAAAATGAGTTTCACTATCGCTAGGCTCGTTAAAACATAGCGATGGGTTTGCCCGAAGGGCAAATTATAGAACAAGAATATGTTATCATCCTCAAGCTTGACAAAAATAAAGAGGTACTGGTCAGCAATGACTGGGGAAAATTGGGAAGAAAACTTGAAGAAACTTTGTTGGTAGCAAGTCACTCTTGAAGATGACACTTCCACTCCGTGTCCGAGTCGGGTTGGGTTGTTTCATTCACCAGTCACATCACCATGGTCCCATTATACCATCCACATTTGGGGTTAATGCTACCAATCCATCACATCAGTGTCGCCGATATGTTCAAGAGAAGTCATTCAGAGAATTCACCTGTGTCTCACCCACTACCATACATTTATGCTCCATTCTTTCATGACCGCCACCCTGAACCTTATATCACCAAATCGTTTTCACCTCCATTAAAATCATTTGCTCCGTTCCATGTCATTGATGTGGGATTCATTAAGGCCCTCCTGTGACGGATCACTTCTTGTCGACATCAGCTCATTATCCAAGAATTTGATCTAGGAACACCCCATTCAGTACTTTGAAGCTTGCATGCCTCAATGGAAAGTTTCTCACTTCCGGCGACAGGTTTACATCAATGGCCTTCGACCGAAAGATTTTGCGTGGTGTTCGACGCCAAGTCCTTTATTCACACCACGTGAATTGTACTGCAGTACCTTGAGGATCATTATCATTATCAGTGACTCCTCTCGCGCCTGTTAACAGCTTACATCATTGGCTGGTAATCAGGCAATGTCTTTCCATGTTCGACTCCAGAACAGCTTTCACATGGATCGACTTGTACTTCGAGTGAAGATCAAACGAGATTGAAGACCCCGGATCTAGTTTCATCCATCCGGGCTGCGATATATATTCAAGGAAATAAAGACATTAAATGTACATCATTGCTGCACAGATAATCATCCAATCAAAAGGATGATGGCTCTATCAGAATCATCAGTCTACACTCAGACGATTGTCTGTCCTATGTACATGAAAATGAATTTATAAAGCTGAGCATGGGAATACCGCCTCAGCTAGATCATGAAAATATTATGAAGATAATGTATTGTATTGTATCTTATTACAGGTCTCCTCCCAGCATTGAAAGAACTTCGGATCCTCATAATAAAGCATTTCACCCGACATCAAAAGATTAACGACCTCATGCTTTAGGGGGCAACTGTTATAGACATTTTTGGGCCCTACAACCCCAAGCATGAAATGTCCATAAACCAAGGGCTCCTAAGTCCCTAAAAGTGTTTTTCTAACCCCTAAAGGAACAAGGTCAACAGATTACAGCTTCTCCCAGAAGTTCTCCATGAAAAACTGCTCAGAATTGGTCAAAACAGGATCATTTCAGCTGCTCCACTCGCTAAGTGCGTTGCATCTCACCTAAATACATTGTGTGGGTGCGTTGCATTTCAAAAATCCCTTCTGTGGGGTGCGATGGGTGAGAAATGACAAATGGCAGTGTCATTCCGCGAGGTGGAGAGGCAATGGAAGCTTCCAGAATCTTCTCCTGTGACACTTGCCTCACTGAATTCGACCAAGCATGAGTAAGAGACCATCAATCTCCAAGTGGAAGAAAGAACTATCAGAGGGAGGACACTAATCAAATCACAAGCTAACTCATCCCCCTTACAGATATCTATATATGGATCCCTCATCCCAGAGATCCGGAGGCTGGAATTTTGCATATTGTAAGGAATTGTTATTGGTTTCTTGAGACAAACATCAGATTGTTGGGTGATCTAAGCTTTGTTTGAGGTGAAGAGGGGCTTCTTTGCTGGGAGGTTGATGCTGGGTCAGAACAACCGGTTGTAACTCCTCTTGGCTCTTTTCTTGTTTATCAATAAAAGCTATTCAAGTTTTCCTCCATGCTCTTGTGTCATTGATGTTTGCTACATTTGTATGGTCAACTTACATCTGATCCTAGATTGTTTATGATTATAGATCCATGTCTTTGTATAGTGCTATGCTTCTGTGATCTTACAGGTACTTTGTGTAGTTGGGCGTGCAAGGGAGCAGGTAGCTGAAGACTATCAAAGAGGAGAGGAATCAAATCAGGAGATTAGCGCAAGACAGAATATTAAAAATCAATGTAACTCAGGTTCTGCACTTTCTCTCACTTTCACCTGCGATCCCGCACCTTCTGTGTACAAAAACTGCGGACCTGCCCGCTCTGTCCCTAACGGTGTAGGTGCAAACCCCTGTGAAAGTCAAAAGGCGCAAGTTTTATCTTAAAAAACTCACTTTGGGTTAATTCTAGAGGTTTCTAGAAGGAATTTTGACGTGGATTGTTCGCTCTGAGGTGGTTCATGCATCCCAAAAGAGAAGGAGCTAATCACTTGATGAGAGGAGCTATCCCTTTGAAGGAGGGCTTTATCCATTTGACGAAGGACCTAGTAACCTCCCTCCATTGCACTATAAATACAGGCATTGGGCTGGTTGCTGGAGAGGTTAGAAGCTGAACATTTTTTAGGGTAAATGCTGGTGAAATCAAGACTTCCTAGTTAAGCCTAAGAGGAGAGATCACATACCATTTTGGTTTCATTAGGGAGTGAGTGAAACTTGTCAAAGTAGAGGAGACTTCTTGTTGGACCCTGGGAGGATCTTGTACAGCGTTAAGGCAAAGGTTGTAAAGTTCTTCTTCTTTTGAATTAATACAATCAAACTCATTTTTCTCAACAAGTATCTCATGTTATTTGCTTCATGGACTCCTTGACTTTCATGTTAAATATGTTTTATGCAATTGGCTTTTTAGGTGCTATTTAATTTGTTTGCCTTGTTTGTGTTTGTAGATTCGCGAAAAGAAGCTCATTTGGATCAAAGGAGCGAGGGCATCCACATGCTTGCGTTGGACCTAAGGTAGGCCCTAAAAAACACTTGTTTGCCATTGTTTATTAAAGCATATTTAGAGAAAGATAGTGTCTGGTTGGTTTGCTTGTCATTAGGTCTTCTTTAGATTCTAGGAAGGTCTATCTTGTCCGCAAGATCGACTTATTCCGTGTGACAAAATGGCGACTCCGCTGGGGACTTGATTGTTTTCCTTGTTTTTACTTTGACCTGAGAAACTGTGTTTTTGTTTCTGTTTTTGGCTTGTTGTTTGTAAAATTGGGTAGAGTTTGTAGATCCAAGGTTATTTTTTGTTTTTCATAGCTTTGGGAGAGGACCACACCCTAGCCGTTTGACACAGTGCGTACCTACCCGCAGCTTGGCTTTTAGCACAGAGCAGGACCGCACCTGTGTTAATTGAGGGCCTGCGGACCCTGTCAAAATTTTGAAAAACCTAAGATTTCCTCTGTTAGTCAGCTTAGTTTTTGTTTAGAAGATATTGTCTACTGCCCAGACCTGCATATAACCTGTCAGAAGTTTTTCTTAGGTTAATTCCATTGGCATTCCTGTTTTAAGCTTTTATCAATTGGGTGTTTTGAGTCTCTTTTTTGAGAAATTCTTAATTTTATTTCCTTTGGTCATTACTTGGAGGTTTGTCTCAGTCTTTTCACAATTTTGCATCTTTTTGCTTTTGTTTTTGCAAAAAAATTCCCCCTCATTCGCCGGGGGGGAGGGGCTAAATTGTGTATGAGTGTTAATCGCCTTTGAGTGTTTTTATTTTTTGATCTTTGGAACTCTCACCCAATTTTCTTAACTTGCACTTGATTGGTTCTTAGATGACATTAGAATCATCTTGTGTTTGAGAATTCTCTTGCATAGATCACATTTGCATAATTAGAATTCTCATTTTCAGAATATGAATGAAAAATGTGCATAGATTACATTTGCATACTATTCAAGTGAATTGTGCATAGGTTACAATTGCATAGTTTACATTCTAAAAAATCAATAGTAGATTTAGATCAGCTTTTTTTTATTTGAATTTACATATTTTTATTCTTCTTTTTAACACACAAAAATAAAAATGAAAAAAATGTTTTGGAATTGATTTGCATTAGTTTTTCTTGATGAAATTAGTGCATTAGAGAATTTGTTATATTTTGTCTTAGTGATCAATTTTTGCATTGTTGGAAGTGAATGGAAACTCTCTCCTTACTTTAGTTAGGATTCATCGAATTGAAAGGATTGCATTATCATATTCGATTGCATTCAGTTTTGAGTCGGGTCATAACACCATTGGTTTCATATCCATTTACCCCTTTGAGTAATAACAGCCTAAATAACACAGCGCTTAAGTAAAATTCATCTAGTAATTTTTTACATTTTTAGGGCTCTTTCCACCAATCTAGCTTAGGCTAGTGTCTTGGAATAGGTTTTAGTTAACTCTCCAAGACAGTAAAACAAACAAGTAGTCGATCTTGCGGTAGGGAGAAATTCCAATTGCTACATTTATGCTCTGGGAAAGCTCCTCTTAAAGGCGAAGGACGAGATCATATCTGAACCAGTGAGGTAATCAATCCTTCCTCATTGGGAACGATAGAAGATATTCACGTATTAAAAATGGTAAACCTTGGATTGAACATTGTCGAGGAGCCTGGGGTCACTTGTTGGTAAACCTTGGATTATTTCAAGGAGCCTTCAAGGGGATTGAGCTTGTTACTCTGCCCTTGCATGCATATCGGA